>JAQMRL010000009.1:33275087-33986962 GCA_035578175.1 Catonia carolina | reverse complement strand
CAAACACAATAGTGGTCGTAGACCACGTCAATTGTTCAAAACAATAGCTATCCTAAAGCACCATTCCGCGCGCGGTTTATTCGGCCGAATAGTTTTATATTTTATATTTTATTTTATTTTGTTTTGGCTGTTCATAATTATATATATATATATATATATATATATATATATATATATATATATATTACCTAGTTTTGCTCAGTGTTTATAATACGACCAACCCTATTATTGAACATTTAATTTTTTAAATAAACTACACTAACGATAATAATAATAAGATTATATCAAAATCACGTGGCTGTTCTAACCTAATAACAAACGAATTTACATCTAGTATATCGTACAATATCGTTGTTAAATTACCGATACCTTGCGGAATAAATGATAAGTTTCAGTTAATAAGACACCAAAATCAAATTTAGAATTTCATTGGCACATACGTGTACCTCTGGCAAGCCAAATATTTATTGTTGCTACGAAATAACATTAAAAGAAAAATTTAAGTAAAGGCAATATACCCACTTAATAAGTAGCTTCGTTCTCATGAGGTTTAAAAACTATTTAGTCGAATCCTAAAACTTTTCGTCCAACATGAAATAGTGGTAGAATCTATCAACTGTAACTTAACAAGGGCCGTGTCACACGATTATGCAGAGAGGTGGCTGCATCAGGCTATCGTAAGCACCACTAAACACCGTGGGCATCGTAAGGGGGCCCTACCATAAGCGGGATCGGCACCGTAAGAGTGCAGCATAAGCACTCAAAAAAAATTAAAATATAATATTGGTCTACGTTATTCTGATATTTATGTATACGCTTTTATCTTTGATTTCCATTTCTGGTGGAGATGCATCATTGACAAGCGTTAAGCGAAAGATATTTTTAAACTCACAGGGTATAGATGAAAAAACGCTAGAAAATTATTGTACCAGTAAACTCAAGGATATACAGGATATGAGTAAACATTATAAACAAAATTAATTAGTTATAAATGCTAATTATTTTCAAGAAGAACATTACCATCTGTACCCTGAATTCTACCATATTCTATGAAACCTTTGGATATTTTAAAAATTATTTGTGCTAAAATAACTTAATTACTTTGTATATATACACGTATTTGTGTATATATATTATATAAACCCAAATCCAAATACTATTGTAGCTCTCAGAATTTTATTAACGCTCCCTGTTTCTGTAGCTAGTAAGAAAAGGCGTATTTCTAAATTAAAATTAATAAAACGCGGCTTAAGAATTTCAAAACCAAACAAAACTTAAAATCCGTTATTAATTTCTATTTAATATACATCGCCACTCTACACTACACATCCCTCATTAACGAATTTACTAAGTTTGAATTGAAGAATAACACTATATAGTCGATTGTTGTAATTAATAGCAGTTAACATCATTATCTTACAGTAGTTTATGAGTATTTTTCAAAATAAAAATAGTATTCGTACATTTTGTGCAATTTTTTTATAATTACCATCGAGTTCATTTACAAAAAATACATTTCAAGGGCGGTATTTCGGAGACTTGCATCACACTGAAAAAAGCTACCGCACAACTCTGGACTCCACTTATTTACTGTTTTATAAAAAATGATTCAAATATTTCATTCTGATCGCGTCTGTATAGTAGTGGTAGCGCGCTAATTTACGACGTGGAGGTCCCGGGTTCGACTCCCGGCTAGGGTCTGGGAATTTTCACAAGTAAAAACCCACTGTTTCATAACTTACCGTAGTCGCTAATAACCAAGCTGTGTATGCGACGTTAAACTAATATATATATATATCTAGATCTTAAAATCGTAACAAATTCTAGAATAACTGAAAATAAGAGATAAAAAAGAACCGAAAATTGTAACTCCTACACTTTCCTAGAATAATCTAAAGAATAAAAGAAAGCACAAAAATAAATGAAAGATTGAAACAAACAACAGAATAAAAACCTTAGCTACCCAAAGGACAACAGTTGAACCAGGTTCAACCACCTATTCCGAGAAATACCTGTCAAAACATTTTCAATAAATACCCTATTTTATTATCCCAAATATTGCCTTTGTCATAATAATATAAAAAACATAAACATATAGATAAATCTAATCTGTTCGTTGTAGGGCAAAAATAAATAGTTGTGTTTCTTATCACATGATCAGCCAATTAAATGACTGCATCATTTAAGAACAGAAGAGGTAGAGGTGTAAAAGACACTAATCAGAATTAACTCCTCTGAAAGTAATGAATTTCATTATACTGCCAAACCCTTTGGTGAATGAAGTGAAGGTGTCATTTGCAGAGTGGAAAATATGTACTTTTCAGAGAGCCCGGCATGCTGATAAGCGTTCTTTTCCATTCAGTGAGGAAAATTCCAAGAAATACCTGTCAAAAAATTTTCAATAAATACCCTATTTTATTATCCCAAATATTGCCTCTTGTCATAATACAATAATAAACATAAAGATAAATCTAATCTGTTCGTTGTAGGGAAAAAATAAATAGTTTGTGTTTCTTATCACGTGGTCAGCCAATTAAATTACTGCATCATTTAAGAACAGAAGAGGTAGAGGTGTAAAAGACACTAATCAGAGTTAACTCCTCTGAAAGTAATGAATTTTATTATACAGCCAGACCTTTTGGTGAATGAAGTGAAGGGGTCATTTGCAGAGTGGAAAATATGTACTTTTCAGAGGGCCCGGCATGCTGATAAGCATACTTTTCCATTCAGTGAGGAAAGCAATGGTAAACCACCTCACTCCTCGTTTTACTTAGTAAAACCTCTACAGGTTCAAACCAACCTTTTGGCTGATGACCTAAACAACAACGACCTCAAGTAACTAATTAATAACGTAGAAAATAATAAATTTCTTCATAAAGAACCGAAATAAATTCAATACTCATTTAAAAAGAATATATTTTATATTAAAGTGTTGAATAAGACAATTTAAAATAAAAATATTAGGAAAGTGAAAGTAAAGTATAAGACGTGGAAAACAAGAGTTCATTTTTTAGTTTTTTTTTTTATAAAAGAAAATAGTACGTTCAACATGAAGGTCACGTTTAGGGTGTAGAAATAGAACACACACTGGGTAGTTCCTTCTCTTTTCATATCTATCTCCTCCGTTTCCTTCTCCTTCTCCACCTCCTTCTTAGTTTATTTTATGGTAAGGAACGGGTGGGTTTCCTTCTTCTATCGCCATCTACACGCGTAATAGAATGATATTGGTTTTGAAAACAAGTTAGATTTGAACGGAAGACCTATAATGCTTATAGAAACTTACTAAAGTACAGTGGTCTACTGAATTTTCCTCATCTCCTCTATCCCGATCCACTTTTCCATCATTTTCCTCCATACTCTTTTCTCTTCATCATAATATTTCTAGACTGTGAGTTGAATAGAAGTTCGAAACAAGTTCCTGACAAGACTACGTGCTGTTCTAAATACTATCTTACATTTCGTATTTTTTTATTTAATTTTTATTTCGTTCAATTTCTTTCAGGTTAGTCAAGCATCTGTATTAATAAAAGACTAATAAGCTTTCATTGAATGAACCGATACATCAGATATATACAAAGAATTTTTATAAAGTAAGGCCCGTTTGGTCGTAAAAAAGTTGTTACAAACGTTTTTAGTTTCTTACAAACCTCTTCAATTTCCACATAATCACCGTTCACTATTTTTTATTTCGCATGAAGTAGAGGAAATCATGGCTCCGGAGTGTGGGACTTTAACCCAACCTAAACCTCTACCCACCACCGACAATGAGCGCTGGATCCGCCTCGAGGTATGAACACGGTGCCATGGTCTACCGCAATCTCCTATTTCCCGGGTTGCTGATTCTCGATGAGAGAACCCACCTCTGACCAGCCGGCCATGCACGCCTCCGAGAGCCACCTCCCACAGACCCACACAGTACGACTGTCATTCTACCACAATAATGCTCAGGAAAGACATAATGTCTCCTTCACGTACGGCGCGGTTTCTGAGTGCCGCCACGTGCTGCCTATGCAACAGAGTCCCTGTTAACTTATAAACAGTTTTTGTAACGCCGAACTAGTTCTTTAACCTCTCTGCCAAAAAGAATTGAATCAAAGAAAGTCTTGAGTTCCTCATCGTACTCAAACCATTGTCCTCCAAGCCAAAATTTCAAGTACAAAAAGAGGAAATAGTCGCTATAAGAAAGACATAGTAAAAGATTATGAGCATGCGCTGACAAAAAACTGGTGAAGAGTTTCCCCCCTAACTGCCTTTTTGTGATAATGGGATCAGGGTCATTAATGATTAACAGCTGGATCGACATTAGGGTAATATCAATGTACAGTGGTGGGAGAGGTAAAAACAGTACAAGCAGAGCAAGCTACATCTTCAAGTTATTTTTTAAATTGTAAAATAATAGGTGGAAGTTTAAGACCGTAGGATGGTTGATCAAAACGTTTCCAAACAAAATCTTGAATCTTCTTCTTGGTTTGTCATGGAGGAGGACTTTACGAACGAGTTTCCCGCTCCATCAATTTTAGATCGCACGTATCAATTTGATAAGCGTTTCGTAGTCAGCTGTAATAATTGTTATCGCACGTTCCATGAAATCAATCAAAAGAACACCCGTTTCGTCCAACAAAACAGTACCTAGATATAATTTTCCGAATATAGTAAGGAGATTGCTTGATTTTTTTATTTTGTTTTGGAGAAATTAAATGGAACTTTTGCATTGACTGTTGTTTTGTTTCTGCCTTGATGTTGGATATTCATGTCTTGTCACTTGTAACAATGTGGGGAAACAAAGGGGAGGAACTCAAGACTACTTTTTTATTAAAATTTCCTCATTACTACACAAGCTTTGTTCTCTAAAATTGGGGTAAGCAGAATGTCTGAGGAAATTTGTGGGGGGCTGTGCTTTCGTGGTAATGTTTTTCTAAGATATATGTCTAACTAAATGTACATTTTAGGGTAAAAGCTTAAGTTTATTGTTTAGCATTTTAAAAATCTGTTTTGTGAACCATTTGTGATCCATTCTGTACAGGTGTCCGTAAACTTTTAGTCTTGTTTTTTCGTCGTTTCCATAAAATTTTCGTTTTTCTTGTACAGTTCTTTTCATCGTCGTAATCAGTTCGGTCCCTCTTACATCTTTGCATCTATCATCTTGTGGAGAATCTTTCTCTTAAATTTTTACGTTTCTCTTATACCAGCCTTCCTGGTTATTTTAAGATGTTCACTGTTGTACAGAAACGCACCTTTTATCACAGTATTATAATTTCTGACCTTAACTTGTTTTAAAAATGTTTCCTTCTTATAAAGATTGTGATTTTCCGAAGGGCAACAGCCATCTTTCCTCGTCTCCTATTGTTCGCTTTTTTCGCTGGTATTCGGTTGTATTATCTGCCTAGAAACTTGAGGTTACCACCTCACAACTAGTTTACTAAAGGCAATTTAAGGAATTTCATAAAAATTATCAGTTATCACTTTCTCTTCCCTATATAAATATATGTACAAAAAGGAAACTATCGTTTTCATGTCGATTTTTTGAAAACGAGTTTTCACCGGATAAGCACGTTTTCAGACCCCCTGAACCCAAAAAACATGTTTTTAGCGATTGGTCTGTGTATGTGTGTGTGAGTGCGTGTGACCAAAACATTTCAAGAACGGAACATCGTACGAACTTGAAACTTGGAACTTATATTAGATACTAACACCGGACCCGACACGAAAATTTTCATTAAAATCGGTCAACCGGAAGTAGTAGTTTATTCGTGTCATTTTTCGCTTTTTGCTTTTGAGTTTCTCTAAAACGGCTCCTACGATTTTTTTTAAAATCACCGCATTTACTAAATTTATTTTACTCTACAAGAAAGGGTAAGCGTCATGTCTGCTGAAATTCTTGGGGAGGCTTTTCTCTCGTAGAAAAAATGGTGTTTTTCAGTTGCAGCCTTAATATTAATTTATCGCAAAAATGTATATAATTAAAGTTGTAGACAATTTAAAAATTTACAACTTCATTTTTTTATTTCAAACATTCTTTTTGTATGCCGCTTAGTTTAGCGGTAAATAGTGATTTTCCGTTTTTTTTTTCATAAAAACCTGTAAAACTATCGATTTTTTAAGATTTCGGCCGTACGACAAAAATGCGTAAAATTAAATTTATAGGAAATTAAAAAATCTACAACTTGTATTTAAAGCATTTTCTCTACAAGGCCTAGTTTATCGTGAAAGAGTGATTTTTCGTATTATTAAGCCAAACTAAGGTTGGTTTTCATTTTGCATCATTAACTCATGATTAAAATAGGGTTATGTTTTTGAGGTTAGTTTTCTTTTGTTTATTTCTAATGTTTTATTACTAATGTTAGATTATATTGTTCATTATTTTCTTTGGCGTGAGAGTATTTCGCTCCAGAATTTTTTTAAAGAATTTCATCTGAACCGGTAAATGTTTTAGACAATATCCCTTTTAAAATTTCAGGAAAATCAGAATAGTAGTGTATTGTTCTGAAATATCACATGTAATGAAGGAAATTCTTTCAGAAAATTCTGCTTTTAAATAAGATTCAATAGAAAATAAAAAATGTAATCATAATACTGTATTGTAATATAAAAGTTGTCCTGTCGATTGAATAAACACTGTCTGTTACGAAACATCTGCTACTCAATAAATAAATATCAATACTCAAATGATAATTATTTCAAAGTTTTCCAATTATCTAATAATTAAAAAGTTCACTACATAATGTAATCAAGAAACTAATTAATTACATTTCAATAACCGTGGAACTGTAAATAGAAATAATTAGACTGAATCGTTTACAGTAATTACACTGTTTTTATACTTTCCTTTTAAATTATTTATAAAACAGTACATGGTATTTTTCTTACAAATTACCACATAAACAATAAAAAAATTAAATAGTTTTTAAAAAGGAATTATAATTGTTAATTACCGGGAGTATAAAAAACATAAAATATTTACCAATTATAATAATAAAAATAATATACAAAATCAGATGGAAGAACAAACCCAAGCAGGAAGAAACCGGTCCTTTCCGAGGAAGTTCGGCAAGCAACATCAGTCCGAATGAAGGCTTACTGGCAAAACATCAAGCTAAAAAATATGAAAAGGAAGAAGCTTTCTAAATTTGACTAAAGTGATCCATTGTGGTCATAAAAGACAAAAATAATATAATTTTATAAATTATTATTCTCTTTGCCTTTTATAAATACCACAGAAGGAAAGTAATGATTTCATAACGATTTTTCGAAATTAAATTTCGGTAGGTTTGAACTTGTAATCATTTTCCAAACCCTGGTCGGAGGTCAAACCCAGGACCTTCATTTTGCAACGTAGCACGCTAACCAATGGGCCATCTGTAAATTCAGTTACCGATCTTAGAATCACCGTATCGTTTGATTTAAAATGAGGTAATTAATTTATCGGTTGACCAAGAAAGCCAAAAGCATCCTTATGGATCTTCAATCTCATGGCTAAGCGATTATTATGAGAATTTCACCATCAACATTTACCCTAAACTGAAAATATGCTTTGGCAGTTTGGAGTCCTTAATTTTTGGGTGACGTGATCCACATTTTTTACTTTCTCTTGTCCTTTTATGAATGTATAGGAAAGTAAAATAGGGTATAGTTTTCATGTCGATTTTTCTAATCGAGTTTTCACCGGAAATACATGTTTTCAGGCCCCTGAACCCAAAAAACACGTTTTAGTGATTTTTGTCTGTGCGTCCCTGTGTGGGAACAAAATATCTTAAAATCGAAATATGAGGTAGAAACTTGGAACTTATAATAGGTAAAATTAGGGGTCTACACACGAACATTTTCATTTAAATCGGTTAACCGAAAGTAATATACATAGTTTATTCGTACAATTTTTCTTTTTTTACAATTTTTTTAAAACAGCTTCTACGATTTTTTTAAAATCGACTTATTTACTAAATTGTTTATGCTCTACAAGATAAAGTAAGCGCCAAGTCTTCTCAAATATTGTAAGGGTTGTATTCTCGAGGTAATTTTTTTATAAGATTGCAGCGATAATATGGAATTTAGGGCAATAAAAGTTGTAGAATATTAAAAATTTTACAACTTTTATTTCAATTTTTTTTTCTTCAGAGCCTAATTTAGCGTCAATTAGTGATTTTCCGAATTTTTAAGTTCAATAGAGGTTGATTTTTATTTAGTATCATTCACTCACGATTAAGATTAGATATGTTTTTCATTTTACATTATTTACTCATGATTAAATATAGGTTATTTAATTACATGGCCAAGAAAAAGTTGTGTAATTGTTTCACACCAAAACTCTTATTCTAAGAAGTTGGTGTGTTGTTTAGGTCATCAGCTGAATGGCTGGTTTCAAGTGTTAAATTATTTTCACTCGATCTGTTAGTTTTAGGGCTACAAAAAATATTTCTGTTTTTTATCACATGGTTCGCAAGTTATATGACTGAAGCATTTAAGAACAGAAGAAGTAGATGTATAAAAGAAACCAGTTAGACTTATCTCTTTTGAGAGTAATGAATTTCATAATACAGCCAGACATTGTGGTGAATGAAATGAAAGTGCCATTTGCAGGGTGGAAATTAGATACTTTTCGGAGCATGCTGATAAGCATACTTTTCAACTCAGTGAGGAAGGCAATTGTAAACCACCTCAATCTCAGTTTTACTTTGTAAAGCCTCTAGAGGTTCAAAACAATTTTGGCTGATGACCTTAACAACAAGTGTCTTTTACACCTCTACCTCTTCTGTTGTTAAATACTTTAGTGATAACCTGAAAGTAATGAATTTCATAATACAGCCAAATCCTGTGTTGAATGAAGTGAAGGTGTCATTTGCAGGGTGGAAAATATGTTTTTCGGAGGATGTTGATAAACATTCTTTTCAATTCAATGAGGAAGGCAATTGTAAACCACCTCACGTTGTTTTACTTAGTAAAGCCTCTAGAGGTTCAAACCAGCCTTTCGGCTAATGACCTGGACAACACAACACATTGGCAACAGGAAATCGTGTAAGTATTTCACATTTTTTAATTTTTTTAGCTTTTATTTGTTATTGGTAACTGTTTTTTATTGACAACCACCCAGTTTGATCTTGGCTTTTCGCTGTATTTTTTGACGTGATTCGGCTTGAATTATGAACAGGGACCCCCAGTGGAGTTTGTTCAGGAATGGCTGTCAGCTGGTCACCATACAAAGTCGCTTGCCCAACTAGTATTACTTAACAAATAATAGCGACTTTCTACCAGTGACTGCTGGGCTGGCTCGAAGGCCAGTTTTTTAATGAATGTAGTATTATTTTGTATACACCCAGTTCAAAGAATTTTACAGTTAATTAGTAAAATAACAGATCAGATGATATTAGGTTTTAAAGAGAAACAGAACCAGTAGAATACTTATTAAGTAAATGATTGCGACAACAATTTAGAATATTAAACATTATACACCTACAGTAACTAGGATGAATACGTCACGGTCTATCGCGGACGGATTTGACTATCGATTTATTTATTATTTCTTTAAAACATTTACCTATAAAATGTTAAAACAAATCTTTCCAGTTGGTAGATTTGTCGTTGATTAGTTTTGCGGTGTGAATAAATATAAAACTTAGGTGAGAGTTTGTTTTAGTATCAGATACGATTTAGTTTTCTTTGTGTAATTAATAATAAACAGTTGATTAATTAAAAGAAGATTATTCTTTAAAGAATTATGGGTAATAATTTAATTGAAGTATTTTTATTATTATTCACAACTAAATTAATAGTAATATTTTGTATACCGACTGATACAGAGTTAGTTGGATCTTCTTTACATCAAGTAATTGCAAAACCACCTCATGATTTAATGGTTGCTGGTGATCATTCAACAAATCGTAAAAATCGAGGTGATTCAAAAAATGATAAAGGTTATTTTAGATCACATTCAACAAAAGGTGGTGATGGTTATAAGGTTTATGATAGTTTTCATAAAAAAGATGGTGATAAAATGGGTTACGAAAAGCATTCATCATATGGTACAAAAGACAATGGTGGAGATAATGGTGAATATGCCGAAAGTAGTTCATATGATTCAGGAGATAAAGCTGGAACAGTTAATAAACCAAAAATTACAGCATATCATTATGAATCTAAAAGCGGTAGCCCTGTCAAAAAATATACAAAATCTGTTGATGATGATGATGGTGATGATGATGACGATGATGAATATATTGAAGAATCTAAAATCAAATCAGAATTTTCTGATATTCCAACTGATGTAGAAATTACTGGACCAATTTCAGGTCCAAAATATCAAAGTCTTGGTGATAGAAGTGGTCAATATCCTAAAAAATCAACAAAATCTTCAAGACATCCAAGAAGAGTTGTCAACACGAAAAAATCTTCAGGTAAAGATCCACAAACTGCAGCAACTGAAGGTGATTATTATTACGACGGAAGTGAAGGTGATGAAGGTGATTCAGGATACGATGGTGAATACGAAGGTGATTATTATTCATCTGGAGGTGATGGTGATTATTATTAATATTTTTAAGACATTGTTACCAACATACGAATCAAAAATATTCCATCAATGTTTTATAACATAATTTTCAAGTGAATTAAAACACTATCATGTTAAATATCTAGTCCAGTTTAAAAGTCCGCATTTATGAATAAATTTAAAAAAGTCCATAGCTTAAGATTTAAATAAAGTCAAACAATCATATATTTTCAATTTTTTTATACTTCAGAATCTCGTGAATTTAAATATAATTCACTTTTAACATAGTATGTAAATAAAAGTTAATGAAAAAATCATTTAAACTTGCCGTAAAATATATCTCCTACATTTTGTAGAACATAAATATTTGTTAAATTCAACATATTTCAGCTAAATTAATAAATAAATTTTGGTGGTCACCAAAAACAGTTAATCTAATAGTTTATCAAAACCTAGATCATAAACCTAACCTAACTTAAAAATAAACTAACCTATATAAAACAGTTAACCTATTCTGAATTTCAGTGTTCACTTTTAAGTTTCGCAATTTTCTTTTTTTTTATTTATTAATTTAAAGTCGCGTCATCATCTTGATCTTTATAGTTTGGATTAAGAAACAATAGTTTTTTGAACGTGTCATAATTTTTAAAATTTTAGCTGAGATTCGAACATGAGACCTCCAGTGGTTTACAGTGTAACTTGCTTACCATTAAAACACGGAGACTACCGTAAATTTTATTTTTGTGTTTTTGATAAATAAATGCTTATAGTTCTTTTAAATCGGTTAAATTAATAAATAAATTGATGGTTATGAATAGGAGATTTTAAAACCGGTTAACCTATACTTTTTCAAAACGGTTAACCTAATAGTTTATCAAAACTTAGATCATAAACCTAATCTATATATAACTTACCTAACCTATAAATAAACTAACCTATATTAAAACGGTTAACCTATTTTCTGACTTTCTGTACCAACTTTTAACTTTTTCGCAACTTTCTTTTTGTTTTTATTTAAGTATTTATTTATTTAAAGTCACGTCATCATCTTGATCTTTATGGTTTCGATTAAGAAACAATAGTTTTTTGGACGTGTAATAATTTTTCAAATTTTAGCCGGGATTCGAACTTGAGACCTTCAGTGGTTTACAGTGTAACATGCTAACCATTAAAACTCGGAGACGACCGTAAATTTTATTTTTGTGTTTTTGATAAATAAATGCTTATGATTCTTTTAAATCAGTTAAATAATAAAAATAAATTTATGGTTTTGCACAAAAAATTTTAAAAAAAAGATTAACATATACAATTTCAAAACAGTTAGCCTAATAGTTTATCAAAACCTAGATCATAAACCTAACCTATATGTAACTAACCTAACCTATAAATAAACTAACCTATATTAAAATGGTTAACCTATTCTCACTTTCTGTATTCATTTTTAAGTTTTCCACAATTTTCTTTTTTTATTTATTTAAAGTCGCGTCATCCTCTTGATCTACAGTGTTTGGATTAAGAAACAATAGTTTTTTGAATGGGTAAATTTTTTTCAAATTTTAACCGGGATTCGAACTTGATACCATCAATGGTTTACAGTGTAACATGCTAACCATTAAAACACGGAGACTACCGCAAATTTTATTTTTGTTTTTGATAAATAAATGCATAATTCTTTAATTAAATTCTATATAATTATTTGCTTTTTAATTGGTATAATAGAACATGATTACTTTTTTTTTAAATATGTAAATTTAGTGAAACATAATATTGTTTAGTTTTCAGAAATTCTTTTAAGAAAATTATTAACCCGGAAACAAAGAGCAAAATTTTCTGATCAATTTTACATAAAAATTATGTTAATAGATCATATGATAATAAATTTATAACCAATTCTGCGAACCATCTGTTATACCCTTTAAAAATGTAATTAAGGTTGCAATAATGCTTTTTACATTACATTAATTTATAAAAGAATTATTATTATTAGTTTATTTAAAATCGCATCGACAGCTTGATGATCATTAGCGACTACTGTGGGGTTTTGATACGGTAACGGTGAGGTTTTTTTCTAACATCTGAGATTATTTACAATCAGTTTAAAAACAAAAACTATAAGTAAATAGCATGAACGGGTTCACATGACGAAGACAATACCCAATAGTATTGCTTCGGAAAGGAAATGAAAATTAAGTATAATTTTTGAAAACATTAACTAGATGAAATAT
This sequence comes from Catonia carolina, assembly GCA_035578175.1. NCBI lineage: Eukaryota > Metazoa > Arthropoda > Insecta > Hemiptera > Achilidae > Catonia > Catonia carolina. The sequence continues at coordinate 33,974,257 of JAQMRL010000009.1, read as the reverse complement.
CAATAACAATAATAGAAAAGGTAACAAAATTAATAACGGTGATAGTAGAATGCGTAGAGTAAAAAGATGATGTTAATAGAGATAATGTTGATGTTAATATGGACTTCAATTATTTAAAATGTAGGTTAGTCGGTAAATCTAAACGGACGGTCAAGCAATTTTATTGTTTTTAGTCGTGTCACGTCTTCGCTATTATCAAGTAAATTAAGCGCCAACGAATTCGGGCGATCTGCTAATTTTTTTTGATATTTAGAACTTAGCTGCTCAATTTCTTCTTTCACGGTGTTGACACATAAGTCCTTATGTAATGCATCATTTGTCACATACCATGGAGTATTTGTTATTATCCGTAAAACTTTCGACTGCAATCGTTGGATGACAGCAAGATTCGATTTCGCAGCTGATCCCCAAAGCGGTAATCCATAAGTCCACAGCGGTTTCAGTATGGCTTTGTACAGTAGGAGCTTTCTCTCTAATGACAGCTGTGAACGTTTGTTCATCATCCAATACAAGTTTTAACGTGGTGAGTTTTAACGTGGTAAAATTTCCAGACTCTAGCCGGAAATCGAACCCGGGATTTTTCACTTTGTAGGCTAGCGCGCTACTCACTACGCCACTGAGGCAGTATAATAATTATTTTATTCTGATTACTATAGATGTTAAGTTAGATGAAGAAATATTTTTGCACAAAGATTGTCATATTTTATATTTTTGACTTGACTTCTCCCTTAGGGATTCATAACCTTTTCTAACAATATTACTATAATTTATAAATTCATATTTTTATCGTTTCTTAAGTTAAATACTTTATTCCCTATGTATTAAATGTATTTATCTACTATTTTTTAAAGAGCAGTAAATAGATTTTTTAAAAAGAAAAAATAATTCATATATAAAGTAATATTTATTTAACAATAAAGTTTTCAGAACGATTTAAATTATATTTTACAACGGTAACAACAAATTCTTATCATACGCGGTATAAATAAATTTATTACTACATCAAACAGCTGATATGGTAATTTACAAAATTATGAAAAAATCCCTATTAATAACAAAAAATTCCCTCTTTAATCACTTCAAACGTTCCCAATTTAAACAATACTGTTTTAATAAATTGAACCTACTGTATCTTTATTGACAATGAAAGCCATCCGGTTGGAGTAGAGGTAATGTCGTCGCTGTTTAACAGCTGATTTTCTGAGACGATGGTTCGTGGTTCAAATCCTAGTAAAAGTAGATAATATTTTCATACAGATTTGAATACTAGACAGTAAATACCGGTTACTTTGATAGTTCGGGTTTAATTAATCACACTCTTTCAGGAATGGTCGTCCTGGGTCAGTACAAGACTACACATCATTCTCATCGCATTAGGTCATTGGGTTATTTATTGATCTGAATTGAACCGATTCAAACCTACATAAATTATGGATAAAAAATTACAAACTAATAAACACAATTATTGTAAAAGAAAACAATCGTTAGAATTTTTTAATTATACAGTTCTGTAAATAAAATTCATAGGCCAGCATTTTTAAACACAGGTAAAATTGTTCTGTTCTAAAGTTCAAATAAAATAAATTTTTTCTCATACCTAAATTTTTAAAAACATCGTATATTAAATTCTAATTAAATATATTTTGTTCGTAATTTTTATTTATTTATTTTTTTTTTTTTTTTGTTTAACGCCTGACTGTTCTGCAATTACTGCTATGCAGACAGTGAAGGATGAAATGATTTTTTTTGTAACGTATGAAAAAATGGCGTATTTGTTCGTATTTAAAAAATATGTAATTTATAAAATCTTAAACACAAGCCGGAAATCAAACCCGGGACCTTTCGCTTTCCAGGTTAGCGCGCTAGTCACTACGCCACGGAATCGGTTATTTATTGTTTCCTTATTATTAGACATTTCCTTTTCATAGAATACTGTACGAAAAACTTGTTCAGTTTGTGCCCTTATACTTTTTTCTTTTGGTATCAAGGTCACGTTACTTTTTCATAACAAGTTTCTTTTTCATAATTTTTTTAGTAATTTTTCAAGTTCTGTGGTTGTGCCGTGTCGCATAAAACAGAAAATCGGGTGTTCACTATACATTTCATAAACTCAGAAAAATTTCAGTTTTAGAATTTTTGAACTTACAAAACCTCTCTAAAGAAAATTTAATAAATTTTTCCAACGTTTGTCTTAATTTTCTGAATTGTAACTCACATTAAAAAAAATTGTGAAATTGTGAAGGTAAATAATAATATAAAATCTTATAGTTGTTTAGATAAATTATTTACTGATTATCTTGATTTGAATTCGGTAATATAATTGATTACTAAACCTAAGGTTCTGGGTTTGACCCTCGGCTAAGTAGTTTCAAGTGAATCCGAAATTTTTCATTGTAGTAATCGATGAATTTTAATGTTTTCCTCATTCTATTAAATCTGCCAAAATATTTTCCATTCGTTATTTTTGATAACATATCAAGTCCGATAAAAAAAATCAAGTATGAACATTCCTAGAAGTTTTTAATAAATATTTCAAATTTATTTTCACTGTAGATTTTCTTCTTTTCTTAGTTCTTCTTTAGCTCCTCATAAAATAAGGTTTAAAAACCACATAATCTAATTTGTATTAATAATAATAATTTATTTCCCAAAAATCATTTATATATAAATAACTTTACACTACAAAGCAGTTACATGTGCATTATCTTTTCATTTAAATTTATACACGAATTGGGAAATTGATTTATCCAACTATGGTTTTCCAAGTCCAAGGAAACGTTATTTTAGAGCCTCTTTTTCAAACACCAGGTTAACCGGAATTAAAATACCTACCAGGATATGAGCTCATAGATTTGAAGGTGTAATCATTTTCTTCGCGTACTACAACCGACGTTAAAGGAGCTAATTCTGTAATTCAGATTTAAAGCTGTATGCTTTTATAATTTTGGGAAAGCAGATTGTACAATTGGAACTGGGAGCCAGGTAACAAAAAATGTCTTCAAACATTTTTATGTTTTTCAACATAAAAAAGTTGCTCTATATAAATGAATCTAATATTTGTTTCTTGTATAATAATTTTGGAATCGTTACGGGAAGTTCATAGCGTTTTAGTATAATTAATTTTCAGTTGACGAACTTTTGTACTTAAAAATTCTTTTTAATTGCTCAGAAAGATAGAGCGGGTGGTTTTTGTACATTATACGTAAACTTTATAAGTTTTCCATTGAAATGAAGTTATCATTGATATAGGATTGGTACGTACCGCCTGATCTCAGAATTTCAAAACTGATTACTGATTGGAAAGTGTACAGTTTTTAATGTTCTTTGATAAAAGTACACCTCTCAATTTCTTGAAAATAAAGATTAGTTCTTTGATTCTTAGGCAAAGATTTTGAACGTGATCATCCCAGCAAAGGAGATAGTTAATTAATATTCCCAAATATGTAATGGACTTTCTGAATAATCTGACTGGCACAGATTGTGGAGTCAAGGCACGTATGGACCAAAAATGGATTTTGGCCAATATGTTTGCAATGTACCTGTAATCAATTATCATTTTAGTTTACTAATGTTTAGTGATCTAGATATATATTTTTAATCCATTTTGTTTCTAGTTAACTATATAATTTAGAATCAAAAAGATGTATAAAAAAATAAAATTGTACAATTAGTTAAGAAACTTAACTTAAGAAGTTAACTGTGAGTAATACTTGACTAAAAAGTAACAAAAAAAAAAAATTTTATATGAAAGAAATTTAGGTTAAAAAAAATGTAAAAGAGTATTTGACATTTCTTAACACTGAAGAGTTTCTTAAATGTTCATAAATGCTGACATTAAACAAAATAAATACATAAAACAATACTGAAACAATGTTCATTAATGTATGTATAATTAAAATATATTGTTATGTTTTCTGAACAAAATATAATATTATTACAATATTTTCAATTCTTATTTATTTATTTTAACATTTTTTTCAGAAAAACCCTTTTATACTTATGGAATAGAAGGTTGAATACCTGTCAAAAGTGTCAAAAACATGCTCTAAAGTTATTATTATCCTTATTTTTAATTCAACTTTTTTTCTACGCACATTTTCATGCCACTTCTTGGAATTGGCCGTAGGAAAATATTTTTTTTCTATATTACAATGTTACAATGTATAGTTTATTTACCACAGGATTACCTTTAACACCAAGGCAAAAATTTCAATGTTTGTTGATGACACCACTATACAAGTTATTCAAAAATCACTAGACACCGTATCAGAAAAATTACAAGAATATCAAAATTGGCAGAAAATATAACGAATAAAAACTGTCGAAGTAAACTGTATACAAGTAACATAACCTTCGAAGAGGTGTCTATCCATCAGTTTGTCGTAACAACGTTGGAATGCATCACCCAAATACCTTGGCATGCATTTAGATAAACATCTAACATGATGAACGCACGTATACCTAAAATGAAAACAAATAAACATAATTTTTTTTTAACTTTATTTAATTGAAATTTCACAACTGTACAATTTGACAACTAGTGAAAATGATAAAACTGTGACTATGAATCAAAGTACTTCAAGGAGAACACCACCCGGCGACAGGACTCCAGCGTTGTAAGGATGTTTGTTTATATTTGTTTAAATTTTGAAAATTGTGTACGTACGTAGCTAATATAGTTTACCTTATAATGTATCTGCTCCATCCTCTGCGTAGACGCCTTAGAGATTACCTGGGAGATGTTCATTGTCTAGATCACGTATTAGGGGGTTCCGGTGGTTGAACAGTTTGTCCTTCAATCTGAGATAAAGTCTGTAGAAAGAATCGTTGATATAAGGTATATGTAAGTCCGTGTGAAGAGTCGCGTTCGATTCGTCGGAAGGAGCGTTTGTTATGCGTCGGAGAGTCTTGGACTGAAATCGTTGGATTCGAGCTACAACGGATGGTTTTGCAGAGCCATAAATCTGGCTCCCGTACGTCCACATGGGTTTGAGGAGAGTTTTATACAGAAGAACTTTCAGGAGAGTGTCAGTTTAGAACGTTTCGAAACTAGTCAGTACAGTTGTTTCAGTCAATCGTCTAGAGACCGTCTCTTTACATTTACATATTTGTTCCACGTGAGACGACGATCAATGTATAACCCAAGGTATCGGGTATGCTCACTCTGCGGAAGAGGTGTATTATACAGAAATACTGGTGGACACGTTTGTCGACGCAGCGTAAAAGTCACATGAAATGTTTTGTCTATATTAACTTTTATTCTCAATTTAGTAAACCACTGTTCCAAAAGGGATAATGAATGCTGTACATTGTAAGAAGTGATCGTGGGGTCGTCGGATGAAGACAAAATTATAGTGTCATCAGCAAAAGAAGCTATGGTGGTGCGTAAGCTGGAAGATATATCGGTTGTAAAAATACTGTAGAGAAATGGAGCTAATATTGATCCTTGTGGAACACCTGCTAGTATTGGAAAATAGTCTGAAAGCGACGTACAACATAAATCTTGACATACGACATAAAGTCGCTCTGATAAAACTGACTGAAGTATAAGGTAATAAGTAGCTGGGAGAAAACGCAGCTTACAGAAAAGTCCGTCCAACCAGACACGGTTAAATGTTTGTCGTATATCGAAAAATAGACCAGCAGCGTATTGTTTTTGCTCTAAGGCTGAGGCTAAACATAAAATTTAAACAATTTTACAGGATGCTGAAGAAGAGATGGAAGCTTTCCCTTTCGAATAAAATTCTGGTATACAAGGCCATTCTGAACCCCAAATATCCATAACAGGCAGGTGGAGTGTTAAATTATTTGCACTCGTTCTAATAGTTCCAGGGCTACACAAAATAGTTGTGTTTCTTATTACATGATCAGCCAATTATATGACTGAAGCATTTAACAACAGAAAAGTAGATGTATAAAAGACAATCATTGTTTAGGTCATCAGACAAAAGGCTAGTTTGAACCTCTAGAGGCTTTACTAAGTAAAACGAGGAGTGAGGAGCATTTACTTTCCATCCTGTAAATGACTCACCACAGGGTCTGGCTCTATAATGGTGAAATCCATTATTCTCAGAGGAGATAACTCTGACTAGTGTCTTTAACATCTCTACCTCTTTTATACTTAAGCTTAAGTCATATAACTGGTTGATCACATGATAAGAAACAGAACTATTTTTGTATCCCTGAAACTAGCAGATCGAGTACAAATAATTTAACACTCCACCTGACGGTTATGGGCTTAAAGACTTTACTATCGGTTTCATAATCATAGACACCTGAGTTTGAACCCTTCAACTCCAAAACGATGAGTCGGATTTCAACATATTTTACATCAAATATTAGCTCATTTTATTCTGCGCTGATCTATGATAAACCTATATTTTTAACGTTGTTTAAAAATATTGTCATATCTGTAGCAAAAATATTCATGTGTTTAAGAGGCGTGTAACTCAATAATTATTCGACTGAACAGTTTGAAATTTCAACAAAACATACATAATTATATTCTTACAGCGTGTACTTAATTTCAAATTCGTACGTATTTTAAATTTTGATTTATTAACAATATTCTGAACCCTTGCTATCTCGGTAACCGCTTGATCTTTCGGCACGAGCAAACTATCGTTTTATTCAGCGTAAAAAACTTAGTACAAATATGTTAACATGAAAAATATTTATTGACCAATGTTGTGGTAGAATTTTTTAAATTTGAAAAATTGACTGGGTAATGCGGGGGATGGGCGCTACTATCCATGTTGTCAGGTTGTGCACGTGACATCCTGTCGGACTGTCTACCTGAATTGTCAATTCATTTTGTCAATTGACAAAAGACAGCCTGGTAGACAGTCAGATTCAGGCAACATGGATAGTAGTACCCACCCACGCATTACCCAGTCTATTTTTCAAAATTTTCAAAATTCTACCACAACATTGGCCAATAAATATTTCATGTTAACATATTTGTACTAAGTGTTTTTACGCTGAATAAAACGATAGTTTGCCTGTGCCGATAGATCGAGCGGTTACCGAGATAGCAAGGGTTCAAAATATTGTTAATAAATCAAAATTTTATTAACGTACGAATTTGAAATTTTGTACACTCTGTAAGGACATAATTTTCTATGTTTTGTTAAAATTTCAAACTTTTCGGTTAAATCATTATCGAGTTACACGCCTCTAAACGAATGAAATTTGTTTGAAAGTAAAATAAATTGAGTCTTTTTGCCTTTCAACCTCGATATGGAAATTTTCAAACAACATAAAAATATAAATTTATTATAGGTCTACGCAGAATAAAATGAGCTAAATTTTGATGTAAAGTATGTTGAAATCCGACTCATTGTTTTTGAGGTGCAAGGGCTCAAACTCGGGTGTCTATGATTATGAAACCGATAGTAGTCAGAGTTATCTCCTCTGAAAGAAATGAATTTCATTATAAAGCTAGACCCTGTGGTGAATGAATTGAATCTTTGCAGAGTGGCAAGTAAATGCCTTTCAGAGGGCCTGGCATGCTGACAAGCATACTTTTCAACTCAGTGAGGAAGGCAGTCGTAAACCACCTCATTCCTCGTTTAACTTATTTCCAACTATCAAAGTACATAGGTAACCATTTTCTAGTATTCAAATCCGTATAAAAGTAAATACCTTTACTAGGATTTAAACCAGAAACTTTTTACTCCGAAAATCACCTGTTGAACACGTGATTCGAGGCGATGACTTTACATGTAGACAAGGCCAACAGGGTAGATTAATTTTCTATGATTGTTCCGCTGGGACCTGTTTTATTCGATTTTCAAGATTAAAAACCATAAGAAACAACTGAATTCGCCTCTTAATTTACCTTCTCAGGATTTCAGCAAGTCTTCATTTCACCGAAGATACTGCGTTCCGGGCGAAATTTATCGCTACTACCAAAGCGTTTTAAAACATAGTTATTATTATAAAGTTTTTTCTGTCTTTTGGCTTGAAGAGTGTGTCATAAAGCGCTGGTAAAACATCGAAAATCACTTTGTGTATTCACATAGAAAAGAGAATGTAAAAATAATAATAATACAAAACGCTAAGGTATCTGATTTTTACTTTCTCTTGCCTCTATGAATGTATAGGAAGGAAAGTATTGTTTCATGTCAATTTTTCGAAATCGAGTTTTCACCGGATCTACACGTTTCCAGACGACCCCCTGAACCCGAAAAACCTTTTTTTAGCGTGTCTGTTCTGTGTCTGTTTTTTTCGATTTTCTCAAAAATTGCTCCTACAATTTTTTTTTGCCTCATTTACTACATTTTTTATGCTCTACAAGATAGGGTAGGCGCCATGTCAGCTGAAATTCTTAAACAAACTGTTTTCACATAAAAAATTGTTTTTTTAACATTGCGGCTTTAATATGCATTTTAACGCAAAAATGTATATATACCTATAATAAAAATTGTAGAGTATTTAAAATTCTACAACTTTTTTTTTTTTTAATTCATTTATTTAACGTCGCATCAACTACTAAGGTCATTAGCGACGACGTTGGGGTGTAACTACATACAATGGAGGATGAAATGATTTTTTGTAACGTATGAAAATATGCCATGCCTGAGTGGGATTCGAACCCAGGACCGCATGATGAGAGGCGAGCACGTTACCAACTGCGCCAATGCGGCCGGCACTACAACTTTTATTTAAACAGTTTTTTGTATAACGCTTAGTTTAGCGGTATTTAATGATTTTCTGTTTTTTCATAAAAAACTGTAAAAAAATAGATTTTTTACGATTTCAGCCTTAGTATGCATTTTACGACAAAAGTGTATACAATCAAATTTATAGGAAATTTATAGGATCTATAACGTCTATAACTTATCTAGAACTAGAACTGATACTGACCTATACAACTGATCTATAACTTTTATTTAGAGCATTTTTCTCTACAGAGCCTAGTTTAGCGTAAAAGAGTGATTTTCCGTATTTTTAAGCCTAACTGAGGTTGATTTTCATTTTGCATCATTCACTCATGATTAAAAAAAAAGGTTATGTTCTTTTATGTTAGTTTTTTTGTTTATTTCTAATGTTTTATTACTAATGTTAAATTATATTGTTCGTTATTTGCATTGGGAAGAGAAAGTTGTGTAAGTGCTTCACACCAGACTTTTTAACTGAATTTTGATATTATTCATGGTTAACCAGCTAAGAGCTTCCAGTCCGAACTGGCCCAGTTGTTAGACATTAATCAGTAAGTTATGCAATAATGGATTAGGTAATTAGTCATATAGGTCTAATAGGAAACAATATATGTTATGTAATAATATTAATATTACATATATAATTAACTAATATGTAACGCATTGGTACATTAGCTCCTCCGCGTTTCTCAATAATAGCTTAGTATAATATTATCTGGCTCAGGTAGACTATATCCTGTTCAAATACTAAGCCACATACATCAAATTCAATTGACTAAATTTAATAATATGACTATATTTAATAATATGTTCTGCCCATAACAGCCAGGTGGAGTGTCAAATTATTTACACTCAATCTGTTCGTTGCAGGGCTAAAATAAATAGTTCTGTTTCTTATCACATGGTCAGTCAATTAAATGACTGAATCATTTAAGAACAGAAGAGGTAGAGGTGTAAAAGACACTAATCAGAGTTATCTTCTCTGAAAGTAATGAATTTCATTGTACAGCCAGACCCTGTGGTGAATGAAGTGAAGTTGTCATTTACAGAGTGGAAAATATGTGCTTTTCAGAGGGCTCGGCATGCTGATAAGCGTACTTTTCCACTCAGTGAGGAAGGCAATGGTAAACCACCTCACTCTTCGTTTTACCTAGTAAAACCTTTAGAGGTTCAAACCAGCCTTTCGGCTGTTGACCTAAACAACAACAAATTTAATAAATTAATTTTAAAGTAAATTACCCAAAATAGATCTTAAGGTAAAACTTGTCAACTTTCACAAGTAAATTATAAAAATCTAGTGTGAAACAATTGCACCTTGTCAATGTAAATAATGAAAATTATAACCTTTGTTTAACCATAAGTAAATAATTTGCCCATAACAGGCAGGTGGAGTGTTAAATTAATTGGACTCGGTCTGTTGGTTCCAGGGCTACAAAAAATTGTTCTGTTTCTTATCAAATAGTCAGCCAATTATGACTGAACTATTTAGGAACAGAAGAGGTAGAGGTGTAAAAGACACTAGTCAGAGTTATCTCCTCTGAGAGTAATGAATTTCACTATACAGCCAGTTCCTGTGGTAAATGAAGTGAAGGTGTCATTTGCAGGTTGGAAAGTGGGTGCTTTTCGGAGGGCCTGGCATGCTGATAAGCGTATTCTTTCAACTCGGTGAGGAAGGCAATACGCGGTGTGGCTATTAAATAACGAGACTGACGGTGTAAAAAAATTTATTTTTATTTTATACATATTCACTTATTGTCACTTTCAATATACACTCCTTCTCTATCCCTACAACGCTCCATGCGAATTTTCCATTGTTGGAAACAGTGCTGGAAGTCATCTTCTGTCAGCTCCTTCAGGACACGTACAGCTTTCTCTTTTACAGCTCAAATCTTGTCCCTTTTAATGCAGATTTCACCTTAGGGAACAGGTAGAAGTCACATGGTGCAAGATCTGGTGAATAAAGTGGATGTTCTAACACTGAATGAGCTGGCGCATTATGTTAGTGGAGAACCCATGATTTTGTCCTTCCACATTTCGGGGCGTTTTTTCCTTAGTCTTTGACGTAGTTTAGAAAGTACCTCAAGGTAGTAATATTGATTAATTGTTTGACCTTCAGGAACCCAGTGAAGGAACGCAATCCCATGGATATCAAAAAAAAAAAAACAATCATCATTGCTTTATATTTAGACTTGGTCATTCGAGCTTTTTTGCCTCTCGGTGAAGTTCGGCTGTTCCAGTGCATGGAAGTAAAAAACCATGTTTCATCACATGTTATTATCTTCTACCTGTTCCCTAAGGTGAAATCTGCGTTAAAAAGGAAAACATTTGAGCCTGAGGAACCTGTAAAAGACAAAGCGGCACGTGTCCTGAAGGAGCTGACAGAAGATGACTTCCAGCACTGTTTTCAACAATGGAAAATTCGCATGGAGCGTTGTAGGGATAGAGAAGTTGCGTATATTGAAAGTGACAATAAGTGATTATGTATAAAATTAAAATTTAATTTTTTACAAAGTTAGTCTCGTTATTTAATAGCCACACCTCGTATATAAAAAGTTTTAGAGAATTAAAAATCTTACAACTTTTATTTAAGACATTTATTTTGTTTAATGCTTAGATTAACGGTAATTATCATTTTTCGAGCCCGACACGGTTTTAATATAGTCATGGTATGATACGTCCTAGTGGGTAAAGACCTTAATCTATCAAAAATATATAAAGTTAGACAAATTTAGTTTTGCATGAAGTTTATGCGGTTTATTCTTATTTCGAGAAACACTCACCAGATAGCTATGTTATTATATTGTGTTATAATAAATTTGTGTGCAATAAATGGGCTTGTTTTTGTTGCAGTAAATAATATGCATAACCCATTTCACGGGTTTCATCGTATAAAACAGATTGATAAACCAGTCGACCGTTAAAAAATGATCAGTGATTGATTTACACAGTCTTAGGCGTTACTGAAATCTCACTTTCACTTAACAACATGCATGAGTTAACATTCATTGTTTTCTGTTTAATCAGTTATAACGTATTCTTTGTTTTAAACTACTGTACTATTTTGTTTTACTTAATACTTTTTTCATAGAAATGATTCATGGATCAAAACAAATATTAAGTCTACTACGTACATTTTTTTGTCATTAGTCTCTCGACTGGTTTGATGCAGTTCTCCAAGCTGTTCTATCTTGCGCAAGTCGTTTCATATCTATATACCTGTAACACCCTACATCTTTTGTAATTTGCTTTATATATTCTAATCTTTGCCTCCCTCTACAATTTACTCCCTCAATGTTACCCTCCATTATTGATAGCCCAATACCTGGATGTCTTAAGATATGCTCCACTAGCCTATCCCTTCTTCTAGTAAGATGCTTCCATATATTTCTTTTTTTTCCACTCGCCTAAGAACCTCTAAATTACTTGACTTGTCCACCTACCTAATCTTTAACATTTTCCTATAACACCAAATTTCAAAAGCTTCTATCCTCTTCCTTTCTACAGCCCCTATCACTCACATTTCACTCCAGTATAATGCTACACTCCAAACATAATGTTTTAAGAAATGTTTCCTAATCTGTAAATCAATGTTTGTAGTCAGAAAGCTGTTTTTTATTTCAAAGGCTTTTCTAGCTTGAGAAATTCTACTTTTGATATCACTTGAGCTTTTTACGTCTTTTCTTATTTTACTCCCTAGATAGCAGAATTCTCCAACTCTTTGTATGTTTTCGTTGCCTACTTTTAAATTTCTCATCTCTTCTAACCCACTCTTGTTGCTGCACAACACTTTCGTTTTGTTCTTATTAATTTTCATGAAGTAATCCTTTCGCATGATCTCATCCATTCCATTTAACATAATATCTTCTAGTTCTTTCTTTGTCTCGGCTAATAATACTATATCATCGGCAAATCTCAGCATTTTTATTGTTTCTCCTTGAAATTTTATTCCTGCGTCAAATTTCTCCTTCACTTCATTTATAGCCTTTTCTATATATAAGTTAAAAAGTAGTTGTGACAATGAACAACCTTGTTGTACACCTTTTCTTACAGCAGCATTTCCGGCATATTTTTTGAGATAAGTAAGGCTTACTATAATTATCGGGGGAGGAGGTTCGTGAAACATTAATTCTATTCATTTTTACTATTTTGGGATCGCGGAGCAAAAAAGGTTGAGAATCACTGCTCTAGAGGTTTCTAAAACTGGCAAAATTCAGCAGTCTGCGGTTCTATTCGCATGACAATAGGAAAGGAAACGAGAAAGGACACCCAAATGAAATTGTATAGAGCAATGGCTGTACCACTCATTACATATGGGAGTGAAATATGGGTGTCATTACAGAGGAATGAATCTCGTATCCAGGCTGCTGAAATGAGATTTTTGCGGGGATCAAAGGTTGTACCCGGTTAGATAGAGTGCGTAACGAAGCTATCCGCGCCGAGTTAAATATTCGGTCACTATTGGAAATGTTAAGAATATATAAGAGAAACTGGTCCAACCATGTACTTTGCATGCCAGCTCACAGACTTCCTCTGCGAGCAAGGAAATATAAACCTAGAGGGAAGCGAGGCTTGGGAAGACCTAAAAAGAGATGGATGCTGGAACAGGCCATGGAGCCTAATCCTTGATAGTTGATGATGATGATGATTAAAATTGAATGAGAGATAATACAATTCAAGAGCTTATATTTAATACAAGGACATGAATTATTAAAATTCGTTAAGTGTGACGTGCCTTCTAGACTGAACGACAAACATATTTGGTTTATGTAGGCTATGTTAGAGCCTAGAAAAATATTCCAATAAATTTTATTTAAAAAATGAATTTTAATAAAAATTCGTGAAAATATAGGCCTATCTGTGACCTTGATAAAATGTAATTAAGTTATTTCGCAGAAATTACATTATGTTATAACAAGTTGAAAGTAATATGTCAGGTTGGCCGAGTGGTCTAAGGCGCCAGATTTAAGCTCTGGTTCCCAAACGGGAGCGTGGGTTCGAACCCCACACCTGACACATAAATTTTTTTTACTTCATAGTTACGTCCTAAAAAATATTTTATAATGTATTTTCTTTAATTTATTGTTTAAATAAATTCAATTTTTATAAAATAAATTATTTACTTTAAACAGGTAAATAAATTATGTAAAATAATTTTGCAAAGGAACTATCCACAATTTACAACAAACTTATACATTGAATCATTTTACAAAGTACATAAATTATCTAGTTTATTCCAAACTAACAACTGCGCCAGCGCTTAACACAGGGTTCAGTCGGTATCAGTGGGCTGATTTTATCTTAAATTGGTCGCATTTAAGCTTTTTTTACTTTCTCTTATTCTATCTATACTAATATTATAAAGACAATTTTTGTGTGCAGGCTAATTTCCAAAACTACTGAACGGTGTTTCATAAAATTTTAGCACCATATTTGTATTTATATTCACAGCAACATTTTATTTTAAATTTTTAAAAATTACAACGCTAAGGGCCCTAATGAAGATTTTCATAAATATATGTGTGGGTGTACATGTGAGTACGTATTGCTGTTGAAGTAGATGAAGAGGTTTGATGATGTGAAAGACGTACGCGGGGGAAATTATTAAAACGTCATTTTGTGTGCGCGTGCGGGTGCGAGTGTGTGCGCGACGTATGAGAGTGGGAGAGAGACCGAATGAGTTAGTGAGTGAGTGAGTGGATTGGTGGGTGAGTGAGTGAATGAGCGAGCGTGTGTGCATGCGTGCGTGAGAGAGGTACAGGGGAGTAACAGAGGGACAGAGGGTGAGAGAGATACAGAGCATACAGTCGCTAGCAGCTCTACATAATTTCTGTTAGATTTTTTTAACTGATTGCAAATAATTTTATTTTAAAAAAAAAATTATTTTTTAAAAAATTGACTAAGCCTACACATTTTTCGCGCGCGAAGCCGCGTGGGATACGCTAGTACGAAATATATAAGAAAAGAAAATATTTTTTCATGTTGATTTTTCAATCAAGTTTTCACTGGAAAAATACATTTTCAGGTCCTTGAGAGTGAGTGTGTGTGAACGAAATTTCTGAAAAATTTTAAATCGAACGAAGTTGTAACTTTGAACTTAAGTAAGCTACCACATGAGGAGCCGACACGAATTTTCTACACAATTAATCATAAAAATTTAACAGACGTTTCCTTCTGAATGATTTGATAACCGGAGATTGTGGAATCAAGGCATATATATATATATATAAAGCCTTACATTCTGAAACGCAGGCTGTCCCTGATTGGTTGACGAAAAACAGAGAAACTAAGTCTTCTGGCATTGTCAACAATTTGTACCAAGATAAATGTCTTCACGATTTACTTGGTTCTATAGAGAGAAATGCTGTAAATAAAAGTTGTACATCTTTTAATTTCCTATAAATCTGATTATACACTTTTGTCGTAAAATGCATACTAAGGCTGAAATCTTAAAAAAATCAATTTTTTTACATATTTTCATGAAAAAACCAATTCGCTAACTAGGTGTTGTACAAATTCGCTAACTAAGATTTCAGCCTTAGTATGCATTTTACGACAAAAGTGTATAATCGGATTTATAGAAAATTAAAAGATCTATAATTTTTATTTAGAGCGTTTTTCTCTACAGAGCCTAGTTTAACGTGAAAGAGTGATTTTTCGTATATTTAAGCCAAACTGAGGTCGATTTTCATTTTGCGTCTTTCACTCATGATTAAAATAAGGTTAGTTTTTTGTTTATTTCTAATGTTTTATTACTAATGTTAGGTAATAAATATTTGATATTTGCATTGGCAGGAGAAAGCCGTGTGAGTGTTTCACAGCAGATTTTTTATAGATCTATACCCGCGGCGTGTCGGACTATAGAATTCCGAACTAAAGAGATGTTACTGTTGCAGCATACTGAAATCAAAAAACATTAATTTAAACATTTTTATTTAGATTTTTTTTGATTCTAATCGGAAATTTTTACATCAAAAAGTTAAAATACCGCCTGAAGATTATACTGAAATACACCACGAATCATATTTTATTTAACTGGATTACACAGTAATATTTGAATATATATTGTGTGTAGGTGTGTGTGTGTGTGTGTGTGTGTGTGTGTGTGCGTGTGTGTGTGTGTGTATGCGTGTGTGTGTGTGTGTGTGTGTGTGTGTGATACACTAACAAATATTTTTTTCAAATTTAAAAACCCTCAGAAGCGCTCAAAATGGAAATTTATAAATGAAAATTGCGTAATCGATACTTAGTATAAAATATAAAGTATATAGAAACATACGTGAAGGTAATATTAATTGAAAATAAATTGAAATTCATGTGAAACGGAAATTTAGAGGACAAAGGTGTCAAAAAGTCAACGACTAGGTGCGAGAGAGAGAGAATTAGAAGTTTATTATTTGTGTGTGTGTGTGTGTGTGTGCGCGCGCGCGCGCGCGTGTATGTGTGCGCGCGCGCGTGTGTGTGTGTGTTGTGATCAAGATAGAATTGTAGAAAGAGATAGAAGATCATCGGAATATAACAGGAAAACTATGATAAAAAGAGATAAAATATTTACAGTAAACAGGTATATATAGCAAAACAACAGATACTCGCTCTTCATTACAATGTTGCATGGTTTAATTGCAGATCAAATAATTATACCAGAATTATATAAAATCATGATGTACAGCATGTCTCAAAAATGTTATCACTTTCTAATTGGAAACACACCATAATATAACTTGTACAAAACCAACTGGCACACATCCACAATCTACACCTACATTTTTTTCTCGTACTGGGCCAATTTTAGGCCACGTGAGATTACTTAGACCAGTAATTCTCAACAAGTGTGCCGCCGCACATTAATGTGCCGTGAGATTAGCTAATCTCGCGGCACATTTAGCACATTTTAGCACATTTTTTGGCACATTTTAGCGGTACAGCCAGCTGGCTGTACCGCTAAACTTTTGAAACTTTGATGTTTGTGAAAGAAAATTATAATAATTTCACTCAAAATAACATATTTTTTTTAAATCTGGTGTGAAACACTCACACAACTTTCTCTTGCCAATGCAAATAATTAACAATATAACCTAACATTAGCAATAAAACATTAGAAATAAACAAAAAAAACTAACCTCAAAAACATAACCTTATTTTAATCATGAGTGAAAGACGCAAAATGAAAATCAACTTCAGTTTGGCTTAGAAATACGGAAAATCACTCTTTCACGCTAAACTAGGCTCTGTAGAGAAAAACGCTATAAATAAAAGTTGTAGATCTTTAAATTTCCTATAAATTTGTCTAATACACTTTTGTCTTAAAATGCATACTGAGGCTGAAATCTTATAAAATCAATTGCTTTACACATTTTTGTGAAAAAAAACAGAAAATCGCTAATTAACGCTAAACTAAGCGTTATACAAAAAAATTTTGAAATAAAAGTTATAGAATTTTAATATACCCTACTTCTATTAATTATATTTTTGCGCTTATATGCGTATTAAAGCCGCAATCTTAAAGAAATATTTTTTACGAGAAAACAGCCTCTTCAAGAATTTCAGCAGATATGGCGCCTACGTTATCTTGTAGAGCATTAAAAATTTAGTACATGAAGTGATTTTTTAAATAATTGTAGGAGCCGTTTTTGAGAAAATCGTAAAAAATTGAAAAATTACATGAATAAACTACTACTTCCGGTTGACCGATTTTGATGAAAATGTTCGCGTCGGGTCCGGTAGTAGTTTCGGAACTGGCTCCTACTTCCGATTACAAAGTAAAAAATCTGGTGTGAAACACTCACACAACTTTCTCTTGCCTATGCAAATAATAAACAATAAACCTAACATTAGTAATAAAACATTAGAAATAAACAAAAAACTAACCTCAAAAACATAACCTTATTTTAATCATGAGTGAAAGACCCAAAATGAAAATCGACCTCAGTTTGACTTAAAAATACGGAAAATCGCTCTTTCTCATTAAACTAGGCTCCGTGGAGAAAAATGCTCTCAATAAATGTTGTAGATCTTTTAATTTTCTATAAATTTAATTATATATACTTTTGCGTAAAATGCATAATAAGGCCGAAATCTTAAAAAAAATCAATTTTTCACACATTTTCCTGAGAAAAAAACAGAAAATCGCAAATTACCGCTAAACTAAGCGTTATAAAAAAAATTGTTTGAAATAAAAGTATTAGGATTTTAAATTCTCTACAATTTTTATTATAAATTGTTGCGCTAAAATGCATATTAAAGCCGTAATCTTAAAAAAACAACGTTTTACGAGAAAACATCCTCACCAAGAATTTCAACAAACATGGCGCCTACCTTATCTTGTAGAGAATAAAAAATTGAGTAAATGAGGCGATTTTTAAAAAAATCGTAGGACCAGTTTTTGAGAAAATCGCAAAAAAGTGAAAAATTATACGAATAAACTACTACTTCCGGTTGACCGATTTTGATGAAAATGTTCGTGTCGGGTCCGGTAGTGGTAGGCTATGTAACTTAAGTTTCAAGTTTGAAGTTCGTACGACGTTCCGTTCTTGAGATATTTTGCGCGCACACACACACACGCACACACACACACACACACACACACACACACACACACACACACACACACACAGACCAATCGCTAAAAACATGTTTTTTGGGTTCAGGAGGTCTGAAAACGTGTAGATTCGGTGAAAACTCGATTTCGAAAAATCGACATGAAAACAATACTTTCCTTCCTATATATTCATACAGGCAAGAGAAAGTAAAAATGCACGTTAAATTCGTAGTTTTACGTGTATAAGATTTCATTTAAAACTGATAAAACTCTAATGGGGACACATACTGTACTGGACAAACAATGTTCTAAAGCAGACAATTTTATTACTAAATTAATTAAATTATATTAATGATACTTCCGTGTGCAATGTAATTAAACTTTACTGATTGATTAATTAATTAAATTTAATAAATACGATCAATTAAAAACTATTAAGTGTCGTCATTATATTAACAATTAAAAGTACTTGGATTGTTTACATAGATGTAAAAAAGTACCCCTTATTATTACCTCTAAATAAAACTAATTAGAAAATCAATGTTTTGTTGTAACGGGTGTTTTTGTAACTGAAGTTTGTTTTCATTTTGCGTCTTTCACTCATGATTAAAATTAGTTTATGTTTATTGAGGTTAGTTTTTTGTTTATTTTTAATGTTTTATTACTAACGTTAGGTTTATTGTTAATTATTTGCATTGGCAAGAGAAAGTCTTGTGAGTGTTTCACACCAAATTTTTGTTTTATATTTATCAATTTTATTGTAGTAATTGTAATTTATTAGCAGATTTAAGTAAGACTATTAAGTTTAATCTGTTGTTGTTTAGGTCATCAGCCGAAAGGCTGGTGGTTTGAACCTGCAGAGGTTTTACTAAGTATAACGAGGAGTGAGGTGGTTTACCATTGCCTTCCTCTTTGAGTGAAAAAGTACGCTTATCAGCATGCCGGGCCCTCTGAAAAGCACATATCTTCCACTCTGCAAATGACACCTTCACTTCATTCACCACTGGGTCTGGCTGTATAATGAAATTCATTACTTTCAGAGGAGATAACTCTGATTAAGTGTCTTTTACACCTCTACCTCTTCTGTTCTTAAATGATTCAGTCCGTTAATTGACTGACCATGTGATAAGAAACAGAACTATTTCTTTTAGCCCTGCAACGAATAGATTGAGTGTAAATAATTTGACACTCCACCTGTCTGTTTTGGGCAGAATTTTAATCTATACTGTAATAAATACTTGTTTGTAATTCTAACGATGTGTGTTGTTTAGGTCATCAGCCGAAAGGCTGGTTACAAATATTTATTACATTTTCTTTATTTACTCTAATATAAAAGATTAGAATTTACTGAAATTTATTCAGACATAACTAAACATCGGAAAAACATAAGGATATTATAAATATAATGATACAGCACACGCTTGAGCTAGGTAACTATAAACGAAGACAGACCTGGGGGTACAAGTAAAGTGAAGTTTAAATGAAAATTCCAATTGTCAGTGCCAGGCGCCGGTTAGGCAAAATCAATGCACCCCACGTGCCTCACTGACGGCTATTACTACAATCCGTGTTACTTCATACACGAGAGAAGATTTCAAGTATACAGTATTGTTACAAAGAGGACATTGCTTTTTTTTATTCTACCACATTAACTTCAACGTTATATAAAAGGTAAATACGATAGATTTTAAATTTTTATTTTACTTACCTACACTTAAATATTTCTTTAAATTCCGTAAATGAAATCAGAACCTGTTCATTTTCACTCAATTGTTTTCACAGGCTGTTTTTTTTCTTCTTTTTATTGGTTCAACGTATGACTGTTCTGCAATTACTGCTAATGCAGACGGTGAAGGATGAAATGATTTTTGTAACTTATGAAAAAATGCCGTGCCTGTATGGGATTCGAACCCAAGTCCGCATGATGAGAGGCGAGCACGTTACCAACTACGCCAATACGGCCGGCGTATCACAGGCTGTAACAAATAATAATAATTTATTTTCATGATATTACATTTATACTTTCTCTTGCCTATATGAATATATTTGAAGGAAAGTATTGTTTTCATGTAGATTTTTCGAAATCGAGTTTTCACCGGATCTACATGTTTTCAGACCCGCTGAACCCAAAAAACATGTTTTTTGCAATTGGTCTGTGTGTGTACAAAATATCTCAAGAAAGAACATCGTACGAACATGAAACTTAAAACGTAAGTTAGATACTACTACAGGACCCGACACAAACATTATATAAAAATCGGTCAACTGGGAGTAGTAGTTTATTGTATAGTATTTATTAAAAGTGTCATTTTTCACTTTTTTGTAATATTCTCAAAAATGGCTCCTGTGAATTTTAAAAAAATGCTGTAATTACTACATTTTTATAATCTACAAGACAGGGTAAGGCCATGTCTACTGAAATTCATGGGGAGGCGTGCTCTTGTGGTAAAAAAAATGTTTTTTTTTTAAATATTGTGGCCTTTATATGCATTCTAGGGTAAAAGTGTAGGCCTACATAATCCAAGTTGTACAACATGAAAACCTACAACTTTTATTTCCAAAACTTTTTCTACCTTAGTTTAGCATCAAGGAGTGATTTTCTGTAATTTACTCATCAAAATTATGAAAAAAGAATTTTTTTAATATTCTGGCTTTAGTATGCATTGTACGACAAAAGTGTATACAATCAAAGTTACAGCAAATGAAAAAAATCTACAACTTTTATATTGAGCATTTTCTTCTATGGAGCCTAGTTTTAGAGTCAATTAGTGATAAGCGGAGCAGAGATTGATTTTCTTTTGCATCATTCACTCATGATTAAAATTAGGTTACGTTTATCAATTTACATTGTTTACTTATGATTTTATATGTTTCATTATTTACATTGGTAAGAGAAAGTCGTGTGAGTGTTTCACACCATTTTAAACAACTTTTTTTTTCTCTTAAAATAATTTTTTTTTTAAACAGTATAGTATTTCTTTTGCAATCAGTTAATAAATACAATAACTTTAAGCAAATATGAGAAAATCTGAGTAATGTCCTTAGAATTAAAACACAAA
Organism: Catonia carolina; assembly: GCA_035578175.1. Taxonomy (NCBI): domain Eukaryota; kingdom Metazoa; phylum Arthropoda; class Insecta; order Hemiptera; family Achilidae; genus Catonia; species Catonia carolina. The sequence continues at coordinate 33,953,000 of JAQMRL010000009.1, read as the reverse complement.
TGACACTCAGAAGTGTGTTTGAAAAAGACCAAACTGTGAAGAAACAAAAAATATATCTATACAAAATCAAACTTGATGAACCGTGAATCAACATCCTGAAACACAAAGTGTTGAAGTTGGAGATGACAATGACGAAGGTAGAGATGAAAATGACGTTAATTAAGAGATGCCAATGATTAGGAGTTGAAGTAGAAAAGATAAAAAAAATTTAAATGACTAACAAAATCGTCCAATGGTTTAAAGCGTTTCAGTCTGTGAGTATCTTCGCTGTTGTCTAGGAGGCTAATCTATTATTAGTTCATTATAAATTTATTAGTTAAACTTAAAATAAATAGCAAGAAAAATTTATGCAATAAATCATAAATAACTATTAGTTAATCGATAACAAACCTAAAAAAATATTCTATATGCTTAACCCAAATGAATTTATCCCTCCACTGTAACTACTAATACATGTTGGAGTGTAAAACTATTACTGTTCTATAGTCTGTTGTAATCCCTAATGACCAAGCCGCTGATATAGGTAGCATCAAATAAACTGATAAAATAAAATGTGCAAAATTTATACGGAACTAAAAGCCAATTGTGTTTAATAACATTTAACTACACTTTCATCAACTAATTTAAGAATGTTCTTGTTGTTTAGGTCATCAGCCAAAAGATTGGTTTAACCCTCTAGAGGTTTTACTAAATAAAATAAGGAGTTCCGTGGTTTACTATTGCCTTCCTCACCGAGTTGTAAAGTATACTTATCAGCATGCCAGGCCCTCTGTAAAGCACGTATTTCCACCCTGCAAATGATACCTTCACTTTATTTATCACAGGGTATGGCTGTATAATAAAATTCATTAGTTTCAGAAGAGATAACTCTGATTAGTGTCTTTTACACCTCTACCTCTTCTGTTCTTAAATAATTCAGTCATTCATTGGTTGCTCATGTGATAAGAAACAGAACTATTTTTTATAGCCTGGAACTAACAGATTGAATAGAAATAATTTAACACCCTACCTGCCTTTTATAGGCAAAGATCTTATCTGTAACTTTTTTTTCTTTTAATACCTAATATGTGTACATTGCAATCTGTTCAATTCAGAACAATAAGCAACCCCATGACCCAATGAGATGAGGATGATATGTATGATGTGCAAATGAGGTGTAGTCTTGTACAGACTCAGGCCGACCATTCCTGACAGAGTATGGTGATTTGAACCCCAACCATCAAAGTACACCGGTAACCACTGCCTAGCATTCAAATCCATATAAAAGTAACTACCCTTACTAGGATTTGAACCAGGAACCTTCGTCTCCGAAAATCAGCTGTTAAAACAGCTGATTTTGGCGATGACTTTACCTCTAGACCAACCCTGTGGGTCCATCTGTAACTTAAGTAAATTTTATTTATAACTTTTATTGTACTTTTTAATAAATTTCTTTTTCTCTTATTACATTAAATCAACAGACCAGATTTGCCTTAAAAATAGACTTGAAGACACAAAGTTCCTGTTGTAATGGTAGATAAGAATGTTTTTCAATAAGACCATATCGTCGTGTTAGTGGCAAAGTTGTGAATCTGTATTTTAGGGGAATTTCATCTTCTGATCAATCCACGTTGTGACAAAGTTGTGAAACTACATCTCTCTTTACTAAGCAATATGAATTCGTTTTTGCATCTAACTGAAAAATTGGAATTTAGAAAGTGGTAAAAATTTGAAAGTTGAGTCAGGAAGGTGTTTTTTTGCCATACTGAAAAATTACCATTTTGCAGATTCACAACTTTCCCACCAATGCAACGATATAGAGGTTTTGTCCAGCTAATTAATGTCTCTGTGGTAAATGAAGTGAAGGTGTCATTTACAGGGTGGAAAGTGGAAGCTTTTCAGATGGCCTGGAATGCTGATAAGCATACTTTTCACTCAGAGAGGAAGGCAATTGTAAACCACCTCACTCCTCGTTGTACTTAGTAAAGCCTCCAGAGCAACGATTCCTAAACTTTGTTTAACATGCCCCCTCGTAAAATTTTCCCACGCCCCTCCTTACTAAATTTGATGTTTTAATGAAAAAAAGTATTACATTGAATAACAATTGCCAACATTTATTTTTAATTATTATAAGTTTACAAGTTGCAATTCAAATTAAACATGTAAGAAACACAGTGAGATGGATGACCTTGCATTTGTTTTGTTACAAGATTCCCTATCGTTGGTTGATAAGAAAGTGCTCAACGTAAATGATAGCAACATTAAGTTTTCCCCGATACTTTGTCTTTATTACAAGTGCTTTTTTACAAGTGGTGAAAACTTTTTTTCCCACAAATAGGTGCTTGAAACAGGTAAATATAATCACAACGCTTGCTGTGATATTCTGGGGTACACTTTATGATAGATGCTTAACCTCGACTTGTGAATCACAGCAGCACTGGACGTACTGACAGCAAAGGCATCTCGAGGTCCCATGCTCCCCTTAACCCTTTCAGTACTAACGTCCGGAAAACAGGAAGTCGATATCTTTTATGTAGAGATAACATCCGGTTTACCGAATGTCCATAAGTTATACATAAAGTGCCAACGTCAGGATAACCGAACATTTTCAAAAAACTTTTAACAAATATTAATGGAATAATGTACTTTGAAACCGCCTCCATGGTGTAGTGACTAGCCCACTTACCTACAAAGTGAAAGGTTCCGGATTCAATTCCCAACTAGGGTCTGGAAATTTTAACACATTGAAAACACTGTTAAGATAGATACCAAAACCCACAGTAGTTGCTAACGACTAAGCTGTCGATGTGACTTTAAATAAACTAAAATAAACTATTTTGAATATTTTTAGTGTTAGAATGATTTCTTCTTTTTATGAACACAATAAAAATTAATTTTTAACAGGAAATTTTATTTTTCTGTAACTTTGAAATTTTGGTCAGCAATGGCAGGCTTACACCTGCAAGTTTTTGAAATAAGGGCTGGCACTTTTTGTACACCCTTATTCAAATTAATGCCCATAACAAGCAGGTGAAGAGTTAAATTATTTGCTCTTGATCTGCTAGTTCCAGTGCTACAAAAAATAGTTCTGTTTCTTATCACGTGGTCAGCCGAATATATGACTGAACTATTAAAGAACAGAAGAGGTAGAGGTGTAAAAGACACTAGTCAGAGATATCTCCTCTGAAAGTAATGAATTTCATTATACAGCCAGACCCTGTGGTGAATGAAGTGAAGGTGTCATTTGCAGGGTGCAGAGCAGATGTTTTTTAGAGGGCCTGGCATGCTGATAACCATAGGCTACTTTTGTACTCAGTGAGGAAGGCATGGTAAACAACCTTACTCCTTGTTTTACTTAGCAAAACCTCTAGAGGTTCTAACCACCCTTTCGGCTGTTGACCTAAACAACAATCAAATTAAATTGTACTTTAAATCAAACTTGTAAACATTGTTTCGCCACTAAAAGGGTTAACTTGTCTTCACACCTCCCTTGGGAGGCACACCACCCACTTTGGGAACCGTTGCTCCAGAGGTTCAAACCAGCCTTTCAGCTGATGTACTAAACAACAACAACAACAACAACAGTTAATGTCTCCATAGTATCTAATGGCGCAAAAAAAAACATTGAAATTTTGACTGAAACTCCACTGTGATCCCATGAAACAATTAATAGATTTTTTTTATAAATTTTTACAGAAGAAAATCAAAAAGAATAATTATATATCAACAGATATTAGTATAAATTGTAAATTTAATATTTTAAAACCAATATATATATAATTAAAATCAATAAAGATGGCTGACGAAAATAAAAAATCAGAAAATGAGAAAAATCAATCAAAAACTAATTCGAAAGATGACAATCAAGAAATAAAGGTAGAAATTGAAAAAACTAAACCAGACGTTGAAAAACAAGTTCAATTTAATCGAGAAGATATAAAACATAAAGTATTAACGAGTAAAGCAAAAATGAATTTAAAACCACATAAAGGAGATGTAACAAAAGACTATTTGATGATGTTACACGAAGCAGATGAATTAAAAGATAAACCAGAATGGGACCGAAGTCAAAATTCATTAACATTATCAATGATAGAATCGAGAAAAAATTTAAATACAGCACAACGTTTATTAGATGAAAAACGAGAAGAATTTTCTAGATATTGTAAGCTAAGAGATAAACAAATAAAAGATTTAACAGAAAAAGAGAAAAAATTAAGAGAATCGTTTGAATTTTTCGATGAATTTGTTAAAGAAAATATTGAGAAACGTGAACGTTCTGAAGAAAGGATAATCAAAGAAAAAGAAATGTGTAAAGAGATTACAGAAGATATAAAAAAAGTAAATGATAGGTTAGTTCGTTTAAATGAACTGAAAGATGATATGATAAATGCTATTGAAGATTATTCTAAATTTGAAGATTATTTAATTAACGTTGGGAAAGCTTTACCTCATGAATTCAGGTAAATTAACTTCATTTAACCTAGTTTAATATAATAGAGATAATAGTTGACAAAATGTTTTTGTGGTTTCGTTAACTGAAAATTAAACTAAAAAAGAACTAGTTGTTTGATCAACTTTACTTTTGAATAGTCTTTTTTATACAAAATTACAATAATTAAAAAAGTTTTATTTATTCAATCGCCTGGAAATTTTCTCTGATATCATCATCATAAACAATACAAATTATGCTTCCTGTTCCAGCTTCAAACTTAGAAGACTGCTATTTCATGATGAAGTTTGGATGCCCATCTCTTCTGAGGTGACATGTTGTCCAGTTGACTTGTAAAAAAAACATCTGTTTTAGTGTTTAATCATCTGACATCCACAATAAAAGACTATACCACTTTTGCCTGTATTTTTTAATAATTGAAAATCCCCCAGTACTTTTTTTAATGCCTAATAATTTAATTTTGTTTATGGACCGGCAAATGATTTCCTGCGAAAGGTGTTAACAATCTTATCACAGCAGCCTCTATTCTTGACATTGCTGAGCAGTCAGAGATGATGTCTACAAAAACCATAACTTGTGTGCAGGTAACGATATGAGGTGATATAAAAGGTGATTCTAAATTGCAAAGCAATCAATCTTTAAGGAGATTAATTTATAGCTAAAAATAAAATAAAGTTCATACAAACATAGGTCTGGAAATGCTTCGTTAGCGAGGTTTTTTTTTTGGTTTAACGTCCGACTGTTCTACAATTACTGCTAATGTAGACAGTGAAGGATGAAATGACTTTTTTTGTAACATATGAAAATATGCCATGCCTGAATGGGATTCGAAACTAAGACCGCATGATGAGAGGCGAGCACGTTACCAACTACGCCAATGTGATCAGTGAGTTATGCCTGGCAAAAGATTTCACCATGATTCCTGGGCAGAGTGAAATAAAGCCATACGAAATTCTGAGAAACTAAATTAAGGGGAAATTTTAGTGTTTTCTTATGGTTTTTAACCTGGGAAACTTAAAAAAGACTGTGGTTAATCCCCTTGGTTAATAATTTTTTAATTTAAAAAAAAATAAACTACCTTTACTAGGATTTGATATACGGAACCTTCATTTCATCTCTGAAAATAACATTGTCTTTAATATTTTAACCCAATGAGTCATCGCCTCAAATCAGATGTTTAACAGCTGATTTTCGAGTTCCTTGGTTGAAATTAGTAAAGGTGGTTAATTACTTTTATACATATTTAAATACTTAACAATGGTTACTAACTAGTGTACTTTCATGGTTGGGTTTCAATTGACTATACTCTTTCAGGAATAGTTGGCCTGAGACTGTTCAAGACTACACCTCATTTAGTTTGTCGTACATAACATGCTCATCTCATTGGATCGTGTTGTTGCTTATTCCAGATTCAACCGATTGCAAGGGCACACATTAGGAATTAAAAAAGAAAACTTTAATATTTTACATATTTAGTCATCATCATCATCATCTGTCAACGATTAGGCTGAATGGCCTGTTCCAGCATCCATCTCTTTTTAGATTTTCTGAAGCCTCGCTTCCCTCTAGGTCCATATTCCATGGTCGTAGAGGAAGTCTGTGTGCTGGCATGCGAAGTTTTTTTTTCATCCAGGAGTTCCAAAAGAAAGTATAGGACATGTCAAGATAAAACTGATAAACAAAAAGTCAATCACAATGATAAATTTATCACTTACCACCAAAAATTTGTTTCTGCTACTGCTTACTTCAGTAGGCTTGTCATGAACCCCTTTGTATAAAATAGCATACAAAATTAAAAAGTCAAACACAACGATAAATTCATCACTTACCGATACTTTGTTACCACTACTGCTTAACTCAGTAGGCTTGTCATGAACCCCTTTATATCAGATAGTACACAATATTTGTTTAATTAGAAGTTAAATACTTTTCAACCAAAAACTATTTAGAAAGGAATACAGTGTGCATTTTACAGTGCACACTGTAAAATGTTTCATCAATCAAGTATTATTTGAGCTTTTTTTTTAAAATGACTTAAATTGTCCTAACTTTTTAAACCTTGTGGCAATTTATTGATGTATTTTCTACCTGCATAAGTTGGTTTTTGTTCAAACAATTTAGTGTTGTGATTGATTAGCAACATAATAATCAATTCTGTTTCTTGTGAAATGGTTGTGAACATCTAAAATTCTGTTAAAAGGTATTTTGCTTTACGTACATTATCACTTCAAAAATGTACAAAGAAGGAACTGTAAGCAATTCCAGCTCTTTAAATAGTGATCTGCATGAGGTAAGGTGGTTGACTCCCATCATACACCTGACAGCTTTTTTCTGTATTTTAAAAACTCTAAATCTTACACTGTGATGAATTACCCCATACTAATATGGCATACCTGATATGAAATAAAATTAAACCATGATAAGCTGCCATTAGCAATTTTTTATCATTCAATCTGGCAATTTGTTTTAATGCAAATATCCCAGATGATATTTTACCATAAATTTGATCGGTGTAATAATCCCACGATAGGGTCCTATCTAGTGACACTCCCAGAAACTTCACTGTTTGCACATGATCTAGGATATTATTTTGTATAAAGACATCCACTTCTGTGTTTTCCCTTACATTGTGTTTGTTTTTGAACTGTAGGTAATGACACTTTTTCCCATTAACTGTTAACATTAATTCATTCAGAAATTGGACTACAGATTGTATGCTAATATGTGCATTCACTTCGAGACTATCTACCAGTAAACTTTTATTTATGATTGAAGTATCATCAGCAAACAATAAATCTCTACTGTTGGGTAAGTTTTCTGGTAATCTATTTATTTACAACAGAAACAAAATGGGACATAAAATTTAACCCTGTTCGGTAAATGATCAAGTAAATGGTTGGACCAGTTTCTCTTATAGTTACTTATTTAGTACTTAACATTTCACACTTATTCTTTTTTGTATTTTAGTTCAAAGCCGGAGAAGATTATTGAACGATATGAATTATTAGTTGGAGTGCGGGATGAACTAGGACGATTACAAAGACAACAAATTGAATCTTTACAAGAGATTAGTACAGAAATTGATGAGGAAACTGACCGAAGATCAGAACAGCTGATCGATTTAAATAATTTATTAAGTGATTTATGTAACAGAAGGGAATATGCGGGACAAGAAGCATGGATGTAAGTGAAAACAATTTAAATTAATTTTATAAAATATAATACACTTTTACTAATGTACAAATAAATTTTTGTAATGAATTCTGCCAACCATTTAATTTATAATTTTATTCACAATTCAAATAAATTTATCACTTTCACAATGTTGCTAATCACAACATATAATCGATTCTGTTTCTTGTGTAGTGATTGTGAACATCTAAATTCCGTAAAAAGGTATTTTGCTTTACATACATTATCACTTCAAAAATTTACAAAGAAGGAACTGTAAGCAATTCCAGCTCTTTAAATAGTGATCTGCATGAGGTAAGGTGGTTGACTCCCATCATACACCTGACAGCTTTTTTCTGTATTTTAAAAACTCTTTCCATGTTACACTATGATGAATTACCCCATACTAATATGGCATACCTGATATGAGATAAAATTAAACCATGATAAGCTGTTTTTAGTAGTAAATTGTGATGTTCTTGATTTTGTTGTGGGCCAAGCCAGGATGTAGGGAAGTCTGGTGTTCTGGTATTCTGATACTCTGTACTCTACAAGGAAGGTGCCTTGTGCGATGTCTTCTTACGTGTTAGTGCTTCATGGCGATTTACTTTAATACAACTTGTTAAATATTTTAAGTTCTGAATTTATACTGTACATAATACAAGGTGTGGCTATTAAATAACGAGACTGACGTAAAAAATTTTATTTTAATTTTATACATAATCACTTATTGTCACCTTCAATATACACTCCTTCTCTATCCCTACAACGTTCCATGCACATTTTCCATTGTTGGAAACAGTGCTGGAAGTCATCTTCTGTCAGCTCCTTTAGGACACGTGCCGCTTGCTCTTTTACAGCTTTCACAGACTCCAATCTTGTCCCTTTTAATGCAGATTTCCTTAACAAACAGGTAGAAGATAATAACATGTGATGAAATGTGGGTTTTTACTTATGATCTGGAAACGAAGCGCCAATCCAAGGAAGAGCCGAACTTCACCAAGAGTCAAAAAAGCTTGAATGAGCAAGTCAAAATTTAAAGCAATGATGATTGTTTTTTTTGATATCCATGGGATTGTGTACCTTCATTGGGTTCCTGAAGGTCAAACAATTAATCAATATTACTACCTTGAGGTACTTTCTAAACTATGTCAAAGAGTAAGGAAGAAAATGCCCCGAAATGTCGAAGGACAAATCATGGGTTCTCCACCAACCAAGACAATGTGCCAGCTCAGTCCGCATTATCTATCAAGAGGTTCCTAGCCAAGTACAACATCTCAGTGTTAGAATATCCACCTTATTCACTAGATCTTGCACCATGTGACTTCTACCTGTTCCCTAAGGTGAAATCTGCATTAAAAGGGACAAAATTTGAGTCTGTGGAAGCTGTAAAAGAGAAAGCGGCACATGTCCTGAAGGAGCTGACAGAAGATGACTTCCTGCACTGTTTCCAACAATGGAAAATTCGCATGGAGCATTGTAGGGGTAGAGAAGAAGTTTATATTGAAGGTGACAATAAGTGATTATGTATAAAATTAAAATTAAATTTTTTACAACGTCAGTCTCGTTACTTAATAGCCACACCTCATATATATTAGTACATATAATAACTCGGTGAACTCTACAGAGACACGTCCAAACAGCCTCAGGACTTTTTTGTGACTTCTTGATAGCCCCATGCAAATTTGGTTGCTTGCTGTTCACCCACCCCACTAAATTTGTATTTCACCCAATCAGCTTGAAGCATCTCATTTCAAATTTGCAATCAGTACGTTACAACCATTATAATTGAACACCTGCTCTCCACTAGTTGTTAATCATTTTGACACAATTCCATAATTGTCACATTAAATCATTTAACTGCACTAACTTCTATTGGTGGACTCAACTTTTCGCACACATAAAGAACATTTTAGGCAACACTATGTCTGCATTCCTTTAATATTACAAAATACACTTCTTTTATTCTAACAGTATTTTTTAGTGCTTGTTTAGCCACAATGGACCACTTTAGTCAATTTTGAAGCTTTCAGTCTCTTTTTGGCATGATATTCTCTCATGTTCTGAGCACGCTTCTGTTTGGTTGCTTCTGAAAATTCCCTCTTCTTATACTCTCTTTTCTGTGTCGTAAGCCGATGGTTGTGGTCCTCGATGACCTGCTTGTATTTGGGTGAATTTTCCATTAGATCTTCGTGAGTTAGTCCAAGTTCTTGTACATCCCTTTTGATTTCGTTGTGCCACATGTATGTGTTACCAGCGCCCATTTTTCGTCTCATTGCATGGTCAATTATTCTGCGTAAAAGTCTGGTATTTGGTGTTCTTAGTATATGTCCAAAGTACGACAACAGTTTCTTGCGCATGGCCACTGTTTTTGGTTCTATGTCTCTGTAGACTTGATCGTTAGGTAAAATTCTGTTGTGATTATCTACCTTGTGCTTCTTGTTTCTAATAGTTTTATTTTAAACTTAGAAAAATATCAATGGTATTTTTTATACTCTTATAACTAAATCTTACTAGCATTGATTTATTATAAAGATACAGCAACACTGAAAAATAATAATTAATTAATTACCTAAAACTAAGACAAATAAAATTAATACATTTGTGTTTACCACAACCTGTTTTGGTGGTACCACCTTCTTAGGAGTAATATTAAATTCCCAGTCACTTTAAGTACTCACTTACAGACACAGAGGTTTTATTATAGTATTATAATATTTATGCTATAGTTGATTAAACAGAGAAAAATAACAGGAGAGAGGAATGTAAGTAGACAATTTGGGAATGCAATGTCTAAAGTAAGATTAACTCATAATTCCTAACCTCAGACAGGAGAAGGTATCCAAAGAAGGGATCAGTTTAGGAGCATTGTCTGTCCTTCAACTGTTTGGACACACAGGAATATTATTTTCAGAGGTTAATCTTCCCATGATTTTGGCAAGTCTACAGGTTGAACAAACTCATCCACGGTAAATAGAAGAAATCTCTTCTATTTACCGTGGACTCATCAATGACATTTTCAAGTGCCTTGGTATTCAGAAATAGAATTACTAAGGTTTTACCTATGAAAGTATTTTGTTAGATCACAACAATAAAAGGCTATGTTACCTCGTGATCCTATTCATAAATTTAAACGAATTCTCTTTTTCAGATGGAAATGTGTACTAAATAAAGTCGAAGAAACAGCTGCTGTATTATCTTTAGAAACTGAACAAGCGCAATCAGCTTGTGATGAACTTTATTTACAAGTATGTAGAGATATTGGAAAACCAATCGAAACACCGGATCCAAATAAAGTTGGTGAACAACTTCGTGTAATCTTGGACAGAATTTTGGAGTTACGTCGAATTGTTAAAAAGGCACGTGAAAGAGAATCTTGTAATTATTCCAATCGTCCAAATTCATTACTTTCACGACCTAAAAGAGAGAAACCAAAACCGAGAACAAGACCATAATTTATTAACCAATAAAAAGTTTCAGCTGTTATTTTAAAACCCAACTTAGTTATTGAACTTTGTTGTAAGTAATGAATAAAACTGATTATATAATTTATTTAAATATAAATGTAGAAATAATTATCTAGATTTTAAACTTACTTTTGTAAAATTATACATATTTGACTTAATTTTTTGAGTTTTATTTTATAAAAGTTGATTCCTTTTGATTTGTTAAAATTGCAAAAATACCATAATAAGGCGTGAATAACAACAGTTTTGAACTTTGAACATAAATATTTACATGCACTACATGACACATGGAATTTAAACTTGTCTTTGTCTACGGGTCTTTCCACCCTCTACAAGCCCGCAGCATTGTTTTATCTTTTAAGGAAAAGATAAAATTTGAAAAAATTAAAAACATGCTTGTTTCTATACACCTCATAAAACGGTGTCAATAGAAACACCCATAGTTTTTTGTCTGTTTCTATTTTACAGAATCTGTTGGGATAAAAGAAACAATCAGTATTGTTGAGTGGTAAATAGAAACAACATTCTGAATAAACATAAAATTCATTGAATGCCATTCTGACACCCCTTAAAATTACAAACCAACAAAATGCAAAACAATAAATGAATTTTGCATACAGACTTTGCAAACATATGAGTATATTCGACATGTATGTTTAGATTTCTCATACACTTCAACCAGTGTAAAATCATTAGGTTCCAGGCAACTATTGAGTTGTAGCTTGTAGAAACATAACTTACGTAATGTTACCTGGCAACTGTCATGTTACAGGTTAGCCACTACATCAGATTTTAAACAAAAAATATGAATCTGTTAAATTAAATTAGTTTACTGGACACGGTCGAGACAGGTGTACCACTACCTAGTTTTTAACACGAAAATATGTACTAGGTAGATGTTGGCTATTAATGTGTGTAAAAACTTTTAAATAGAGTTATTAACATTGTAAATGGTAGAAACTGGCAAAATAAACATTTATAATCATTTTATAATCATTTATAATATATCTCAGCTAATCTCAGTAAAATTACGCTGTATTTATAACCCGTGGACGAAATTAATTCTGTAAAAAGTTATTTTTTTTACTTACATAATCACTTCAAAAATGTACAAAGAAAGAACTGTACGAAATTGAAGCTCCTTAAATAATTATCTGTATGAGGTTAAACGGATGCCTCCCACCATAATCACCTAAAACAAAACCAAAAAATCTGGTGTGAAACACTCACACAACTTTCTCTTGCCAATATAAATAATTAACAATAAACCTAATATTAGTAATAAAACATTAGAAATAACAAAAAACTAACCTCAATAAACATAACCTAATTTTAATCATGAGTGAAAGACGCAAAATGAAAATCAACCTCAGTTTGGCTTAAAAATACAGAAAATCACTCTTTCACGCTAAACTAGGCTCTGTAGAGAAAAATGTTTTAAATAAAAGTTGTAGATCTTTTAATTTTCTATAAATTTGATTATGTACACTTTTATTATAAAATGCATACTAAGGCCGAAATCTTTAAAAAATCGATTTTTCACACGTTTTCGTGAGAAAAAAACAGAAAATTGCTTATTACTGCTAAACTAAGCGTTATACAAAAAAATGTGTGAAATAAAAGTTGTAGGGTTTTCAATTCTCTACAACTTTTATTATATAATTTTTTCGCTAAATTGCATATTAAAGCTGTAATCTTAAAAAAACTTTGTTTTTACGTAAAAACACCCTTACCAAGAATTTCAGCCAAGATGGCGCCTACCTTATCTTGTACAGCATAAAAAATTTAGTAAACCAGGCGATTTTAAAAAAAATCGTAGGACCAGTTTTTGAGAAAATCGCAAAAAAGTGAAAAATTACACGAATAAACTACTACTTCCGGTTGACCGATTTTGATGAAAATGTTCGTGTCGGGTCCGGTAGTGGTATGTAACTTAAGTTTTAAGTTTCAAGTTCGTACGATGTTCCGTTCTTGAGATATTCTGTTCACACACACACACACACACGCACACACACACACACACACACACACACACACACACACACACACACACAGACCAATCGCTAAAAACATGTTTTTTGGGTTCAGGGGGTCTGAAAACGTATAGATCCGGTGAAAACTCGATTTCGAAAAATCGACATGAAAACAATGCTTTCCTTCCTATATATTCATATAGGCAAGAGAAAGTAAAAAACCAAAATGTGAAAACGTTTTAACGTGAAACGTTTTGTGTGTTTTTGGTTTTTGTGTGTGTGGTATAGCTTTTTTCTGAATTTAAAAAATTTTTTCCATGTTACTCTGTAATGTATAACCCCAAATTATACCGGATATGAGATAAAATTAAACATGGGTGAAACTTGAAACTGGTGGAAGGAAAGCTACAGAATAGGGAATTTGGAGGTAAACAGTGAAGGCCTATATTAAACACTGGATGAAAATGGGCTCATCAGAAGGAGTAGGACAGTCATGTCAAAGATACGGCCCGCGGGCCGCATTTGGCCCCCGGGCTGTATCAATACGGCCCGCGATCGCAATGTGTCACAGAAAGAAGAATCATGTTTTTTTAGAGCTTTAAGACTTAAGACTTCACTCGATTCCTCTACGGAAGTTTTAAAATGCGCACACTACATTTATAAGTAATTTTAAAGGCAGCGCGTGCCTAGACAAGCGAGAGAGATAGACAGTAACGCCATCTCTACCTGACATCAATGAGCTTGTCAAAAACAAGACGAGTCAGGTATCTGGATCCTCGAGCTCAAAATAATTACCATCTTTTATAACTTTGATATGATTTTTAACAACCGTAGGCCTATCTTATATACTATACAATTAAATAAATAAAATGTTATAATAATTCAGTAAATTTTTTGTTATTTGAATCTGGCCCGCCTACACATTCTAAATTTAATATATGGCCCTCTGCAAAATTGAGTTTGTCACCACTGGAGTAGGAGAATTTCTTCTTTTTTTTCGTTTTATGTCCGACTGTTTTCCAATTACTTCTAACGCAGATGGTGAGAGGATGATAGATGAAGATGAGGGATAAAAAATACCAGATCTGACCAGGAATCAAACCCAGGACCCCGGTGTAGAAGCCATTGCGCAAACCAATATGCCAACAAGCCAGTCAGAAGAAGGAAAAGGCAAAGATGGAGAAGAAGAAAAAGTAGGAAGAAAAGGAGGAGAAACAAAACATACATTTTTACTTTCTCTTGCCTATATGAATATATAGGAAGGAAAGTATTGTTTTCATGTCGATTTTTCGAAATCGAGTTTTCACCGGATCTATACGTTTTCAGACCCCCTGAACCCAAAAAACATGTTTTTAGCGATTGGTCTGTGTGTGTGTGTGTGTGTGTGTGTGTGTGTGTGTGTGTGTGTGTGCAAAATATCTCAAGAACGGAACATTGTACGAACTTGAAACTTGAAACTTAAGTTGCATACCACACCGAACCCGACACGAACATTTTCATCAAAATCGGTCAACCGGAAGTAGTAGTTTATTCGTATAATTTTTCACTTTTTTGCGATTTTCTCAAAAACTGGTCCTACGATTTTTTTTAAAATCGCCTGGTTTACTAAATTTTTTATGCTGTACAAGATAAGGTAGGCGCCATCTTGGCTGAAATTCTTGGTAAGGGTGTTTTCACGTAAAAACTTTGTTTTTTTAAGATTACGGCTTTAATATGCATTTTAGCGCAAAACTGTATATAATAAAAGTTGTAGAGAATTGAAAATCCTACAACTTTTATTTCACACATTTTTTTGTATAACGCTTAGTTTAGCGGTAATTAGCGATTTTCTGTTTCTTCTCACGAAAACGTGTGAAAAATCGATTTTTTTTAATATTTCGGCTTTAGTACGCATTTTACGACAAAAGAGAATATAATAAAATTTACAGAAAATTAAAAGATCTACAACTTTTATTTAGAGAATTTTTCTCTACAGAGCCTAGTTCAGCGTGAAAGTGTGATTTTCGGTTTTTTTAAGCTCAACTGAGTTCGATTTTCATTTTGCATCATTCACTCATGATTAAAATAAGGTTATGTTTTTGAGGTTAGTTTTTTGTTTATTTCTAATATTTTATTAATAATGTTAGATTTATTGTTAATTATTTACATTGGCAAGAGAAAGTTGTGTGAGTGTTTCACACCAGATTTTTATTCCAAAGATTGAACCAAGAAAATTTTGAACAATATAAAAATGGTCACTTTATAACAATGCTGTCAAAGTGGTTGTTTATATTCAAAATTTTAAATGTAAACTAAACAGATAATTTATACATAAATATTCATAATACATTATGTAGTAGATAATGTATTATGACAAGTTTAAGACAAAACTGTCATAAATTATTCAAAATAATTATTAATGATCAAAAAGGATCATAGGATAGTGAATACGCTAGAAAACAAAAGATTAATTTAAATAAAATTTATTGTTATACTATTTATACATTTTATAATAAATCATACTGTGTGAAAATCTATCAAATATTCCAATTGTGTAATTTATCCCAAAACAATGTTAGATGTATATGAATAATGCAAAATGAAAATCGACCTCAGTTTGGCTTAAAAATACGGAAAATCACTCTTTCACGCTAAACTAGGCTCTGTAGAGAAAAATGCTCAAAATAAAAGTTGTAGATCTTTTAATTTCCTATAAATTTGATTGTTACACGTTTTTCGTAAAATGCATACTAAGGCAGAAATCTTAAACAAATCCATTTTTACAGATTTTCATGGTAAACCACTTATTCTTCTTCTTCTATATGCCTTCTCCGCATCGGAGATTGGCGATCATCATCATGATTCTATCCTTGGAACCAGCCGCTCTGAAGAGTTGAACTGAGGTGGTCCCAAACCACCCCCGCAGGTTCCCCATCCAAGAAATTCTCCTTCTCCCCGGTCTCCGTTTACCCTCAATTTTGCCTTCCATGATGCACTGCAGTAGGTGGTATTATTTATTCCGTACTATATGGCCAAAATATTGGAGTTTCCATCTTTTGATATTGAAAAGAAGTTCTGTATTTTTGTTCAAACGGCTTAGAACTTCCCCATTTTTAATTTTATCCTTCCATGAGATGCGGAGCATCCGCCGGTAAGTCCACATCTCAAACGCCTCCAATTTGGGAAACCACTAATTACCGCTAAACTAAACGTTATACAAAGAAATGTTTGAAATAAAAGTTGTAGATTTTTAATTATCTACAACTTTGATTACACACTTTTGCGTTAAAATGCATATTAAAGCCGCAATCTTAAAAAAAATATTTTTTTGTACGAGAGAACAGCCTCCCCAAAAACTTCAGCAGACATGGTGCCTAACCCTATCTTGTAGAGTATAAAAAATGTAGAATATGAGGTGATTTTTAAAAAAAATTTTGAAGCCGTTTTTGAAAAAATCGCAAAAAAGTAAAAAATGACACTAATAAACTATACTACTGGCAGTTGACCAATTTTGATAAAAATATTTGTCAGGTCCTCTAGTATTATCTAACTTAAGTTTCAAAGTTTCAACTTTGTACGATGTTCCATTCTTGAGATATTTTGTTCACACAACATACACAGACCAATCACTTAAAACATGTTTTTTTGGGTTCAGGGGATCTGAAAATGTGTCTATCCCGTGAAAACTCAATTTCTAAAAATCGACATGAAGATAATACTTTCCTTTCTATTTAGTCATACAAGTAAAAATATGTTTTTTGGGGGGTTCAGGGGGTCTGAAAACGTGTATATCCCGTGTAAACTCAATTTCGAAAAATCGACATGAAAACAATACTCTCTTTCCTATTTATATTCATATAGGCAAGAGAAAGTAAAAACATATTTTTGGGTTCGGGGATCTGAAAACATGTATATTCGGTGAAAACTCGATTTTGAAAAATCGACGTGAAAACAATACTTTCCTTCCTCTATACATTACATATAGGCAAGAGAAAGAAAATAATCGGAGGCTAACATAAGAGTAAATGACCTGGACGGTACGTAACTGTTATGTAAATCATTTTTATAAACAATATGCTGTCACATCCGCAAGAAAATGTCAGACACGTAGTTACCCAAAGAAAATAATGGTCGTTTTAATGCAATGTAATTTTATAATGTCTATGTTATAAATTAATTTAATTAACATGTTAAATTATCATTTATGAAAACAAAAGCGTACTTTTGTGCAGTAACTCATACATAACGGGAGATTCTGTACATTAAACTGAACTTAGGTTCTCGGTAATCTTACTTAAACATTTTGACAGTGTTTAACCAAGTAACAAATCGTAAGTTTAAAGCCGATTCGTTGGTGAATTGATCTACAAAATTGGCTTATATGCCAGATGTTTCGGGTTCGATTCCCGGCCTAATCTTTCGTATTTACTTTCTCTCGCCTACATGAATATATAGGAAGGAAAGTATTGTTTTCAAGTCGACTTTTCGAAATAGAGTTTTCACCGGATCTACACGTTTTCAGACCCCCTGAACCCAAAAACATGTTTTTAACGATTGGTCTGTGTGTGTGTGTGAACAAAATATATCAAGATTGGAACAGCGTATGAAGTTGAAACTTGAAACTTATGTTAGATACTACTACCGGACCCGACACGAACATTTTTATCAAAATCGCTCAACCGGAAGTAAAGGTTAATTAGTGTAATTTTTCACATTTTGCGATTTTCTTAAAATTGACTCCTACGATTTTTTTAAGATCGCCTCATTTACTACTATTGTTATGCTCTATAAGATAGGGTAGGCGCCATGTCGGCTGAAATTCTTGGGGAGGCTCTCGTAAAAAAATGGTTTTTGAAAGATTGCACTTAAGATTAGCGCAGAAGTATACATAAAATAAAAGTTGTAGACAATTTAAAAAATCTACAACTTATATTTTAAACAGTTTTTATAGCGCTTAGTTTAGCGGTAATTAGTGATTTTCTGTTTTTTTTTATGAAAATTTGTAAAAAATCGGTTTTTTAAGATTTCGGCTGTAGTATCCTTTTTACGACAAAAATGCATTAAATAAAATTTATAGGAAATAAAAAGATCTACAACTTTTATTATAATAAGCATTTTTCTTCTAAAGAGCCTACTTTAGCGTCAAAAAGTGATTTTCCTTATTATTAAGCCAAGTAAAGGTTGGTTTTCATTTTCATTCACGCATGATTAAAATTAAGTTATGTTTTTTTGAAGTTAGTTTTTTGTTTACTTCTAATGTTTTATTATTAATGTTAGGTTTATTGTTAATTATTTGCATTGGCAAGAGAAAGTTGTGTGAGTGTTTCACACCAGATTATTTTAGATATATAAATAACGGCAGATTCTGCGGGGGTTGGAACAAGCTTAACTATGTTGCCGCGTTGTAACTCGGTAGTCCTACTACCTATTTTTATTGGCATACCTGGGACCTGTCCTTCCAGCATAATAAACATGACAGTGCAATGAAATTTTCTGTTTTTTTTCTCACGAAACCCATTCGTCATTCACTTACAATATCGTTAACTATTACTAGTTGTATGTTAACGTTAAAAGGCGACTTTAGCAGGAAGAGAAAAGAATACAACCGATTAAAAGACATAGCAACATGGTTAAGCTTCTTCATCCCCCCGCAGCATCTACCATTATTTAAGTACTTAAAAAATTCTACCAAACAACTAGGCAATCGCTGTTCCATATTATTAAAGAATTTGTATAAATTTTTTTTATACTGAATACAATAGTTTTTTTAAATTGCCCAATTAATGAGCGGTTACGGAGTTAACAGGGGTTCAGAATTTTAAAAATAATTCAAAATTTAAATACGCCACATATCTGAAATTTCGTACGTACAATAACAACATACAGGGTTATATTCCGGAGAAATTTAAAATAAATTAGTCGAGCGGTATTTTAGTTATAAACTTGTAAATGCATCCAAAGTGTTGCAGCAACAAAAAAACCGGCTCTTTTTACTTTTACGTACTTGCCTATATGAATATAAAGGAAGGAAAGTAATGTTTTCATGTCGATTTTTTGAAATCGAGTTTTCACCGGATCTACACGTTTTCAGCCCCCCCCCGAATCCAAAAAACATGTTTTTAGCGATTGGTGTGTGTGTGTGTGTGTGTGCGTGTGTGTGCGTGTGTGTGTGTGTGTGTGCATGTGTGTGTGTGCGTGTGTGTGTATATGTGTGTGTGTGTGTGTGTGTGTGTGTGTGTGTGTGTGTGTGTGTGTGTGTGTGTGCGCGCGCGCGCGCGTGCGTGTGTGTGTGTGTGTTTGTGTGTGTGTGTGCGCGCGCGCGCGCGCGTGTGTGTGCGAGTGTGTGTGTGTGTGTGTGTGTGTGTGTGTGTGTGTGTGTGTGTGTGTGTGTGTGTGTGTGTGTGTGAGAACAGAATATCTCAAGAACGGAGCATCGTACGAACTTGAAACTTAAAACTTAAGTTACATACCACTATCGGACCCGATGTTTCTTCGTGTAATTTTTCACTTTATTGCGATTTTCTTAAAAACAAATCTTACGATTTCTTCTAAAATCGCCTGGTTTACTAAATTTTTTGTGCTCTACAAGATAGGGTAGGCGCCATGTTTGCTGAAATTCTTGGTGAGCCTGTTTTCACGTAAAAAAATGTGTTTTTAAGATCGCGGCTTTAGTATGCATTTTAGCGCAAGAATTTATGTAATAAAAATTGTAGAAAATTTAAAATCCCACAACTTTTATTTCAAATTTTTTTGTATAACGCTTAGTTTAGCGGTAATTAGCGATTTATTGATTTTTTTTTCTCACAAAAACTTGTGAAAATCAATTTTTTTAAAGATTTCGGCCTTAGTATGCATTTTACGACAAAAGTGTATAATCAAATTTATAGCAAATTAAAAGATCTACAACATTTATTAAAAGTTTTTTTCTCTACAGAGCCTAGTTTAGCGTCAAAGAGTGATTTTCCGTATTTTTAAGCCAAAATGAGGTTGATTTTCATTTTGCGTCTTTCACTTGATTAAAATAACGTTATGTTTTTTGAGGTTAGTTTTTTGTTTATTTCTAATGTTTTTTTTACTAATGTTAGGTTATGTTGGTCATTATTTGCATTGGCAAGAGATAGTTTGTGAGTATTTCACACCGGATTTTTATGAAATTGGTAATATCTCCACTGTTATGCATGAAAATGAAAAACATTACATAACCAAACTAATTTGTCTTTAAATATTTCGTAATTTTGATAATAGCACATTTTTTGATACGTTGACTTTTAACGGAGATATTCGTAGTTTTTTGTTTACCCCTCCCTCTGAACTCCCCCAACCATTTGGGATATGAAAAAAAATTATAGCCTATTTTCATTTCGGTTATGTCCAGAGTCTAAATACCGAAATTTATTAAATTTAGTTCAGCGGTTCTTGCGTGATGCCGTAATATAGAAACAAACAGACAAAAATTCAGCTGAACTTAATTTCAGTGTTTCTTTGGTAGAGACGCTGAAACAAAAATTGGCGCATTTTGAAAAATTGGACAGACCAAATCACAATTTTATTTATATAGATGGATAGAGGAAGAAAAAGTAAAAATCTGGTGTGAAACACTCACACAACTTTCTCTTGCCAGTGCAAATAATTAACAATAAACCTAACATTAGTAATAAAACATTAGACAAAAACAAAAATACTAACCTCAATAAATATAACCTAATTTTAATCATGAGTGAAAGACGCAAAATGAAAATCAACGTCAGTTTGGCTTAAAAATACGGAAAATTACTCTTTCACACTAAACTAGGCTCTGTAGAGAAAAATGCTGTAAATTAAAGTTGTAGATCTTTTAATTTCCTATACATTTGATGATACACTTTTGTCGTAAAATGCATACTACGGCTGAAATCTTAAAAAAATGGATTTTTCACACGTTTTTGTGAGGAAAAAACAGAAAATCGCTAAATACCGCTTTTATACAAAAAAATGTTCCAAATAAAAAATCTAGGATTTTAAATTCTCTACAACTTTGATTATATACATTTTTGCGCTTAAATGGATATTAAAGCCTTTTTTAAAAAAACATCTTTTTTACGTGAAAACAGCCTCACCAAGAATTTAAGCAAACATGGTGCCTTCCCTATCTTGTAGAGCATAAAAAATTTAGTAAACCAGGCGATTTTTTAAAAAAAATCGTAGGGCCTGTTTTTGAGAAAATCGCAAAAAAGTGAAAAATGACGCGAATTAACTACTACTTCCGGTTGACCGATTTTGATGAAAATGTTCGGTCGGGTCTGGGAGTGATATGAACTTCAGTTTCAAGTTTCAAGTTCGTACGATGTTCCGTTCTTGATATATTTCGATTACACACACACAGGCCAATCACTAAAAACATGTTTTTTTGGGTTCCGGGGGTCTGAAAACGTGTAGATCCGGTGAAAACTCGATTTCGAAAAATCGACATGAAAACAATACTTTCCTTCCTATATTCATAGACAAGAGAAAGTAAAAAAAATCTGGTGTGAAACACTCACACAACTTTCTCTTGCCAATGCAAATAATAAACAATATAATCTAACATTAGTAATAAAACATTTGAAATAAACAAAAAACTAACCTCAACAAACATAACCTTATTTTAATCATGAGTGAAAGACGCAAAATGAAAATCGACCTCAGTTTGGCTTAAAAATACGGAAAATCACTCTTTCACGCTGAACTAGGCTCTGAACTAGAGAAAAATCCGACAAATAAAAGTTGTACATCTTTTAATTTCCTATAAATTTTATTATATACCTTTTTTGTTGTAAAACGCATACTAAGGCCGAAATCTTAAAAAAATCAATTTTTCACTCGTTTTCGTGAGAACAAAACAGAAAATCGCTAATTACCGCTAAAATATGCGTTAAGCCAAAAAATGTTTGAAATAAAAGTTGTAGGATTTTAAATTCTTTACAACTTTTTATATATACATTTATGCGCTAAATTGCTTATTAAAGACGTAATCTTAAAAAGACAAAATCTTTACGGGAAAAGATCCTCACTGAGAATTTCAGCAAACATGGCGCCTACCCTTGTAGAGAATAAAAAATTGAGTAAACCAGGCGATTTTTAAAAAAAATCGTAGGACCAGTTTCTGAGAAAATAGCAAAAAAAAAATGAAAAATTACACTATAAACTACCACTTTGGGTTGACCGATTTTGATGAAAATTTTCGTGCCGGGTCCCCGGTAGTGGTATGTAACTTAAGTTTCAAGTTTCAAGTTCGTACAATGTTCCGTTCTTGAGATATTCTGTTCACAGACACAGACACAGACACACACACACACACACACACACACACCCACACACAGACCAATCGCTAAAAACATGTTTGTGTGGGTTCAGGGGGTCTGAAAACTTATAGATCCGGTGAAAACTTGATTTCTTCAAATCGACATGAAAACAATACTTTCCTTCCTATATATTCATATAGGCAAGAGAATGTAAAAATAGAATTAAAGTCTTATCCTGCATTAAGGTGGGCGTTTACCTCCAAAAATTTTAAATCTTTAATAATTTTTACTGCCCATAACAGACAGGTGGAGTGTCAAATTATTTACACTCAATCTGTTAGTTGCAGGGTTAAAATAAATAGTTGTGTGTTCTTATCATCACATGGTCACCCAATTAAATGAGTGGTGAGTCATTTAATAAGAGAAGAGGTGTGGGGGTGTGTTAGGTGACACTAATCACAGTTATCTTCTCTGAAAGTAATGAATTTCATTATACTGTTGGATTGTGTGGTGAATGAAGTGAAGGTGTCATTTGCAGAGTGGGCCTGGCATGCTGATAAGCGTACTTTTCCACTCAGTGAGTTGTGGCAATGGTAAACCACCTTACTCCTCGTTTTTACTTAGTAAAACCTCTAGAGTTGGTTCAAACCAGCCTTTCGGCTGTTGACCTAAACAACACACAATAATGTTTAAGTTTTTCATTCTCATTTCGTAGAGTAAAACTGAACGAAATGGCATACAGGCTATTATTAATAACTTAACATTAGTTTTACATCAATAAATAGTTACAAATGAATACAAATTCACAGCAGAATAAATACTAGACTATTTCTACTATTTATTATTTTTGTAAAACTTTTATTTCAAATTTTAATTTTATTTTAATTTTGGCCGGCCGAATTGGCGTAGTTGGTAACGTACTCGCCTCACATGGTGCGGTCTCGGGTTCGAATCCCATTCAGGCACGGCATATTTTCATACGTTACAAAAATCATTTCATCGTACATCGTCTGCATTAGCAGTACATAATTGCAGAACAGTAAGACGTTAAACAAAAAATCTGGTGTGAAACACTCACACAACTTTCTCTTGCCAATGCAAATAATTAACAATAAACCTAACATTAGTATTAAAACATTAGAAATGAACAAAAACTAACCTCAAAAACATAACCTTATTTTAATCAAGAGTGAATGACGCAAAATGACAATCGAACTCAGTTTGGCTTAAAAATACGGAAAATCACGCTTTCACGCTAAACTAGGCTCTGTAGAGAAAAATGCTCTAAACAAAAGTTGTAGATCTTTTAATTTTCTATAACTTTTATTATATACACTTTTGTCGTAAAATGCATACTAAGACCGAAATGTTAAAAAAATCGATTTTTCTCACGTTTTCGTGAGAAAAAAAAACAGAAAATCGCAAATTACCGCTAAACTAAGCGTTATACAAAAAAATGTTTGAAACAGAAGTTGTAGGTTTTTAAATTCTCTACAACTTTTATTATATAAGTTTTTGCGCTAAAATTTATATTAAAGCCGTAATCTTAAAAAAACAACGTTTTTACGTGAAAACAGCCTCACCGAGAATTTCAGCAAACATGGCGCCTACCCTATCTTGTAGAGAATAAAAAATTGAGTAAAATAGGCGATTTTAAAAAAAATCGTAGGACCAGTTTTTGAGAAAATCGCAAAAAACTGAAAAATTATACGAATAAACTACTACTTCCGGTTGACCGATTTTGATGAAAATGTTCGTGTCGCGTCCGGTAGTGGTATGTAACTTAAGTTTCAAGTTTCAAGTTTGTACGATGTTCCGTTCTTGAGATATTCTGTTCACACACAGACACACACACACACAGACACACACACACACAGACACACACACACACAGACACACACACACACACACACAGACACACACACAGACCAATCGCTAAAAACATGTTTTTTGGGTTCAGGGGGTCTGAAAACGTATAGATCCGGTGAAAACTCGATTTCGAAACATCGACATGAAAACAATACTTTCCTTCCTATATATTCATATAGGCAAGAGAAAGTAATAAGTATAAATACAATAATACTCTGTTTAGTATCTTACTTATGCGCTTTCTATCGGTAGATTTTAGTACTAATTTTGTTATCCAAACTCAGTCAAACAATTTTTCCGTATTTTTACAATGAAAACTTAATTTGTGTTTACAATAATGTTAATATCTGAAAAAATAAATTTAGATTAAATTAATTATAATGTTCGCCTTGTTCCTAAATAATATTCAAAATCTATATCTTTATTTTAATTGATATTTCTTCAAAATTAATTTTAGTTTACAATTTATGAAAATAGTTTATTGGTATTGTTTAAGATGTGTATTTAAGATAATAGTATCATCTAGAAAAATTAATAAAAAATTTTTGGAATTTGTGCAGGAACAGAAATATCTATTTTGTGTATTTCTGTGTTGATTGTACAGATCATTCTGTTATATTCTAGAAAACTTACGTTCTCGGTTTCTCCATACTTGTTTATCTTCATAATACTACACAAACATAATAGAACCATTTCAATCATTCGGACAGAGGGCGCATTTTGAGAACTTACTCTATCTTCCGAAGATTACGATCCTAAAGAAATGTTTCATGGTTCATCAAAACGTTTAATATCCATCGTCATTGAATGAAAGTGACAAAAAACCCACAAAAAGTTGGTGAGTTCTTACACACAATAGGTCTAAACTATAGAGAGTAAAATAAATTTTAACAGATAAATGTTGGGTCTGTTTGCAGAAAACTTGGAGGACATGAAAACCCTTACCAAACTGTTAATGGAAGAAACAGAGAAAATTGGTTTAGTTACAAATGATTCCAAAACCAAATTTATACACTTTACAAGGGACCAAGGGGGAAGGCTGGGCAGTCTAAAAATAAATGAGCATGAATTTGAACAAGTCCATGAATTCAAATACCTTGGAGTAACCATTTCAAATAAAAATTCTGATATTGTGGAGATACAAAAAAGGGTAAACTCAGCAAACAAATGTATGTATGCCTGCAACAAATTACTATCTTCAAAGTCCCTGTCCCACAAAACAAAGATTAGACTATATAAAACAATCATATGTCCAGTTCTATTATATGGCTCTGAAACGTGGAGAATGACCAAGAAGGAAGAAAAAAAGCTGATAGTGTTTGAAAATAAAGTCCTGCGCAAGGTATATGGGCCCACATATGAACAAGGAGAATGGAGAAGAAAACACAACATGGAAATTAGGGACCTCTACAGTAACCCAGACATTGTAAGCGAAGTAAAATGTAGGAGATTGCGATGGGCTGGGCACGTGCTAAAAAGAGGAGAAGAGTCCAACCTGAAGAAAATATTAGACCCCAACCCCACAGGAAGGCGCCCCCGGGGAAGACCTAGACAAAGATGGTGGAAGCAGGTTAAGACCGACATGGAGAGACTTGGAGCTACAGAAAGAGATGCTGAAGATCGAGCGACATGGAGGCTTTTTGTTGGTGCGGCTAAATATCAACTCCGATATAGATGACCATGGGAGTAAGTAAGTAAGTAAGTAAATGTTGGGTATCCATGATGTCTGCAGTTATTTTCAATTTAACATAACATAAGTATTTAATATAACATAGCATATTATTGTTATAATATAACATAACATTATTGTTTAATTTTTTTTTTTGTCATCAGTCTCTCGACTGGTTTGATGCAGTTCTCCAACCTGTTCTATCTTGCGCAAGTCGTTTCATATCTACATACCTGTAACACCCTACATCTTTTGTAATTTGCTTTATATATTCTAATCTTTGCCTCCCTCTACAATTTACTCCCTCAATGTTACCCTCCATTATTGATAGCCCAATACCTGGATGTCTTAGGATATGCCCCACTAGCCTATCCCTTCTTTTGGTAAGATGCTTCCATATACTTCTTTTTTCATCCACTCGCCTAAGAACCTCTAAATTACTTATTTTGTCCACCCACCTAATCTTTAACATTTTCCTATAACACCACATTTCAAAAGCTTCTATCCTCTTCCGTTCTACAGCCCCTATCACCCACGTTTCACTTCCGTATAATGCTACACTCCAAACATAATGTTTTAAGAAATTTTTCCTAATCTGTAAATCAATGTTTGTAGTCAGTAAGCTGTTTTTCATTTCAAAGGCTTTTCTAGCTTGAGCAATTCTACTCTTGATATCACTCGTGCTTCTACCATCCTTTGTTATTTTACTCCCTAGATAGCAGAATTCCCCAACTTCCTGTATGTTTTTGTTGCCTACTTTTAAATTTCCCATCTCTTCTAAACCACTCTTGCTGCTGCACAACACTTTCGTTTTGTTCTTATTAATTTTCATGAAGTAATCCTTCCTCAAGATCTCATCCATTCCATTTAAGGCATTCTCTAGTTCATTCTTTGCCTCGGCTAATACTACTATATCATCGGCGAATCTCAACATTTTTATTGTTTCTCCTTGAATTTTTATCCCTACGTCAAATTTCTCCTTCACTTCATTTATAGCCTCTTCTATATACAAGTTAAAAATTAGTGGTGACAAAGAACAACCTTGTCATACACCTTTTCTTACAGCAGCCTCTTTTTCGTACCCCTCGATTCTCAAAACAGCCGTTTGATTCTTATACAGACTGTAGATAACTTTCCTTTCTTTGTATTTAATTCCTAGCCTTTTCAAAGTTTTAAACATTTTACTCCAGTCCAGATTGTCAAATGCTTTCTCTAAATCTACAAATGCCATAAAAGTAGTTTTATTTTTCTGTATCCTTTTCTCAATAATCAGTCTCAGAGCCAATATTGCATCTCGAGTTCCCATTCTCCTTCTAAATCCAAATTGGTCATCGTCCAATACTTCTTCTACTCGGCGTTCTATTCTCCTGTATATAATTCTTGTCAGTATCTTAGATGCATGGCATGTTAGGCTGATGGTTCTGTAATGTTCACACTTCTCCGCTCCTGACTTTTTTGGTATTGGAATCATAATATTTTTTTTAAAGTCCGATGGTACCTCTCCACTCTCATACATTCTGCACACAAGTTTGTATAATTTGTTTTGAGCAACTTTGCCACATCGTAATAATAATTCCGATGGTATGTTATCTATTCCTGGTGTCTTATTCATATTCATATCCTTAAGTGCCCGATCGAATTCTTCTCGTAGTATAGGGTCCCCTTTTTGATCTTCTTCAACATCAGTTTCTTGTTCTATCGCATCATATTCTAATTCTTTTCCCCATGTAGAGTTGATTTACGTATTCCTTCCATCTTTCAGCTCTCTCTTGGCCATTCAACAATGGTTTACCACCTGCGCTTTGTAAATTAACAGCTTTCATCTTTCGTTCTCCAAAGTTTTCCCTAATTTTTCTATAAGCTGCGTCCACTTTACCAACTGCCATTTTACTTTCAATGTCCGTACATTTCGCTCTGATCCACTCTTCTTTAATATAACATTATTATTTAATATAACATAATTTAACATATAGAAAGGGCTTCAGTCGTCAACTGGAAGGAGACCCCTTAATTCTTATTACAAAAGGCTTAACCAGCCGGGATAGAAGGCTAGTGTGCTATCCAAACATTCACGTTGTGTGGCCTGTTAGTAAGTAACCTTGTGACCGCTCTTCAGCCCGATGACCGTCTCATGGTCAACGGAACTGGAAGGGCTACCTGTTCCACGAAGCTTTTGAAATTTGTTGTTATAGGAAAATGTTAAAGATTAGGTGGGTGGACAAAATAAGTAATTTAAAGGTTCTTAGGCGAGTGGATGAAAAAAGAAGTACATGGAAGCATCTTACCAGAAGAAGGAATAGACTAGTGGTGCATATCTTAAGACATACAGGTATTGGTCTATCAATAATGGAGGGTAATATTGAGAGAGTGAATTGTAGGGGGAGGCAAAGGTTAAAATATAAAATAAAGAAAATTACAAAAGATGCAGGGTGTTACAGGTACTGTCTGTCTATAACTAATAATAAAGGAAATAAATAAGTACAATATGTATGTAGGAATAAATAGTAATAAAAAAATAAATACAGGATGATTTTTTAGTCCTGTACCCAATTGTTAATGTCTGGTAATATTTTTCTAAAAAAAATAAATTTTGTTTTGTGACATTAAGTTGGTAGCCCTACTCAACCAGTATGGATATGGCAGTGTGAGTTGATTCTCCTTGAGCTGTGTAAAATTTTGTGCCATTTCCGGTCGTGCTACGAACAGAATGTCTTTTATCCTAAAACAATCTCTTGTTTAAATCTGGAGGCTGAAGCTCTAGAACTAATCATATGTGATACGGATACAATTTCAATTTTTTAGCAGCTTTCTGAGCACTCGAGCATGACAAATCAACATGCGAGGAGAGTTTTTGTAAACTTTTCCATGGAGAATTGAGCAATCTTGTTTTCACATTCTCTTAACGTCATCTGTCAAGAGAGTTGGTTGACCACTACGTTTTCTGCTGCAAACAATACCTGCCTCTAAAAATCAGTTAGTTAGCCTAGAAATTGACTAGAATAGAGTGGAGGAACACCAAAAAATTTAATTTGAAATGATTCTTTTACACTCGCATACGATTTTGTAGCAAAATATTGTTCAAGAATGAAAACCCGTTGTTCTAGGGTAAAAGACATTCTGTTCGTAACACAACTGGAAACAGCACAAAATTTTACGCAACTCAAGGATAATCAACTCAAACTGTCGTATCTATACCGGTTGAGTAGGGCTACCAACTTTGTATCACAAAACAAAACATCCCTTTCTTAGAAAAAAATTACCAGACATTAACAATTGGGTAACAGGACTAAAAATTCACCCGGTAAATAAATAACTTGATGGCCTCCGGCAGAGAGGACCAGAATCGGCTTGCTACTAGCCTTCTCAATAATATTTCATTATGTACTACTACTAACTAGTAAACTGGATTTGGTACATAATGAAGTGTTATTGAGAAGGCTAGTAGCGGGCCGATTTTGCTCCTCTCTGCGGGAGGCCATCAAGTTATAGACAGACAGTAAGTATGTAAATATGAAACGACTTGCTCAAGATAGAACAGCTTGGAGAACTGCATCATACCATTCGAGAGACTGATGACAAAAAATT
This sequence comes from Catonia carolina, assembly GCA_035578175.1. Lineage (NCBI taxonomy): Eukaryota > Metazoa > Arthropoda > Insecta > Hemiptera > Achilidae > Catonia > Catonia carolina. Next base: position 33,923,595 of record JAQMRL010000009.1, on the reverse strand, counting down.
TATATCACAGACTTTTTACTTTCTTGCCCACGATGAACAATATTCAGAATTTATATTGTACTGATGTTTTTTTTGCAGAACTTCATAAAAAAAATAGGCCAACACATTTGTGTGCAGTAGTAGTACAAGCGTACACGGTATGTAGTATGTTCTTGGAACGAATAAAAATGTAAACATTCGATAGTATCCACGGTATGGCACGGAACGAATTATTCGCGGATACAGGGGCTCATGTATAATGAATATAAAAAACACTTTTAAAAAGAGGGAAATATGATGACCTTGAAATAAAGAAGCAAACGCATGGCATTAACACCGTACGCTACGCAACCAGTGTATCGTACAGTCAGCATAAAATGAATTGGAGAAACGCGTTAGCGCATTCACCTCACCGCGTATACATTAAAAATACACATACCTTAATACCGGAAAAAACGCGAATAATCAATGACTACATTTGTGTGCTAAATTCATATTTTTTTTAAAATAATGAAAAAACTATTTCGATTAACATTTTCAATATTATATATTCTATTATTAATTGATAATATTAGAGGACATAAATCATTTTCTAAAACTAAAAGTAATGATTTTTGTGATATAAACTCAAGTAAGTGCGTTAATAATATCGGAGTTAATGTTGGATGGATAGCAAAGCCGTTAAGTGAGGCACTGTGGGCCTTTGCACCGGATCCTAAATCGAAAAAAATTTCACTAACTTGTGCGAAACATGTTGAATTCTATAAGAAACATTTACAAAATAATACATTATGGGCAGTTCAGAGTAAGTACCTTTATTAATTTTTATTCGTTTTTAATTACCCGTAATTTCCTGAATACAGGTTTTTATTTATTTGTTTAAAGTCGCATCAACAGTTACGTCATTAGCGACTACAGTGGCTTGTTGAACTGTAGCTGTGTGCACCCGTTAAAATTTTCTAACTAGCCGGGAATCGAACCCGGGGACTTCCGCTTTGTAGACTTGCTCGCTAACCACTACGCCATGGAGGTGACCTTTTTATAGAGGTTTGTTTTTAATTTGTTAGGGGTAAAGCGTTAGAGGTAAAGTCGTCGCCGTAAGTCAGCTGTTTGACTGCTGATGTACGGAGACGAAGGTTTCGTAGTTCAAATACCTACAAAAGCAGATACTTTTATACGGATTTGAATACTAAACAATGTTACCGGTGCACTATGATGGTTGGGGTTTAATTAACCATAATTTCTCAGGGATGGTGGCCTGAGTCTGTACAAGACTACACCTCATTTCATTTACACGTCATACATATCACCCTCATTTCACTGGGGCGTGGGGTTGCTTATTTTTCCTAACTGGGCAGATTGTAACGCGAACACATTTGTTTTAAAAAATATTACTTATTTGGTAGTTATCAAATCTAGAAAGGAATTTATTAAAAAATTAACCCTTTAGTTTTCTTAATTACGCATCTCTTAAAAAATATGATTCAGTCAGGATTCGAAATGACTATACATAAAGTTATTACATGTATAAAAATCCAGCACAATCAAACTCGTAGTGTACTTCAAATTTACCGGGTTTTCAGTGTTGATCAATAGTTTACCAACTTCCAGGAACTAACATACCGGTACTAATCTCTTATTTATTTGAATACCACATAATAATTACGTAAGATAACGTCTTAATTCTTTAGTAGTTCTAATTTCTTTAGTAGAATTTGTTTATTTATCCCATTACATTTATTGAGTACATTTAATAATTTATTTATTTGTCAAGTATTATTTAAGACCTAAGTAGTTTTTTTTTATTTCAAAGTAGTACAACATAAGTTATTAATCCTGTTAATTTAATTTATCGAAACAACTCTATCTACCCTTTGTTTTTAGAGCTTGCTAAGTACTAATTTTGTTTTAATAATTTTGTACTCCGATACGTAATAACTTTGTTGGTTATGAAAGTGTTGAACGCTCTTTTTTTTATAGCTACTTTTTGTTATTTTATATTTTAGTGCGAATTATGGTTGCTATTTGTTGAATCCAGTAGCCTATGTAATTTCTCATGTTCTTTTAACTTTGGGTAGCCTATAGTGTTTTGTTCCGTAATGACTAAAAAATTTGGTTTCTTTTACTTTCTATAAAATTTATTTCAAAAAATGTGTTACATGAAAAGTTGAAGTTCTCTTACGTGTAAGAAATTGGTCAGTAAACTACGAAATTTTTAAGTTACTTTTTTAATGGCTATTAATTTATTAAGTAATTGCATTTAGCTTTTGCGTTTCTGTGGTGTTAAATTTCTTCACCCAATTTCGTGGATAGCAAAAATCAAGCATCTGTATTTTAGTACCTTTACAGTTTACAGATTTTATTTTAAAATTTCTTCATTGATTTAATGTGAACGCTGTATGGAGGCAGTTATACATGCCGTAAACTATACGTAGTAGTCTACTAAGATGCTGTAAAGTAAACTTGATGCTCAGTGCAAAATGTAATTGTACTGTTACCTTTAAAACCCTATCAGTTATAAGAAAAATCTATAATTTTCATTTGTTTCTTGTAGGTAACTCTTGCAGTTTTCAATTGCGCAATCCTACCATTTTTTCAGATTCAGAATATCGAATGGAATTGTAGTTGGCTTTGTTCAATATAATACAGGGCCATTTCTAGCACGTTCTGTATGTAAAAATGTACTTGGCTGCCTTGATGGCTCAGTTGATGATCAGATGCAATTCTGAGGTTCTGGGTTCTTTTATGATCTAATTAGTTATTGTAATTAGAAAAAAAGGATTCACTCTCTTGAAAAGGCTACTGTTTATAGCTTTTGCTGAAATATAGATGTGTGGTTTTTTAGATCATCAGCCGTAAGGCTTGTTTGAAACTCTACAGGTTTTACCAAGTAAACCGATGATTGAAGTGATTTACCATTGCCTTTCTCTCTGAGTTGAAAAGTATGCTTATCAGGATGCTAGGCCCTCTGAAAAGCATATATTTTCCACTCTGCAAATGACAACTTCACTTCAATCACCACTGGTTCCAGCTATGTAATGAAATTCATTACTTTCAGAGGAGATAACTGACTAGTGCCTTTTACACCTATACCTCTTCTGTTCTTAAATGATTCAGTCATTTAATTTACTATGTGATCAGAACTGCCCATAACGGACAGGTGGAGTGTCAAAAATTATTTACACTCACTCTGTTCGTTGCAGGGCTAAAATAAATAGTTTTGTTTCTTATCACATGGTCAGCCAATTAAATGACTGAATCATTTAAGAACAGAAGAGGTAGAGGTGTAAAAGACACTAATCAGAGTTATCTCCTCTGAAAGTAATGAATTTCATTATACAGCCAGACCCTGTGGTGAATGAAGTGAAGGTGTCATTTGCAGAGTGGAAAATATGTGCTTTTCAGAGGGCCCGGCATGCTGATAAGTGTACTTTTCCATTCAGTGAGGAAGGCAATGGTAAACCACCTCATTCCTCGTTTTACTTAGTAAAACCTCTACAGGTTCAAACCAGCCTTTCGGCTGATGACCTAAACACATGTGATCAGAAACAGAAGTATTTTTTGTAACCCTAGAACTATCATATTGAGTGCAGATAATTTAACACTTCACCTGTCGTATGGGCAGAAGATTCAGAGTATCGACTGAAATTGTAGTTGGTTTTGTTCAACATATTACACGGTCATTTCTAAAGTTCATTTCATGTTCAGAATGCAGTATGGGAAGTCCATAAGCAATATATTTCACATGGGAGTTTGAGCGCTACTACACTAACTAAAAATATCGACTCCGCGCCCCAACACGTTCTCATTTACAAACTCCTATTGAATAACATAATACAAAAACTTCAGTGATTTTTTCAAACTCGTTTATTATTTCTGTTTCCATCCAACATATAACTTATCATGTATCAAATTACAGATAAAATTCTATATTTTATAACAAAATAATGAAATACATATGTCGTCATTGAAAGAAAACAGTAGTTATATGATGTGAAACGCAAAAAAATATGATGAGATTTTAACCTCCGATTTTGTACGAGCGTAGCTTATCTAAGTATCAGAGTATATTACATTGCATTTATAGCGTAATAAAATACAATAAATTAGGAAGCGAAATTATATTTTCGAAATTTTTTGATTGAAAATGAGTTTGTTAAAGCATAGTAAGCGAAACTCTAAATATTTTTACCCGTGACCTTCGGATGGGGTCAGCGGAGGAAAGTCATTGTATTGGCTGTGTCTGATGTTTTCCGTATGCCTGATAACACAGCGGGTTCTCATAAGAGCTGTACTCCAATCTGAACACAAAATAGAGTGTAGGAAGAACTGTATGTAAATATATACTTGGCTGCCTTGATGGCTCAGTTGATGAATACCTGATTGTATTTCAGAGGTTCTGGGTTCCTTTATGATCTGAATAGGTATTGTGATTAAAAAACAGATTCACCTTCGTGAAAAGAGTTGGTTAATCAAAAGTTTGGTTAAGAGAGAGGCCACTGTTAATATCTTTCTCTGAAATATACTTGATATGATGTAAATATACATTGATAAATTTTTTCAGTCAAATATATAATGTAAGTAGAGCGGATGCCAAATAAGCTTACCGGTTTTCTGAAGTGCTCAGAAGGTTTATTTTGGAAATGATGGGCTCGGTTGCCTCAGCAAGTGGTGGAAGTCAAGGCTGTACTAGCTGTGATCAGAGTCACGTCACTCTCATTACGTTATATATCAGCTATCCTGAAAACATTAGTCTGTAATGCGTTGTATGTGGTAAATGTTAATTGTTGTATACAACATTTACAATCGAATGTTTTTAACATCGCTAATAGTTAATAATTTACATCGTTCAGCACCTGTGATTAAGTAGGCAGTTCGGTACTAAAACACGAAATTTACTGACTGAATCCGAATTGTTCATACATCGGCAAGTTTATTTGGCGTCCGCTGTATATCTTTTGTACAGTACGTTTTATCTAATTATTATTCTTTTTTAGTGTTAGATTCATCAGCATTATCACCTAGTGGTATATTATCAGGTAACAATTACCAACTGGGACATTTTGATCAATGTCTAGATATCAATTTCAATATTAATAATGATGAAAATATTAGAGGACAGTATTGTTTACCAAAATTTACAATCAATCCATCACGAGATGCTTTTCCAAAATTCTATAAAAAGGAATTTGTTGAAGAGCCGTTTAGTCTTCAATACAATCCATTATCATCTGCTTGGACCAAAATGAAGGTGAGTTTAATTTATGTTCGGGTTCAAAACCCCCTAATGGTATAATGCATAAAATTTAATAAAAAACCAACAATTGTCCAGTCTGAGAAACTCATATACTTATCACCCTTATACCAGGTATCCCACGGAATTTGACCCATAGGGAAATAGAATTGATTTTCATTAGTTTGTTAATATTTTCGGTGCTACTATTGTACGTGGTCTACCTTGTTATGTTTAGTGAAATTTGTATTTCTTGATGTGGTAGCACTGTCCACTACCACTTTCGGCGCGTAAATATTCATATATTTTATAGGTTATGTGATATGTTATGGGATATGTAAGGAAAAAGGACAAATTACATACAATATTTATAATAATATACTTATTTTTAATAATAATGATAATATTACGTACAATGATTTACAATAGCGAGTAATACTATAATTGAGGAGCTTTATGGAATACGGGCGTAACCCATGTTCTGCCTTTTTTCCGTCAACGCTTTCATAGAATCTCCGTAGTTCATTTGGTACACTTGAAAATTTTCATTTTGATATCTTGTTCCTTGTGGTGGTGGCATTCCTTTTTCTGAGGCTATGACTAAGCGCCACAGCTGTGTGATGTTCTTTCGTTTTGTCGTATTGTATGGTTATGCTTTGCTATTACTATTGAAATTTACTATACAGTAATCCCTCGGTATCCGCGGGGGTTACGTTCCGAAAGATTACTGCGGTTCGTAAAACCGCGGATAACGATACCTTATATGAACGAAAAGATGGGGGTTAGGTCCCGAAGGAAAAGTCCTGTAGTCGTTTAAAATGTTTTATAGTTTTAGGAACATTTAACCATTATCTATGAATTATTGTGATTAATATCATTAATCTATGAATATTTAATAAATATAGTACTGTACGCATTAAAAATTTAAGCTGCTTTAAAATAGTTATAGCTGTTTTGCTTCTTCTTCTTTTCAAACTCCTTGTGGGCTTCTTCATATGGTATCATCAGCTCATAGAGTCCTTTTTTCAAATGAAGGGGCCTTTCCATGACGGGATCCGTCTCCAACATGTGATCAGGGAGCTGCGTTGCCGTGCTGAGGATCTCATTAATGGTTTGTGAAGAAATGCTTGGCTTCTTTTCAGGATCATCAAACAAACAAAGAACTGTACGTACGTACGAAGAAGTTAGACCGATACATGGAGGGAAATGTACAGAGAAATAGTATGGGGCCTGGGCGTAACTATAGTGGTTGGGGGGTGGGGGTTGTACTGGTGGGGCCCGGTACCCGGTGACGCGCTCACTACGTACAGTACATGGAAATCTAGCTTGGCTCATGGCGACCGTCGCCATACTAGTGTGTGGTTAAACATGATACAAACGCCAAAACATTTATTTCACATGTTTTACTGACACATGTTTTCGGAATTGTATGACTTCCCCACCTCCCACCAAGTACAATGTACACAAGGTGAGATTACGTACATATTTTAAGGTTTTAGGCCCACGGACAAAGTCTGCGGATACCAAGGGATTACTGTATACTATATACTGTTGTTAAGGTCAACAGCCGACAGGCTGGTTTGAACCTGTAGAGGTTTTACTAAGTAAAACGAGGAGTGAGGTGGTTTACCATTGCCTTCCTCACTGAGTGGAAAAGTATGCTTATCAGCATGCCGGGCCCTCTGAAAAGCATATATTTTCCACTCTGTAAATGACAACTTCACTTCATTCACCACAGGGTCTGGCTGTACAATGAAATTCATTACTTTCAGAGAAGATAACTCTGATTAGTGTCTTTTACACCTCTACCTCTTCTGTTCTTAAATGATTCAGTCATTTAATTGACTGACCGTGTGATAAGAAACAGAACGTTTTATTTTAGCCCTGCAACGAACAGATTGAGTGTAAATAATTTGACACTCCACCTGTCTGTTATGGGCTATATACTATTGAAACTATATTTAATATTATAAAACAAACATTTGAAAACCGTAAATAATAAAAATTACATCATTTTTATTAGATTATACATAATTATTTTTGTTTTAAATCATTTCATTCAGGCTGTTACTATCATTGTCAAGCTTACAGTACGTACACACCAATGTAGCATAATAGAAATGCCCTTTTTCCATTCATTGACTGTTGAATGGACGAAGGTCAGTATTGACCTGGTGAATGGAATATGAACAAATATATTATTATTAATATTAGATTATAAATTTACTGTAGATATATTTCTAAAAATTAATATTTTTTTCGAACCAGGAAAAACTGAATAACAGTACAGCTTATTTTCAAGTATTTTGAAAAGAAAGTCAATATTTTATAGCTAATTAAAAACTTGAACTTTTGTTTTCTCAAAATCTCAGTTTCTGAATTATGCCCCTTTTCCATTCAACTTCTCAATTAATAATACGATAAGGATTCACCCCGTTATATTTAGTTAGTCTATACATGATACACACTGTGAATGTCATTAAGAAAAGCGACAAACAAATCAGGTTCTTCTTTTCTCATAATTTTTCATGATATATGGTCGAGGTGTGACTGAAATAACTTTTTTTTTCTTTTTTTTTTGCGCCCTGGAGACTCCAGGAGGAGTATAGGACATGTCGTCAGATATAACACCTGAAATACATATAAGAATCGTACAATGTATCACTACTATCAAGAAAGAAATTCTTGTATGCTATAAAAAGTTTCACTGATCAAGTAATTTTTCAGATTTTTTTTAAAGGAATTCAAATCCTCACAACACTTTAAAGATTGGGGTAATTTATTCATGAATTTTCTCCCTGCGTAAGTAGGTTTTTGTTCAAACAATTTTGTGGAGTGATTACACATAATAATCATTCCTGTTTCTCGTGTTATGATTGTGAACATTGAAATTCTGCATAAAATTATTTTGCCTAACATACATAATCACCTCGAAAATGTAGAGGAAGGGAACTGTAAGCAATTTAAGCTCATTAAATAGTGGCCTGCATGAGGTTAGCTGGTTAGCTCCCACCATACACCTAATAGCTTTCTTTTGAATTTTAAAAACCCTATTTATATTACCCATGCTAGAATTACCCCATACTAAAATACCATAACGGATATGAGACAGAATGAGGCCATGATAAGCTGTCTTTAGTAATTTTTTATCATTTAACTCTTTCGGAACACCTCTTTTTTGTTTTAAAATGTTTACTTTTGCATCCAACCATGATCTCTCAATTGCTTGTGTATTGGCTTCTGTAAGTGGATCTACATAATTTCGCTGATGGTTAACCGTCAATGCAGGTAACGTAATGCATTGAGGTTTGCGTATGCTGGCCATTCATCTGAGTGTATAACAGAGCCTTGTTAATATTCTCACAAAATTATTGGTACAAGTGTATTGTGAGTTTTTTTATATATTGCAATTTCATATGGTACAGTAGACTCTCAAAAATCCGGATCGCGCTAATCCGGACGATGATTTTTTTTTACTTTATTTTCTGAAAATTTACAACTTTTAAATTAACAACCAGTAAAAAGTTTTCATGGGATTGGCCCGATGAACGATCATGCGAATAGCACTATAATTTGTGTGTATGTACTTTTTAATAATAATTGCGTATATAAAATGTATGTAAATGACATTTTTTGTCATTTAGGGCCCACAGTAGTTTGCGTCGTCGGGAGCTCTGTGTTTCAGTAAAATCTTATGTTTATGATTTTACGAGGCATTTTATTTAATCCCAGAACCATACTTTACTAAGCACAGTACCGTACTACAGTACATTTAGATTTTATTTAGTTGATCGTGTAATTACTCTATAATTGAGACATATATGACGTTCATTGTTACATGTTTGAAATCCGTAACTTGCAAATCTTACAAAGAGTGCAATCGAATATTATTATGGTACAGTAGCGTTAAGTTTACTCAATGTTTGTGCTTCGTATATTGAATAATTACAGTACCAGTAGCCTACTGTAATTTATTAGGCCTACAGTGTTTTAAAGTTTTTTCAGAAGCTCACTCTTATATTAGCAGATAAACGTTAATGCTTATTGTCATATTATTCGCCATAAAGACGAAATTGCCAACCCCTGGGAAATCCGGATTTTTCGAAATCCGAACCGGCCGTCCGCCACATTAGTCCGGATTTCTGAGAGTCTACTGTATTATTAAACTATGTATCTTTGTTAGAATTTATGGAGAAAAATCCATTAATTACTTTTGTATTATATTTCTAGCTCTCTGTGGACCCATCAAAAAAGCAAAGAAATTCATTATATTGGGCGATATGTGTACCATCATCATGTACATCTGAAGAGATTAGAATCAGTTTGAAAGAGAAGATTCACCCAGTTTTGGCTAGAAAAGGGATCGATATTGAAATTCAATTAGACAAAGAATTTTGCAATGTTAAGTCACCTGCGAAACATACAACAGCCACTAATACAGTCATGTTTGTGTCTTTTATATTATGTAAATACTGTAATATTGTTTATTTAATCCATAAATGTAGTATTTATATACAATAGAACCTCGATTATCCGAGGTAATGTGAACCGAGGGTACCTCGGATAATCGAAAACTCGGTTAACATGGACTCTGTCAAAAATTGAAAGAGAAACGTACGGTAAACTGGTGAAATGATTGAAAACGTGGGCAAAGATGTGAAAAAAGATGTATTTTCAAATGAAAAAATTACGTACAAATAAAAATAAAATAAAATAGACCACCTCCATAGCACACTGGTTAGCGTGTTTACCTACCCGTGCAGAGGTCCCGGGTTCGATTCCCGGCCAGGGTCTGGAAATTTTTACGTGTTAAATCCCACAGTTAATATTTAATGACCAAGCAGTTGATGCTACTTTAAATAAATAAATTTTAAAAATATAATAAAAAGACTTACATAAGACTGTACTGTACACTTCGCAGTAGCATACACATTACATTATCTTAGCGAGTTTGAGTTTTATTGAACAACATGGAATTTAATGCACATACTAATTTCGTCTTATTCTAAATATTGTAAAAAAGCATTAACAAAATTGTATCGATGATTATCAAAGAATTGAAATTACTGTACTATTGTACAGTATTTAATAATGATCAAAACTGTGCATTTTATTTACCGGTATCCTTTTTGACGAAACTGTATGTGACTAATAGAAGTACAATACAGTAATATACTGCGCAGTAGAGTATTATGATCGATTTGCCGCTGTGTGCGGATTTTGCTTTGCGCAGTACTTTTTGGGGCTAACTTGGTTAGCCCCAAAACTGTCTCACAGAATTCCAACTGCCTGTCACTATCATCCTCATAAAGCGCTTGGAGTAAAGATGGACGAAATGGCTTCAATTTTAATTCCTTTATCATCCTTTGCATGCTAGTTCGTGATAACCTTAGTTCAGAAGATGCCTTACGAGTTAATTTACCCGGACTGGATACAAACGCTTCAGCAACCTTTTGTAGGTTATCGTCATTGCAAATCAATCGTGGATGACCACACTTCGGGGCATTTAATACGCTTCCTGTGTTTTCAAATTCTTATTTAACTTTCATAAATTTTGCCGAGTTAGTAATAACATACTTGGTTAACACACTAAATTCTTCCAGTACTTTAGCGTTATTTTTATGATGCTTCCACTACAACTGAAGCATATAAACTCGTTCAGTTGTAAACATTTAAAAGTACCATTACGAAGGAAAATATAGTAAACGCAGAGACATACCTCGCACTAGCCACTGTTACAGACAACTAATGAATGTTGTACGTGATGCTGCCAACATTACGCTATTACTTATCAAAATGAAATGTCCCATTTCATGGGAAACCGACATATAGACCACCTGGTACTTAAGAATCTCCCGTGAATCCTTTGATGAGTTATTAAAAATAAATTAGGGATGATTATTATAACACCTTGTGAAAAAATATCCACCAATTTTTCCCAAGCTGATCTTTTAATAATTCTGTTCTTGTAATCAGAACACTCCATTTATCCCATATACCTCATCGCTTTTCTACTTCTTCAACAAATATCTCGCTGTCAAAATTGTTAAACTCCATGACTGTACTTGTTGATAACGCACGCTAGACTAAACAATGTGTCTGGTTTAATACAAACACTTGTAATTCAAGACGCATTCCATGGGAAAACCGAGACGCTGTGTTGAGTAAAAGTGCGTCATTGCATAGTTCCAACATTTTATTCACAAGTGCTTCACTAATGCGCGATCAAGCACTCCTCATAATTTTGGCCTTATTATGATATTAATATGTACTTTTGTCATTTCATATTTTAAATAAAAATTTTATTTTAGCTAATTTATTTGTACAGCATTAACAGTAAGGCTTGGTTATCTGATACATTTCTTAAATATTGTGTATTTAGTTTTTTTTGTACTTTATTGATTTTACAAGTTTTTATTGCCGACCCTTCTGATAAATAATAAATATATTTATAGTACAGGTGCCATGCAGGTTATGATAATAAATATTACTGTATTTTTTTTATTTTTTTAGGTTAATTATAATTTCATCATGTGTATTTGTGGTTGTTTTCACACTTGTTGATCTACTTGTTTATAGAAAAACTGAGTGGGAAAAACTTGAAAATAAAGGTTAGTCAAATATTTATTGTTTTTATTTTAATGGATTTGTTTGTTTAAAGAATTCAAACACAAATTAAACCTTTAATATTTTTCATATTTTTTATGTACTTTAACCCTTTCCATCCCAAATTTTTAAATTAAAAAAATAATATTATTTTTGTTTATTATTTTTACTTTCTCTTGCCTATATGAATGTATAGGAAGAAAGTATTGTTTTTGTGTCGATTTTTCAAAATCAAGTTTTCATCGGATCTACATGTTTTCAGACCCCCTGAAACCAAAAAACATGTTTTTAGCGATTGGTGTGTGTGTGTGCGCGCACGTGCGTGCGAGGGTGTGTGTGTGCGTGCGTGCGTGTGTGTGAGAGAGAGAGTGTGAACAGAATATCTCAAGAGTGGAATATCGAACGAACTTGAAACTTAAGTTAGATATTACTACCAGACCCGACAAACATTTTCATCAAAATCAGTAAACCAGAAGTAGTAGATTATTTGTGTCATTTTTCACTTTTTTGCAATTTTCTCATAAACGGCTCCTACGATTGTTTTTAAAATTGCGTCATTTGCTCTATTTTATATGCTCTATAAGGTGCCATGTCTGCTGAAATTCTTGGGGAGGCTGTTTTCTCAGAAAAAAATTGTTTTTTTAAGATTTCAGCTTTAATATGCATTTTAGCGCAAAAATGTATATAATCAAAGTTGTAAAGAATTTAAAATCCTACAACTTTTATTACTAACATTTTTTTGTATAACATTTAGTTTAGCGGTAATAAGCGATATTCTATTGTTTTTTTTTTCATGAAAACGTGTAATACAATTGATATAAGATTTCAGCCTTAGCATGCATTTTACGTCAAAAGTGTATGTAATCAAATTCATAGGAAATTATTAGATCTACAACTTTTATTTAGAGCATTTTTCTCTACAGAGCGTAGTTTAGCGTGAAAGAGTGATTTTCCATATTTTTAAGTCAGACTGATGTTGATTTTCATTTTGTATTATTCACTTATGATTAAATAAGGTTATATTTTTTGAGGTTAGTTTTTTTGTTTGTTTATAATGTTTTATTACTTAATGTAAAGTTATATTGTTAATTTGGCAAGAGAAAGTTGCGTGAGTATTTCACACCAGATTTTTTTATGTGTAGTAGTTATCGAATGCAGGGACCGGCTAGTTCCGGCCATGCAGTTACAGTCATGTTATTTGACAATTGTGAAGTACACAATTTTGAAGGAGCTCTTTTAAATCTTTTTTTTGACTTAAGTTGAAGTCTCTTTGATTTCTCTTTATCTTCATCAAAACTATTCTGAATATTTTCCCTGGTTTTCCAAATTCTGGACATTGTGGTGTGTCCATCATTGAACTCGAATGTTCCAATCACGAATTCACCTGGTGTTTTCCAAACACCAAATAATGTGCGCTTTTTCCATCACTGTAAAAAAATCTACGCCATAACGCTATATTTATGTTTGTAAAAAAACACAAAAATAACCAACAGTTTACTTAAAAGATATGAACTAAACTTAAGTAAACAGGACAACAAAACTGTAGTCAGTGCTGTATTTAAGACATGATAAGAAAGGATAGGTGTATTACTAATCAAACTTCCGACACTTTTTTTTTTTAAGAAAAAACCACATAAAAACTAGACAAAACATGAGTAACACATGGGATGCATACTATTGAGAGATAACCAGCGTAGTTGAAAATTTATACAGTTGTTACTAAAACCAATGTAACTCTAAACGATATTATTTTATATTGTAGCGGACCTTTCCATCGAATATTGGTCTCGCTACGCGGTAGGTCATTGTATCCAATGTCACTATATGTGATAACTGCTGTACTTTAAAGAATACAACCAAATTTTTGTATATTTTCCTATTTACTCATTTGCCCTACAGATTTTTTTTTGTTTAATGTCTGACTGTTCTGCAATTACTGCTAATGCAGACGGTGAAGGATGAAATGATTTTTTGTAACTTATGAAAATATGCCGTGCCTGAATGGGATTCAAACCCAAGACCGCATGTGAAGGCGATTGCCCTCATCACTTTTTCTTTTTAACATTACTTTATTGTTTCCGTAGAAACTTACATCCGAATGTTATTTTAAAACAACATTGGGATGTAAGTTTCTAAGGAAACTTATTTCCTTAGGTAAGGAAACTTATTACTTAGTAATGTAAAAGAAAACAACACTGGGATAGAAAGGGAATCAACTTATCAATATTTTGTTCAAATATTTTTGTTGTTTTATATTTTGTTTTTGTAATTAAATTGATCAAGTATTGACTGCCATCTTCATTTTGTTGAATGACCATGGCAATCAATTATTTCCACTTCATTTTTTTACTTTCTCTTACCTATCTATATAAATAAAATTGTGATTTTGTCTGTACAACATTTCAAAATGCCTGAAATTTTGTTTCTACCCCAGATCTACCAAGTAAACACCGAAAATAAGTTCAGCTGAATTTTTGTCTGTCTGTTTATCTATTTGTACATTATGGCATCACGCAAGAACCATTGAACCAAATTCAGTGAATTTCGGTATTTAGGTTCTGGACATAAATGAAATGAAAATAGGCTTTAATTTTTTTTAATATCACATAGGATGGGGGTGTTCAGAGGGAGGGGTAAAGAAAAACCTGCAAATATCCGTTAAAAGTTAATGAATCAAAAATGTTATAAATTGAAATTACGAACGTTTAAAGACAAATAAGTGTGATTATGTAAAGTTTTTCATTTTAATGCTGAAAATGCACTGAAAGTTTTATTTATTTTTTTGTGAGATAAACCAAACACAGACTTCATCTTTCATTTTACATAAAAATTTATTGGTTATACACATCTAATAACCAATTTTTTTTTCAAAAATTTGCGATGAAAATGTACTATTTGTAGCGTGTGTGAACAAAATATCATATCAAGTTGAAATTTGGAACTTTAGTTAGGTATCATGGACCTGACACAAACAGTTTCATTTATAATTGGTCAACCGGAAGTAGTAGTTTATATTCTTGCAATTTTTCCCATTTTTACGATTTTCCCAAAATTGATTCATTTACTACTTTTTTGTGCTCTGCAAGATGGAGTATATGACTTGTCTGCTGAAATTCACGGGGAGCGTGCTCTCATGGTAAAAATTTTTTTAAGATTTCAACTTTAATATTCACTTTAGGACAAAAGCATTTATAATCAAAGTTGTTTGGTTTATGTCATCAGCCGAAAAGCTAGTTTGAATCTATATATAGAGGTTTTACCAAGTAAAACAAGGAATGAGGTGGTTTACAATTGCCTTCGTCATTAAATGGAAAAGTATGCTAATCAGCATTCCGGGCCCTCTAAAAAGCAGTTATTTTCCACTCTGCAAATGACACCTTCACTTCATTCACCACAGGGTCTGGCTGTATAATGACATTCATTACTTTCAGAGGAGATAACTCTGATTAGTGTCTTTTGCACCTCTACCTCTTCTGTTTTTAAATGATTCCATCATTTAATTGGCTGACCATGTGATAAGAAACAGAACTATTTATTTTAGCCCTGCAACAAACAGATTGAGCGTAAATAATTTGACACTCCACCTGTCTGTTATAGGCATCAAAGTTATAGAAAATTTAGAAAAGAACTATGTTTTATTTCAAGCATCTTTTCTATAGCACATATTTTAGCATCAAATTTATTGATTTTCCATATTTTCACATCAAAATCAAATTCTAACAGGTTGATTTTCAATTTACATTGATTACTCATGATTAAACATAGGTTTATTTTTCATTATTTACTGTGGTGTGGTCGAGCGGTTTTATGGCACAAGAATAACATAATTTCTAAGGTAAAATAACTTCAAGCAGTTTATTCAACAAATAAATACAATTAGGCAAGCTTTATTTGATTTACTCTGTACATGACTTTAGTCACGCGATTTTGAATGTACGGGACCCGTGTAAAAAGGTTTGTTCAGTTACTTCATTATTAATAGCAATTAATAATATAGCTATTAGAATTATTACTACTACTATTTCTTTAACCATTCTTATTAGTTTATTAGTTATTAGTTATTTGTAATGATTAGTTTATTGGTTTATGATTTCTATTGGTTCATTATTATTATTAGTTTATTTATTAGTTTGTTTATTATTTACTTTTGACTACTATAACTTATGCATTTTAAACATATATCTTAAACTATATTTACCCCTGGAGAGTAATTTAATGCTTATAAGGTTACCACATAATTAAGGTTGTGGAGTACAACACTCCTCCTGAACATATTTTAAACAGCGACTTCATGATAGATCGGTCTCCAAAATCTCGCAACTGGTGTAGAATGTGATGATTCTAAGAGTGAACAGCGAAAAGACAGAAACACCCTTCCAGCGGTCAATTTATATGAACACCTATCTACCGCGATGACGGAATATCACGCCATTTCGTGGTTAACAATAGATAATCAACATGTACAGAGTTCACATAAAATATGTAGAATATTAAAATCTGATTAACTGGTAAAATACCAAATGAATTAATCAATAATAAAAAAATGTTCTTTTGAACTCTGAAATTTTAGCTCGATAGAATTCACAATCCTACATTACATTGACAAAAGAAAGTTGTGTGAGTGTTCACACCAGATTTTTTTTAACGAAGGTTTTAAAACTATGTGTTATGTGGGGTAAAGTTTAAATTTTTCATTTATATAATAAAGTAAAATGGAATTCTGTTACAGGAAAATTCACTTCAATAATGTTATCATATTCAGTTTACGAAAATTTTCTGAATTTAACGAAACCTGACAAGTCTGACGAATTTATTATCATCCATGGAATGAGAACATATACTACGATGCTTGTAATGCTAGGTCATAGATGTATGTTTACGTATGGAAGTCCATTTCATAATCCTGAGTTTTTAGAACATGTAAGTTTTGAAGTATTCTTATCTCAAAAATTTGTGTTGAGTGAATGAATAGCTATGCGATTTCGCATACGCTTAGAGGCATGCTATTCACCTGTTCACACTCATTTGAAAAGCTCCGTTTGAAAGAAAAACATAACGAATATTTTTGAACACTACACTAAATTAAAGCCTGTTTTTTCATGCATTGATTGGTTTGACTTAGATTATTTTATTTCGAATCTAGTCAGAGATGCAGCAATTTACGCATAAAGAGTATTCAGATTTTTACTGGTTTTCCGTTTATGTAGTTTTTAAACATCCAGGGTTTTCATAAAAGAACGGCGTTTAAGTATGTTGAAGATGAGAGTTTGTTCTGTAATATGAATATTTTAAAGTTAAATCTCATGTTCTGTTTTAATATGCCGGCAATTTTTTAAAAAAAGTGATTTTTTGGCTCCATGTAAAGGTAGGGAAATGATTTTTGGACTGAACCATGCATTTTCACAACAGTATTATGTCGAGCAAAGTGGGTTTTTTTTAATAAAAACATCGTTAAATAATCCAAAATGAACTACGGAATGAGTTCAGGCAGGAAAATCACAGAAGTTTGTTTTTCTAAATAACTATACTTGGAGTGGATACTGCTACAGAGCTCAGTGTCCTCTCAAGAAGTTTAGAGGCTAATAGAATTTTCTATTAACACCACATATCTATTTCTAATTACAAATGCAAAATACAATACATGGCA
Source organism: Catonia carolina (assembly GCA_035578175.1). NCBI lineage: Eukaryota > Metazoa > Arthropoda > Insecta > Hemiptera > Achilidae > Catonia > Catonia carolina. The sequence goes on along the minus strand of JAQMRL010000009.1, from coordinate 33,906,130 downwards.
CGATACTGCCGTAAAAATGCATGGTTCAGTCCAAAAATCATTTCGCTATCTTTACGTGAAGCCAAAATTGGTCTGAAAACGTGTATCTGGAGAAAACTCGATTTCGAAAAACATGAAAACAATACTTTCCTTTCTATATACTCATATAGACAAGAGAAGGTAAAAATACAGGAGACCTTTTTTTGCTCCTCACCTTCTGAAACTCGATACCAAAATCCAAGGTACAACCTCCCCGGGAGCTCAAAATCTGAAAATATGTCGTAACTCCTCAACAGCTGAAGATATTGAGCTCGGACCTTTTTAAATTCATTTCTGAACCCAGAAAACTGTAGATTTTATTAATATAATTCCGATTACGTTAACTTTATCAGACTATCGGCTATCCAGCTTATAAGGTTAACATACTATTCAAAATAATAATCAATGTTATTCTTTGTTTTATTATCTTTTTCGTTTTTTTACCATATTAAAAGCTGGCTGCATTGGCATAGTTGGCAACGTGCTCCCCTCTCATCATGCGGTCTTGGGTTCAAATCCCACTCAGGCACGGCATATTTTCATACATTACAAAAAAATCATTTCATCCTTCACAGTTACAACCCAATGTCAACACTAATGACCTCTGTAGTTGATGCAACGTTAAATAAACAAAGAAAAAAAAAATAGTTACTTCATTTAATATTCTTAATTTTGTTAAGTCTATTATTTCCAGCGTTAAGACAATTTAAGATGGTCTGTTATACTAATGTTTTTTTTTTGTTTGTTACAGAGATATAGAAGTTTTTATGAAATGTTTTTATTGAATGGTTTCCTGATTGTTGATACATTTTTTACAGTCAGCGGTTTTCTTACTTGTTATTTGCTTTTGACAGAGTTGAAAAAGAGAGATTTAAATATTTTATTAGTTTATGTTAATAGATTGCTAAGGTAGGTTGTATTAATTAACAAATAAATTTTTCTAATACAACCTGTAGTGTACTATCAATTCTATTGTAAAAATATTTTATTATTTTTGCTGACATGTTACAGCTGCTGTGCCACTCGTTTTTATTATGGAGTTTTGTTTTTTATTGATATGTTTCAGTGGATCCACCATCATCTGAGTACACAAATTTTTAAAATAACTTAAACTAAATCTATTAAAATCTATAGTAGATGTTTATCTTCTTTAGTCACTCGTTTGTGTTCTTCAGATCTTATGATAGTGGATGCACCTAAACATGTCAGTAAAAATTAACTTTTGCTTATAACAGGCAAGTGGAGTGTTAAATTATTTGCACTTGATCTGGTTGTTCCAGGGCTACAAAAAATAGTTGTGTTTCATATCACTTGGTCAGCCAATTATATGACAAGCATTTAAGAACAGAAGAGGTAGAGGTGTAAAAGACACTATAGCTTAATGAACGAGAGACTCCAGATGAAGGCGGAGCATAGTGACCGAGATCACAGCACAGAGCCAATTGATTTTTGTTAATCGTATCCTGCATTGTCATGTTGTGGTCCCGCTGTGGATGACAGCCTAACAAAAAGTCAGCTGCAGTTCGGTGGAACAGAGTGTGACATAGCGATGAGGCAACCTCACACCTGACCTTTGCTGTTATTGGCTAGATCTCATCTGTAGTATTTAGTTCGTTGGGGTATAGTCAGAGTTATCTCCTCTGAGAATAATGAATTTCATCATTATACATCCAAACCCTGTGGTGAATGAAGTGAAGGTGTCATTAGCCCGGTGGAAAGTAGACGCTTTTCAAAGGACCTGGCATGCTGATAAGCATACTTTTTCACTCAGTGAAGAAGGCAATTGTAAACCACCTCACTCCTCGTTTTATTTAATAATGCCTCTAGAGGTTCAAACCAGCCTTTCATTGTTTACCTAATCAATATAATTAAAAAATTTAGGACAAGTGGTGTAGGAGAGCCACCTCCATAGCGTAATGGTTAGCGTGCTAGCCTACAACCTTGAGATCCCATATTGATTCCCAGCTAGGGTCGGGAAATTTTCAGAAGTCAAAACCACTATTGTTCTTGATACAAAACTCACCATAGTCACTAATAAACAGCAGTTAATGTGACTTTAAAAAAACTCAAAAAAAGTAGTAATCTGTAACTGATCAGTGAAAAAATTAAAGTATTTTTATATTCATTATAATTTATGTAGTTGTAGCTACTTTATTTGATTAAGATAAAAACAGTTACTAGTGTTAGGATTTTATAAATGAGACTCATCACTCCACTGGTGCAAAGCACCGGTCCTGTGCCTCATTTAGTTGTGGTTAGGTGGATAAGAATTCATAAGTGGATCAGAACCATAGAAGTCATGCGCAGCGCACGCAGTTCTATAAAGATATCAAAAATCCATTCAAGGCATTTTAGGTTTAAGTTTGGATCTGAGGCTTTCTTAACATTTTCAAAAAATCCGGGATGGTGCCTTCCCCACCTAAATTCAGTTCAAGTTGTTTCTGTGCGAGTTAAACTTTTTGCCATGACTTTTCTCTGTGTAAAATCAGCCTGAACTCTATTTCTCCTATCTCTCTCCACATAATATAAAGAAAACTGATTCCCATACCTTATTTAATTAAATTCCAAAGTGATAAATTTTAAAAAATATATTTTTATACACAAAAAGATCAAATCTGTAAAAAATAATAACTGAAAAAGTACTGATGCTATGAAATACATTTTAATTTTTGTTGTGTTAATGTGGTTTTTTTTTGCTTAAAATTTTCTCGTGTTATTTTTTTCCAGGATATTACCTCTTTATATTATTGTAATTGCAATTTATGCAAATATTTTACCATTGTTAGGGGATGGCCCTCTTTGGACTGTTAAAGCTGTCGCTGAAGCAGAAAGATGTCAAAATAATTGGTGGACAAATCTATTGTTTATTAATAATTATATGAGTGCTGATATCGTAAGTATGAAATATAAAAAGATTTCTGTAAATCACTTATTTGTAAATCAATCCACCTGAGTAATTCAACATAGATTATAAATCATCAGTTGTATCAAATTAGTTATATAATATAGAAAAATCCACCAAATACACTTTCATGCATGTATTGATATATTTACGAGGTGTGGTTCTTAAATTCCAGGAATTTAGTTATAGCTCAGGAATTGACAACACTGCATCGTTCATAAACATATAGCCAGAAATAGGGGACCTTCCTTTTGTTGCAGTCGAAGTTTGAAATCGATAGCACGTTTGCTTTGTGTTTTATGCGTGTTTTTCAAAAGTAACTTTTTTAGTGGTGTTGTGAAAATGAGTGACTCACATTACAAGTTAGATTAGTGAGGATTTGTTGTCTCGCATTCAGAGCGATGGCATAGATTGGATGAGTCGGGTAGTCACTGGAGATGAAACCTGGATATATGAGTATGATCCCTAGACCCGTAAATAAAGTCAGCAGTGGGTGGAAAAGTTGGGGAGCACTGAACAAAGGTAAGGATGTCCAAGTCACGACTGAAAACAATGTTGATTGGTTTTTCGATATCCACAGCATTATTCAATGTGAACATGTTCCTGCCAACCAGACAGTGACTGGACAGTTCTCTGTTGGCATCCTGGAGTGGCTGCAAGCACACATTTTATGTATATGGCTCGAACTCGCTGAGGAGAGCTGGTTCTTGCACCACAACAACGCGCCGCAATGCTGAGATCTTACCACTGAAAAGTACACAAAGCAACTGCTGTTCAGAAAAACATTGTCAAACCCTACTCTCTGCTGCATAACGGTGCCATACCCCAAATGAATGACTGTGCATCAACGGAGCACGGATACATAACTTTGTTCTACTCTACAATAGGTTTGTCCGGAAAAAATAATTGGTTAAACTAAAACTTTAAATAAAACAATTTTAACACAATGTCTAAAACCGACTGAGTGAGTTGTGGGATGAGAAGAGAAATGACACAAATACTCTATTCCATATGCATACTCTGTATGCATATGGAATATGCCAGGAGTAAACTTGGGAGAACCCCATCACATTACGCTTCATTACTGTTACATCGTAAGCGAAGTTTACTCTTCTTCATTTCATAAAATTAAGCTCATAAAATTAAGGCATGAATTTCAAGTTTTGAAATTTTGGGTAAATCAGGAAAGAATACTCTTTAAACCATGTAAAAATTATAAAAATCCGTTTGAACTCCGTATTTGGGAGTTAATAGAATCCTCATTTAAAATAAATTGGAAGTGTTTTTTCATTTTAAATATATAGATGTGTAGTTTCCCACTGTGCATCCCTGTCTCCTACCACTTAGCTTTTTAGTGACTTAATTGGAGGTTGTAAAAAAAAAGCCCTAGTTCATACCAACTTTCATTATACTGATTAAAGTGTCACCGGTTGGCGACATTAAGTGGCGAGTTGAAACCTTTACATTTTGGTGGCCCTGAAAAGGGCCTTTTAAGTGGTGGTAGTCTTGATGGGAAGCGTCAGTGGTAGTCGTCGTGGCTGTCAGAGGCTGGGCGACACGTTGGACGACACGTTGTCCAGTGGAGACGTCATATTCTTCCCTCGCAGAAGTGCGTCAATGACTGCTTCATCGGGTCCGGTGGGCGTAAGGTTCGATCAAGGGACCGCTGTGGGCATCGCTCGCATCAGCAGGCAATGACAGTCCGGTTGACAGCTTACGGTGATGGGTCGGCGAGTGGAAGCATCATCTTCTCTCTTGCGGGGTTATCGATTAGTCTTCGTTGGAGTCTGGTAGCCATGTGCCGATGGTAGATGTCTTGTCAATGCTGTCTGGATTGGAATTGAATCTCTCGGCTCAGTGTAGCGCTCTTTATATAGTTGCCGAGACCGCTGTAGTAGAGGACGGTTATTGGTATGGCCTTGATGACAAAGGCCTCTGTCAGTACAAGCCTACCACCACTCTCAGAACTTTTGGCGGCTCCCTCTGTCGCTACGTCGGAAGCTTTGATAACCGGCAGCACAGTACCTAATCAAAGGGGGCGACAGTGACAAAAGATAAATCAATTTGTGTTTTTTGCTAAAAGTTTGTAAAAACTATTTATTTTTTTTCAGTGTATGTTCCAATCGTGGTTTTTGACTTGTGACATGCATTTCTTCATAATCGGACCAATAGTTGTTTATTTATTGCATAAACGACCAAAAGTTGGCCTTTCATTGGCTATTTTGTTATTAATGATTAGTATTATTATTCCTTTTCTAATAATTTATTTAAATAAATTAGATGGTGTTCTTAAAGTTTATATAAGGCAAGTATAAAATTCATAATTATCATTAATAATTTTTCAATTTATTCTTTAGTTTTAATACTGTTGATTTATTAATCAGATAATTTTTGGATCAAAAACCTACAGATTATAAAAATATATGTTGATTAACACGTGTTAAATTTAGATAAATTATTTTATCAAGCAAGACCAGAAAGAGTTGATAAACAGTATGAACTACAGTTTTATTGAGAAAAAATTAATTCAATATATTTCTGACCCACCTGATTGGTCTAGAGGTAAACTCATCACCATGAGTCAGCTGTTAAACAGCTGATTTTCAGAGGCGAAGGTTTCTGGTTCAAATCCTAGAAAAGGATACTTTTATATGGATTTGAAAACCAGACAATGGTTAGCAGTGTATTTTGATGGTTGGGGTTTAATTAAGCATACTCTCTCAGGAATGAAGTCTGTACAAGAATACATTTCATTTACTTGTCCTACACATCATCCTCATCTCATTTGGTCATGGAGTTGCTTATTATTCAGAATTGAACAGATTGCAGTGTACCCATATTAAATAATAAAAAAATTATCTCTAAACTATTTTTGTGTTAACAATATTCTAACCCACCGGATTGGTCTAGTTCTAGGGGCTTTACTAAGTAAAATGAAGAGTGATGGGTTTGTCATTGCCTTCCTCACTGAGTGGAGAACTGCACTTATCATTATTACTCTCAGGGGGAATAACTCTGACTACTGTATTTTATGTTGTTACCTCTTCTGTTCTTAAATGCTTCAGTCATATAATTGGCTGACCATGTGATAAAAAACAGAATTAATTTTTGTAGCCTTGGAACTAGCAGATTGAGTGCAAATAATTTAACACTCCACCTGCCTGTTATGGACAAATTTTATAGTAGTTTGTTGAATTGATGGTCGTACTTATTAGACAAATATATTTTTCATTCAAAAAGCAAATCTCATATTTGGGCTAATCGTCAATTTTCTTCCACATCTCAAAGCCACACAACTAAGCATCAAACCTCCATTGCTGATCACGTCTAATGTCAGACTGAACCAGGAGAGGGCCAGAGTCATTGACCATTTGGCGGCATTGGTGAGGAGACTGTACCACACATAATATAAAAACATTCTTTTTTTTAATGACCTGTGTTTACTTAAATTTTATTGCATCTTTCGCTGTTTGGTTTGTTATTTCAGTGTGGTAGAGGATCCTTTTAGTAACAGATATTTTAAGGACATTTATATTAAAAGTCATAATCGTGCTGGACCTTACATGGTTGGGATATTAGCTGCATATTTATACTACCATCTGAAAAAAATTAATTTCAAATTTACATGTGTAAGTAACAACTTTTTTAATTATTTATCATCATCATAACCTGTTCCGGCATCCATCTCTTTTTAGGTCTTCCCTAGCCTCTCCTTCCTCTAGGTTTATATTTCCATTCTCGTAGAGGAAGTCTGTGTGCTGGCATGCAAAGTAAATGATTGGACCAGTTTCTCTTATAAATTTTTAATGTTTCACAGAGTGCCTGAACATTTAACTCAGCGTGTATTACTTCGTTATGCACTCTATCTTACCGGTTACAACCTTTGACGCCCCGCAAAAATCTCATTTCAGTAGCCTGGGTATGAGATTCATTCCTCTGTAATGACACCCATGTTTCACTCCCATATGTTAGGAGTGGTACAGCCAATGGTATTGCTCTATACAATTTTATTAGGATGTCCTGTCTCATTTTCTGTCCTATTGTCCTGCAAAAAGAACCGCATATATCCCTGAATTTTACCAGTTTCTCACTCACAACATCATCTTCATCGTAGGAAATTGTGCATCCTAAATATAGTCACAAGTTTGCGCTTGTTTGCAACGAGGGGTAAAGAGGGGAAAGCATCAGTGCGCATGCGCCACTGCTTTAATTTCAGTACCACAAACATAACAATTTATACTATACCCAGAGCATATTCGGTATATCACGGAACCTTTTTTAGGTTAACTGTACGAATATAACTGTTTGTTGCCACAAACACAAATATCGGTTTCTCGAAAATGTCGTCGAACTATTCACTGTACTGAACGCAATGTAATAAAATATTTTGAAGTTGAAGCTAAACAAAAATGCCTATCCGTGCCTCTTTACAAATGCCGCAAGCGAGCGGCTAACTACTGTGATGTTTCTCTTTCCACAATTCGAAAAATAAAGAAGGAAATTAAGGACGTAGTAAAGAAGCTGTTCTTAAACAATTTTGTTGACACCTGGTAAAATAAGAAAACTGTTAGGTAGATACTAGAGAGATTGATAATGAAAATGCTGATGACAGCAATAGTAAAGAAGGCGATTCATTCGTAATTACAGTAAATCAAACATTTCTAGTCATGTAATTAAGCTTTAGGCAATCAATTATCATAGGCAAATTAATGATAAGTGAAAGACTCAAAATGAAATTCAACCTCGGTTGTGCTTAAAAATATGGAAAATCTCTCTTTCACGGTAAAGTAGGCTCTCTGGAGAAAAATACTCTAAATAAAAGTTGTAGATCTTTCAATTTTCTATAAATTTAAATATTACACTTTTGTCGTAAAATACATGCTAAGACTGAAATTTTAAAAGAATCGATTTATACACATTTTTTGAGAAAAAAAAACAGAAAATCGCTAATTACCGCTAAATTAATGTAATAAAAAACATTTTGAAATAAAAGTTGTAGGATTTTAAATTTTGTACAACTTGTATTACATACATTTTTGCGCTAAAATGCATGTTAAAGCCACAGTCTTCAAAAAACAATTTTTTTACTACAAAATAACTTCTCCAAGAATTTCAGCAGACATGGCACCTTCCCTATCTTGTAGAGCATAAAAAATTAAGTAAATGAGGCAATTTTTGAAAAATCGTAGGAGCCGTTTTTGAGAAAATCGCAAAAAAGTGAAAAATGACATGATGTATAAACTACTACTTCCAATTTTGATGAAAATGTTTGTGTAGGGTCCTCTAGTGGTATCTAACTTAGGTTTTAAGTTCCAAGTTCGTATGATGTTCCGTTCTTGTTATATTTTGTTCACACACACACAGAGACCAATCACTAAAAACATGTTTTTTTTTTGGTCAGGGGGTCTGAAAACGTGTAGATCCGGTGAAAAGTCAATTTCGAAAAATTGACATGAAAACAATACTTTCCTTCCTATATATTCATAAAGGCAAGAGAAAGTAAAAATAAAGGTTGAAATTTTATTCCAGAATCAAGTTCGTTATGGAAGTGCAATATGTGCTACTGTTTCATTGTCTTCATTATTGGGAGCTTATATATTTTATATTCCCGGAAGAGATTACGATCCAATTGAAAGTGCTTTATACGCATCTTTACATCGTATTACTTGGTCTGCTGCTATGTCCTGGATCATCATTACTGGCGGTACATCTACTTTTGGTATGTAACATTTTTTTATGTTTATTTCATGACATCAACAAAATGATCATTTGCTACTACAAAGGTTGTAAACCGGATGTCCCTGCATCGGTCGAGCAAATATAAATGGTAACTTAGTCGATATAGTTGTTTTGGTGTACTTTCTCATTGTGCAGTCGCTTTTAGCTTATGGTATAGTGGATTGGGGTGGAGCTGCTCATTGCTATATGGAACCACTGATAAGAACCCAAAGAAGTATTTTGAAAGTGATATCCAATAAACCACATAGATATTCAACGGAGCAGATATTTACAGATTTCAATCTCATGAATATAAGACAACTGTACATGAAAGAAATAATTAAAAGACTTTAAGTGAATGTAAGTAAGCTGCAAAATAGACGGCATCAGTACGACACGCGAAACAGAGCTGCAGAACAGAAACAGATGTGCTCTTATCGGAGAGAGCGAGAATTGCTCTTTACCAGCGTCATTTTGAGCACTTGGCACCCAAAATATATAACCTGCTGCCGTTGGATTTAAAATTTAAAAATTTCATAAAGAACTAAAAAAGTGGATAGCCAAAACAGGTAGAGAGAAAATAGCAAAATTAGGCAGCAATATTCAAATGTAGATGTAACTAAAGAGACAGGAGGAAAATAAAATAGTATATTTATTTGCTTTTTTATTGTTTTTCTTAATTTTTTGTTTTTAAATGTAATAATAAATTTTAGGTTGTTTTAAATTATCGTTATTTTTATTAAAAATAGTGTAAGTTTAATAATTATTAAAATGTAATGTATCATAATTGATTAGCCTACATGGTTAGTACATGATTAGTACATGGTTTTGTCCATAGTTGGATGGGATAATTTCCACCACCTCTAGCCTCATAGGATAGTAGTTTGCTGTAAGAAATTTTGTATTATCGTAATACAAGGTGTGGCTATTAAATAACGAGACTGACGTAAATAAATTTATTTTAATTTTATACATAATCACTTATTGTCACCTTCAATATACACTCCTTCTCTATCCCTACAATGCTCTATGTGAATTTTTCATTGTTGGAAACAGTGCTGGAAGTCATCTTCTATCAACTCCTTCAGGACACGTGCCGCTTTCTCTTTTACCGCTTCCACAGACTCAAATCTTGTTCCTTTTAATACAGATTTCACCGTGGTTTTTTACTTATGATCCGGAAACGAAGCGCCAATCCATGCACTGGAAGAGCCGAACTTTACCGAGAGCCAAAAAAGTTTGAATGAGCAAGTCAAAATTTAAAGCAATGATGATTGTTTTTCTTGATATCCATGGGATTGTGTACCTTCACTGGGTTCCTGAAGGTCAAACAATTAATCAATATTACTACCTTGAGGTACTTTCTAAACTACATCAAAGAATAAGGAAAAAATGCCCTGAAATGTGAAAGGACAAATCATGGGTTCTCCACCAAGACAATGCGCCAGCTCATTCCGTGTTATCTGTGAAGAGGTTCCTAGCCAAGTACAGCACCTTAGTGTTAGAACATCCACCTTATTCACCAGATCTTGCACCATGTGACAAACACCTACCTAAGTTCCCTCTAAACCTACAAATGGTTGGGGTAGGCTTTTCTACCTGTTCCCTAAGGTGAAATCTGCATTAAAAGGGACAAGATTTGAGTCTGAGGAAGCTGTAAAAGAGAAAGTGGCACGTGTCCTGACGTGTTCGGAAGGAGCTGACAGAAAATGACTTCCAGCTCTATTTCCAACAATGGAAATTTCGCATGGACCGTTGTAGGGATAGAGAAGGAGTGTATATTGAAGGTGAGAATAAGTGATTATGTTTAAAATTAAAATTAAATTTTTTGCAACGTCAGTCTCGTTATTTAATAGCCACACCTCGTATATATTTTATGTATTGTGTAATATCATGGGAATAAATAAATTATTATTATTGTTGACGAATTTAAATATCTTTGTGAGGCAATAACTTCTTACAACGGAAATGAGAAAGGGATCTGGAAAATTAGGATCAACAAAATAGCGAAAGTCCAGCAACTCACCAAGAATACATGCAACAAGAAAGACCTATCTATTCATTCTAAACTGCAACACTATAAAACGGTAGTACAACCCAAAACCACTTACTGCTGCGAAACTATTACTAATTTAAAAACTAAAAAGAGAATGAGAGAAATTCTAAAAATAGAAAGAAGAATCCTTAGGACCTGCATACACAAAAAACAGAAACTTAACAATATCTGGATCTTAATTTTAAACTCTACCATGAAATTAAGCCAATTACTGACATCGTGCGGAAGAAACAAATTTCTTTCTTCGGGCATTTACTGAGAATACCAGTCAATCAAGTAACTAAACAACTCATTTCTATAATTAACTCGAGAAAAAATCTTTCAAGGTGGTTCGCCTAAATCCCAGATTCCCAAAGTGGTCCAGGTGGACCCCCAGGGGTCCACGGGAGACTTGACGGGGGTCTACGTTGGCGTGAAAAAAAAATGGGGGTTCACAAGTTGTAAGTGGGGGTCCACGAAAATTTATCTGGTTTCGATAGTAAAGAACAAAAATATTGGCTTAGCTTTACCTATCAATGTAGGCATATATAATACACAAAAAAAGGGAGCAAAAAAAATTCCAAATTTTTCGGTGATTTTTGACAGGCTGTATTTCGGTGAAAAATGGTTGTATTGAAACTTTAAAAAAGCATTTTGAAGCATTAAGATTCTAATTTAGATTTTTTGGCTAAAAATTTTTAGGAGCTACGGTTCTCGTGCAATCCTAACTGATAGTGCGAAAAAATAATTTCGCAAATTTTTTGCTTTTTTTTTAGTCCACGGGCTTGAAAAAATTTTTTCATTTAGGCCGGCATATGGATCAGATAGCCTGTTTATTTAACTTTAATTTCCTTTTTTTAAAACCTCCCTTAATTTTTTTGAGTAGTGTATTTTAAGAAGGTCAGCGACTGTTACTTGTAAAAACTTGCATATTCAATATTCAGTACAACACGTGTCGAGACTTGCAAAGCGCCGTCCGCCCGCCCGCCCGCAACGCTTCGCGCTTGTTCAGGCGTGCAAAGGGACGAAAGACGACTTGTGCTGTGCTTGCATGAACTTGTTTGATTCTTCACCAATATAAATACGAATGCCAAGAACAAACGTTACTCATTATTTTCCGGAATTTTGAAAAGAAAAGTGTGAGTGAATCGATGTCAGTGTTTGCCAGTGCCGAAAAAAGTAAGTACCTGCCTATTTGTTATAGGGTAAGTCCGGGATAGATGGACCACCGGGATAGACGGACCAGTTGCATAGTTCTTGAATCAGCCGCTTGAGTGCAGTCGTAGTTGTTGCAATCTGTGCTGTTAGACGTGTTTTATATGTGCTTCCGAGATAAGTTAGATTTTGTTTATAGTTTTTGTGAAAAAGCGATTTCCCTGTTTTGGTAAGTAGAAAATTTTTTCAAGCCAAATTTACATTTCTGAACTTTATTTTACAATTTTTTTTAATTTAAAATTTTTTAAATTTTTAAACCTTATTATGTAACTATGATTTAATTTATATTTGTGTAATAAATGTTATATTCCATTTATTATGTGTTATTCCATTGGTTTATAAGCCATTAAACCTTATTTCTTTTCAACACAGTTGTGGTCCATCTATCCCTAAGGCATGGTCCATCTATCCCAGACATAACCGGTATAGATGGACCACGTAACTATTTTTTTAAACTTTTATTTCTAGTTTATATTTCATTAAATCACTAACTAAATTAACAAAAAGTTAAATAAATATTTGAACTTTCAGGTGGCAAAGCTATAAGCTCAAAAATGGCTCCACGTCAGACGAAATTTATTTTTAAAAAAACCTGGTCCATCTATCCCGGAATTACCCTACATACTTTTATTTTATATTGTAATAATATTATATTTGTTATGTTTGCGTGTAGTAGGTACGTAATAAAAATTAAATACTGAACAGGGCCATTATTCGATACTTCTATAAAAGAACAGAAAGCCGAGAAAGATTGAACTTTTAGTATTTTTTATTATAAAATTATTTATTTACTCGACTGTGGTGATTCACTAAAGGAGAGATATATGATTGACTTGCATGTTTATACATATTTCAGTGCCCTAGTAGTTGCTGATGCTAAATGACTAAAAATATTTTCATAAATTGTACTTGTCTTTATGTACCACTCGTAACGTACATCAAAGTAATAAATAAATCATTAAAATTGCGGAGTTTTGATGTCAAAATATTCTTTAAAAGTATTTTCTTTCCAATTTACAGAAATATATCACAATATAATTAATCAAAAAATGTTTTATATTACATTACAATAGATTCAGCCGTTTTGTGAAAACCTCTATATGGGTTTTAGCGGTTTATTGCTTTTAATAATTAAAATCAGTTTTGCCGCCGGCATTTTGGTTTTTTCATTGCAATAATTAATTAATCCTATTCTATTCTGTTAAAATAGCCATATCCTGTTAAAATCGCCTTATGATTACTAAAACAAACATTTTTTTCTTTATAGGTAAGTAACTGATATGAAACATGGCTGAATCTAAGAAGAAATGTCGACAGTACAGTGTTGATTATTTGAAATTTGGTTTTCTTCCATCAAAGGCAGACAAACGATTGCCCATATGCCTTTTATGCAACAAAGTTTTGAGCAATGACTCTATGAAACCATCGAAGCTCGAAGATCATCTAAAGAGGTGTCATCCTGATAAAATAAGTAAAGATTTAAAATATTTTCAAACATTGAAGGAAAAATATGAAAAGAGACCCACCGTGCACAGTATGTTCGCTTCAACGTCTCAAAGTAACGATGATGGCTTGCGAGCATCTTACAATATCTCATTGCTTATAGCAAAATCTGGAAAACCGCACACCATCGGAGAACAGTTAATTTTACCCGCTGTTGAAGAGGTTTTAAAAACTGTTCTGCACAAACCTCCATTTGACGTACTCAAAAGAATTCCTTTGAGTAACAACACTGTACAAAGACGTATTGATGAAATGAGCTTTGATATTGAAAGCTTCTTGTGTAATTATCTGCAAACAACTCATTTTTCTATTCAACTAGACGAGTCAACTTTACCTGGTAATGAAGCATTATTATTAGTGTATGTTCGATTTGTTATGGACGAAGAAATCCATGAAGAGCTGCTATTCGCGAAAACTTTGGAGACGGACACTAAAGGCGAATCAATATTTAATGTCCTGAGTGATTTTTTTAAAGAAAAATCGATTCCATTTACAAACATTATTTCGGTGGCAGCAGATGGAGCTCCTGCCATATTCGGGCGATATCGTGGGTTTATAAGCCATCTTAAAAGAATTATACCAGGAGTAACTGCAATTCACTGTGTCATCCACCGACAACACCTGGTAGCGAAAAATTTGAGTAATAGATTGCACCAATCGCTTCAATTTGTAATTAAAGCAGTTAACAAAATAAGAAGCAATGCGTTAAATACCCGTTTATTTGCACAATTGTGCGACAAAAATGATGAAGACTTCCAACGATTGCTCTTACATACTGAAGTACGCTGGTTGTCGAAAGGTGCATGTTTAACAAGATTTTACTCACTTTTTGAATCAGTTTTAGAGTTTCTGGAAAGTAAAGATTCAGATTTAAAAGAAAACCTGATCAAATTGAAAGCAGACATCGCGTATTTGACAGATTTGTACAAAAAATTTAATGACATTAACTTACAGTTACAAGGGGACAGCCTAAATTTAATAAAAACAAAGGGTGTAATTTCGGCTTTTCTTGGAAAATTGAAATTTATGAAGCAAAATATTAGTCGGCGCGAATTCTCCCAGTTTCCAAACTTGTCACAGGCAGAATCTCTTGATGAGGATATTCAGACATGCGTTCAACATTTAAATGCCCTGCATGATGACTTCAAAAATAGATTTGAAGATATTCTGACGATGGAAATACCACCATAGATCATAAATCCATTTGATGAAACGGAAGTGGCGAATGTGGTATTACAAGAGGAACTACTCGAGCTTAGCACCAATGAGGAGCTGAAGGTGAAATTTAAAAAAAGCTATCAAACATTCTGGCTGCAAGCAGAAATACCCGAAAAATATCCTGGGCTGTGGGAAATTGCGAGAAAACTTTTGATAGCGTTTCCCTCGTCATACCTTGTCGAAAAAAGTTTTAGTGTTGTTACAAACCTATTAACAAAAAAAAGGAGCAGATTGAACATCACAGAACGGGGAGATTTGCGGTTATTCCTCTCAAAACTGAAGCCAAATATTGATAATTTGCTGTCAGTCCATCAAGTACATCCCTCCCATTAAAATTATAACTATTTTTTTTAATTGTTGATTTGCATTGTTGAAGTTACGTTACGTTATTAATGTTTAATTTTAATTCTATTAAGTCTGTAATCATATTATTTTAATAAATAGAACACAAGAAAATATACTATTTTTATTTTTATTTTTACCACTCCGAATTTAGGGTAGGAACTCAGCCGCGACGCAAATTTCCATCGTTAGATCTAATCTTCACATTTTTTGACGAGTTTTGAGAATATAGTAGAAATGTAGCAGCAGGGGGTCCACCGAAACCAGTAAAATTTTTAAGTGGTCTACGAGAAAAAAAAGTTTGGGAACCTCTGGCCTAAATAAAGCAAGATATGCTAGAACTTAACATTGCAGAACAAGACCTGTTAGGAAAATCTGAACAGCTTATAGTTGCTTAAAGATTAAGACACAAGATTCATTGAAAAATCCTAAAACCAAACCAAGTAGGATTTCTAAATTTGATTCAAGTGGTCCAATGAGGCCGTAAAAGCAAAAAAAAAGTAAATAATAAGGTTGTAAAATTATATTGGGTTTTAACGTTTTAAAAGTTTTTACACTCTAGCCAAGAATTGAAACCAGAACTTTCCAGTTCTTACATTCAAAATATTAATTTGTTCTCAAACTTTTCATCCCCCCTGAATAATTAGGGTTGAACAGCTTGTTAAGAGGATTGGGCAGATAAATCTTTGGACTTATCAGTGCGATTCAGGAGGGTAGACTGCGTAAAACATGCTGTACTTGAAGACGGAAGAACAAAACTTGGGGGATAGAACAAGAGTGAAGTTGGTTCAGTAACAGAGAGATATGAAGAGAGCTGTGTTGCACCCAAGGAAACTTGGAAGAGGGATGATGATGACAGGATCTTTTTGATCCCAAACTAAGCGTGTACTACTTGCTAAGTACTGCTTGTACTACTTGTACGAACTAAGCTCTTGTACTTCATTAAACACTATGTAATTTTCATATTTGTTTTAATTTTCAGGGATTGTTAGTCCAGTTTTATGTATGAATTCACTTGTACCATTAAGTCGATTAACTTACGCAGTTTTTCTAATTCATGGACTTGTTCAGTTAAATTCGGTCGCAACAATCCGTGTTCCGGAATATATTAGATTCCCAAAATTGGTAAGTATGTAATATATCTAATATTATTTACAACACAAAGTGGCCCAATGTGTTAAAGATGTTCTATTTATTTATTTATTTAAAATAATTTGTATTCGGGTATAATCTAAGTGTTGTACAAAAATATGTTTGAAATAGAAGTTGTAGGTTTTTAAATGTTCTACAAGTGAAATAATGATAAAAAAATTTCAGCCTGGATAGTGTAGTTAACTGTGAAACTTGGCTGTGTAAGGGTGAAAAAAATTAGTTTTTAAGTTTCAGCTTATTGGATGCAAATTCTATCACAGTAGCAGTACTTTGTCAGTATTCTGTGTAAAATCATAAATAAAATAATTGTAACGTTTATTTTTAAAAATTGGAATCTCATTATTAACCCTTATGGCTCTGGCTGTTCCGGACAGTTCCGCTTCTAAAACACAGCAGCCGTATGACATTTCTTAATCATGACATCACACACACACACACACATTGCTTGTGTAAACCATTTGTAAACCATAATTTTATCTAGATATACGGATATTGTTTCGCAGTATTGGTTCACAATTCTGTATGTTGCAGGAAAATGACATGAGGGTGACTTGTTTGAAAATTCTGCAGGTGGTAATTCTTCGTGCACTGCTCCCTTCTCCCCTTTGCTACAATTTACAATAGACCAAACTGTTTATAACAAGGGAAAATTCCTGTAGAAAAATGTCACAGCTTTCACACAAACTAAGAATCATGTTTGTATATTGACTAACGGATGGCCTGCATGCGATATCTGTTTACATAAATGTTTTTAACAATCTAGCCTACCCACCTCATTAAACGATAATAAAATATTTCCCTGTCAACATATTTCATTCTGTAAATGCTATTAGTAGTATTGAAGAATTCTCTACAAAATAAATATAATAATGACTGGTTTCAGACTTATACTGACCTCACTGCATTAAGTTTTATCACATACTCATTACTGTAATCACTGAAGTGAAGGCTTTGCACAGCACATTAGTTAATAATTAAGCACTGTTACATTAATGTTCTTTGTGATTTCAGTTCTGGATGTGGGCAGGAGATGTGACGATATCATTCGTACTGGCATTAGTACTGCATTTAGTGTTCGAAGCACCAATAACTTCACTGTCAAAAATGTTATTTGTTTCATCCAAATCGGAAGGTATTATTGAATAATAATAATAATAATAATAATAATTAAGGTTTTAAAGTAATAACAATTAACTCCAAAATTTAGAATAGATTAGCTAATTACTCTGCCATTATCTTAATTTGTCAAAGATTAGGCTGAATGGCCTGTTCCTGCATCCATCTCTTTTTAGGTCTTCTCAAGCCTTGCTTTCTTCTAAGTTTATATTTCCCTGCTCGTAGAAGAAATCTGTATTCGGGGATGCAAAGTAAATGATTGGACTAGTTTTTCTTATATATTCTTAACGTTTCACACAGTGACTGAACATTTATCTCAGCGCGTATAGCTTCGTCACGTACTCTATCTAACTGGATGCAACCTTTTAACTCCCCACAAAATCTCATTTCAGTAGTCTGGATATGAGATTCATTCCTCTGTAATGACACCCTTGTTTCATTCCCATATGTTATGAGTTGTTCAACCATTGCTCTATAAATTTTTATTTGAATGTCCTGTCTCGTTTTCTTTCCTGTTGTCCTGCGAATAGAAATCTTCCAGTGTAATCTGCATTTCCTTCATATCCTTTTTAACTTCCTTGATCCATTTTATTTTGTATTTTATATTCCAAATTGTCTGTACGATTGTTTTAAGTACTCTTATTTTCTGTTCTGATTATATCTAAGATGGAGATTCTCTTTTTCTTAATTATGCTTTTTATTGGTTCTACTTCTTGATATACCGATTCATTGGATGCTATCTTTCAGTGGCCATTTTCCCATGTTTTCTTGTTCAAGCATGTTCTAATTATTCACCTTTCCAACTTTAGAATTTTATCTACTTCAATTGAGTGATTCAAGTTGAAAATGGTTTCATTTGCAAAATAGCCGGGTTCAATTCCCGACCAGGGCAGTCAAAACCCTGCCTAGTTACAGTCACATAATCCACCGTCGTCGCTAATAACCTCTTAGGCTCTTTAGCCTTTCAGAATAAGTGTTCTTCTTCCACCTTCGAGGCCGTTGGCCAATCCCAGTTGATATTTAACGTCCTTTGGCTGGTACAACCCTCACTTTACAGTTAATTTTATTTATACCACTACTTCCTGAGACATTATTGTCGGGGGGGGGGGGGTAATCCTGTACGAACAAAAATAGTTAATAAAGTTAATTTTATGTATACCACTACTTCCTGAGACATTATGGGCGGGGGGGGGTAATCCTGTATGAACAAAAATAGTTATCAATGGGTGCCTAAAAGAGCTGGTACAGCATTTTAATTACCTGGGATGTGATTTAACACCAAAAATACAGACACGATCAACAAACTGAATCAATTTCGGTATATATGTGGAACAATATGCGAGGTCACTGAGTAAAAGAGTTCAGAAAGACACCCAGTTAAAGTTTTATAAGACTCCGGCTGTTCCAGTATTACTCTACTGTAGTAAGTCCTGGGTGCTTGGGAAAAAGGATGAACATCAGATCCAGGCGGCGGAAATGCGGGTCTTGAGAAGAGTTCAGGGTTGTAGTTTGATGGAAAACATTAAAAATGAGGAAATCCGACCCAATTTAAATGTCTCCCCTCTATTAGAAACAATTGACGAATACAAAGAAAATTGGGAGGAACATTTAACATTTACATATCTGCTGGACAAAGAGATGTAGGTAGACCGTGAAAAAGATTGACAAAGAAGCCGGAACTGGTCGAAAGGCTTATCCATGACTGGAAAAAGAAGAAAAAATTATTAAAAACCACCAGAAACTGTCAAAACACAAGTATAAACACTGACCAATTTTAATAATAAAAATAATATTTTTTAAATAATACAGTTGAACTTCTATAACTCATCCTCAAAAGATGGGGAAAACCATTCGAGTTACAAAAATTTTGAGTTATGGAAAAATAATAACAAAACAGTTATTAAAAAATAACAAAAACAGAACATTTCACATAGGCTAATACAGTAGTAGCCTACAATATGTTAAATATTTAGGCCTACTGCATAATTTTGTAATACAGTCTTGTACGTTGCATTTAGTATAGCTATTGGCTACAGTGTTAAGTACTGTACATATTGTATACAGTATTCCAAAATTACACTCTTTTAATTACGCTACATGCTGAAGATGGTACATTGTACCAACAGACTATAATTCTATTTCTGTGGTCAATCAAAGATTCGTCGATTCAAAGAAATTCATTGTTTTGGTTTGTGCCTGTTAGGCTTATACAAAGGCAACCAGATGACTTTAAGGGTCTGTATCCTTTTATTCTCGAACATGTCCTCTTAAAATGAAAGAAGAAGCACTGTACCTACATTTTTCAGAAGACCAAAAACGCTATTTTGAAAACTATGTTCATATTTTTGTCACAAGAAACGAAATAAATATTTTGACTTAGAGAAATGGTAGAATTCAAGTTATATATGGATTTGTTCGTGATAAATGCATGGAAAGTTGAAGGGAAATAAAGTTTAATTTGAGGTATAGAAAATTCGAGTTATAGACATTCGAGTTACAGAAGTTTGACTATACTTTTATTTGTAATAAAATGAGAAGCTCATTAAATGGTGGATGTCTTTGTCACTGGATGGCGACCTTAAGTGGCTAACCTTATCTGTTTGGTGGCCCTGAAAAGGGCTGTTTATGTGTGTGTCCGCCGGGGCGGACAGAGGTATTTGATGGCTCTGAAAAGGGCCGGTGTAAACCTTAATGATTGGTCCTGAGAAGGACCATTGTGCCGGTCTCGAAGGAGACCAGTGTAGGCTGCGCGTGGCTGCGACGAGAGCCGTGGCTCAGGTTGGTGGCCCTGAGAAGGGCCGGTTAAAACCTTATTAAAATGGTCCTTTTCGAAGGAAACCAGCGTAGGCAGCGCGTGGCCGCGGCGGCGGCTGCTACAAGTCCCAGAGCATCTTACTTCTTTATCTCATGGGTGTAGTCGGTCGATCTTCATCGGAGATGTAGAGCATAACGACAAGCGGCTCAGTGCACTGCGCTTTTATAGCTACTGAGAGCGCTGTGGTAGGGGGCGGTGAGTTGCTCGGCCTTAACAACTAAGCCCTCTATCGGAAGGCAGCCGAAAGGTTTGTCGGGCGCCGCTAAAGGGTTTGTCGCTGTTCCACTAAAGGGCCCTGTTCAGTATTACATACGTTTAAATTTGAATTTCTGCGCCGGTTGTTAGCGCGCGGTTTTCTCCAACCTCTTTACCTCTTTGCATCCTTCCTACGTCATTCTGGTTTCCGTCCTGTTTCCTCCACTCTCTCGTCCGAGCCTGTCATGGCTGCCTGCTTACGTTGAACCTGCTCTTGTTATCCGCATTAATCCAAGTTGTTTACCGCAATATGACTAACTTGTGTGTATTTTAGTGTTGTTTGTACATTATGTGTTGTGTTTCTTCAAGCTGTTGAACTGTTTAAGCCGATTTTTACACGTTATAAGCCGTTTTCCGCCAAGCTGTTCTCACCTCGTGTCGATGCCGTTGACCGCATGTCTACGTATAAACTGTCTGCTGTATTTGTGTTGTTATCAATAAACGTAAGTACAATTCAGTGCTATTTGCTCACTGGTTAGTTCATTTACTGTGTTCTTATTCCTTTAATTGTGTTACTTCCTTTATTTCCACCGTTATACGTGTAAGTTGCAACGTCGAAAGCAACTTCGGACTTAAGTGTTCCAATTAAGTAATTATCGATGGTACAGAAAGTCTTTAATTACACTCCGTTTACCGCTCTATACAGGCCCACCGCGCTGACAAAGGCCGGAAGAAGTATTGAAGGCCGGCAACACAGTAAATGATTAATTAGAAGGGGTGGCGGTGACATATGCTACAATGTTTAACAAATTAATACTTATTTTTGTATTATTGTTAAAAATCTAATGAAACACTGAATATCTGTTTTAGGTAATAAAAGAAAATTACACGGTAATAAAAAATCTCCTCAAGTAATAAATAAATCTACTAGAAAACTAGAAGCAAGCAAGAATAATAAAAATTGTAAAATTTCTAAAGTGAATATGGTTGCTGTTGCTAAAAGTGTTTTACCTGAAATTGAAAAGAAACATTTATAAGTTACCAAAATCTGGATTTATATTGGTGAAATATTTAGTTTATTATTAAATCAAATTATTTAAATTTTATTGTAAATTATTTATTTTATCTTTCATATTTTCTATCAGAATAAGAGTTTTTTTTTTTAATTTATCGTATATTATTGACTGAAGGAATTCAAGATATATATTGTATTGTTGCTCTAGATAAACTAAATTTTTTATTGGTAAGTTATAAAATAAAATTAATTTCTTTAAATAAATGCTCAGGTAATCAGTAAGCCGAGGAAAGTATGAGTTGTGTGGAGAGACAGGCGTGAGTCAATTAAAGTCGTTTGTAGTAGAGAATAGTCTAACACAGGGAATAGTATTATCACCCCTCTTGTTCATAATAACTTTGGATGGAATACACTAGAGTGTGAAGAAGATAAATGAAAATAATGGAAGTTAATTTTTTTTCTGATCTGGTTTTATGCAGAACGGCAGGAGAGGGGTGGAAAGGTATTATGTTCTTCTATTCTTCCTCGAGAGTCTCCTGGAAGCAATTTTTAAAAAATTGGTGTGAAACACTCACACAACTTTCTCTTGACAATGCAAATAATTAACATGTAACCTAACATTAGTAATAAAATTAGAAATAAACAAAAACATAACCTCATTTTAATCATGAGTGGAAGACGCAGAATGAAAATCAACAGTTTGGCTTAAAAATATGGAAAATCACTCTTTCACGCTAAAGTAGGCTCTGTAGAAAAGTTGTAGATGCTTTAATTTCCTATAAATTTGATTATATACACTTTTATCGTAAACTGTATACTAAGGCTGACATCTTAAAAAATTGATTTTTTTACACAGTTTCATGAGAAAAAACAGAATTGCTAATTACCGATAAACTAAGCGTTATACAAAAAAATGTTTGAAATAAAAGTTGTATGATTTTAAGTTCTCTACATTTTTTGTTATAACATTTTTGCGCTAAAGTGCATATTAAAGTCGCAATCTCAAAAAAACAATTTTTTTACGAGAAAACGGCCTTTGCAAGAATTTCAGCAGACATGGCGCCTACCCTATCTTGTAGAGCATAAAAAATGTAGTAACTGAGGCGATTTAAAAAAAAAAACGGAGCCATTTTTGAGAAAATCGCAAAAAAAGGGAAAAATGACACAAATAAACTACTTCCAGTTGACTGATTTTGATGAAATTGTTTGTGTCGGGTCCTCTAGTGGTACCTAACTTAAGTTTCAAGTTACTACAATGTTCCATTCTTAAGATATTCTGTTCACACACTCACACACAGACCAATCGCTAAAAACATGTTTTGTGGGTTTAGGAGGTCTGAAAACGTGTAGATCCGGTGAAAAATCGACATGAAAACAATACTTTCCTTCCTATATATTCATATAGGCAAGAGAAAGTAAAAATGGAGTTGTGAATTGAGAGATTGTTAATTATGGTCAGGAATTCAATTAGAACGGACGGCAAGGACATGGAATGCGGCTAAATTGTAAGGCGCTGGAAGAAGTCAAGGAATTCACATATTTAGGGACTGTTTTCTCATCAGATGAAAAATGAGTCAATGATGGCTAATAGAAAATGATCAATTAGTTAGTGAAATAAGAAATAATTGACGTGGTCTTTGACCATAATTGTTTTAATGTTATATGTGTTTAGTCTGCCCATAACAGACAGGTGGAGTGTCAAATTATTTACACTCAATCTGTTCGTTGCAGGGCTAAAATAAATAGTTCTGTTTCTTATCACATGGTCAGTCAATTAAATGACTGAATCATTTAAGAACAGAAGAGGTAGAGGTGTAAAAGACACTAATCAGAGTTATCTTCTCTGAAAGTAATGAATTTCATTGTACAGCCAGACCCTGTGGTGAATGAAGTGAAGGTGTCATTTACAGAGTGGAAAATATGTGCTTTTCAGAGGGCCCGGCATGCTGATAAGCGTACTTTTCCACTCAGTGAGGAAGGCAATGGTAAACCACCTCACTCCTCGTTTTACTTAGTAAAACCTCTACAGGTTCAAAACAGCCTTTCGGCTGTTGACCTAAACAACAACAACATGTGTTTAGTGTGTATTATACAATTCCTGAGGATGTCTCCAAGAGAGACGAAAGATTTCGAAGTGAGTGTTTAGAGGTAAGTGAGGTATGAGAGGTATTTCAAAGTGAGATTTTGAGGTGAGTGTTATATTTAATTTGTTTTGTTTTGGCTGTTCATTATATATCATATCTATATATATATATATATATGTATATTTTTTTTTTGTTATATATGTGTTTGGTGTCTTTTAATTCCTGATGATGTCTCCGTGAGAGACGAAAGATCTCGAAAGAATATAATACTCTGAGGTGAGTTTTATATTTAATTTTGTTTTGTTTTGGCTGTTCATTATCATATATGTAGTGGTGCAAACAAAGGAAAATAATGTTTAATAAAATTATATATATAAGGAATTCCTTATCTACCATGGTAGGAGTAGGAAGTTTAAAATTTTGACGTAGAAAAATTTTCATGAATTTTAATTTACTAAAGATGTGTTCAAGATACACGAAAGCGCTATAAACATTGGTAAGTGTTTTATGTTACCGTATTCTGGTGGTTAGAAATATATTTCAATTTATATATATATATATATATATATATATTCATATAAGGTAAGAGAAAGAAAATGAAAGGAAATGATCATAAATAAATGATTAAAACAACTAGTAATTAATAAATTAAAAGTTACTGGTTATTGTTATTTTCATAATTAAAATTTAATAATTCATAACTTTAAGTATTTATGATACCTCCTTGTAAGAATTATCGTGATCCATTTAAATTAATAAACTGGGTGTTTCAAAAGTTACTTGTTAAAAACTAGTAACATTGGTTGATGTAATTTATCACAAAATCTATGATATCACGCAGATGTCTTACTTGATAAAAAAATCAGCTGTTTAATTTCTAGGCTAAGATCTTGAAGTCCACCAACATTATTACTTTCTCTTTCCCTATTAAATATGTAGGGAAGGAAATTATTGTTTTCATCTCCATTTACCAAAATTGATTTTTCACCGGAAATACTCATTTTTAGGCCCCCGAACCCAAACAAAATTTGTTTTTAGCAAACAGTCTGTATTTGTGTGTGTGTGCGTTTGTGAAAAAAATATCTCAAGAATAGAATTTCGTAAGAAGTTGAAACTTGGAACTTACGTTAGGAAACACAAGGGGACCTGATATAAACATTTTTATCAAAATCGGTCAACTAGAAGAAGGATTTCATTCATGCGATTTCCCCAATAACAGCTCCTATGATTTCACCTCATTTGTGACATTTTTTTATGCTCTATAAGATAAGTAAGTGTCATGTCTAGTTAAATTCTTTAAGGATATCTCTCTCAGTCTTATCACAGATGGATACCAACTATTTTAATTTTTTGTCTCTGAGATTTATTTTTAGTTATCATGAAGGATACATTCGTAGAGAATTGAAGACATTTAAGTGAAAAGCGCTGCAAATTTGTTCTATTCACATTCAGAAATTCCAATGCTTAAGTTGGAATTTTGAATCACCAGTCTTCGTAAATCTTTTTGTCCGCGCCATAGACCAAATCTTCTGTAGTGTTTGGTGCAACTGGCTTCTACACCGGGGTCGCAGGTGTAGGCATTTTTTCATCACTCATCTTCATATGTATCATCCTTCTCACCATCTGCATTAGCAGCAATTGCAAAACAGCAGCCATAAAACCAAAAAAAAAATCTGTGATCATCGATTGCCGTTCGTCATGGACATTTTCCCGTCCGTCTTTTTTTTTTACGTCCAACTGTTTTGCAAATTACTGCTAATGCAGATGACGAGAAGGATGATAGATGAAATGAGTGATGAAAAAATGCCAGACCTGACTGGGAATCGAACCCAGGACCCCATCATAGAAGCCAGTTGTGCTGACCACTATGCCAACGGGCCACACTTATTGCATTGAGGCCATACACTTCACTTATCTGTCGATAAATTTCTGCTGCTGAAACATTCCTTGCTGTCAAAAAGAAATCACTGACCGTGTTTCACAGTTGACGGGCTGATCAATGGTTTTAAACATTTTGAACTGACACTGTAAACAGCATACTGCAACTATACCAATGCAAATGTTTGATGAGCAAGGCTTGCCAGGAGTCTGTGTGTATGCGCATTTCAATGTTCGCACGACATTTGATTAGGTACAGTGATTCAGACTTTACTTTCCAAATAACCCTCATAATGTTAATATGGATTCATGACAAAAAAGAAGTTTCAAAAAAAAAATGTTATGTAACAAGTTGTTGTACTATAGCAAACTCAGTTTTATATCATGACTTTTTTACTACCGTGTATTTAATTAAAATCGCTTTCATTTATTACTTAAAAAAACAATAATTTTAACTTGTATAAGTCGAAGAGCTACACAATCATTTCTATTTAATACTAATATATTTTTGTAAAAATGGAAGAATCTGTTATAAAATTTTACGTGATACTTTTAACTGTTTTTGGTTATGTATGGTGCCAGAATGTGTATAATACATCAAACAAAACACTAAAAATAACTCATATATTTGCAAAAATATTTTTTATTATATTACGTCAAATATCACCACTTCACGCATTTCAAACATTTAACTTTACCAGATATAAAAGTAAAAATTTTGACCTAATGACTGTTATTGTAATTTTAATAAAATTGCTTAAACATATTTTAATGTCGATTTGTATAACAATGCACTTTAATCGAAGAATTAAATTATATAAAAAATTACAAAAGTTTGATGATAATTTAAATTGTTATAACAATAATTTAAATTTAAAAACATTTAAATTTATATTACAAACTTATTTAATCATAACTTTGATTGTATCGTTTTTAAGTAATTCGTTATTCAATGTTTTTCTCATGTATGAATTTAATATCTTTTTAATTCTTGAACAATTTTTATTGACAGCTTACATTTTACAA
Organism: Catonia carolina; assembly: GCA_035578175.1. NCBI lineage: Eukaryota > Metazoa > Arthropoda > Insecta > Hemiptera > Achilidae > Catonia > Catonia carolina. The sequence goes on along the minus strand of JAQMRL010000009.1, from coordinate 33,879,898 downwards.
AGTTTAATTATATCAATTTTATTCATCGTGACCGATTATTATATAATAAAAAATCGCTTTAAGGTTATACATTATTTGATAAATAATAATTACGCTAACACGACTGAGATGTTACAAACTATCTGCGTTTTTCATGGTGATTTGTTTAATATTTCAGAAGAATTATTAAGGTTATTGGATTTATATTTGTTGACAATATTTTTATGTTTTACGTCAGAGATGCTGATCCGTATTATTGATGCAGTGTTATTTAAAAAGAGTGATTTATTTAATTTAAAGGTTGTGTCTGTATTAAGCTTATTGAAAATATTTGAAATACTCATGCCCTGTGTTATTGGGAATAATCTACAAAAAATTGTGAGTATGAATTTTTATATTTATTTATTTTATTTATTTACTACCTGAAATACTCGTTCTATAAACAATTTATTAGAGAAGTCAAAAAATGATGGCTTTTCTGTTCTGGGACCATGGGTTATTCTTATTAACCCATCTGTAACTGATAGGTTTTTTGAATATTAACTCTTCGAACGCTAATTCCGAGATCGCACTGAAAGACTTGGCTTTTTTTATCCATCTTTTATCCAAAATATTTGAAATTTTTATGAGACATTAAGAAAACTTCAAGAGATGTTTTAAAAAAACAAACATAAAAATTCAACTTTTTTTTATGCCAGTTACAGCAAATTTACAAAAAATTTGTTGTAATTTATGCAAAGTTGCGCATTTTTATCAAAATTTGGCATTAAATATTTTTTATTTTTTTTTTTTAGTCTGGTATTATAGAAAAATATCAATCGAAAAATTTGATCTATCAAACGCCCTCGCTTATCACACTATACGACTATTTAAGCGTATGTAAGAGTCAAGTGAATATGAATTCTGTGGTAAAATGAAGGTCAAAAAAATTTCACTCTTTGAGCTGATGTCATTGACCCATTCCTACAGTTATTTATATGACATATTATGTTATTATATGAAAGCATGGAATTTTGTAATCATGCATGTAGAAAAAATTATAAAAGATAATATTAGAACATTTTAGTTCCATTGTGAAGAATGTCTGAAAATAGGCAATTCTACGAATTTCGGAGCGTTTATTCCCTTTTACAGGTCATATTCAATTCAATCGGTTTTGCTATAATAGCAACATTGAACAATTTACCTACCTTTACCATTCAAGCTTTCAAACGCGCTTATAACTCTATTTTTAAATGAGATACAGCCTTTACACGGTTTTCTTAAAAAAAAACTGGAATTGAGTGGTATCCCAACATTCATAAATCAATAGAAAATTTTCTACTTACTTGATTGTGTTTCTAAATAGCTTACTTTGTTCCTTATACATTTAGCTACAGTTTAACTTGACCTTCACTATTACACAAACTGTTGAGTATTTACACACTCGTCATCTAACAACGGTATACGGGCTATCCGGCACATAAGGGTTAAATAGAAACCACAAAAAATATAATTCACAATGGTTAACAATAAACTCTGAACAGTGACTGTTGTGTCAAAACTATTTACAATGCGTTGAGTTTACATTGGGTGGGGTGTGGTAGGATAAGAAGGCAGGGTTACTGACCTGGAGACCAGTTTTGCTGGCACTACATACAATATAGTATCGGACTCAAGCCATCAGACAAGCTCTAACGCCAGGACAAATGCATATCACATTTTTATTCTATGGAAAAGTAGAAACGTAAGTAAATTTAATTTATTTTATTCATGTTTACTTTATCTAGCCTATTTAAAACAAAGGTAAGGAGAGTTATATTTTAATGGCAGTTTCTGGAGTCAACTTTTCTTGGGAAATTCATTTTCAGATCCCATGAGCCCAAAAAACATGTTTTTATCAATTTGTGTGTGTGTGTGTGTATGAACAAATTACTCAAAAATGAATAATTGTTCGAAGGTGGAACTTGGAAATTTTCCTGGCAAGAATATTTTCATCAAAATCGGTCAACTAGCTGTAGCAGTTTATTGGTGCAATTTTCTCAAAAATGGCTCCTACAATTTTACTTAAAATTGCCTTATTTACTGCATTTTTGTGCTCTACAAGATGGAGTAAGTGGTATATTAGGAAAGAAAAATTCATGGGAAGCTGTGCTTTTGAGGTATGCATTTTAGGGCAAAAGGGTATTTGTATAATCGAAGTACAGGAAATTAAAATGTACAACTTTAATTTAAAGCATTTTTTGTACAGTGCTGAGTTCAGCATCAAGTAGTCATAATCGTCATCTCCATTACCCTCTTCCGAGTTTCCTCAGGTTGGGCTAACACAACTCCCCCTCCACCTCTCTCTACGACTAAACCACCTCCATTGTTTTTCTGACATCGCATCTTTTTGCCAATTCATCCATAACTGATCCCATCTGCTTCTCTTGGTATTTTTATTACAAATGATTACAAAACAAGACTAATATCGTCCATCCAATGGTAAACTCACGAATGCACAAATTCTTAGTTTTACAGGAGAGCAAAAAACAAATTCAATGCTTTCTTCTTTAACACACTTCGTGTATTTTCGTAACTTTACAAAAGCTGTATCTCCCTAACCAAACAAGATACTTATTCGCGAGTTTACTACAACATGCGTTGGGTTGTATACATCAGAATGCATTAACAAACTCATATTCGCAAAATTTGCACATTCATGAGTTTACCATTGGAGGGACAATATAAGATCTCCTAAATCAAACCAAGTCAACCTACTTATAGCACCTGTGATAGCCGGGTCAACTAGTAATTTGTATTACCCTGAGATTTGCTCATTAAGTACACCTGTGCTCACTCTGTAGAATGATTATTAAACTGCTTAATTAATCTGTATTATTGACACTTCAACCAAATGGATCCTTACTCTTGTTATCACCTAATCTACTTCTGACCCAGTACCCCACTTCTGTTTATTGCTTTGTCTTTTTACTTTCTCTTGCCTATATGAATATATAGGAAGGAAAGTATTGTTTTCATGTCGATTTTTCGAAATCGAGTTTTCACCGGATCTATACGTTTTCAGACCCCCTGAACCCAAAAAACATGTTTTTAGCGATTGGTCTGTGTGTGAACAGAATATCTCAAGAACGGAACATCGTACGAACTTGAAACTTGAAACTTAAGTTACGTACCACTACCGGACGCGACACGAACATTTTCATCAAAATCGGTCAACCGGAAGTAGTAGTTTATTCGTATAATTTTTCAGTTTTTTGCGATTTTCTCAAAAACTGGTCCTACGATTTTTTTTAAAATCGCCTATTTTACTCAATTTTTTATTCTCTACAAGGTAGGGTAGGCGCCATGTTTGCTGAAATTCTCGGTGAGGCTGTTTTCACGTAAAAACGTTGTTTTTTTAAGATTACGGCTTTAATATAAATTTTAGCGTAAAAACTTATATAATAAAAGTTGTAGAGAATTTAAAAACCTACAACTTCTGTTTCAAACATTTTTTTGTATAACGCTTAGTTTAGCGGTAATTTGCGATTTTCTGTTTTTTTTCTCACGAAAACGTGAGAAAAATCGATTTTTTTAACATTTCGGTCTTAGTATGCATTTTACGACAAAAGTGTATATAATTAAATTTATAGAAAATTAAAAGATCTACAACTTTTGTTTAGAGCATTTTTCTCTACAGAGCCTAGTTTAGCGTGAAAGCGCGATTTTCCGTATTTTTAAGCCAAACTGAGTTCGATTGTCATTTTGCGTCATTCACTCATGATTAAAATAAGGTTATGTTTTTGAGGTTAGTTTTTGTTCATTTCTAATGTTTTAATACTAATTTTAGGTTTATTGTTAATTATTTGCATTGGCAAGAGAAAGTTGTGTGAGTGTTTCACACCAGATTTTTTTCTCTGTAATTGGCATGCAAGGTGCTTACACCTCTTTGCTTCAAGGCTCTACACTGCATTGGTTTCGTCTGCTATGGAACAATCCATGCTGAGGCTTTTGTAAATTTGCTTTGTTAATAATCGCTTGTTATTTGTGAAATGCTTATATTGTTGATGTCAAACTTTGCTTAATTTATATGAACATTCAGTATTAATTATGTTAGCTAACAATTTCAACGTTTTCATCAATTTCTACGAGTTATTGTTGTTCTTGTTTCACTTCAACTTCTACTATGTTTCTACCTTGGAATTAACAAGTAAGTGGCTGCTCATGTATGTATTTTGTATGTTAATTACAGTAGTGAAACCCGTTTTATATCCATGTACCACATCATCTTTTGTTCTACCTTTCGTCCCCCATTAATTACTTTACAATTCCATCGACAATTTGATTTTTCATGACCATACACACCTATAAACCTACCCTGGTCTTTCTAAAAAATGTTATTAAACACAATACTGAATAATTTTACCTGTTTGCAGTGCTATCACCGAAGTTTAATCATGTGTAATTTTTTTTTTTTAATTCTTTATTTACAACTGTAAAATTTTACAACAAGCAAATGTGATGATTATGATAATAATGTAAATGACATGATAGGCATGAGAGGGGTAGGGCCCCCATTGGTGCCTCCCCAAGAATAAAATTTGTGTATCAAATTAGCAGGTCTCTACTCCAGCGTCTTTTAAGGCATCTAGGGGGATTATCAGGTAAATGGAAGGTGGAAAGTGAACGCATCAGTGGGTTCTCGTGTTCGTGTGACTTGTCGTGAAAGCGTTTGTATAGGTCTTCAATGGAATTTTGTACAAGTGGTGTTTTCAAATCTGTATATAAGGTGGGTATTGCGGAGATGAGATGGCCGCAGCCTGGAGATTTTTGGAGTGGCAATTGTAGGATAATCCATTCGGGTACAGCAGACAATGGGCATGGATATGGCGGAGTAGGGATAGTGTTGAATAAAAAACTTGGGAACAGAGTGAAAGGATTCGTGCAATATAATGAATGTTTGATCTTAGTAAGGATTGAAACTAAACCAAAGGATACGGTAATAGTACAGGTGTATATGCCAACAACTGATGGGGATGAGGAAGTGCTAGAGAGATGTTATGAGGACCTGAGTGAATTGATTGAGAAAGTAAAGGGTGAAGAAAATCTAATTGTGCTTGGAGATTGGAATGCAACAGTTGGAGAGGGTGCTGAGGGGGAAGTAGTTGGAAGGTATGGATTGGGACAGAGAAATCCAAGAGGAGAAAGACTTAAGGAGTTTTGCTTGCAACATAAATTGGTGGTAACAAATACTATATTCCAACACCATCCCAGGAGGAGATATACCTGGAAAGCCCCTGGTGATATCAGAAGAGCACAAATAGATTATATATTAGTTAGGGAAAGGTTCAGGAATCAGGTGAAAGATAGTAGAAGTTACCCTGGAGCTGATGTTAACAGCGACCATAATCTGGTAATGATGCATTGTGAGCTCAAGTTTAAGAGATTAAAGCTGAAAGAGAGGAAACAATGGGATGTATCCAGGCTAAAGGATGGGTCAACCCAAACAAAATATATGAAAGAAACAAACAGGGTAATTGGAGAAACCGAACAGCACTTAGGGGTAGAACAGAAATGGAGTGGAATAAAGAAAAGTATTGAACTATCAGCGGAGGTGGTACTAGGAAGAAAGAAACAAGAAAACAGGAAGGAATGGATAAGTGAAGAGGTTGTGGAAATGATCAAGGAAAGAAGAAAGTACAAGAACTCTAAAGATGAGGAAGGTTCTAAGAAATACAGGAGTCTGAGGAATAAGATTATTCGAAAAGCTAGACAAGATAAAGAGGAGCATCTAAGAGAGATTTGTGAACACATAGACAATAGTGTGAAGACAGGTCAGATGGACATGGCATACAGAGATATAAAGAGGTTCTTTGAATCAAGGAAGGTGAAAACAATGAGTATTGTGGACAAGGATGGAATATTGAAGTATGACGAAGAAAGTATAGCAAAGAGATGGAAAGAATATCTTGAACAGTTATATGGTGCAGACAATAGGGATCTACATCTGGAAGGGGAGACAATGGAAGAGACGGAGGCACCTGTTATGATGGAAGAGTTTGAAAGAGCACTGCAAGACCTCAAAGAACGAAAGGCTCCAGGAGTGGATGATATACAAGGTGAGCTTTTGAAAAAGCCTGGAGAACAGTTGAAAAGGGCACTGTTTGACCTGGTATGTAATATTTATATGACTGGGGAGTTACCTGAAGATTTTGTGAAATGCATAATAGTACCTTTACCAAAGAAATCAAATGCAAGATCATGTGAAGAGTACCGAACATTGAGCTTGGTGTGCCATGCATCTAAAATAGTTACCAGAATTCTACTCAGAAGGATGGAAAAGCAAATAGATGAACAATTGTCTGAGGACCAGTTCGGTTTTAGGAAGGGTGTGGGGTCAAGAGAGGCGATCTTGGCCCTGAGGCAAGTGATTGAAAAGCAAATGAAAAAAGGGAAACGTACTTGCATAGCCTTTGTTGACATTGAAAAGGCATTTGACAGGGTAAACTGGAAAGTGTTATTCAACATCCTACGCCAAGTAGGTATCAGCTTTAGAGACAGAAGACTCATCTATAACATATATAAACGAGAAATAGGAGTAGTTAGAAGTGGAAGAAAGGAGGAATCTGCCTGCATCCAGAGGGGTGTGCGACAAGGGTGTTCCCTATCACCATACTTGTTCAACCTATACGTGCAGAAAGCAATTGACAGAGTGAGAGAAGAAATGAACCTAGGAGTGACAATTCATGGGGAAAGGATAGATATGCTCAGGTTTGCGGATGACATAGCAGTGATGGCAGAAAGTGAGGAGGACCTACAAAGAATACTGAATAGGATGGGTGCAGTAATGGATGAGGAATTCAGCATGCAAATGAACACCCACAAAACAAAAATTCTGGTATGTTGCAGAAACAGAGAAAACAGCACAGCGATAACATTGAGAAATGGGGTGATAAAGGAAGTGAATGAGTTTAATTACCTGGGCAGTAAGATCACAAATGATGGAAGGAGTTACAGGGATGTCGCAAGCAGGATTACCCAGGCTAAGAATGCTTTTAATAAGAAGAAGAGCTTATTCACTTCTAGGAATGTTAGTCTTGATGTAAGGAAACGCATGCTGAAGACATATGTGTGGAGTATTGCAGCTTACGGGAGTGAAGCTTGGACACTTGGTGTGAGGGAAGAGAGAAGATTAGCTGCATTTGAAGCCTGGTGCTATAGAAGGATGTTGAGGGTCAGCTGGAGAGAAATGATGACGAACGAACAAGTTTTCAGTAGAACGGGGGAGGGAAGGAGCTTCCTAAAATGGATCAGACAGAGAAGAGCCCAGCTGATAGGCCACATACTCCGACATGACAGTATGTTGAAAAGAATAATCGAAGGAGTTGTGGAGGGGAGAAATTTGCGGGGAAGACCCAGATTGGAGTACATGAAGCAGTTACTAGAGGACATGGGATGTGCTTCATATTGCGAGTTGAAGCGGAAAGCAGATGACCGAGGAGCATGGAGAGCAGCTGCCAACCAGCCTTATGGCTGTTAACTAGAGAGAGAGAGATGTAAGGTTTGGTTGCTAACGTAAAGAGGTGCTTTTGCTATAAGGCGTAATTATGAATAAATGATGCAAAATGTAAATCAACCTCTGTTTGCCTTAAACATACGAAAAATCACTAATTTATCATGAACTAGGCTCTACAGAAGAAAATGCTTACAATAAAAGTTGCAGATTTTTTTTATTTCCTTCTTCTTCTTCTGACTTTCAAAGATTAGGCATTTCTGCCCATTCTGAACCTCTCAAATCTGCCCATCTCTTTCTCGGGCATCCTTGTTCTCTCTTTCCCTCCAGTTTATAGCTTAGTGTTTGCTTAGGTATCCTATTCTTCCTCATTCTGTTCACATGCTCTAACCACTGCTTTCTATTCTGAGATACCTTGTCGTTTGTAGAGGAGATGTTGAGTTTTTTCCTTATCTCAATATTCCTGTAACGATGTTCTCTACTACACATATGTGTACATCAAAGAAATTCAATTCAGATGCTTGCAATCTACTCTCCTCTTGCTTTGATAGCAACCATAGAGCATGTCACTGCCATAGAGTAGGGTCGGCACTGCTATTATTTTATAAAATCTCACCCTCGTGTTTTTGCTGGTGCTATTTTTTACGGTGCGGTGGATAGTTCCGCATATTTGCTGAAATCGGGGCATCTTATTGTAAGCATCTTTATCCTGTTGGCATGTAATGTTGCAACCTAGTTACTGAAAGAGAGATATCTGTTACAAAATATTATTTATTACAATTTTGCAACAATTTTTTTATCTTCTATAACTTAAATTGTGTACACATTTGCCAAAAAGTGCATATTAAGGCTGCAATATTAAAAATTCCCATTTTTTACAGATTTTGAAGAAAAAATACAGAAAATCACTAATTGCCACTAAACTAAGCATTGTACAAAAAAATCATTGTAGGGTTTTAATTTTCTACAACTTTACTTGTATGCATTTTTGCCCTAAAATGCATATTAGGGCCACAATCTTAAAAAACTAAAAAAACAATTTTCTCACGAGAGCACAGCCTCCCCAAGAATTTCAACTGCATGCACTTATCCTATCTTGTAAAGAATAAAAAATAAAGTTAATGTGGTGATTTTTTTTTAAATTGGAAAAGCTTTTTTGAGAAAATTGCATGAATAAACTACTACTTGTGTTGATTGATTTTGATGAAAATGTTCATGTTGGGTCCCTTGGTGGTACCTAAGTTCCAAGTTTTAACTTTGGTCGTGAGATATCTGGTTCACACACCTATGAGGGGGTATCCAAAAGTAACCAGAAAAGCATTGCTGCGGGCGGTGCTTGTGTAGTACGCATTTCTGCCATGCAGACGTGTATAGCACAACTCATTGCAAGTTCAAAGCAGTGATTGCAACTCATTGCGAGTTCAACATTCGTCTGCAGTGATTGTTTTTGCTAGCGCTGTTTTGTTCTTGTTTCGTTTTTTATGATGGTAAGTTTAAGTGAACGTGTTGCTGTGAAATTTTTTTTTCTACTCTGTAAAAGTGCTGCTGAAACTGTTTTAATGTTGCAAACAGCTTACAAAGATGACGCTATGGGAAAATCTCAAGTATACGAGTGGTTTTCTCGGTTTAAAAATGGCGACATGTTGATTGATGACAAACCTCGTTCTAGACGTCCATCAACTGCATGAACTGCTTGAAGAAAATGTTTAAAAAATTCGACAGCGAGTGCTCTCAGACTGTCAACTGACAATTTGGAAGTTTTAAGAAGATTGCGCAACAGTGTTCGTCAAAAAGATCTGATTCGTGGCAGACAGGAGACTGGTTCTTCCACCACGTTAATGCACCTGCACATATAGCCATCTTGGTGAAAGATTTTTTGACTAAAAATGGCATGGTTCCGCTGCCCCCACACACCTTACTTGCCTGACCTTGCTCCGTGCGACTTTTTCTTATTTCCACGCATGAAAAGGGATATTAAAGGACACAGATTTGACAACATTGAAGCGGTCAAGAAAAAAACGAGGGAGGAGCTATCAGCCATTTCTAAAGATGACTACAAAAAATGTTTCGAACAGTGGAAGCACCGGTGGGATAAATGTATTAGTTGTTATAGAGAGTATTTTGAAGGGGATGAGGTTGTTTTGTAAAAAAATTGAAAATAAATAGCTTTTGAAAAATAATTCTGGTTTCTTTTGGGTACCCCCTCGTACAGAGCAATCGCTAAAAACATGTTTTTTTTTGGAAACTTGTATATCTGGGGGAAAATTGACATGAAAACAATACTTTTCTTCCCTATATATTCATATAGACCAAGAGAAAGTAAAAAAAAAAAAAAAAAAAAATCTGGTGTTAAATACTCACATGACTTTCTCTTGCCAGTGCAAATAATGAACAATATTACCTAACATTAGCAATAAACAAAAAACTAACCTTAAAAAATATAACCTTATTTTAATCATGAGTGAAAGACGCAATATGAAAATCAACCTCAGTTTGGCTTAAAAATACGGTAAATCACTCTATTTAGTGAAGAATCATTTAAATAAAAGTTGTAGATCTTTTAATTTCCTATAAATTTGATTTTATACACTTTTGTCGTTAAATGCATACTAAGGCTGAAGTCTTGAATAATCAATTTTTTTACACGTTTTCGTGAGAAAAAAACAGAAAATCGTCAAGTACCTCTAAACTAAACGTTATACAAAAAATGTTTGAAAGAAAAGTTGTAGGATTTTAAATTCTCTACAACTTTTATTATACACATTTTTGCACTAAAATGCATATTAAAGCCGCAATCTTAAAAAACAATTTTTAACTAGAAAACAACCTCCCCAAGAATTTCAGATATGGCACCTACCCTATCTTATAGAACATAAAAAATGTAGTAAATATGGTGATTTTAGAAAAATTGTAGGAACCGTTTTTGATAAAATCGCAAAAAAGTGAAAAATGGCACAAATAAACTACTGCTTCCGGTTGACCGATTTTGATGAAAATGTCTGTGTCGGGGCCATTAGTGGTATCAAACTTAAGTTTCAAGTTTGTAAAATGTTCCGTTCAAGAGATATTCTGTTCACACTCACACACACACACACACATACAGACCAATCACTGAAAATATGTTTTTTTTTTGAAAACGTTTAGTTCCAGGGAAAAATTGACATGAATACAATACTTTCCATCCCTATATGTTCATATAGGCCAAGAGAAAGTAAAAATATATGTTACTTTATGAACATCCCTCATATTAATGTAGTCAGCCCAAAAATTATAATCAATTTAATTAATTAAATTAAAAAATTAATCATTGTAATTGTCTGCCATTAATTTTTATAATTAATTAAATTTTCAATATGGAAGATAATCGTTGTTACATCAATTAACTTAAGTACTTAATTGAAAATATAAAAATATTATCATGATAAATATTTATGGTATATTGATAAAATTTTATTATTTTGTGTATCTGAAATTGATTCATAATCATTTTAACAAGTTTAATAACATAATCTAAAATTATTTTAAAAATATGGAAGATCGTGTTATAAAATTTTACACAATAATTTTAACTGTACTTGGTTTAGTTTGGTCACAAGATGTTTACGATGTAACTAACAAATATTTAAAAATAATAAGTACATTTTTAAAAGTATTATTCATTATTTTGCGTATGATATCGCCATATCAATCCGTTCAAAATATTAGTAATCCTGCGAAAAGTAGTAAAAATGACTTTATTAAAACATCTCTTGTATTGATAAAAACTATGAAACATGTTTTATTATTCATTTCTATCACAATTTACTATAACAGACGAATTAAATTATATAAAAAATTACAAAAATATGACGATAATTTAAATTATTACCGCTATTATTTAAATTTGGATTCGATTAAATATTACAGATTTAATTATTTTATATACTCTATAAAGATGTATGTATTACTAACCATATTTATAGCAATTTTAAGTAGGTTTTTAACGAGTACTACTTTAATAACGGAATTAGATATTTATTTCATCATAAAACGGTCATATGTCGTACAGAGTACTGTATTTGCAATTTTATTTATCGTAACCGATTACCAAAATATAAAGAATCGATTTAAAGTTTTACGATATTTGATCAAAAATAATTTAATTAACACTACTGAATTATTAGAAACGTTTTGTGTTTTTCATGGAAATTTATATCATATTTCAGAAGAACTGTTTAAGTTATCGGATTTATATATGTTGACAGTATTTTTAAGTTTTGCATTAGAATTATTACTTCGTATTGTTGATGGAATAATATTCAAAAATTCTGTAGTCCTTAATTTGAAAGTATTATTTGTATTTGCTTTATCTAAAATATTTGAAATCATTACACCATGTATTATTGGAAATATTGTCAGAAAAATTGTAAGTATTATATATATTTTTATTTTTTAAAGTTACATTAACTTCTTAAGTTACGCCCACACTAAAGAACAAAACATTTGTTGTATAACTTTGTTTTGTAACTTAGCTATACAACAAGTTATAGAAACGTCTACATGCTACTGGTTGTAGAAAACCAATTGAAAACATAATTCAGTCACGGCGTCAACAGATGAAGTAGTGCTCGCTGCTGCAGCTTTTGTAGTTTTAGGAATTCGCTGAAAATCTTTGAAGAAGAAAAGGAGATACTGGGTGCGCCCGCCACTGAAAACTCATCTACAATACGGCGGGACCCAACTATTAGAAGATAGTTTTCCGTTCCTTGCGCTTCCTCAATACTTATTTCCTGTTGATGTTTTGGAGTGTTTCTGTCTTGAAGAAATAACATTGACTTAAAATATATCCACTTTGTTTTGTAAAAAACCTCAGCCCGTCTCCACTTTTACGCTTTTTTAACTCTCGGTTGAGTTGTCCAACCAGCATCCGAGTCTTCTTCTCCACCTTTTCTGCATCCGTTCCTACAGCGCTGGCTAAATCTAACCAAGCATCATGTTTTTTTATTTCTGTTTTTAAATTCTTTATGAGTTGGATTCCACAACAGTTCTTTCTCGCGATAGAATTCTATTAGAGCATTTGTTTATTCTTTGGTCCAGTCCATCTGCGACTTCTCCATTTTTACAATACACGAAAGTTACTAAAAACAATTCTGTGCACGAGCAAATTAACTGATCGAATGAGAGAAATGGTCTGAGCAGCTGTGGCCCTATGGTGGGGGTTGGCTAAACAAACAAATAACAAAAATGTGGATACATATGTAACTTATTACAAAACAATGTTACACGACTTCTTTTACTCTTTACTGACACCCGTTGGGAAACATATAACTTGCTACATCAACAAGGATTTTCTTATATAACATCGTGTTATACAACTTTTTTTTTTAATTTCCTAACAAGTTATATAACATAAAATGACATGTTTTGTTATACAGTGTGGATGAACCATTAGGTTACTGGTTACTAAACTGTGCGTCATACAGTAACGGCTCATGCCTTCCAAAATTGGTGAAGGGTTGCAAAAAACCAAGTAAAACTGTATACTAATAAGTATCCATGAGAATCTCAAGAGTAAAAATTGTAAAATACGAGGTGTGGCTATAACAAGACTCCATGCAAATTTTCCATTGTTGGAAACAGTGCTGGAAGTCATCTTGTGTCAGCTCCTTCAGGACACGTGCCGCTCAAAAATGTTTAAAATGAAGCTCGCAAAAATGTGTCTACTGACACTTTGTACGCGATTGAAAATGACCCAAATTTTTTGGAAACTATAATAACATGTGATGAAACGTGGTTTTTTGCTTATGATCCAGAAACGAAGCGCCAATCCATGCACTGGAAGAGCTGAACTTCACCGAGAGCCAAAAAAGCTTGAATGAGCAAGTCAAAATTTAAAGCAATGGTGATTGTTTTTTTTATATCCATGGGATTGTGTACCTTCACTGGGTTCCTGAAGTTCAAACAATTAATCAATATTATACCTTGAGGTACTTTCTAATCTACATCAAAGAGTAAGGAAAAAACACTCCAAAATGTGGAAGGACAAATCATAGGTTCTCCACCAAGACAATGCGCCAGCTCATTCCGCGTTATCTGTCAAGAGGTTCCTAGCCAAGTACAGCATCTTGATGTTAGAACATCCACCTTACTCACCAGATCTTGCACCATGTGAATTCTACCTGTTACCTAAGGTGAAATTTGTATTAAAAGGGACAAGATTTGAGTCTGTGGAGCTGTAAAAGAGAAAGCGGCGTGTGTCCTGAAGGAGCTGACAGAAGATGACTTCCAGCACTGTATCCAACAATGGAAAATTTGCATGGAGTGTTGTAGGGATAGAAAAGGAATGTATACTGAAGGTGACAATAAGTGATTATGTATAAAATAAAATTATTTACGTCGGTCTCGTTATTTAATAACCACACCTCGTATATTAGAATTTAAACCAGGAAATTTCGTCTCCAAAAATTAGCGGTTAAACAGTTAGTTCGCGGCAAAAATTTTATCACTTCACCAACCTCCTGTGTACCTTCCTGTTCCTGTTTAGAAGCACATGAAAAATATAATCCGGTAATAATGTGGCTAACTCCATCGACCTTGAAGCTCACAATGAAATTACTTACTGTATAATACTAGTATTATAAACAGTATATTGATCTGCTATCTTTCGATGCCTGCTATACGTGCCAAGTTAAATGTTCAGTCTCTGTGGGAAACGTTTGTATAAGAGAAACTGGTCCAACCATTTACTTTGCATGCCAGCACACAGACTTTCTCTGCGAGTATGGAAATATAAACCTAGAGGGAAGCGAGGCTTGGGAAGACCTAAAAAGAGATGGATACCACAACAGGCCATTGAGCCTAATCCTTGACAGATGATGATGATGACGAGATTGATCTTCTGGTATGCGTTTTCAGTGTTATTGTGTGGGGTAGAGGTTTGGACACTAAACCAAAATGAGAAAAAAGTTATAGCATTATTATATCATTAAAGCAATATTACCCTCCCACCTATAAGGTGGCTTTGATTGCATCTTGACACAAGTTGACACTTCCATTCCTAATTGTGTAAAGAACAGAACTTTCTGGAAACTAAGCATAATTTAAAAAAAATTAATTATGTCATAAACTCTTCAGTTGATTGGTTTGGGTTGAATGTATTCCAGTTTGGGTTTGTCATAAATTGGCTATATTAATACGGTATTTGGTGTACCAAGGGGTTGGGGGTGTTTAAACCAATATTACAACAGAAAAAAGTAGACTTGGTTGTAAACTACCCCTTTGGGCATAATGGATTAGTGATTGAAAAGAACTTCTCTTTCGTATCTATAGAATAGTGTCTTTTATTTTTATTTTCCCTTCACCAAATAAAGCAGGACAGCCTATAAAAACGCCACAAGGTTTTTCCTGAGATTGTACTGTAGATTTACATTCCTGAAAAGATATGATTTTATGTTTCATCATGAAGTTAAAGCACACGAATGAAAGAAAAACACCTACAAAAATGTCCTCAGATAAAAACTATAAGAGAATTTAAAAAGACTGATGAGATGGGTTATTTATTTTTTGTTACTATCTACAAATTTTATTCAGATTAAATCATTTTTCTTTTTTCTTCATTCTAGAATGAAAAAACAATTGCAAAGATCAGAAAATTAACAGTCAGTGAAAAAGATTTGCAATACGGAGAACAGGTAATTCATCTAAAAAATTAATATTACTTTATTTGAAGTTACGTCAATATCTTGGCCATTAGCAATTATACTTTGGGTTAAGAAATACATAGTAGGTTTAAACGTATAATAATTTTCCAGACGCTAGCTGAGAATGGAACCCAGGAGCTCCGCTCCGCAGCCTAGCATGCTAGCCATTAGACCACAGAGGCAGCCATTACTTAATTTTATTTTTATAGTGTTGTTTTTGTGTAAGTCAATCCGATAGAAACAGTGAAAAAATCACATGGTAACGTTAAAAATAAATTTTTTTCAAATTTGTCTTTACCCCTAATCGGTAGAGCAGGGTTTTCTAATGAGATTGATATACTATTTTTGATATTCTTCGAATTTCATTTTATTTTATTTTAAAATAAAGACTAGCTGATCCAGTAAGAATTACTTCGCACACTAATTTATTATTAACCACCAATTTTACTAATACAATAACCCTTGTACAAAAATAGTCTTTCTTTTATTTATTTATTTAACGTCGCATCAACTGCAACGATCATTAGCAACGACGTTGCGGTGGAACTTTATGTGATGTAGGATGAAATGATTTTTTGTAACGTATGAAAATATGCCATGCCTGAGTGGGATTCGAACCCAGGACCGCATGATGAGAGGCGAGCACGTTACCAACTGCGCCAATGCGGCCGGCAAAAAAAATTGTCTTATTTCATGATGTTTTGTACCAGTGTTTATGAAATAAGATAATAAGTACCTAAATAAACAATTTCTGTAACAATAACAACAGTCAAAACAAACAGACAAGTAGCACCATAAAAATTTTATTCAATTTTTTTGTTATTTTTCTGAATATCGGCGCCACAACTTTTACCGATTTTCATTTTTGGATTTTTTTGCAGAATCCCAAAAGTTTTCTCTTTACAATCATTTATAAAAGTTGTAGTTATAGCAGGCTGTTGATTGCTGGATCATAAAAGAAATTAAGAAAACATGGTACAGTCATTTATTGTGGATGCCAGATGATCAAACTCCCAAACAGGATAACCTGGTATTCTTAGAGATCGACATCCCAACTTATTTAAGAAATAACAGATCACTACAGGGTTTGTCCATAAGGTAATGAGATGGGGTCTGGTTAAAAGAATTTATTGATCTGATCGGTAAAACTTGTTAAAGTCTTCAAAAGTCTCCTTGGGCATCAATACACCGCTGCCAATGCGATTCCCATGCTATAAAGGCTCTCTGGAGTCAGCTGCCGTAACCTCTTTCAGAGACTCTGTGACAGCCAGTTGGATGGTGGGAACATCTTCGAAATGGTGACCTTTCAGTTTTCTCTTGAGCTTTTGGTACAGGAAAGTGTGCTAGGCTCACTGGGGCTAGGAGGTGCAGGCCTCAACACTTTTGGCACCAATTTCATGTTGGCACAAATTTTCAGAAATAATTTTGTGAATCGTTGTCTTGCACATTTTGAGGTCTTTGGTAATTAATCTTACACTCAAGTGACAGTTGAAGTCCAGGAGATTTTATTACTTTGGCCATATATTCGTCTGATCGCTCCATGTCTTCAACAGTCTCATTCTTGAACTTACTGACCCACCAAAAAACTTGAGCCCTCCTTGACAGGGCATTGTCTTTGTAAGCCTCCTTTTAACTAAAGTAAGCATCTCAGAAACAGCTTTGCCCTGGTGAAAGTAAATTTTAATTGTCTGAATACAGCTACTATTTTTTTATATTTTCTATCGTGACAAAACTCAAAAGCAGCTTCTCCACCACGTGTGATCTTCACTGCATCTGAGCTTTGATGCAACTGCCGCCAAATGCGTTGCTTAGTTTAAACCCCTTACTACCAGAGAGTGCCACGTGACGGCCAGTTACGTACAAACCCTGCGAATTGAAGTTGGTACAGACCTGAAAGCCTAATACATATTGTTTTTGACAATAATAATGAAAAATGGTTACTTTTATACGACTAACTTAAAATCGCCTGGTACCTACATCACAGCAAACCTTCGTATTTATTTTTCCAATTTTTAATCTACAGTTCTGATTTTCTTTTCTACAGGTGTTGAGATTTATGAAGCAAGTAAAAATGCAAACATTGAACCTTACTGCATTTAATCTCTTTGATATTAATATTGCAACTTTACCATCGGTAAATATTTATTATTTAATAATTGTAAGCAAACTTTTCTATAGTTTGTTGTGCTTATGATTGTAGAAATTTTTCATTTCAGTTAACTTAAGACTAGGATATTCATGGTTGTATTACTCTTAATTTTCGTACTCAAAATTTTATTTTGAAGCTTGAGTTACTTTCTCCCCATTTTTTTCTTCATAAATTCCAAAAAAGGTTTTTCACCACTCCACTTTGGTATATTGTTTATAAATTTATTGCTCTGGAAAATATAATATTCCTCACTATTTTTTGAATTTATTTCTGTCATTTGTTATATTTTATCAATGATGTGTCATTAGAATATTTGTATTGTTTAAGTTATCAGTCGAAAGTTCAATTTGAACCTCTAAAGGCTTTCATAAGTAATATGAGGAGTGAAGTGGTTTACCAATGCCTTCCTCTGAGTAAGAAAGTATGCTTATTAGCTAGACAGGTCCTCTGAAAAGCATCAACTTTCCAACCCTGTAAATGACACGTTCACTTCATTCTCCACAGGGTCTGGCTGTATAACAAAATTCATCACTTTCAGAGGATATAACGCTGAATAGCGTATTTTAGAGTTCTACCTCTTCTAATCTTCAATGCTTTAGTCATATAGTTGGCTGATTGTGTGATAAGAAATAGAACTATTTTTTGTAGCTCTAGAACTAGCAGATCAAGTCCAAATAATTTAACTCTTCACTTACCAGTTATGTGCAAAGAATGTTTGATGTTAAGAATTTAACTTCTTAGTGTTGATTTAAAGAATGGAGGCGTTCTAAATGTGAACATACCAAAGAATTTTGAGGTTGTGCTGGGTGGATTGTATCACTAACTAGAGTGTTATCAGAATGGTAGAGAAAGAAAAAAAGGTTGTAAGAACCATACAAATACATACAGTTCAGCCGTCCTTAGTTTGCTCCTACTGTCAACAAACCAAAGCCAGCTACTACAGGGTGGACACTAGGGTCCATGACTTTATGGATGTCGTATTCCTATTAAGTTAACTAAGTTTTGAATTATAAGTACTTAAATTACTTAAAACATCAGTCATGACATGATGTAGACCTAAAAATTTCATTTATGAAAATACTTTTAAAAGTATTTTGCTGTTACTTTATAATCAGCGTGTACACATTTTTATGTAATGCGCATGCTCAGTGACATCATTGTTTGTTTACAGTAGGAGCAAACTTAGAAAGGCTGGACTTAAAATTGCAATATTTGGGCTACATTATTTTGTTTTGTTTTACGTCCGACCGTTTTGTAATTACTGATAATGCAGATTGTCAGAAGGATGATAGATGGAGATGAGTGATGAAAAAATGCCAGACCTGAACCTGGGACCCCAGCTTAGATGCCAGTTGAGCTAATCACTACGCCAATGTGCTACATTGGCGTAGCCAACAGTAGAGAGGAAGAAGTACAGCTTACTCTCTGCAGTAATTCAGGGAAAATTTCTCTATCTAGGATCTATTAATACTTGTTTTACTTAAGACTACCAATTTCAAAACTAAATATGATTAATACTGGCTGAAAAAACCATTTTTCTTTTTTTTTGTTGCAGATGATTACATTTATCGCCATAAATACTATTGTTATCGCTCAGCTACAGCAGTAGTTATTAAAAATCTTAAAAATGGAATCTGTATTATTATGCAAAATTCAGTAATATTTAAATATTAACCAATCAGGAAATCCAACAAAATTCTTGATCAACAAGTACACATCTGACAATTAAAATTTGAAAGATGATCTTCACAAACTTGTTTATAATTTATCTGTAGTGTACGAGGGGGTACCCAAAAGTAACCGGAATAGCATTGCTGTGGGCGATGCTTGTGTAGTACGCATTTCTGCCACACAGACGTGTTTCACGTAACTCATTGTGAGTTCAGTGCAGTGGTTGCAACTCATTGTGACATCAATATTCATCTGCTGTGATTGCTTTTGCTAGCCCTGTTTTATTCTTGTTTTGTTTTTTATGATGGCAAGTTTAAGTGAACAATATGTAGCTGTAAAATTTTGTTTTCTACTCTACAAAAGTGCTGCTGAAACTGTTTTAATGTTGAAAACAGCTTACAAAGATGACGCTATAGGAAAATTTCAAGTATACGAGTGGTTTTCTCGGTTTAAAAATGGCGATATATCGATTGATGGTAAACCTCGTTCTGGACGTCCATTAACTGCCCGAATCGACGAAAATGTTTAAAAAATTCAAGAGCGTGTGCTCTCAGATCGTCGACTGACAATTTGGAAGTTTTAAGAAGATTGCGCAACAGTGTTCGTCAAAAAAGATCCGATTTGTGGCAAACAGGAGACTGGTTCTTCCACCACACAATACACCTGCACACATTGCCATCTCGGTGAAAGATTTTTTGACTAAAAATGGCATGGATCCGCTGCCCCATGCACCTTACTCGCCTGACCTGGCTCCATGCGACTTTTTCTTATTTCCACGCATGAAAAGGGACATTAAAGGACATCAATTTGACAACATTGAAGCGGTCAAGAAAAAAACGAGGGAAGAGCTGTCAGCCATTTCTAAAGATGACTACAAAACATTTTTCGAACAGTGGAAGCACTGGCAGGATAAATGTGTTAGTTGTAATGGAGAGTATTTTGAAGGGGATAAGGTTGTTATGTAAAAAAAATTGAAAATAAATAGCTTTTGAAAAATAATTCTGGTTTCTTTTGGGTAACTTTATTTACAAAAACTTTTTTCCTAAAATGCATATTACAGCTGCAATCTTAAAAAACATTTTTTACCACAAGAGCACAGTCCACACAAATTTCAGCAGACATGGCGCTTATCCTATCTTGTAGAGCAGAAAAATATAGTAAACAAAATGATTATAAAAGAAATTCGTAGCAGTTTTTGAGAAAATTGCACGAATAACTCCTACCTATGGTTGATCGATTTCAATGAAAATGTTCGTGTCAGGTCTCCCTAATGGTACCTAATGTAAGTTTCAAGTTTCAACTTCGTACGATGTTCCGTTCTGGAAGATATTTTGTTCACACAAACCAATCAATAAAAACATGAATCCCACTCAGGCACGGCATATTTTCATACGTTACAAAAACTCATTTCATCCTCATTACACACAGTTACACCCCAACGTCATCGCTAATGACCTTGCAGTTGATGCGACGTTAAATAAAAATTAAAAAAAAAAAAAACGTTTTTGTATTTTAAAAAAATATACATTCAAAATTTATACATTTTAGCCAAAATGACTACCTAAATTTTTACTTTCTCTTGCCTATATGAATATAAAGGAAGAAAAGTATTGGTTTCATGTCGATTTTTCGAAATTGACTTTTCACGGGATCTACTCGTTTTCAGACCCCCTGAACCCAAAAAACATGTTTTTAGTGATAGGTCTGGGTGTGTGTGAACAGAATATCTCAAAACGTAAAATCGTATGAACTTAAAACTTAAGTTGGATACCACTAGAGGACCTGACACAAACATTTTCATCAAAATCAGTCAATCAGAAGTAGTATAGTTTATTCGTGTCATTTTCTACTTTTTTGCAATTTTCTCAAAAACGGTTTCTAATATATTTTTTTAAATCGCCTCATTTACTAAATTTTTTATGCTCTATAAGATAGGGTAGGTGCCATGTCTGCTGAAATTTTTGGGAAGGCTGTTTTCTCGTAAAAAATTGTTTTTTTAAGATTGCGGCTTTAATATGCCTTTAAGCGCAAAATTGTAAAAATAAATATTGTAGAGAATTTCAAATCCTACAACTTTTATTTCAAACATTTTGTGTATAACGATTAGTTTAGCGGTAATTAGCAATTTTCTGTTTTTTTCTCATGAAAATGTGTAAAAATATCGATTTTTTTAAAGATTTCAGCCTTAGTACGCATTTTACGACAAAAGTGTATTATAATCAAATTAATAGGAAATTAAAAGATGTACAACTTTTATTTAAAGCATTTTCCGTATTTTAACGCCAAACTGAAATTGATTTTCATTTTGCGTCTTTCACTCATGAATAAAATAAGGTTATGTCTATTGAGGTTAGTTTTTTGTTTATTTCTAATGTTAGGTTATATTGTTCATTATTTACATAGGCAAGAGAAAGTCGAGCGATTAATTCACACCAGATTTCTAACTTTAAATTAATAGCAAACTTAATAACTTCTGTAGGTGAGTAGAGATGAGTAATGAAACAGCTGTTAAAAAATTCAAAAAATACAACCAATTTTTTCAAAATTTTGGTAAAATTTATTAAAAATATAATGAACATCACAGATTTAGATGTAAGTAATTATTAAAAATAAATTCTTAAAATATTCACAGCACGGTTATTCAATAATAATTTTTGTTAAAAATACAGTCGAACTTCGATATAACGAAATCAAGAATCACAAAAAAATTTATCAAATCGAAGTATTCGTTATATCAAGGTAATGAGAATTCCACACTTAATTTTTTCTTGACTACATTAAAAGCCCATGTAACTCAATTGTAGCTTAATACTGTATTTTTATTTCTAGAATATAATTTCTAATAACACTAACATATAAAATAAATTCACAGAAACTTAATTTAAATTGCTTTTAAAAATACTACCTTAAATGCATTCTTTAGTTTCTGATATTGATAGGTAATTAAAAGAGTACCGTATCCGAAAACAAGCCGCACCCGAATTTAAGCCGCATCGGAAAAATTACGATCAAAACTAGGAAATAAATTTCAAGTACAGTACTTGTATTTTTTTGAAAGTATTTTATTTTTTAAGAAGAAAATACCGTACAAACAAATACACTGACTACTTAATTAGCATTTAGAAGTTTTTGTTTATTTTTTGTTCAATGCCGAACACAAGGATTCATCTACATTATATGTGTTTTCTTCCAGCTTCTTTGGTGGATGTCTTTTCCGCGTTTTTACCCAAAAAGTAGCGCAGGACTTGTGATACCAATAATTCAAAATTGGTATTGCAAGTCCTCCGCTACTTTTTGGGTACTTGTATAGACAAAGTACCCTTAACCTATATAACATCACTCATGGCGATGTATAAAATACAACAAAAACAAATGATCGGATAAAAAAACCAAAATGAAATATAAGAAAACTGCTACCAAACTTTATACTGTAACACCAAACTGATCAAAATGACCACACGCACTACGTAAGGAGTGCATGTCTCTCTCTCTCCCCCCTCCTCTCTCTGTATTCATACCTACTTATGCTTAATAAAAAAACGATTATTATTATTATTATTAAAGCGCAAATGCAAGCCGCAGGTCAAATTATGGAACCGATTTTTAGGAAAAAACTGCAGCTTGTATTCGGAACAATACGGTAATTCATTTTAAATGTTCATTCATTTACTGCTTGAAAAAGTGAGTTATTTTCTATAGTTTGAATAATGTATTATGTTCAAAAAGGGTTTTATGTTTATTTAAATATTCAAAAATACAGCCAAGTACTTTATACAGTTACAATTAAGGAAGGGAAATCACAAGAATGTACCGAAAAGTCCACTGATAATTCAAAAATACAGTAAACAATTCAAATTTTAGTATTTTTATAAAACTAAAAAATTTAGTCGTACCCCGCTATACGAACTTGGTTGTAACATTTGTTTCGCCTCGTATTAAAAACTTTGCTTCAAAATATGAACATTTTTACATAAATTGAAATACATTTTTCTAACCACCGGAATACGGTAACAGAAAACACTTACCAATCTTTATAGCGCTTTCATGTATCTTGTACACATCTTCAGTAAATTAAAATTCTTTAAAAAATTTATTCACATCAACATTTAAAATTTCCTGTTTTCATTAATTTTTCCCTGTTACTGTATTTATAAATATAATATTTTTCCAAAATTTCAATTTCATTTTGTCTGTTATTCATTTCTAATATTTCTAGATTATTTTTTATACTCGACATGGTATGTTTATTTTTGATCATGAATTCAGTTACATTAGATAATTTTCGGTTTCCTTTTTTATAGTTTCAATGTTGTTGTTTAGGTCATCAGCCGAAAGGCTGGTTTGAACCTGTAGAGGTTTTACTAAGTAAAACGAGGAGTGAGGTGGTTTACCATTGCCTTCCTCACCGAGTGGAAAAGTACGCTTATTAGCATGCCGGGCCCTCTAAAAAGCACATATTTTTCACTCTGTAAATGACACCTTCACTTCATTCACCACAGGGTCTGGCTGTATAATGAAATTCATTACTTTCAGAGGAGATAACTCTGATTAGTGTCTTTTACACTAAAGCGAGACAGGTGGTTTTGGCTTCAATGTACGGATTGAACAAGTTTACTTTTACCACAATCATCAAGAACGTAGAAAGCATTAAGACAACTGCTGTTGCAAAAGGTGTAACCAGGATTGACAAACACAGAAATATAATTCATGATTACGTGCGGGAGCGCACTCTGCGATACAAACTTCACTTCAGAACAGATTAAGTTTGTATAGTTAGGTACAACTTTAATAACAATTATTGTATGACACAATGAGCAGTACGTCACTATTTCATTAAATTGAGGTACAGATTCATTAGAGGTAAATTTACTGGTAATTTTATTAAAATATTACGGTGCCATAAAAATTTTGTTAAATCAATATTCCACTATATTATAATTCACATGCAATTAGAATTAAAGCTGTAAGAAAAAAAAATTGTTTATGAAAAATTACTGTAAAATAATCTACTTTTAAGCACTGTATTTTATTATTTTAATGTAGTAAATAATTTAATACCTTAGTTAAAAAAAAGTTTATCAAATTCCAAGATAACTGTGACTTAATAAGAATAAACAAAAATTGAAAAAAAACAATAAAATTATTATCTGATAAGAGACAAATCAGGTGTATATTATTAAAACATAATTCTTCAAGATTTATATTTACAAAAAAAAACAAAAGATAAAAATTATAAATACCGAATCGTCATTCATAAAAAAAAAACTATAATAATTATTGTGATTCAATAATTCAAGTTCCCAATATATTTTTATACGAGATCAAAAATCCGCAATTTATTTTATTTATACAGGGTGATTCATGAAGTTCTCCCCCCACTTCTACAGCACATTGTACTAGTAAAAATAATGAAAAAATGTTATATAAACATAGGTCCGAAAACGCTTCGTTAGCGAGTTACAGCTAGCGAAAGTTTCGCCTGGATTTCAGTTCACCAGGTGAAATGAGGTCTTCCTGGAATTGTGGTAAGGTAGATTAAGGGGCAAATTCAATCATTTCTTATGGTTTTTGATCTGATAAATTGAATAAAACAGGTCCCAGATCTGTAAGTTAAATAGTTTTTAAGAAAACCAGTGTCAAATGCAAAAAATGGAGTGAAAAACTTATTTTTTCATCTTTGGGCAAGGATAACTGTGTTATTTCACCAAGAAACAGTTAAAATTTTTCAATAAAACATGTAGAAAATTTTATTCTGAACAAACCGGTGTAAATTAAGTACACAGAAAGCGAATAGATGTTTGATTAAATGAGTTTTTATTCATAAGAGTACAAAGTAAAATTAACCGGAAAAACTAAAATGAAAAAATGTGTTTTTTTCACTCCATTTTTTTGCATTTGACACTGGTTTTCTCAAAAACTATTCGCTTTCTGTGTACTTTATTTACACCGGTTTGTTCAGAATAAAATTTTCTACATTTTTTATTGAAAAATTTTAACTGTTTCTTGGTGAAATAACAAAGTTATTCTTGCCCAAAGATGAAAAAATGTGATTTTCACTCCATTTTTTGCATTTGACACTGGTTTTCTCAAAAACTATTTAACTTACAGTTCTGGGACCTGTTTTATTCAATTTATCAGATCAAAAACCATAAGAAATGATTGAATTCGCCCCTTAATCTACCTTACCACAATTCCAGGAAGACCTCATTTCACCTGGTGAACTGAAATCCAGGCGAAACTTTCGCTAGCTGTAACTCGCTAACGAAGCGTTTTCGGACCTATGTTTATATAACATTTTTTCATTATTTTTACTAGTACAATGTGCTGTAGAAGTGGGGGGAGAACTTCATGAATCACCCTGTATAAATACCTTATTGGTGGCAATTTTTGAAAATGTCATCTATCATTTTCCTATGTCCAGATGTCAGAAACTACAAGATATAGCAAAAAATGGTTTTCGGATTCATAATCTACACAAAAAGTTAGTGGGCCTGGATTGGATTTGAAGTTCCAGTTTCCACTGAAAGTGGCCCAAAACTGGAAGTCAAGAAATCAAAGTCGCAATATGGAAACAAAAATAGTGTAATTCGATTCCTCTTAAAGTAGATACAGAAATTATTGGGTTTGAAATTCTGGTTTCTCCTGGAAGTGGCCCAAAACCGGAAGTCTAAAAATTGAAGTCAGAAACTACAAGAGATAGTAACAAACAATTTTCAGATTCGTTATCTACATAAAAGTTAGTGGGCTTAGATTAGGTTTAAAGTTCTGGTTTTAACCGGAAGTCAAGAAATCTAAGTCAGAAACTACAAGAGGATAGCAACAAACAGTTTTTGGATTCGTAATCTGCACAAAAAGTTAGTGGACCTGAATTGGGTTTGAACTTCCGGTTTCGACCAGAAGTAGCCCAAAACTGGTAGTCAAGAAATCAAAGTCGGAATTTAGAAACAAAAATAGTGTCACTCGATTCCTCTTAAGGGATAGATACTAAAAATACTAATGGTTTTTGCCATAGGTCAAAGGTAATCCTTTTTCTTTCTTACAAAATTCAAGTGGACTTGATCTCTTACAATTTCTTTAAAAAAATTTGCCACCAGCCATGAGACGCATCATCTCATGAAATGGATTTTTAAAGATAATTTCTCACTGGTAATATTTAAACTTTCATGCAACAAATTAAAAATTAAATACTATACAAATATCACAAGTTTTATAACATTAGGCCTAATAAAAATTTTAGTCAACTATAAAATACAATGTTTAGGGTGCTAGAAGTACTAAAGAGTGCAAAAGTTACAAAATGGTCAGGATTAGTTATGAGACAATTCTCTAATATTATACGGAATGCTCATTTAGCAAACCAAGAAAAAATCAATTAGTTAGTCAAGAGCGAATAACATAATATGTTATTCACTCTTGACTAACTTGTCATATATTATATGACCAACAATTATTAGTTGGTAGAATTTAATTTAGCAGTAAAGCTGCAAACGTAGCAATCTATCAGCGACTCCATTGCTCACCCAACCCAAATAAACGATCAGTTTTTAATTATTAAAAAAAGTTTAGATTGATTGAATCATATATGTTGATCATAGTTGTACGTATAGGAAAATATACCGGTACTATGTGTTATTTTTAGTGACTATTGTTACTGTTCGGAAAGAAAAATACTTCTTCAGGTAGTAATTTTTAAAATAAAACAAAATTTAGTTTTACTTCAGTAATATTTGCGGTTGGGTTTAAAAATAGTAAATACGAGGTTTGATCAAAAAAATAACGGGAATTTTTTAATTTCGCGGGTTTTTTATACCCGATTTCCAAAATTTTTTTACCTTCTTGATACACCTGTTTCTTTCATATGTTCTCATTGACAGCCATTTTGAATGTCTAGTTTATTGTTAGTAGTTGAAAAGAGTGCACGTGTTTGCTTTCACTTGGCGATTTGTTACTTCCGAAAAAATGGATCAAAGAGTTTGCATTAAATTTTGTGTGAAAAATTATATCAAGTGTAGTACCTCATTCGAAATGTTGACAGTGGGTTTTGGTGAATCTACTATGACTAAAACAAGAATTAACGAGTGCTAATAACGGTTAAAAAATGGCTGTGAAAACATTAAAGATGACGACTATTCTGGACGTCCTAGCACATCGATAACTGACGACAGCGTCATAGAAGTGAGGAAAATTATTATGAAAGATCACAGAATCACTATCAAAGAGGTTGCTGATAAAGTTGGTATATCATTTGAATCATGTCAAGTAATTTTTTCAGATGTTTTGGGCATGAAACAGGTGGCAGCAAAGTTCGTTTTGAAATTACTGAATTTTGAACAAAAAGAACATCGAGTGAATATTGTCCAAGAATTGGCAAATGAAGTCAACACTGATCCAGAGTTTCTGCAAACGGTCATAACAGCTGACAAAAACCGGTTTCACCATTTCAAGATAACCTTGAAAGGATGACGTTTTGCCACCATTGATTGTATAAAAACAGAATCACTTAAGGAGCTGAAAGCTGTACCAAAAAGTGAGTTTTAGAAGTGGTTTCAAGATTGGAAAAAGCACTGGCACAAGTTGGAACAAGCGCTGGAGGATTACTTTGAAGAAAAAACAATTGATATAGATAAATAAATTTAAAAAATTTAAGAAAAATTAAAATTCCCGTTATTTTTTATTAAACCTCGTATAACATCTGTTCCAAAATTTATTTTTTATGATATTAAATGACTGAACAACACTAATAAAACAATTTTTACATGTTTTCGAAAAATTAAATTTTTTTGAACGTTTTTCCCTAGCTGCCTAGATTTTGTGCATATACAATTTTTATGCATAAAAGCTAGAAACTTAACTAGAATTAAAAGAATATATTAAAAACTAAAGAATATATTAAAAGAATAATTCTAAAACTCTATGTAACATTTATCTAACGTTGTTAAACAAGACATCATTAATAAATATCTGATTTTTGTTTTTTAGCTTCATTTTTGGATTTCACTGGTGTGTCTGGCAACTGCGATATATTGTCTAAATTTGTAAAATCAATTACAATCTGCTCGTTCTTCGGTACAAATTGCCTGGAAATAAAAACAATCATTTAAAAAAATTATTAAAATTACTGGTATAAAATAATAATCCATTAATACACATAATTATTAGTACACATTCTATAAATTAGTACATAATATTTGAAATACATATTTCTAAACCACTAGAATACAGTAACAGTAAACACTTATTATCGCAACCAACTACGGTGGCGTGCGGCCCGCAAATATGCAGTAAGTAGATCCCCCACCATGGTGTCATATCCTGATACAGGCTGCCTCTAAAGTAGTACTTGTTGTGTTGTGTTCGTGTGGTTATCGTTTTAACATTTGTGTCGCTGTCGAAAGCCGATTAGTTGCACGTGCACAAAATTCGGGGAAAAATGTCTGCTCTTCAATTTGGGTGTAATAAGCAATAAGTTTTTTCTAAATAATGTATCATACGTTTTGACAAGCCCGAAAGAGAGGGAAGTCATACCCTCTTTCTCTTATATTCACTATGCGGTTCTTTTTGTTAAAATTTCATACAACTGATACTGTGCATGTGTAGTTGATTTCTAAAAATTGACGTATGTTTGGTATAAAGTTTACAACTATAAAAAATTATTGAGCTTCTTGGAATACTAACAGGAAGGAGACAACAGACACAATGATCTATCTTTGACTTCCCTTCAACGAGTGATTTTTTCAAGCTCGTTTATTATTTCTGTTTCCGCCCAACACATGACTCAACATCTATATCAAATTACAGATAAAATTTTATATTTTATAACAAAATAATAAAACGCATATTGTGTTGTCCCGGAAAAAAGTTATATTACGTGGTACGCAAAAAATGTGATGAGATTTAAACGTCTAACTTTGTACGAACATATCTTATCTAAATATTACAGTATAATAATAACTTTTATAGCGTAATAAAATTAAGATTTATAAGGAAGTGAAAGTAAGTTTTTCAGAATTTTTTGATGAAAAATGAGCTTGTTGAATGAAAAATGTAAAATAAATGTAAATAAATAAATGTGATAATGCTTGTTGAAAAATGAGTGTAGTGAATGAAACTGGCCAGCAGAGTGCCCTACCATACGGCGTATTGTCACTATTGCGCTTGAACACCACGCACTGATTGAAATAAGTTGAGGGGAACGGCGAACACAACACATTTTCTCTCTGTCTCGCTACCCTTTCTACACACCACCGTAATTGGGAACATTATACCAATGCTTAGAGTGCTTTCATATTGTATCTTGTACACATCTTCAACAAATTAAAATTTAAAATATTTTTTACATCAACATTTAAAACTTCCTACTCCTACCATAGTCAATTCTTATTAAAATAGTCAAAATGAAATTGAAATTTTGGAGAAATACTATATTTATAAGCATGGTAACAGAGAAAAATTAATGAACACACAGGTTCAATATGACAACCAACTGATTAAGTTGGCAAGACTGTTTTAGAGATAAGAATAGACTATTCATTACCTGCCATGGTAGGAGTAGGAAGTTTTAATTGTTGATGTAAAAAATATTTTAAATTTTTATTTATTGAAGACTAGCATACCCCATCACGGCTTCACACACGAAACATGTGTAATTAATTTAAAAAGTATATAAAACAAAAATTGACAATATTATATTACTTAAGTACCAATGTGAAAAATATGAGTGTAATTGTACTAAAAATGTAACTTAACAAAAAAATTCTGTGTTCACAACAATTCAGAGTACACTATATTTCTTGGTTTCATGATTTCAGGAATCAGAACAAATTTATTAGAGCTACATGGATTTTCTGTTCTTGAAAGTGATACATACAATTGACCATGGCAAAAGCATTCTGTACGTAAATCGATACCTACGTAATGTAAGAGTTTGCCACTGACACTTATTTGTGATACTAGCGAAAGAAAGTTTTATAGGGAATTGAATCCATTTCAATTGAAAAGGAAGATTAGTGAGGATCACAAGTATGCGTGCTATGAATGTGACTTCTCCTGCTGTAGGTCCAGTAAGAATGGTAGCAACAATAATATTGTCTTGCAAGGTTTTGATCTGCAATCTTGTTCCGTTACATAACGTATGAAGAGGTTAATGCTTGGGAGATGGAAACATGTTTAGAGTGCCAACTTTAAATTTCAATTTATGCAGCACGAAGCCTGAGGGATGAAGGGAGTTAAGAAATTCTTATGAATACAGTGCAGCATCATCAGTGTCAATAAATTGATATTGTCGAAATTCACCTTCAATCTTTTCAAGTATAATGTTGTTTATCTAATCTACAGATACATTTCAGGTGTGATAATAGTTCTTTCGCAAAACCACTAATATGGTTTTTCAGCAAGATTTTCAATATTTGGATAAATCGTCAAAATCAACTCTCATAAAGTACTGATAGGCCTTGCTGTGCTTGG
Organism: Catonia carolina; assembly: GCA_035578175.1. NCBI lineage: Eukaryota > Metazoa > Arthropoda > Insecta > Hemiptera > Achilidae > Catonia > Catonia carolina. The sequence continues at coordinate 33,849,483 of JAQMRL010000009.1, read as the reverse complement.
ATTAACCGATATGAAGCCGTTATCAGTTGGTACTTTTCCATCTCCAATGTTGATATGTTGAAGAAGAAAATCAAGGTCACTGCCTCTAAAAGTGCTCGAATAGATAGGTTCGTAAAGTTAATGTTTCAACCGATCTCCAAATGGTAGATGATGTTAAACATGCTTTCACGATTTTCATCTAATTATATGACCAAAGCATTTAAGTACAAAATAGGTAGTGGTGTAAAAGATAATAGTCAGAGTTATTTCCTCTGAGAATAATGAATTTAATTATACAGCCAGACCATATGGTGAATGAAGTGAAAAAGTCATTTGCAAGGTGGAAAGTAAATGCTTTACAGAAGGCTCGGCATACTGATAAGCGCACTTTTTCACTCAGTGAGAAAAGCAAGTTGTAAACCACCTCACTTCTCATTTTGGCTGGCCCGTTGGCGTAGTGGTTAGCACACCTGGCTTCTACGCCGGGGTCCCACGTTTGATTCCCAAGACAGGTCTGGCATTTTTTTTCATCACTCAATTTCATATATCACCATCTCTACCATCTATAGCAGAAATTGCAAAACAGTCAGATTTAAACCAAAAAAAAATTCTCATTTTACTTGGTAAAGCCTGCTCTAGAGGTTCAAACTAACCTTTTAGCTGATGACCTAAACAATACTTTTTGAACTCGTAGATGTAAATTTAATTACAATATTGAATCATAATTTAATATTGCTTACTCAAAATTGTTAAATTAATATAGTAAATTTAATCTTGGAAAAATTCAGCAAAACGAAATAAATTACGGAGTTGCACAATGAAATGGCAAAGACACGAAGCTTATAGAATGTAGTTGAAATACATTCCTCACATATGACGAACACAAAAGTTAATTGACCTTTCTTGCAACAAAATATAGAACACTTAATGAGCTGAGAATATGAGGATGCATGGCATATACTACAGTACATGCTGTGCTCCACACTAATGAAGGAGCTTATTTAATATAACAGTATTAATAACATGGTTACTGGATTGAGCCAGCTATCGTGATAAATTACTAAAAATACCCTGTTATTTTAATAACACACTGTTAGGTATTACTTTATAACACTGTTATAAAGCCATTTAATAAACTGATATAGGAATGACGTTTCTCGTAAAACAGAAGAATTGCAAAAATCAAAACGCGCTCTCAAAACAACTGTTTTATTTAACGTCCTAACCAACAAAAAATTCTGAAAAAATTACAGTTGATTCATATAATACGTACACACCTTTTGAATACAATTTGCAAGAAAATCGCTTCATAATTCTTTGCATTTAGGCGAGCAAAATTTTCATCCGCAAAAGTTTTTGTGTTTAGATTTTTTACTATAACAGGCTTAAATTTCAGTTGAGCAAAAAAAATTTATAAAACATGTTTTGTAGACAAGAGTTTACTGAATAAATATTATTTTTTTATTTAAATTTCCGTAAATATTTGATGAAGTTACAAAATGTTCAACAAGAGTCCATTTTCCTATCACAGGGAAGCATGAAGGTATGGTATTTTACATTTTTTATGGTGACGTCACAGAGCCACTATTATATTTAGGTGACAGCTGTAAGAAACCCAATGTAGGAAATTCTTTTCCATACAACCATGAGTTTTGAAAAATTCTGTAGGTGCGGTTAGAAGAAAGCCGTTACACGTCCTTTGCAACCCTGCAAAGTGTCGAATTTTTTGCCTCTGTGATGGTAAACCCCCTCCTGAACAGTAAAATGGACTTGTCTTCCCCTTCAAGGGCAAATTCCGTTATAGAAATGTCATAGCTTCAACACAAACTAAAGAACATGTATGTACATTGACTTACACACGAGCTGGACAGACTTCCATTCAAAACAAACAATTCCCAAACCATCAATGCTACCTACACACTATAGAGGGAATAAAATTTTTTCCTTTTATAATATTCTATTTCTGTAAACACTAATAGATGCGTTAAAGAATTCCCTACTAGAAAAGAACAGTATTTACCGGTTTCTGACTTATACTTAACTAGCTGCAGCAGATTTTGTCGCCTCCCTTTCATCAATTGTGCATGGCCTAAAATTAAATCAACGGTTTGAACTGGGTTAATATACATACCAATATCTAACATTAGTGGCATCAAACATTCGTTTTGCAGCAACCGTTTCAGTTTTATGCGCATGCTTATCAGACATGTAAACTACTTCATTGATTCCAGATTGAATAATAATTTTTGCGCATTCATTACATGGAAATAACGCAACAAATATTGTACAATCTTTTACGTCTGAAGAATTTTTATTAATTATCGCATTCATTTCAGCATGGCAAACTGAAACATAGACATACAATGAATTAGATACATCAGCTTAAATTTATACGAGCAAATATGAGCTGTGATAAAAAATACAGTGAATAATTTAATTACAAACAAATAAATAAGCTTATATCGAATTTCAATTAATCTGTTCTAAAGTACTCTAACTGATTAGAGATGCACTTATCTCAACACTGATTCCATGATTAAAAGCAATTCTGGAAGGCTCCTCTCAGTTGGGCCTTGACCTGCTCTGTCGTTGCCCTCTCAATGTCAGGAATGGTTTCAATATGTTTTCCTTAGCACAGTTTTTATTTTTGACAAGAGCCAAAAGTTACATGATGGTGAATCTGAAGAGTAAGGCGGATGTGGAAAGACAGGAATCTTTTTTCGGCCAAAAACTTTTTAAGATCAGATATGAGGTGTAGCATGGGACATTGTCATGATGATGCAGAAAGCCGTTAGCCCATTTTCTGGTTTCTTTCTCCATACATAATTTCACAAATGTTCCAGTACACCCTTGTAATATTCAAAGTTTACAGTTGTTCCCCTTGGAACCGACTGATCCCACTATGCCCTAACCATAAAAAAAAACAACCAGCATAACCTTTGTGTTCGACTTTCACTGATATACCTTCTTTGAGCAAAAATAGACACTCGTTTTACATTAGGATCTGCTTTTTCAGTAATATTTATAGACCCATCTTTCATCTCGGTTATAATATTGGCCATAAAGTTCAGTTCTACTTCACGACGCTCATTAAATTCCTTACTAACTGACAAGTTATTTTTATATTTGAATATATAGAAAAAAAAGAATCGTTTTCATGTCAATTTTTTGAAATCGAGTTATCACCGGATCTACACGTTTTCAGACCCCCTGAACCCAAAAACATGTTTTTAGCGATTGGTCTGTGTGTGTGTGTGTGTGAACAGAATATCTCAAGAACAGAACATTGTGTGAACTTGAAATTTGAAACTGAAGTTAGATACTACTACCAGACCTGACACGAACATTTTCATCAAAATCGTTCAACTGGGAGTAGCAGTTTATTCGTGTCATTTTTCACTGTTTTACGATTTTCTCAAAAACAGCTCATACGATTTGTTTTAAAATCGCCTCATTTACTACACTTTTTATGCTCTACAGGACAGGGTAGGTGCCATGTCTGCTGAAATTCTTGGGTAGGCTGTTTTCACGTAAAAAAATTGTTTTTTCAAAATTGCGGCTTTAATATGCATTTTAGCGCAAAAATGTTTATAATGAAAGTTGTAAAGAATTTAAAATACTACAACTTTTATTCTACCATTTTCTTATATAACATTTAGTTTAGCGGTAATAACCGATATTTAGTTTTTTTTTCATGAAAATGAGTAAAATAATTGATTATTTTAAAGATTTTAGCCTTAGGATGCATTTTATGATATAAGTGTATACTATAAAATTTATAGAAAATTAAAAGATCTACAACTTTTATTTAGAGCATTTTTCTCTACAGAGCCTAGTTTAGCGTGAAAGTGATTTTTCTGTATTTTTAAGCCAAACTGACGTTGATTTTCATTTTGCATCATTTACCCATGATTAAAATAAGGTTGTTTTTTGAGGTTATTTTTTTTTTGTTTACTTCTAATGTTACATTATATTGGTAATTTATTTGCACTGGCAAGAGAAAGTAGTGTGAGTATTTCACACCAGATTTTTTAAGATTGCGGCCTTAATATGCATTTTAGAGCAAAACTTTATGTAATAAACTTGTAGAACATTTTAAAATTTAATTTTCAACCAATATTTTGTAAAACGTTTAGTTTGGAGTCAATTAGCAATTTTCTGTATTTTTTCACAAAAATCAGTAAAAAATGAGATTATTTTAAGATTGTAGCCTTAGTATACACTGTACGACAAATGTATAAAATTTAATTTACAGGAAATCAAAAAATACTACAACTTTTATATTAACCATTTCCTTCTACAGAGTCTAGTTCAGTGTCTTTGATTTTCCATATTTTTAAGCCAAACAGGTTGATTTTCATTTTGCATCATTCACTCATGATTAAAATTAGGCTATGTTTTTCATTTTACATTGTTTACTAATGATTAAACATAGGTTGTATTATTCGTTATTAAGATTAGCAAGATAAAGTGTCGTGTGAGTGTTTCACACCAGATTTTAATATTTAATTTGCTCTAAAAACAATCCTTAAGACTAACTTACCGTATAAATGTTTATTATCTAGTTTATTTGGCGTGTTTTTCCCCCATGGAAAACTGTCATCACTACAACCAATTGGCATTCCGTTGTAACCAGTTCCTACAATCTTTTTATCTTTATTAACAATACAAGCGCCTACTTGAGAACAAGGATCTTTACTTCGTTTTGCTGTAAGAAAAGCAACTGCCATAAAATATTCATTCCACTCTAAATAATTTGTTCGTTTCATGTTTAAAGAGCTGAAAACAGAAAAAAAATTAGTAGTTATTTTTAAGTAAATTTAGAAAAGAACTCGTCAACAAACATTGTATAGATAATGAGTCACGAGAATGCCTTTTCCATATGGATAGGCTGTGAGGAAGAGAAGAGAAATCTAACAGTGCTGTCAACCTCAATAGTGAGACGCTATATTTTACTACCATGCAATAGCACCATTAGTTAACCACATGTCGCCTTTGAATTAATATTCTTTGTTGTGAGTGACACTTTTTCCACTTTCTTTAAACATTTTTCAAACAAAGTTCCCAAGTAAATTTAGCCAGGTCTTTTCCCGTTTACTGTATGCCACAATCAAATCCAAATTCCCTGAAGGGTTACACAATTCTCCCACTCCTGCGTCTAGCGCACCAATCTGACTAGCAATATTCCTGCGTAATGTCAACTCCACTCCGATTTCACAGTTAATTATTACAAAGTCTACATAATCAGTCTACTATGAATTTTGTTGAGTTACTCAATAATAGTCGGACAGAGGAAGATGCTGTAGAGTTCCTTCAGGAAAAGGGGTAATTGCATAATCCCACAAGATGTGAAAACTAAAAAATATGTGTGAAACACTCACACGACTTTCTCTTCACAATGTAAATAATTTAAAAATATAACGTAATAGTAATACCGGGTGAGCATAAAGTCTTACCCGGATTATAAAATTTTATTACAGAATAATCGTTTAAATCTGGCGCTGTTACATAGGTTATTGTTAGTAGATTTTGTGACCAATAGATGGCGCTAGTGCTCCTCAACAATGACATGGTCTGTTAGTTCACGTTAGTTGCTGGCAAAATAGCGTTGAAGCAGGAGAAAGCACAATGTGTGCTTTGGTTTCACGAAACGAAATCGCCCATCAGTGTTCACCGTAATTTTCAGGCTTTTTATGGACGCAGCCCTCCTGATGTTAAATCAATAAAGCGATGGTATGAAAGGTTTAAAGAAACAGGCAGCGTTGAAGATCTTCCTAGAAGTGGCAGGCCTAGTGTGAGTGAAGCAACTGTTGATCTTGTTCGGGAATCGTTTCAACAGAGTCGTCTAAATCAACTCGTCAAGCATCACGTGAACTTCAAATACCGCAAGCAAGTGTGGTGAAAATTCTTCATAAAAGGCTTAGGTTGCATGCTTATAAAGTGCAAATCGTGCAGGCCTTGCAACCGAATAATTTTCTGAGACGTGCAGAATTCGCAACTGAGATTCTCAACAGGATTGACGGCGCTAACGATTACTTAAATCGCATATATGCTTTACCGATGAATCCACCTTTCATGTCAGTGGAATGGTAAATAGGCATAATGTCCGTATATGGGGATCAGAGAATCCACATGCTACAGTACAGTTACAGCGAGACAGCAAAACTGTGAATGTTTGGTGCGGCCTCATGCATAATAAGGTTTTCGGGCCGTTTTTCTTCACGGAAAACACCATTAACGCTAACATTTACTTAGATGTTTTGCAACAGTTCATTACACCACAGTTAGAAGAATATCAACCATGGATAATTTTCCAGCAAGATGGGGCACCTCCCCACTGGGCTTTGATAGTGCGTAATTTCCTGGATGAAACATTTCCGGATCGGTGGATTGGAAGGGATGGTCCAACACCCTGGCCACCCCGCTCTCCAGACATTACTCCCCTTGACTTTTTTTTCTGGGGCTATATCAAGGATAGAGTCTTCACCACACCAGTTGCTGACGTTGACGAACTGAAGGCTAGGATACAAGCTGCTGTGGGTGCTGTGACAGAACACATGTTACAAAACACCTAGCAGGAACTGGAATACCGCTTCGACATTCTCCGAGCTACCAAGGGGGCACACGTTGAAGTTTACTAATGTAAGTAATCTTAAAAAAAACTATTAACACTAACCTATGTAACAGCATCAAATTTAAATTATTATGTCAAACAGTTATTCTGCAATAAATTTTTATAATCAGGGCAAGACTTTATGCTCACCCCGTATAATAATAATTAAATTCAAAATATACAGAGTGATTATAAATGAAATAGACACTTTCCACAGCTTCTTAAACATCAAACTGGTGTATTTGAATATAGTAAATGATATAGGTTTACTTTTTTAAAGGGAATTTTAAAAGTAAAATTATGAAAATTAGTTATTATTCATCAGTTATCTTTTGGATTGTATCGGTTCCTTTTGATTTTTTTCGTAGACTGAAGTTGAAAATTTTTGTAAGCTGTGTTTTTTTAACATGCGTGATAGTGAATGTGTTGAGTCTTTGAAACATAAAAGCGGTAAACATTAAAAAGTAGAAAAAAATTCTTTTGTTAAATGTAACGTTTAAAATAATTAAGGAGTCTTTATGAAACTACAATAATTACAAGTAATCAGAATGGTATAATTGAAAACGCTTAAAGGATAATGTTTCTTTTAGCTGGATGTAGATATTTTTATAATGAAACGTAGTGCAAGATAATGGTCCGGCGGAGAGGACGATACGCGCCAACTAGTGTAAAACCTATAGGCGCTTGCCTCGCGCAGAGTATTCTTACAGTAGATGGACTATAGGCGAGACAATACCTTTTTTTGGCATCCAATAAATGGCTTAAATTTGTTTTCATTACAGGAGAGTTCCTGGGCACACACATACGCTCCTCTATTACGATTATCTAATATATAAAATTCAAGTCACAGTGTTAGTTGCCATACTCCTCCAAAACGGCTGAACCGATTTTGATGAAATTTTATATGTACACTTGGTAGGTCTGAGAATAGGTTTTAATCTATTTTTCATATCCCTAAGTAATAAGGGTGGTCCACCCCAAAACTTTTTTTTTATTTTTTGGACAAAATTTTAATTTTTTATGTGGTATTAAACAATACATACACTCCTTAATTTTCACCCTTCTACCACAAACCCCTATTTTTTTATAGCAATATTAGTAATTTAATAATTTTCTACTCTTAGTGGTCGATAACTGATCAGTTATTCCCGCCAGGCGTCTACTGGTGTCACTCTCACTTCGTAAACAGCACAGAGTAAAGATGAGAGCGAAGCCGGTCTCCGATCTCTCTCACACTCCCTAAACTGTTTTCGGCCATTATTATTGTTTGTGCATCGATCGTAGTAGTGCCGTTTACAATTATCATTTTATGACCCTGGCATTATTTTTTTTCCTAACATCTGACTGTTCTGCAATTTCTATTAATACAGCCGGTGGATAATGATTGTAATGAAAATGAGTGATGAAAAAATGCCAGACCTAACCAAGAATCGAACCTGGTACCCCAGCGTAGAAACCACTTGCGCTAACCACTTAGCTAACGAGCCTTAGATAAAATAAAATAAATTTCATATTTTCCATAAAAACAGGTTTTCTGTTCTTGGGCGTAGCAATGCGCGCCGGGTACCGCTAGTTACATATATACGATGATATCAAACAGCTGCAGTTTTTTCTGTTTTCTTCTTAAACAGTAATAAGCAACGACTACGTCTTCTTCATCACTTGACATTTTGCAAACTGCAGGTGGATTCGGAGAAAAGGTTGAACAATTGCATCGAGGTCAAGTCTCCTTGATGTGCGAATATGTACGATGCAACTTGTTTTTCGGTCGAGTCATTTTAATCGCATCAACGTCGAGTTTCACCGGTGTGAGAGTGACCTTAGAAATAAAACATAATACAAGGGTTGACTAGCTAATTACCTGAGCGAAATTTGGGTCCACATTGTTACAAACAATCACAACTTAATTGGAGGCCAAGGGCAAACAGTTGAAATAAACAAAAGTATATTTTCTCATGGGGAAAACCACATTGGGCATGTTCTTCCTAAGCAATGGGTCTTTGGTGGATATTGTAGGGGGTCTAAGAAGTGTTTTATGGTCACAGTGGAAAACACACGTGTTGAAACTTTAATTCCAATAATTTGACAAGGAATAATGATTATTTCAGATGAATGGCAGTAATATAGGGACACTCAGAATTTTCCAGAAAATTACAATCACGAAACAGTAAACCACACATATAATTTTGCGGACCCACAAACGGGGGCACACATGCAGTCAAATGAAAGAAGTTAGAGACTCGCAAAACAAGGAATAAGGTAGAATCACCAATATCAGTTAAAACTCCAGAATTATATAAAATTTCACAAAAAAAACTTGGTGAGAAACACTCACATGACTTTCTCTTGCCAATGCAAATAATGAACAATATAACCTCACATTAGAAATAAACAAAAACTAACCTAATTTTAATCATGAGTGAATGGTGCAAAATGAAAACCAACCTTAGTATGGCTTAATAATACAAAAAATCACTCTTTCACACTAAATTAGGCTCTTTAATTCCCTATAAATTTGATTTATACACTTTTGTCATGAAATGCATAGTACTGAGGCTGAAATCTTTAAAAAATCCATTTTTTACATTTTCATTAAAAAAACATAAAATCACTAATGACAGCTAAACTAAGTGTTATACAAAGAAATGTTTGAAATAAAAGATGTAGGATTTTAAATTCTTTACACCTTTTTTTATACAATTTTGAACTAAAATGCATATTAAGGCCACAATCTTAAAAAAAAACATTTTTTTCTACGAGAGGACAGCCTCCCCAAGAATTTCAGCAGACACGGCGCTTACCCTATCTTGTAGAACATAAAAAATTTAGTAAATGAGGCGATTTTTAAAAAAAAATCGTAGGAGCCGTTTCGAGAAAAGCGCAAAAAAGTGAAAATTAACACAAACTACTACTTCCGGTTGACCGATTTTGATGAAAATGTTCGTGTCCTCTAGTGGTACCGAACTTAAGTTTTAAGTTTCAACTTTGTACGACGATCCGTTCTAGAATCTGTCTACGCTGAGTACTCCGACGTAGGCAACCAGCAATACAACTGAGCATGCTTATTAATTAAAAATACGCACAGCATGATCAAAAACAAAATTCCATACAACACTGACTCGCTCTAAGCTTAATGCAATAAAAACACGTTCAATTCATTTGTTAGAAAATGTTTTATAACAGGAGAGTAAACAATTTCAGTGATTCGTTATTTATCATTTCAGATTATTTATTTCATATCATTAAAATAATAAATGTGTGACTAGTTTAATACAATTGTTTGCACTTGCCCGTGTTTAACACATTTTAAGTTTCATCAGTTATCTTTTGGAATTGTATCGGTTCTTTTCGATTTTCTTCGTAGACTGAAGTTGTAAAGTTTTGTAAGCAGTATTTTGTTAACATTCGCGATAGTTAATGTGTTGAGTTTTTGAAACATAAAAGCGGTAAACATTAAAAAGTAGGAAAAAATAGTTTTATTAGATATAATGGTTAAAATAATTAATTAAGGAGTCTGTATGAAACTACAATAATTACAAGTAATCTGAACGGTATAATTAAAAATTCTTACAGGATAATGTTCATTTTAGCTGGATGTAGATATTTTTATGATGGAACGTAGTGCAAGATAATTAATTGTCAAGCGGAGAGGTAGATACGCACCAACTAGTGTAAAACTATCGTTTACAACCTATAAGCGCTTGCCTCGCGCGGAGTACTCTTACAGTAGATGGACTATAGAAATATTTTGTTCACACACACACGCACACAGACCAATCGCTAAAAACATGTTTTTGGGTTTCGTGGGTCTGAAAACCAGTGTATCCAGTGAAAACTCGACATGAAAACAATACTTTTCTTCCTATATATTCAAATAGGCAAGAGAAAGTAAAGAAATACCACAGCACACTCAATAACGTAAACTACATTTTTGTTAATTGAAAACCTGACAAATGACGTTGGTGTCAAGTATTTAAAAATAACATTATCTGTAACTGCCTTTAGATAGTCAATGTGTAAAACGTTTGTATACAATATTCTTAGTTATATAAAAATAAAGTACAAATATTTGAATACATACTTCGTTTTATGCTCCGAGGTCCCGACGCCTGCTTTATTTTCAATTCCATTTATTTCTGCACCCGTCATGTTTCCTAAATTCCTAAGTTACTTAATAAATGTATTAGAATAATTTATCGCTACACCAGAAAAAAATATTTATCTCATGCAAAACATAACCTAAAAGTACACACCACCTTATTGGATAGCACGCGCATTGTCAACAGGTGTTCGCTGCCCATGGATGACGTATTAATACAACGTGGTCACTGCCATACTGTAGTCAATATTTCCTTCTAACCGTACCGCAATATATAAAATATGATATCTATTATCACTAGCTGGGAGTCAACCCCAATTTTAACAGCTGAGCCATTGCTGTGTTTTGTAGTCTGTGCATTCCACCACAGCGGTTATAAATAATCCAGTTTATACTACAACTGTTTGTTTATTAGTTAATCATAAAATCGATAGTATCGAATGTACTTTAACAGCTGACTAGAAAAACAATCGTGGCTTTGTGAGTTGTTTTGAGTAGGTACCTTATCAGTTGGTATTTTTTTAACTGAAAATTTTTGTGTAAGTGTGCTGTTCTTACCCTTTTCGTTTTCGGCAGTCATTTGTGCAATGGTGGATAAAGTATTTCATCAGGCAAAGGATGAGCAGGTCGTTTGGACGAAAGTTGAGAGCCACCAAGAGTTGTGCGTCCCGATAGTTTCGCTGAAAGAACTTAAGTCTTGGAAGCCTGATAAAAATGTGATGTGGCCAAGGCGAGTTGTTAAAAAACAAATCAATGCACCGTATAAGATTAAAGGGTATTCTCGTAATTGCCACCGTACGCAAGGTACGTTTAGTTCTTTTCCGCGTATTATTGGGCATACTGTTCCAAAAACGTTAGTGTGCCACGATTATAAAGGCGGATATTTGGATGACAGGTACTGTATTTATTTTGTTGTTCTACTTTTTGTCTTAGCCTTGTTCCATTCACATGGAAATTATTAGTTTATAAAAAGTACAAGTTGCACATACGAGGTGTGATCAAAAAATACGGTGAATAATTACAAAGTTATAAACTTACATCAAATTTGAATTAATCTCCTTCAAAGTAAACTCTTCGGCTAGCAATGCACTTATCTAAATGTTGATTCCATAACTGGAAGCATTTCTGGTACACTTCTTTCAGAAGGGCCTTTAGCTGATCTGTCGAGGCCCTCTCAATGTCGGGAATGGTGAACAGTTTTTATATTTGGGAAAGGCCAGAAGTCGCATAATGCTAAATCTGGAGATTAAGATGGATGTGGAGAGACAGGAATATTTTTTTACCCGAAAACTCTGGATCAAAAAGTGAGATGTGTCAAGGGTGTCAAAAGTCGGGGAACGAATTTTGCACTTTCTCATCTCATTTGCAAATTATCAATTAAAATGCTTTGTCCGGACTCTTGTACAAGATGTTCAGTTCTTCAGTAAGCTCTTGAATAGTCAATCTGAAGTTTGAACAAACCAGTTTTAAAGCCGACGCCAAATATGCTACCAGTTTTCTTGAGTGCACAGAAGGTTTCTCACTTTCTCTTGCCTATATGAATAAAATATGGAAAGGAAAGTATTGTTTTTATGTCAATTTTCACCGGATCTACACATTTTCAGATCCCCTGAACCCAAAAAAACATGTTTTTAGTGATTGGTCGGTGTGTGTGTGTATGTGTGCAAACCGAATATCTCAAGAACGGAAGTGTATATTGAAGGTGACAATAAGTGATTATGTTTAAAATTAAAATAAAATTTTTTACAACATCAATCTCGTTATTTAATAGCCACACCTCATACAATGGATCGTGTTTCATATTTCAGAATCTCTGAATCATTTTGACACCTCTGAACTTAATACCAAACAAACAGTCTTCTTTAACCTCCCGGCAGAAAAAAGAGAGGGTGTACAAACAAAAATAATTGTTTTTTTTCATAATTGTCTACAAAGATTTAAACAATAACTATTCTTTACTTTAAAATTCACGGTATTTATAAAATAACTCCTTTATTTCAAATTTAAATAGCTTTAATTAAAAGAAAGTCCACAGGAACAACTTTTTGCTGGGCAAGACAGAATTGAACAAGTGGAAGCCTATAATTATCTGGGAACCCGAGTCAATTGCAGTGCAAGCCACCTGCCAGAAATAAAGATCAGAATTGAAAAGGCCAGGGCAGCATTCCTAAAAATGAGACCTCTTCTATCGGCCCGCGACCTGAGCCTCAAAACCAGGACCCGCCTCTTGAAGTGCTACGTCTTTCCCATCCTCTTGTATGGGGTAGAGGCGTGGACACTCACCAAAGAATGTGAGACCTGTCTACAAGCGTTTGAAATGTGGACCTACCGGAGCATGCTTCGAATACCGTGGACAGACAGGGTCACAAATATGGAGGTCCTCAGAAGAATAGGGAAAGAGCTGGAAATCCTGCAGAGCGTAAAGATAAGAAAACTGACATACCTTGGACACATCATGAGGGGGCCTAAATATGAGATTCTGCATCTCATAATTCAACGCTCGGTGGGACGCAGACGAATATCCTGGTTAAGAAACCTGAGAGAAGCGTTTAACTGCTCGTCGCATGACCTTTTCAGAGCAGCAGTGGACAAGGTGCGACTGACCATGATTATTATTATTATTATTATTAACATCAGGGCGTTCAGGCCAAAACAGCCTCTCCTCACCGCGACCTAAAAGATCTTTTGTGATTGCCCCCATCCCTTATTTAGGCCAGACCCACACTTTCAATAAAGCGCAGGATCTGCCTGGGATCTAGTGCACTTACCTGGGAGGGTGTCAACACATCCTCACCCATCAGCGCTCTTCTTTTGCAGCCAACCACTTCGCAGCTGCATAAAATATGCTCAGCCTTCTCTTCTGCCTCATGACAGAATCTACATAGGCTGTCTCCAGCAACTCCTATCTTGGATAGATGATACCCAAGATTACAGTGACCAGTCATCAGGCCCACTACCCTCCTCAAGTCCTGCCTTCCTAGTCTATTATATATTCCAGCCTTCTTGCTGGAATAGGCAATAAATTTCTTTGCCTGTACACAGCCTGGCACCTTCTTCCAATAGGAGGTTTTAGCCTCCTCTACCCAGGCCCTAACTATACTTCTATAGTAGCCCTCCCCAATTCCACAGAATGGCTCTGGGCCTATGAAGTGAGAGGCTGCACCCTTCTTAGCTAAGGCATCCGCTCTCTCATTTCCAGACACTCCCTGGTGCCCCGGCACCCAACGCAGCGTCACAACGTTACGCCTGGCCACGGCATTCAAAACTTCCCGACAGTCGTAGGCCAACCTCGACTCAAAAGTACAAGAACTCAAAGCCTTGATGGCCGCCTGACTATCGGACAGAATAAAAATGTGCGACCCCTTGAGGCGCCTCTCAATGCACCTCTCCGCACAGACCTTAATGGCCAATATTTCTGCTTGGAAGATGGTTATGGTACATCCAAGGGCCATGGAAATCTTCCCACCAGCCCCCCAGACCCCCAATCCCGCTCTTCCGCTCATCACTGAGCCGTCAGTATACCAAACGGTACCTCCTTCCGGTATACCTGGTTATTCCTCCGCCCACTCCTGCCGATCGAAAATTTCCACCTTCAGAGTGTCGGAGAAGTCGTATGTTTTGTTCATACGGTCCCGAGGACCACCCACCACACCCATCCCCTCAATCACTTTGAAGATCCTGGTGTGGCCCATCTCCTTTGATGGGACCCCTATCTTGCCCTCAAGCCTCAAGGCAGTTCTTATCGCCTCTTTCTTCACTTGAATGTGAAGAGGAGGCAAATCAAGCATCGCCTCCATCGCAGCCGTCGGACAGGTGCCCATAGCACCACATATCCCCAGGCAGGCCAGTCTCTGTAGCTTCTTCAGCCGATCCTGCGCCGTCCTCAGATTAGTTCTTGGCCACCATACAAACGCTGCATATGTGACCATTGGCAAAATGATGCTCACATAAGCCCATTTTACCATATGAGGCCTAAGCCCCCAAGTCCTCCCAAACAGACTCTTGCATATCCATAAGGCCTTTGTAGCCTTCTCTATAGTTCTGGACATATGGCCCTTCCAAGACAGGCCTTTGTCCAGGACAACCCCCAGGTACTTCACCTCTGGGGAGTAGTTTAGCTCCACTCCTTCCAGAGTCATTGTCCTCTTCCTGGTAAACGGAACAATAACCACTTTTCCCGGGTTAATACGCAGTCCCTCCCGTCCACACCATGTGTGGACAAGGTTAAGGGCAACCTGCATACGCTCCCGGATGGTCGTCGCATGCTTACCTCTGACCAGGATCACCAGGTCATCAGCATAACTGACCACCTCAAATCCTTCCTCCGTCAGCTGAATGAGCAGCTCATCAATGACCAGTGACCACAGGAGGGGTGATAGCACCCCACCCTGCGGACAGCCCTTTCTAGCCCTACCAGTCACCGACTTGCCCCCCAGGCGAGTCCTTATTTCTCTATCCCTAAGAACAGACCCGACCCATCTAATCACACTAGATTGGATTCCCTTCCTCCTTGCAGCCTTCTCAATCGACATGAACAGGGTGTTATTAAACGCCCCTTCCACATCTAAGAAGGCACACAGGGCAATTTCTTGATCCCTCAAGCTCCCCTCAATCCGTGTTACCACATCATGAAGGGCCGTAATAGTAGACTTCCCAGTCTGGTAGGCATGCTGACACCCATGCAGGGGCCTTTCCTGTAGGGCCCCACCCCTGATGTGTCTGTCTACCACCTTCTCCATCACTTTGAGCACAAAGGAGGTCAGGCTGATAGGTCTATATGACTTAGGCTCTATTGGGGGTTTCCCAGCCTTCGGTATAAAGACCACCTCAGTCTCCCTCCAGCTCCTCGGTACATATCCAAGTGCACAACTGGCCCTAAAGATATGTAGCAAATTCTTAATTAGCTTGTTGCCCCCATTTTGCAACATAGCAGGGAAAATCCCATCAGGGGCAGCCGATTTGTATGGTTTAAACATACTCACAGCCCACTTGACCTTGGCAAACGTAAAGACCTCACAGGCCTCCCTTCTCGCCAAGGCCAGCTCCCTTCCACGACCGCCCCAATTCTCCCTCTCCTCCTCATCAGGGCGGTCCCCTAGCGAGCCGGGAAAGTGTGTCTCCAACAACACCTCCACCGTTTGCTCCATACTTTCAGTCAGGGTTCCATCTTCCCTCCTCAACTGTCCAATTGGATTTGAGTGGTCTTTGCTCAGAACCTTCCGAAGTCGTGCAACAGCAGGGGTTTCATTTACCCCCTCGCAGAACGACCTCCAGGCTCTTCTCTTGGACCTCCTCAACTCTTTATTATAGTCAGTTAGAGCCACTTTGTATTCGCTCCACTCCCCATTATACTTGGCTCTATTAAACAGTTTCCTAGTCCTGGATTTCAACTTCTCCAGCCGACTATTCCACCATGGCACCCTTCTTACCATATTTCGTCTTTTCTCAGGGCAGTTATCACAAAAGGCCCTGTTAAGACTCTCTCTTACATTGTCTGCCACCCTTTCTAGTTCTATTACCGACCTAGGGGTGCCACAGACGTCCTCCATTTCAGACTGCACCTGTTCTTTAAAGCCCTCCCAGTCCGTCAACTTCGGTACCCTTCTACTCTCACTCCTCCCGACCCCCAGGCACATAGCAAAATCCACATACCTGTGGTCAGAAAGAGATGCCTTCTCAGAGACTCTCCAGTCTCTGATTTCATACCTCGTGAGCTCGCTAGTTATAGTGAGGTCCAAGGCCTCCCTCCTCCTAGCAGTCACAAAGGTAGGCTCATTGCCTATATTACTCAAATATAAATCATTACTAATTAAATATTCAAGTAGGTACTCACCTCTCCTGTTGGTGTTGGTAGATCCCCAAACGGTATGGTGTGCGTTTGAGTCACATCCAACCACCAACTCCTGGCCTCGTCTCCGGCAGCCTTCCACCAGCCGACGAAACTCCGCAGGGGGCATCTCGTCGCAATCCCCCGGGAAGTAGGCGGAGGCCACAACAGCCTCTTCCCTCCTACTCCCCCTCTGCAACTCCACAGAGATTGCTACAAGGTCCCTAGTGACACACAAAGGGAAACACTTTAAATCATTTCTGATCACTATACATGATCTAGGGTTGGATATACTAGTATCATATATCAACTTACCATTTATGGAGGAGAGTCCGCAGATCCGTCCACCTCTACTCCATGGTTCCTGGACAAGCACCATATCCAGCGACTCCCTACAGAACCTTTCACCCAGCGCCGCTGACGCTGCCTTGGAGTGGTGAAGGTTCACCTGGACGACGTTGCTCTTCAGTGTCGTCTGTGTTTCCCGTGGTCCCTCTTATCCTGCTTCTGCAGGAATTTCGGCCCACGAGCTCTTCCTCCTGGTTGGAGCACCTGCCGCCCCGTCCTCGACGGACCGGCAACGGGACTGCCATCCCTCCTTCCTCCACCAGATTTCCTTGAAGGACCCTTTCCTCCCTTCTTAGGGTCTCTCCTCTGCGGTGGACTACCCACCGCCCGAGTAGACTCCCCCTTCTTCTCAGGTCCCTCCACCTCCGCTTGAGATGGACTTGCCACCACCAGATTCGGACACCCCTCCTCCACTGGCGGCTCCTCCATCTCCATTCCCTCCATCGAAGCCGGGGCCTCCTCACTAGCCCCTCCTTCCTTTACTGATGCTTGCTTGGGGACATCAGGACCCTTCCTCACCTCCGTCCCTTGCCCCCCCACCACATCAGTACTCGCTCCTTCCTCCATTCTTGATCCCTTTAACCTCAGCCGTATCTGACCGAACTTAAAGTCAACCTCCGGATTCCTCCGAAGCCTGACCGCCGACCGGTCGTCCACAGCCAAGGTCAACTGGACCATGAGGTTGTTCTCCAACCTCTGCATAACCCTCCACTGGTCCACCAGCAGATCATGGTTTTGTACAGCTACCATCTTGAGGATCTCCTCCGATTTATCCTCCTTGCTGTTAGGGAAGTACCCTACCACAACCACAGGCCGGGGAAGGTCCTTCTCCCCCACCACCTTGAGCCTAGCCCCCTTCCATGGTTGCAGAGCACCCCCTATCTTCCTGACCCAATCCGCAGTACCTTCGTCCTTGCAGGTCAGGACCAGGTATCCCGGTTTGAATGTGGAGCCCACAAATTTCGGGGAAATCTCCCCCTCAATGTCGAGTCCCCTCACCCTCTCCAGGATCGCCTTCTCTGTGGCCTTCAATTGCTCCCTGGACAGAAGCACCTCCGGGTAGCCGACCGCCAGGATACCAACCCTGGAACCCGCGACCACCCGGCTGTACTCCATACCAGGACCAGCCACCACTTTCTCTCCCGTTGGAGGACCTTTTGCCCTCTTCTTGGGGGGATCTCTCACCCGAGTCTGCTCAGGAGTCGACCCATCCGACCTCTGCCTCTTAAGGGGTTTTTCACTCCCCTTCGGAGACAAAGGCCGAACGGCCTCCTCCCTCGCTTCCTCGTATGGAACACCCTTTACTAGGAGCCATCGTAGGCGCTTCTTAGCAGCCCCACTCAGCCTAGTAACATTTTTACCCACCTCCTTGGGTAACTTCGAAGTTTCTCCCTCATTCTTAGGGAGCTCCACCTCTTCCTTTGACGTCACCTCCGGAGAACCCAGGCGCTCAGGTGTTGCCACCCTCGCCTGCTGTTCCCCTTGGTCGTCGATGACCATGGGACTTGCATTCCCATCAGCTTCTTCTGGCCCCCCCATTTCTGGTTGGGCCTCCATTTGGGGACGTTCATCCCCCTGTTCTTTTGAATTTGTTTTTTGTATATTCGGATCCATTTGTGGTCCCACGAGTAGCTAGGGAAATATTCGGTCCGCCCCTGCAGAGCCCCGCATGCAGGGGTAAGGCACAATTACTGTAGGAGATAGCCAGGTATCCTACAGGCACCGTTAAAGACACTGACTAAAGCCCCAGTGCCATCCACCCTTCGGCACGGTAAACGCATAACACCACTGGGTTGGGCAAAGCTACAGTAGGAGAAGTTGCCTCTAGCACGGATAGAAAAAGTGCTAGATGCCAAGGACAAGGATAGGGAAAGACAGACTGAAGCCCAGCATCTCAGCTCACCTCGGCGAGACCAATGCTTGGCTGATGAGTAGCCATAATAAGGCCGAGGAGTTTCCAGAGGCACGGGCACGAAAAACTGCTACAACAAGTAAGGGAGCAGGTGTGCACTCTTGGACGTGATGCTACGGCACATGCAAGCCAGCCGATCACTGACTTACTTCGCCTCCGACTGACCATGATGGTTGCCAACCTTCGTAATGGAGAAGGCACCTGAAGAAGAAGAATTAAAAGAAAAACTTACATGATAATAAATTCTGGATGAGAAATTTTTCAAGTATTGTTATATATTTAATAAACTTCGATATCTGCACCATTCGTTGCCCTGCATACGTCCAAACGGTAATCCACTTCTTCCCATATACTTGCCAACATATCGGGGGTTATTGCTGCTGCTGCTGCAACAATCCTTTCCCATAGGTGTTCAGTGTCACTGATTTTCTCCGAATAAACAATGTTTTTAACATGCTCCCATAAAAAGAAATCTAGCAGTGTAATCTTTGGGCTCTTTGGTGACCATGGGATCGGACCTGGAAAATGAATGTTTAATGCAGCACGGACACAGTTGTAATGCGGTGGAGCCCCGTCCTGCTAAAAGAAAATTAATCCTTTTTTTTCTTCAATATTGTCAATCTTTGGAAAGGTGTACTGCTCTAACGTATCAAAGTAATGAGTTCCGTTAATTGTTTTTTCGGCACATATGAATGGGCCAAAGATGCAGTCAGTTGGCCTGCCTGGAGGTGTTATTACTATATATAATATCGTATTACGTTATTCAATAGGAGTTTGTAAATGAGAATGTATGGCACCGAGTCAATATTTTTACTTAGCTTTGTAGCGCTCAAACTCCTGTATGAAATACATTGCTTATGGACTTTCCATACTGCATTCTGAACGTGAAATCAACTATACGTCATTAAAAGAAATGCCACCCCAAAACATTTTGGATCCTTCTCCAAATGGAACTTTTGTTAAAATGTTGCTTTCAGTAAATCTTTCTCCAGTTCTTCTCTATGTCCACTGCTGCCCATCCAAAGATAGTAAACATATCCTTGAACTCATTTCCATTCTTCTTCTATAATTTTAAATTAATGATACACATTTAAAATTTTTTAAAGTGACGCGTTTATTTTGTCCATGTTAATATTTAAATGTGTCATGACATGAAATATTTGAAAACTCATTGTATTTGTATTTTTTTTAATCCAGGTATCCTGATGGTTCAACACAGACACTCAACTACACATTCTTTCACTGGGCGGGTGTTGATCTATTCGTATATTTTAGCCATTACTTTGTGACTATTCCACCGTTAGGTTGGTTAAATGCTGCTCATAGGAATGGCGTAAGTGTGTTAGGTAAGAGTTACTTACCAGTAATAATTTATATCGTAATTTTAATGACTGTGAAGTTTTAATACAATTAATATCGTAACACATGATCCTTGGGTGAACAGCATAAAACAAAAGTAAATATACAATCCTGATACTTCATACTGTTAAGGCGCATTTACACGTACAATGATTTGCTGGCGCCAGTATTGATGCAAGTTTAATTTGCATGCCAGTTGAGGTTTACACATTAAACGCTTTTTGTCGCGCCAGTTCCATTTTATTTTGCTGTTGTTTAGTGTCAAGTTCATGAAAACTTCCAGAACAGTGATTTGTTACATTGGTATTCATAGTTTGGAGGTCTGTTTTTATAAGACGAACAATGTACATCCCACAAATAAGGAAGTTGTTCATATTTTCCCAAACATTTATTGTTTTCATCACTACTTCACTTCTTATTTTTTTTAAATTTAGTTCATTTTAGTTACCGTTTAAAGATACAGCAAAATAAAAAGCTATCTATATGAAAATATATTATAATAGATAATGGATGATAGTAAAAAATCAATTCGCAATTGAACCACCTTCTGTATACCAATAGCTTACTGGCGAGGTGAAGGTTTATATATGCAAATGTTTATTTAGTGGTGCACCAGTCACTTACTGGCGAACAAAATTTCAGAAGGCTGCAGAAAATTCCATGCAAGTTTCTTTCTGTGCATGCATGTTGAAACTTGCGTGCCAACAATGGTTTACACACGCATGCATCGTTTTACTGGCGTGCCAGTTTTCACTGGCGCCAGCAAATCATTGCACATGTAAATGCGCCTTTAGTTAAGGCGCATTTATACGTGCAATGATTTATTGGCGCCAGGATTGATGCCAGTTTAATTTGCATGCAAGTAGAGGTTTACACATTAAACGCTTTTTGTCGTGCCAGTTCCATTTTATTTTGCTGTAGTGTAGTGTCAAGTTTGTGAAAGCTTCCAGAACAATGATTTGTTACATTGGTATTGATAGTTTGGAGGTCTGTTTTTATAAGACAAACAATGTACGTCCCACAAATAAGAAAGTTGTTCATATTTTTCCAAAAATTTAATGTTTTCATCACTACTTCACTTATTTTTCAAAATTTAGCTCATTTTAGTTACCGTTAAAAGATACAGCAAATAAAAAAGCTATCTGTATGAAAATATATAATAATAGATAATAGTAAAAAATCAATTCGCAATTAAACCACCTTCTGTATACCAGTACCTTATTGGCGAGGTGAAGGTTTATATAGGGTAATTCAAAAAGAGCGCCGGTTTTGATATATCAAATTAAGAGATTTATTTTATTGAAAAACTGAAAATAAATACATCAACAAGTTCATCTTACCTTCCGATTTCATGTATGAAAAATGATGTCATGCATGTGTCCTCCTCTACTGCGCTGGCACGCATCAACTCTGTCCATGAAATTGGATATTACTGCAGGACAAGTTTCGACTTCCATTTGCCCGATAACCCGTCGAATTTCCTCCTTCAAGTCATTGATGTTTCGGGGTTTATTGGCATACACCAATGACTTCAGATGACCCCAAAGATGAAAGTCACAAGGCGTCAATTTTGTTTGCGAAGGTGTTATCATCCTGCCGTTTTCTCAATACCCAGTCAACAAACTGTCGTCTCTTCTGGTGGTCTGCCACTTTCAAATGTTGCGTCAACCGAATTTTATACGGGTGATATTGGAGATCGTACCAAAGAATTTTCCGTACAGAAGAACATCGTAAACCCAATTGTTGAGAACGGCGACGTATTGATTTTGCTGGGCTAACAGCCACACTGTCACGAACCAACGCAACGTTCTGCTCAGTTCGGCCAGAACGACGACGTCCAGAACTTTTAAGGTCGACTGTTGAACCCGTCTCAAAAAACTTTTTCATGAGCCTGCGAACTGTTGATTCATTCGGTGCTTCATTACGTCCTAGAGTACCGCGAAGTCGCCTGACAGTAGCCGCATAACTCTCTCCACTCTGGTAAAATGTTTTGACGATTAACACTCGTTGTGCAATAGTAAACTTCTCCATGGTTAGACACAGACTGCGAGAGTACTACACTGCGAACAAGAGAAACTACAACTGAATCGTCAATCGGAATGTTCTCCGAAATAGAAATGAGGTCTAACAATGTTGCCAACCGATAAACAAAAATTTACCAGCCGTTTAAAAACCGACGCCCTTTTTGAATCACCCGTTATTTTATGCAAATGTTTATTTAGTGGTGCGCCAGTCACTTGCTGGCAAACAAAATTTCAGAAGGCTGCAGAAAATTCCATGCAAGTTTCTTTCTGTGCATGCATGTTGAAACTTGCACGCCAACAATGGTTTAAACATGCATGCATCATTTTACTGGCGCGCCAGTTCTCACTGGCGATAGCAAATCATTGTACATGTAAATGCGCCTTAAATTTTTATGTAGGGCGTGATTAGAAAGTTGTGTTCAATGTCTGTTTGGTGCATTCATTAATACAGTAGACTCCTGATTATTATTTTTATTTTTTTTTTTATTTAACTTCATTTTAAAAATACAAAATACATTAACATACTTACTAACTCCCGCTTAGGCCAAGCCTCTGCACTGGAATGAGTCGTACATTATTATGTATAAATTTTTGATTATACTGGTCACAAAATATGTAGGCGGGTCGAGTTCTTGCTCGTTTATCCCCTCCACAACCTCCTATGTACTCATAGACTCCTCTCACGCTCTTTGCAGCGTTATAAAATGTACACTGTATTTACGTGATAGAGTAAATGAAAGTAGTTTATTCACTGTATTTTTTCATTTACTGTATTTATTTACTGCAGTTGGATATTAATGGGTGTTTTATTAATGACGCAAACCTGATTGTAAGAAGATAGAAGTTATACATCGGTACATTTTCTGTCCCCCAATCGGTATGTTGGCAACAGTGTACTCAAGGCCAACTACCTAAGACAGTTAAAATGTTCCAGTCAAGCATTAGTGTGGTGACAGCAGTTGTTTCGTTATATTGTGTCAGCAATGGTTTTTTCCAAGGAAGAACACGTGTTTATTGTAGAGACTTACATAACGAGTAAATCTCAAATGTGTGCAAGATAAGTTTCAGTTGAAATTTCCCCGTTCTGCCGTTCCGAATAAATTGTCAATATTGCGTTTGATAAATAAATTTCGTAGAACTGGGATTGTACTCGATTAGAAACCACCTCGCTAGCCAACAAAGTTAACCGCGGAAGTTCTTGAAGATTTGATAAATCGTTTGACTCAATCACCTAAAAAATCGCTTAGAAGATTATCATCGCAAGCTGGGCTAACATTAACTACTGTTTTCGGAGCTACGAAAAAGTAACATTTGCATCCTTATTGTGTTGGCGTAACTCATAAACTGAAAGCTACAGACCATCAGAAACGATTACAATGTTGTCGGTGGTTTCAATCTTTGGTTGAAAAAAATGGTATTCAATTGTTGGATCATTTTTATTTTAGTGATGAGGCTTGGTTTCATTTAGATAGCTATGTGAATAGTCAGAACTGTAGAATATGGAGTGAAACTTATCTTGCACACATTTTTAAGATTTACTCACTATGTAAGTCTCTACAATAAACACCCATTCTTCCTTGGAAAAAACCATTGCTGACGCAATATAACGAAACGACTGCTGTCACCACACTAATGCTTTACTGGAACATTTTAACTGTCTAAGGTAGTTGGCCTTGGGTACAGTGTTGCCAACATACCAATTGGGGGACAGAAAATTTACCGATGTATTACTTCTATCTTCTTATAATCAGGGTTGTGTCCTTAATAAAACACCCATTACTACTACCGACACGACACAAACATTTTCATCAAAATCGGTCAACCGGAAGTAGTAGTTTATTCGTGTCATTTTTCACTTTTTTGCGATTTTCTCAAAAATGGCTCCTATGATTTTTTTTTATAATCACCTCATTTACTAAATTTTTTATGCTCTACAAGATAGGGTAGGTGCAATGTCTGCTGAATTCTTAGGGAGGCTGTTTTCTCATGAAAAAATGGTTTTTTTAAGATAGCAGCTTTAATATGCATTTTAGCACAAAAATGATTATAATAAAAGTTGTAGAAAATTTAAAATCTTACAACGTATATTTCAAAAATATTTATGTATAACGCTTAGTTTAGCGGTAATTAGCGATTTTCTGTTTTTTTTTCACGAAAATGTGTAAAAAAATGAATTTTTTTAAAGATTTCAGCCGTAGTATGCATTTTATGACAAAATTGTTTGTAATAAAATTTATAGAAAATTAAAAGATCTAAAACTTTTAGTTAGAACATTTTTCTCCACAGAGCCTAGTTTAGCGTGAAAGAGTTATTTTCTGTATTTTTAAACCGATTTTTATTTTGTCTTTCACTTATGATTAAATAATTATGTTATGTTTATTAAGGTTAGTTTTTTTTTATTTCTAATGTTAGGTTATAATGTTGATTATTAACATTGGCAAGAGAAAGTTGTGTGAGTGTTTCACACCAGATTTTTATCGGTGTTATTGTTTTGACAGGTACTCTTATTACTGAGAATGACCCTGGTACAACTATTTGGAAAGAGATTTTAAGTGACGATGATGTTCAAAAATTAGTTGTTAAAAAATTAGTTGAAGTTGCCGATTATTTTCATTTTGATGGATATTTACTAAATATAGAGAATGAATTTCCAATCGAATTTAATTATAATATGGTTAAATTTATTAAGTCACTAAAGCAGGGCTTAAGAAATACTCTTGGAGCTGATTCGACAGTCATCTGGTATGATTCTGTTACATTTCAGGGAAAACTAAAATGGCAGAATAAATTAAATGATTCTAATAAGTAAGTATTGTATTCTAACCTTATTTTTTATTTTTCAAAATTTTTTGTAGTGTAGAATGAAAATTAATTGCACTACTAAAAAAATTTATTTTCAGATTAAACTGGTCTTGTTACAAATAAATTTTTGAAACGCATCCTGCCAAACATTAATATAAATTATTGTATAAATGATATTTTATCACCTTACCTTTGGTTGCTTTTTATTTGTCTTGCCTATATGAATAAAAATATAGGAAAGAAAGTATTGTTTTCATGTCAATTTCTCGATATCGAGTTTTCACCATATATACACGTTTTCAGACCTCCTGAACCCAAAAAACATGTTTTTAACGATTAGTCTGTGTGTGTGTATGTGTGTGTGTGTGTGCGCGCGCGTGTGTGCGTGTGAATAAAATATCTCGAGAACGGAATATTGTACGAAGTTGAAATTTGAAACTTAAAACTTAAGTTACGTTCTACTAGAGGACCCGACATGAACATTTTCATCAAAATCGGTCAACTGGAAGTAGTAGTTTATTCGTGTTATTTTTCACTTTTTTGCAATCTCAAAAATGGCTTCTACGATTTTTTTTTTTAAATCACCTCATTTACTACATTTGTATGTTGTACAAGATAGGGTAGGTGACTTGTCTGCTGAAATTCTTGGGGAGGCTGTGCTGTCGTAGAAAAAAAATTTCTTTTTAAGATTACAGCCTTAATATGCATTTTAGGATAAAAGTGTTATGTCAAAGTTCTAGACAATTTAAAAATCTAAAACTTTTAATTCAAACATTTCTTTGTATAACGCTTAGTTTAGCGTTAATTTGTGATTTTCTGTTTTTTTTTCATGAAAATCTATATAAAAATTGATTTTTTAAGATTTCAGCCTTAAAACGCATTTAAACAATTAAGTGCTTATATAATCAAATTTATTGGAAATTAAAAAAATTTACAACTTTTATTTAAAGCATTTTTCTCTACAGAGCCAAGTTTAGCATCAAAAAGTGATTTTCCGTACGTTTAAGCCAAACTGAGGTTAATTTTCAATTTGCGTATTTCACTCATGATTAAAATTGGTTATGTTTATTGAGGTTAGTTTGTTGTTTATTTCTAATGTTTTATTATTAATGTTAAATTATATTGTGCATTATTTGCATTAGCCAGAGAAAGTTGTGTGAGTGTTTCACACCAGATTTTTTTATTCTATAGTACTACAAGTTGTTTTAATAAGCGTTCTTACCGCTAAACATTTGTGATTTCCATTTCAATAAAAAAATTCTTGCGTAAGTGTACTTACAAAGGCGTAACATCAAAACAAAAAAATATCTTACTGTTCTGGCACTAGAAATACATTATTCAAGTCCCTATACAGCAAAATTTAACATTTCACAACATGTATATTTTCCCTTGTAGTACTGCCCTATAAAGGTTTAACCTCCAAAAATTTCCACGATATGCTGTATGTGCTCTGGGTATAGTGTATGTTGTTGTGTTAACTGAACTGATACCAAAGTAGTCGTAAGTGCCCACTAATTCTTTTACCCTCGTTAAAACCAAAAGCATTCTCATGACTTAAGTATTGTGCGATTCCAAACTCCGTGTAGTTGCGGTGGAAGGGTATGGGTGAGGTATACTGAATGAGTGATGCATGCTGGGAGAACAATTGTTGTATTACTCTGATACAAAACATTCGTTTTCAAACTTTTCATAATCAACACATTTGTTTGCATTTATTACATTTGAATCGATCATTTCAGAAAGCCCATAAGTCAAAAAACTAACTTTTAGAAAAATATTTAAAAAAATTGTAATTTATTATACAGGGTGATTCAAAACTATACTGCAATCTCTTGAGATCTCATTCTATAGCTAAAAATAAGAAAAAAAGTTCACATAAACATATGCCTGAAAACGCTTAGTTAGTGAGTTACGGCTAGCGAAAAATTTCACCTAGAATTCTGTACCCTCGGTGAAGTAAGGCCGTATAAAAATGTTAAATGTAGTTACAAAGATACAAATAGGAATGTTTCATATGTTTTTTTTATCTTAAAAATTGAATAAAATTGGTTCCATAGCTGTAAATGCAATACTTTCAGAGATATCTTACTTAAAACACAAGAATTGATGCAAAGAAATGACACATTTTTGTGTTTAACGTAAGATTACTTCCATAAATGGTAAATAAAGGTGTATGTTTTCTTAAATAAATTTGTAGAAAATTTAATTCTGAAAAGATTCATGTGAATTACTCAGGAAAAAATGAATAATAGATATTGAAATTTCGCTTTATTTAAAATCAAAACAGACGCACATTCTTAACTCCATAACATATTAACTAATATGTAGGTTAGGAGTAACAGCTGATAATGATCAGCTGTTACTCCCAACCTAATATGTTATGCAGTTAAGAATGTGTGCGTTTTATGTGCGTCTGTTTTGATTTTAAATAAAGCGAAATCAATATCTATTATTCATTTTTTACCTGAGTAATTCACATGAATCTTTTCAGAATTAAATTTTCTACAAATTTATTTAAGAAAAACACACCTTTATTTACCATTTATGGAAGTAATCTTACGTTAAACACAAAAATGTGTTATTTCTTTGCACCAATTCTTGTATTTTATGTAAGATATCTCTGAAAGTATTTCATTTACAGCTCTGGAACCAATTTTATTCAATTTTTCAGATTAAAAAACATAAGAAACAATCGTATTTGTATCTTTGTAACTACCTTTAACATTTTTATATAGCCTTACTTCACCGAGGGTATAGAGTTCTAGGTGAAATATTTCACAAGCCGTAACTCGCTAACTAAGCGTTTTCAGGTATATGTTTATATGAACTTTTTCTTATTTTTAGCTATAGAATGAGATCTCAAGAGATTGCCGTATAGTTTTGAATCACCGGTATATTTCAATTTAAAAAATATAAATTGTACAGAGGGCTGTCCCCTTTAATATAAGATACATTTTTGTCTTTTTAAAGACAAGCCACTTGTTCAAAAAAAAAAATTGAAAATTTAGACTTAAGGTGTTACTGAAATAAACTGTAGTAAAATGTGAACTTTTCTGTTAAATACGTTGTTAGACCAGAAGAAAATTGTGTTGTACAATAGTATTAATTTATTTATTTCAGTGGTTTACATTATGACTTAAAATAGCTTTCTACAATAATAAAAATTGAAATTCTTATCTTAGAAAAATGTTGATTTTCAGGGCTATTCACGTTCTTTATCGTTGCCAAAAAGGGTAGTTATACACCTTAAAAATATGTCTGCATAGAATCTATGTATGGCCTTTTCCACTGGAAAGTAGAGCTTAAGCTTTAAAAGAACATCCATTTTCATTTTCTATTTAGAAGGAAACACTTTATATCCTTAAGGATAAGCCTTTTCTTGATATTATTTATTACTTAGGGAAAGCCAGTCTGATGGGGTTTTTGTAGGATGGTGCGTTTACATTCATATAGTTATAAAACGCACTAAAGAAAAAATGTAAAATTTTGACTTATGGGTTTTCTAAAATGACTGATTCATTTATTTATTTACATATTTTGATATAAATTGGTAAGTTAAATAATATTAATCCGACCAAGTTAATTACCCGGTAGGTATTTGTTAAATTAATGCGCCGGATGATAATATTTTTTTAGTCTAGTTAGTACACGCTACCACTACAAATGCGTCAGCTGTGAAACATTACTAACTCATTCATTCTCCTCCTACTATAACAACGCACTGCATTCCTCTCAACTACACGGAGCTGGGACTCAAGCAATAATTATAATTAAACTATTTTGTTTTCTTTCAGGAAATTTTTTGATGCCTGTGATGGAATATTTTTAAACTACCTTTGGAAACCAGATGAATTGTTTATGACCGCAGCCGCTGCTGGAGCGAGACAACATAATGTTTATGTTGGGATTGATGTGTTTGGTAGAGGCTGCTTCGAAGGTGGTGGTTTTAATACAGATAAAGTGATTATGTTTTATGTACTTTCAGTTAACAAGTAAATATACAGAAGTAGTTATTTTACTACCATACTGTATTTTAATTAGTTATTAAGTTTATGATAGCAAAACTCCAGTGAAATTTAATAATTTATTAACAGCTAATTTTTAACTATACAAGATCTGTCCAAAATATAATCAGATTTTTCATTTTTCTGAAAAAATATTTATGTATTTGACAATACATATTTTGTCCCCTTCAAAGTAACTCCCTCAGATGTAATACACTTACACCAGCGCTTTTTCCAATCTTCAAAGCAGTTCTGTAAAGCGTTTTTTTAGTTTCGCCTTCAGCTCGTTCAACAATTGCGTTATAACTTCTTCCTTTCATGGGTCTTTTTTAGTTTTGACAATAAAAGAAAGTCGCAGGGGCCAAGTCCTGTGAATACAGAAGATGAGGCATCATAATGGTGTTGGTTTTTGTCAAAAACTCACGAACAAGCAGTGAAATGTTTCGCTTGCTGTAGCTAGCGAAAAACGCAACCAATTTTTATGTTTTTAAAATATAAATAACCGTACGTGTTGTATAAAATGCCTGTAATTTTTTCACAATTTTCTACCAGTAATGGCCGTAGATAAATAAATTTATTTGGGAGTGTGTTTTGACATTTGAACATTCACGATACGATGAAAAACACACCGTAGCAGAAGGGTTATATTATTGTTAACACAAAATTTTATACAGATTCTGTGATCCATTTTTACAAGAGTATAAAATCATCGAGTACACCAAAACACAACTAACTCTTTTATCTATCATGAACAAAATACAAATACAAAGTAGCTAAAAATGTAAACTCATGTTAGAAATATGTGTACCAACTTAACAAAAAACATTTTTGGACATTGATTATGAATATGGACTCCAAAATTTAACTTAAGTTTATATAGTATACATATTTAGTATGACGAAGATGATTTTAAATATTGTTTTCAATGATTTAGTGTTGTTACATGCTTATGGAACTCTTGATTTTTGTTTACAAAGCTGCGTAGTGCATCTGATGGTCATTTTTATGAAATTTTTTTTCTAATGTGTGTACATTGCAGTCCGTTCAATTTAGAAAAATAAGCAACCTATGACCTAATGAGATGAAGATGATATGTATGATGTGTAATCTTGTACAGACTCAGGCCAACGATTCCTGAGAACTTTGGTTAATTGAACCCAATCATCAAAGTACACTGTTAACCCTTCTGTGCCGGGAACTGCATATTCGAGGTTTGGGTAGTTCCATGCTTCAAGGGGTCGTATTTATAAAACTATCAGGGCGTATGATATCTCAAAATACGGCCACTGAAACATAGTCAAATTTGTTAAAAAAAAACTATGTATTTACTATT
Organism: Catonia carolina; assembly: GCA_035578175.1. NCBI lineage: Eukaryota > Metazoa > Arthropoda > Insecta > Hemiptera > Achilidae > Catonia > Catonia carolina. Next base: position 33,819,183 of record JAQMRL010000009.1, on the reverse strand, counting down.
GGTAGAGCTTGCTATGAGGCGGGTGAAGTTCCAAACGTTCCAATCATCAAAAAACCAAAGTTCCAAAGTTTTTGCTTCACCAATCTTTCAGATAGTGTAATTTTGGGAATATTTCATTGTTAGGGTTGGTACTTCTGTAGGCCTATTTCAGTGATGTGTATTATTGACTGAAGAGAGATAGAATGTTTATGAGAACATAAACTTTTTCTGTCTTTGCTGTGACACATGGAACCTTTTCTCCTTCTTCTTTCCACACTATATCCTGTACTGGTGTATTTGTGATATTCAATTATTTCCTGAAGCATGGTCATGCCTTTATTAAATAACAGAGCGATATGGCGGCGGGGGAATTTGATGGTAGACGTTACAGGAATTTTTTAAAATATAGAAACAAATTCACATTTTAAAAGTTCCTGTAACGTCTACCATAAAATTTTTATTTTTATAATTTTCACTATTTCAGTACAGTTAAAATGACGATTATAATGATATAATTTGCAAGTTGTTCGGATTTTAGGTTTCAAAGAAAAAGTTACTTTAGAAAATTAACGACAGCTTCTTAAAAAATTGAGTTTTGAATTTGGGATTTTGCAGATCCTTTTGGAAAGAACTTTTATACATTCTCCTGAAATTTGGCAAGAATCGGACCCCCCATTCTGATTTTACACGACTTCAAATTAGGGCTTTAGGAAATTAGGGTAAAAAACAGGCACTTTTTTGTTCAAACAGCAATAACACAACTTGAAACAGTTTCAAAAATTTGGCCTTTCATTCAATCAACGTAGATTTAAACAAGCTAAATTTTGATGTAACATTAATATCCAATAAGTCGTTTTCCGACAACTTGATTTCAAACTCTAGTCTTTATAGTTTTGAAATGGATAATAGTAGGTATGGCAGCCTGCCAGGGTAACAATTAAGCTACCATTACTCTTTATAACCAAGGACCACCTTGCCATTGATATATAATTTTTGTTGTGCCAATAAAATATTTCAAGTTTAAAATAGATTGAACAATTTGGGATAAATCATAAAATACCAGCCCATCTAAAATTTTATCACTGTAAAATTCTGTTCTACGAATAATGATGTTATTCTTTATGTAAATTTATTTGCACAGACTAGCTATAGATACTGAAGTCACAAATTTACCTTTTGTGTATTGACAGGCTGTGAGGAAGGGAAGTGAAATATTTGCAGTACTGCCAACCTCAACAGTGAGACACTACTCGTACATTTCACTACCGTGCAGTTTCTACGTACATATTGAAAGCTGTGGTTTATTCTGAGAAAATATTTTTTTCATAAATCTTATAAGAAATAAATGTGACCTCTAATATTGGCTATAGCATAATTACATGACTAGAAATGTTTGATTTACTATAATTACCAGCTACCTTATTCCACTGGAACAAACATTTTTATGAATGAATTGCCTTCTTTACTATCACTGTCACTGGCGTCTTCACTATTAGTCTCACTAGTATCTACCTAACCGTTTCCTTTTTTTTACCAAGTATCAACAAAACTGTTGAAGTATAGCTTCTTCACCTCTTTAATTTCCTTCTTTATTTTTCGGATTGTGGAACAAGAAACATCACAGTAGTTAGCCACTCGCTCATAGCTTTTGTTAAGAAGCAGGGGAAAGATTTTTTGTTTAGCTTTAACTTCACAGCATTTTATTACACTGCATATTAGATTTCGTTCAGCACTGTGAATAGTCTGCCCATGTTTTCGAGAAACTAACATTTCTGTTTACGGTAAAAAATAATTAATATTCGTATAGTTAACCTAGAAAAGGTTTCGCGATATACTGTATAATATGTGAGGCGGCCCAGGAAATCATGCCACATGTCTCAAAAATGCATTTTTGTTTTATTGCTTCATCTAAAAGAAAATTTAATTCTGAACATTTTAAAAAAAATTAGCCTTCTAGGCTGAAAATAAATTTTTTTATGATTTTTTGAATGTATGGTTTTAGTTTATACTAATTTTCGGAAAACAGCCTGTAAAGTTTGAGAAGATCTTTAAAAGTCAAAGAAAAGCATCACTTGAAATATAATTGAATGAAATACTTTGCTTTTCTTTTATGAAATAACTATCATTTATTTTGTATAAAAAGTTATAATTATGATAGTTTTCTAAGATAATCTAGCTTAATTACTTAACATTAAAAAAATATGGTTTGGTCCAAATGACTGTCAAATTATAGCCTACTTTATGTACAGTACCATTACAATAAAATTTATCCTGCAGAGAACTAGACTGTTGAATTACCAAATAAACTATACTTCTACAATAAAAATATTTCACTTAACTTAAATATTAAAAAAAAATAGGTACAGAAAATCAAAAACATTCTGCACCTTCGTTGGATAATTGAAGTTGACGCATACCTAGAAAGGAATGTAAGAGTAGCCCTAATCTAACTACTACATTATAAACTAGGAACAATAAAAGAATAATAAAATCACATTATTAATAATAAAAATACAATGTTTATATTTATTCTTAGCCATAATAGCAATAATAATTTTACGCGTAAAGGAATAGCATCCATAAACACACAGTAAACAAGTCAACTGGCGAATAACCATGCCCACTGCTACTGTTACAAAGAAGTTTTACATATTTATTAACAATTCTCGTAAAAAGTTATGAAATAAGCTCTTATTAAATCAAAAAATAATTGTAAGATTTACAAAAATATAAAAAAGTGTTTAGAACTGTCAACTAATCTGTAAACATTAAAAGTATAAACCATGCCTGATGTCGTTATGGAAAACTAACATTGGCGACATGAGGCATGATTTGTCAGTTGTGCAAGGCTTTTATAAATCGCATATTTCTCTATTAATTCTTTTTATTACCACCAGAAGTGTTAGTTTAGTTCATAGTTTAAACTTTAAGCTAACAGATAGCGTCAAAATCGAAAAATTGGTATTTTTTGACCTAAACAACTGATTTGCGCCGTATTGTGAAATAATGCCACGCGACGTGGCATGGTTTCCTGGGCCGCCTCACATATATAGTATATATTATAGTAGCATATATTATATGCTCTGGGTATAGTATAAATTGTTATGTTTGTTGTACTGAAATTAAAGCAGTCGCACATGTACACTGATGCTTTTCCCCCTTTACCCCTCATTGCAAACATGGGCAAACACATGACTCAAATAACTATAATAACATTTTAAATTTCATTTTGATTGACATCCAATTCATAGGATGCTGAGTTAAACAGATCATTGTTTGCAGATACATATTGTGTTTTTCAGGCATTGCAGAAAATCCGAGACGCCGGGTTGTCAGTTGCAATATTTGCTCCTGCATGGACCCATGAGTGCGCCCCAAATGTGAGGTTGCAAATGTGGAGGGAAATATTTTTTTGGCAAAGATTATGGAAGTATCTGTATATTCATGGTCCTGGACAGTTGCCATTTTCAACATCTTTTTGTGTTGGAAGAGGTTTTAAAAAGTACTTCAGAGGACGAGTAAGTTAATTATCATTACTATTACTAAGGATTTATAATTTAATTGTCTAATGTAATTCCAAAGCTCGATCAATTAATCTAAAGAATATAAAATGTACCGCATAATCGTATTCTTATTAATTAACTTATTTAATTGAAAATTAAGACTCTAAGGAACCTCATTTTGTGCTGCTTGGATCATTGATTTTTACTTTCTCTTTTCTATATGAATATATAGACTTATAATGTAGTTAGGTACTACTACTGACCGACAAACATTTTCATCAAAATCGGTCAACTGGAAGTAGTAGTTATTTGTCATTTTTCAATTTTTTGCAATTTTCTGTAAAATGGCTCATACGATTTTTTTTTAAATTTCCTCATTTACTACATTTCTTATGCTCTACAAGATATGGTAGGTGCCATGTCTGCTAAAATTCTTGGAAAGGCTGTTTTCTCGTAAAAAATGTTTTTTTAAGATTGCAGCTTTAATATGCATTTTAGCACAAAAATGTGTATAAAAAGTTTTGGAGAATTAAAAACCCTACAACTTTTATTTCAAACATTTTTTTGTATAACGTTTAGTTTAGCCGAAATCAGCAATTTTCTTCTTTTTTTCCACAAAAATGTATAAAAAATGAATTTTTTAAAGATTTCAGCCTTGGTATGCATTTTACAACAAAAGTGTATGTAATCAAATATTTAGGAAATTTAAAGAACTACAACTTTTATTTAGACCATTTTTCTCTTCAGAGCCTAGTTTAGCGTGAAAGAGTGATTTTTCCATATTTTTAAGCCAAACTTAGGTTGATTTTCATTTTGCATCTTTCACTCATGATTAAAATTAGTTATGTATTTTGAGGTTAGTTTTTTCTTTATTTTTAATGTTTCATTACTAATGTTAGGTTATATTGGTTATTATTTGCATCGGCAAGAGAAAGTCATGTGAGTGTTTCACACCAGATTTTTGTTTACTGTTAAGCACACACGCTTCAATTCTATACTTCAGTATCGGTGTAGCCATCACCTTGTAAAACTTAATCTGTGTATCTTTTCTTGGTTTGTGTCTCAGGCTTTGGCATATAGCCGCACATATCGTATTAAATCTGGATACCTATTGTTGCATATCTTATCCACATCCGGAATGAGGTGATATTGTCATTCAATCCCTCTTAAAGAGTAGATACAGAAATCTGTAGGTTTGAATTGCCGGTTTCGACTGAATGTGGCCCAAAAATAGTGTCATTCGATTCTTCTTATAAAGTAGTACAGAAATCATTGGGTTTGAAGTTCAGGTTTTGACCGGAAGTGGCACAAAACCAGAAGTCAAGAAATCAAAGTCGGATTTTGGAAACAAATACGAGGTGTGATTATTAAATAACAAGACTGACATTGTAAAAAATTTTTTTTAATTTTATACATAATTACTTATTGTCACCTTCAATATACACTCCTTCTCTATCCCTACAACGCTCCATGCAAATTTTCCATTCTTGGAAACAATGCTGGAAGTCATCTTCTGTCAGCTCCTTCAGGACACGTGCCACTTTTACAGCTTCTACAGACTCAAATCTTGTCCCTTTTAATGCAGATTTCACCTTAGGGAACAGGTAGAAGTCACATGGTGCAAGATCCAGTGAATAAGGTGGATGTTCTAACACTGAGATGCTGTACTTGGCTAGGAACCTCTTGACAGATAATGCGGAATGAGCTGGCGCATTGTCTGGTGGAGAACCCGTGATTTGTCCTTCCACATTTCTGGGTGTTTTTTCCTTATTCTTTGATGTAGTTTAGTACTTCAAGTACTTCAAGGTAGTAATACTGATTATTGTTTGACCTTCAGGAACCCAGTGAAGGTACACAATCCCATGGATATCAAAGAAAACAATCATCATTGCTCTAAATTTTGACTTGCTCATTCAAGCTTTTTTGGCTCTCGGTGAAGTTCGGCTCTTCCAGTGCATGGATTGGCGCTTCGTTTCCAGATTATTAGTAAAAAAACCATGTTTCATCACATGTTATCGTTTCCAAAAAATTTGGGTCATTTTTTATCGCGTACAATGTGTCAGTACAAACATTTTTGTGAGCTTTATTTCAAACATTTTTGAGCGGCACGTGTCCTGAAGGAGCTGACAGAAGATGACTTCCAGCATTGTTTCCAACAATGGAAAATTCGGATGGAGCGTTGTAGGGATGGAGAAGGAGTGTATATTGAAGGTAACAATAAGTGATTATGTATGAAATAAAAATAAAATTTTTTACGTCAGTCTCGTTATTTAATAGCCACACCTCATTTAGTGTCATTCGATTTCTCTTAAAGAGTAGATACAGAAATCACTAATGGTTTTTGCTATCAGTCAAAGGTAGGCCCTAAGCCTTTTTAAAATTGCTATCAGCCATGAGATGCGTTTTCTCATGAAAGGGATTTTTTTTATTATAGTACGAGGGTCATTTCTAAAGTAAAGACGTTTATTTGTAAAAAACAATTTTCAGAAAAATATGTAAGAACAAAATGATACAGAATAAAATATGTAACCTACATTAATGCTCTACATAGTTGCCATATGAATTAAGACATTTGTCATAGCGATTCACCAGCTTTAATATACCCTCCTCGTATTCGTCTGTCACCAGTTCATTTAGCCACTAATTCACAGCATCTTTATGTTCATCGTCACCTGCGAAAAATTTTTTCAATTTGCCAAACAGTAATCTGAAGGTGCTAAATCTCTAGACTGTACGGTGGGTTAATGAAAATTTCCCATCCAAATCTTCTCAGTGAATCAAGCGTCTTACCTGCCACATGTGGACGTGCAAGAGTACGATGCCGTCGGTAAGCCGCCCACAGCGCCCCGATTTTGAATGGCACGTCGTAACTTGTGTAGAGTTTTGCCGTAATATTCTGCATTTACAGTCGTTCTGCATGGCATAAAGTCAATCAACAGTATGCCAAATTGATTCTAAAAGATCATGGCCATCAATTTCTTTCCAAACTGTAGTAGCTTGATCATTATTGGTTTTGTTGATGACTGAGAATGACGCCACTGAGGCGCCGGAACTTCAAACCCAATCCAGGCCTACTAACATTTTTTGTAGATTATGAAACTGAAAACCATTTGTTGCTATCTGTTGTAGTTTCTGACATCTGGATGTGTAAGGCAGACATCGGAAAATGATAGATGACAATTTAAAAATTGCCGCCAATTAAAAAAATAGAGGAAAAGCGGTTGTTGCGGTATGAACACGGCAGAAAAGTGGAGGCCAGTTGGTGACAAAGATAACAGAACAAAGTCTAGGGGTAAGAAGGAGAAAGGGTAGGCCATGAAGATCATGGTGGATAAGCCTATAGAAAAGATAGGTTTCCTAGAATGGGGTGAATAAAGGATTTGGCTATGGGAAGGTGACTTATAGAAATAAACTTTTCCCTTAGCTACCTAGTTTATTAGTAATTATTAAAAATTACTTATATGTAGGTAATCAAAATTTATTTTTCAGGTAACTATGAATTCTGGTTGGTATAACTTAGCTGATCAAGAAATGCAAATTTCTGTACCATATTGTACTACAGAAACCGACTGTGAAGATTTAGAAAGTTTTTCTGCTAGATGTATCAGACATTTTGAAAAAGAAGCATTTTCTGGTGGTAACTGCTTGATCGTCTCAAGACCTAATGGATTGTCACCTTCTCAACATTGTTTTAACAGGTATGAATGAATTTGAAATTTGTCGATGTTTGTTATGAAAACATTAATTAAAGTTTTATATAAATAACTGATGCCCATAACATGCAGGTAGAGTGTTAAAATATTAGGTATATCCACACTCGTGTGCTTTCTTTTTCAACATACGATAAGGCATGCGCTTAGAGGCATACCACCTTCCCGCACTCTTTTGAAGAGCTTTATCTCAAAAAAAGTCATTACAAATATTTTTGAACACTACACTAAATTAAAGCCTGTTCTTTCCTGCATTGATTGGTTTGACTTATATTGTTTTATTTAAAAATTAATTGGAGTTAATCCAGCAATTTACGCAAAAAATACTCAGTTTTTCGCTAACGTGTTTTTAAACGTCCGTTACTCCGTCCAGGCTTTTCATAAAAATCGGTGTTTAAGTACATTGAAGATCAGAGTTTTTTCTATAATGTGAATATTTTAAAAATTAAATCTCATATTCCATTTTAATATGTCGGCTATTTTTTAAAAAAGTGCTTTTTGGCTCCACGTAAAGGTAGGAAAATGATTTTTGGACTGAATCATGTATTTTCACAACAATATTATGTCAAGCAAAGTGTTTATTTTTTTTTAATAAAAACATCGTTAAATAATTCGAAATGAGCTACGGAATGAGTTGAAGCAGGAAAAACACAGAAGTTTGTTTTTCTAAATGATTATACTCGGAGCAGATACCGCTACAGAGCTCAGTTTCCTCTCAAAAAGTTTAAAGGCTAATAGAATTTTCTATTAACACCACATATCTATTTCTAATTACAAATGCAAAATACGATACATGGCACAATATTGCTGTAAAAATGCATGGTTCAGTCCAAAAATCATTTCCCTATCTTTATGTGAAGCCAAAAAACACTTTTTTTTAAAAATGGCCGGCATTTTAAAATGGAACATTAGAGGCCTCTTTTAAAATGTTCATATCGAGAAAACTCTGATGTTCAACATACTTAAATGCCGTTCTTTTATGAAAAACCTGGACGGAGTGACAGACGTTTCTAAACCGCATTACCAGAAAACTGGCTAAAATCTGAGTACTCTTTATTCGTGAATTGCTGCATCTCTGACTAGTTTCTAAATAAAATAATCCAAGTCAAACCAATCAACGCAGGAAAGAACAGGCTTTAATTTAATGTAGTGTTCAAAAATATTCATTATGTTTTTTACTTTCTCTTGCCTATACGAATAGAATATATAGGAAGAAAGGTATTGTTTTCATGTCGATTTTTCAAAATTGAGTTTTCACCGGATCTAGACATTTTCAGACCCCCTGAACCCAAAAACATGTTTTTAACGATTGGTCTGTGTGTGTGTGAACAGAATGACTCAAGAACGGAATATCGTACGAACTTGAAACTTGAAACTTAAGTTAGACACCACTACTGGCACCAACACGAGCATTTTCATCAAAATCGGTCAACCAGAAGTAGTAGTTTATTCGTGTAATTTTCACTTTTTTGCGATTTTCTCTAAAACAGCCCCTACAATTTTTTTTAAAATCAACTCATTTACCATATTTTGTATGCTCTAAAAATTTTGATAGAGGCCAGGAGTGTGTGTATACCTAATTTGAAAACTGCATAAATTATTTCCTAAATAGGTCTAAAAATAAGCTACGGTGACTGGGCTAATAGTCGCGTAAGGAGATTTAGGAGAAATTTTATGCAGTGAAAGGAGAAACAGTGTATGACCTTCAACCGCACATTGAAATCAAATTTATATTAATTCCAAGGCTACAAAAAAATATTCCATACCATTTGGGATCTGCCTTGACATTCTACTGTGTGTAAAGGGTAAAAATTTAATTAATTACTGGAATGTTTATTGTTACAGACTTTTTTGCTGTGAATTTTGGAGTACAAAACCATTAGAAATTGCTCTTAGCACTAAATCGTTGGATAATAATGTCTCATCTTTATCGCTGGTATTATTGTTAGAAGACTCACACGGGACGTTAAAGTTAGTATTTATTAATATTCATGCTCTTTTTATAAAATTCAACCTTTTTTAGAAACTTCATCCTAATTTACGTTCAATTGTTAATTATTCAACTAATTTTGATGCCATTTTATTGCAAAATCTAAAACCTAATGTTTTTAAAAATAGAGTGGATGCCAAATAAGCTTACCGTTGTAGCTGCATGAACAGTTCAGATTCAGTCGGTAGATTTTGTGTCTTAGTGCCGCACTGCCTGTTAAAATCACATGCGCTGAACGATGTAAATTATTATCTACTAGCTAAAGTACCCATTCTTCGAACGGTTTCCTTGGTGCTGTGGATGGTCGGTTGGGCTACCGAGTTCGATCCCTGTCAGGTCTGATATTCTTTAACTACCTATTCATTATTATCTATGCCCTTTCAACGTCAGCATTATTATTTACGAAAAAATATAGTTGAACGTAAAATAAAAGCAAGATCTTGGTGTTTTTAAATTAAGATATGCAGCTCTTTATTATTTTCATAACAAATGAAAGGTAAATCACAATAGGAACACCACGATGGTGATCACTATTAAGACGACTGATTCATTTTTGACAATGTGACCGCAAAAAGGTGTAAAGGGTACTGGTGGAATAGGTAGGTAGGCCTGTATTTATTGTTCTGTTTATTTTGTATGTTAATATTCTTCTAAAAATATTGGTGTATTTTTTGTTAACTTGGTAATATCTCCGTTATTATGCATGAAAATGAAAAACTTTACGCAATCAAACTTATTTCTCTTAAACGTTTCTACTTCTCTACATAATTTTTATTTTTTCTTCTACTCAAGAGAGACTTTAAGGGTAATCATTTTAGCTCGGACAATGAGTTGAAGGCAGCTATTGCGCCCTGGGTTTGAGAAAAGTCGGAAAAATTTTTCTGTGACGGAATGAAAAAACTTGTTTTACGTTGGGAGAACTGTGTAATGCATAAAGGTGACTATGTTGAAACTAAATATATGATTTTGAAGGCTAGAAATTTTACTTTAATATGTTTTGTACTCGATCTTGCCATTTGTTTGTGTTCACGTTCTACAACCATGTGTGCATTAGTTATCAGGCCACTCTCGTAAAACTCCACTTTTACTATGTAACTAATTTATTTTTTTTTTTGGTTTTAGACGAGAAATATTAGCACCTGATGCAGCATACAAAGTATTAGCTGGACAGTCAGATACTGTTGGTCACATCAGAAATCTATTTACAGATCCTTCTGTTCGTGTTTGCAGAATATCTAGACCCGTTGTCATTGATGAAAATGATTGGGCGACAAAGTAAGTCTAAAAACATTTTTTCTCTGTTGTACTCGGGATCATCAGGTTTACAGACATGTTACTGAAGTTAATAACTTTAAAAGTATCCTAAATACTTACAGAAAAACATTTTTACTTTCTCTTGTCTATATGAATTTATAGGAAGGAAAGTATTGTTTTCATGTTGATTTTTCAAAATAGAGATTTCTCCAGATCTACACGTTTTCAGACCCCTTGAACCCTAAAACCGTGTTTTTAGCGATTGGTCTGTGTGTGTGTGTGAACAGCATATCTCAAGAATGGAACATCGTACAAACTTGAAACCTAAGTTAGATACCACTAGAGGACCCGACACGAACATTTTCATCAAAATCGGTCAACCAGAGATAGTAGTTGTTTATTTGTTTGTGTCATTTTTCACTTTTTTTCGATTTTCTCATAAAGGCTTCTAAGATTTTTTAAAAATTGCCTAATTTACTCAATTTTTTATGCTCTACAAGATAGGGTAGGCGCCATGTTTGCTTAAATTCTTGGTAAGGGTGTTTTCACGTAAAAACGTTGTTTTTGTAAGATTACCGCTTTAATATGCAAATTAGCGCAAAAATTTATGTAATAAAAGTTGCAGAGAATTAAAAATGCTACAACTTTTATTTCAAACACTTTTTGGATAACGCTTAGTTTAGCGGTAATTAGCGATTTTCTGTTGTTTTTTCTCATGAAAACATGTAAAAAATTGATTATTTTAAAGATTTCAGCCTTAGTAAGCATTTTACAACAAATGTGTATATAATCAAATTTATAGGAAATTAAAAGATCTACAACTTTCTTTTAGAGAATTTTCTTCCACAGGGCTTAGTTTAGCGTGAAAGAGTGATTTTCCGTATTTATAAGCCAAACTGAGGTTGATTTTCATTTTGCGTCTTTCACGCATGATTAAAATAAGGTTATGTTTTTTGAGGTTAATTTTTTGTGTATTTCTAATCTTTTATTACTAATGTTAGGTAATATTGTTCATTATTTGTATTGGCAAGAGAAAGTGGTGTGAGTGTTCTTAAAAACCCTAAAGATAAAAAGTTATTCATCCTTGAGCAAAACCTACCTGTTTGATGTGGCTGAAATTTTCAAAGTAAGGATTTTCTCAACCAATTCTGAAAAGCCTCATAAATTATTTAATTATGAGGGTGAATAAAACATGGTGTGTGTAATTAACCCATTCATTCACCTTGGCCATATACATGTACATAAGATTTTACCTATTCTTATGCATTAAACTGCGCACATATCGCTTTGCGTAAAATTGGCCACATACATGAACAAATTCTTTAAGAGTCCAGCAAGTGCTGCAATTTATTGGGACTTTTGAAAAGTTTTAATAATTAAAAAGATAGTACTTTAAGAATATATAACTTATACCGTGCGTTCGGAAAGTCGCTGTGCACTGGAATTGTGACTATGGATTTATGAAAATATGTATAAAGAAATGACTAAGCATTTTGGAAAAAAATTTATTCAATACCTTAATTACATTGTTAAACCGTGATTACATTGTTTATAGAAGGTGTTCGAAATGACCTCCATTGGCATCAATACAGCATTGCACTCGTTTCATTTTGTTTGCAAACACCTTTCGCAACTGAAGAACAGTGATTCCTTGAATGTATGCCGTTTTTGCGGCTTTAAGTTCGTCAATCGGAGTGTGATGACGCCAATGGAGGTCATTTCGAACACCTTCTATAAACAATGTAATCACGGTTTAACAATGTAATTAAGGTATTGATTAAATTTTTTTCCAAAATGCTTAGTCATTTCTTTATACATATTTTCATAAATCCATAGTCACAATTCCAGTGCACAGCGACTTTCCGAACGCACGGTATATATATTTTTTTAATTCCTAGTATGTGTAAGTTGCAATCTGTTCAATTGAGAAAAATAAGCAACCCCATGACCCAATGAGATGAGGATGATATATATGACATGTAAATGAGGTGTACTCTTGTACAGAATCAGGCCGACAATTCCTGAGAGAGTATGGTTAATTGAACTCCAACCATCAAAGTGCACCGGTAACCACTGTCTAGCATTCAAATCCGTATAAAAGTAACTACCTTTACTAGGATTTGAACCAGGAACCTTCGTCTCCGAAAATCAGCTGTTAAACAGCTGATTTTGGCGATGACTTTACCTCTAGACCAACCCGATGAGTAAGAATATAATAATTTTTTTTAAATTCTAAGATAATAATTCGTGACTGAATGGGTTAATAAAAGGCATTAATGTAGAGTAGGGGAACTGACTTAGTTGCCTTCAGGTAGAATAGAGTGTAGTAACTAAGTCGGAATTTAACGGTGAGCATTTAACTGTTGAAAACAACAGTCATGATCGACGCCGAAGTTCAAGTTTAACCCTTGCTAACCTGGAATCCAGAAATATCGCATGCGCCATCACCTTTCTTGTTACTCAATTTTCTCCGTAACTATTCATTATTTTTCAGGTTTAGCTTTACTGGATAGAGAATTTTCTCCTCTTTCATTTGATGTATCTTGCATATTTGTATGATGAAAATTAACGACGTGGTGTTACGCGAAAGGTAGATTTTTTTTTGACAAGCCAGTACTAAAATTTGAGCGTTTTCATCCATAACTTTTCAACAAAAAAAGATATTTGTTTGAAAATACATCATCAGTTAGCTTTAAATGTTAAGGTCAAAATCAATAAATTAGAAGTGCCGGCGACAAATTTTATGACTAAAACCAAACGAAGAAGGTTAACACTACCCGTCTCGCCTATCCCTCGGTTAAACCTTACAATTAGCGTCAAAATAAATAACATATTTTGATTTATGCTATCATGTTTAGAAAAGGATAATACACAAAACAACGTGCGGAAAAGAGATAGAAACTTTCATAGAAAAGGAGTAAATAAAAATTGAAAAGAGATGACATTATTTTGAGGCGATTTTTTTCATCCAGCACGTTACTTTGTTGAACAAAATGTGTGATATCTTTTGAACGCGTGTAGCAATTTGCAATATCTAGATGTTGTTATTTTTACAATGATTTGCTTTATTTATGTATTTAGCTAAACATATTTTTTAGTGATTTAGTGACACATTTTGTATGTAAATTGATATTTCTGAAAGAAAATTTTTTTTTTCAATTTTTATTCTGGTCATAAATGAAAACGGAAAATTTTAATAACAAATTCTTTATAAATAAATGGTAATTTTTTGAAATTTTTTAGGAATGAAACTGAATGAAATAAAAGAGTTTGTATTAGGCGTAAAATGACAGTCCGCATGATCGTTAAAATCGCAGTTCTCGTCAGGTTAACGGCTGACAACATCAGTACAGTTCAAGAGCTAATCGAACTTGATCACCAGATTACTATTGAAGAAATTGCATTAAAAGTGGGCTTTAGTTGTGAGAATATCCAATCCATTATCCCAGATAATATTGGCTTCCGAAAAATTTCTGTGATTAAGTTCGATTAGCTCTCAAACTTCACTGATGTTGTCAACCGTTTAACTTATCCTTAGGGGTCCATCATGACTGTCATTTTCAACACTGGCGAACAATCTTTATTGAATGCAGAGAAAATGTTCACAATGATCAGTATACCGGCCGAACAGCAACTTCTCGCCAAGCCGATACCATTGACTCTGACATGCTCAACAAAATCTTCACTCTTTAGGCACCACGTTTATTGTCTGACGCTCATAACCAGTGTCGCTTGACAGCTGCACAATCTTTTTTTAAATTATTTGAAGATGAAGGTGACGCCCTCTTTTAAAGAATAGTCACTGATGATGAAACAATTGGGTTCATCATTCAACTCCTGAGAGCAAACAACAGAGCATGGTGTGGCAAAAAACAGGAGACAGCTCCCAAAAAAGTCAGTGATAGAATCGCCAGGAAAGGTGATGGCCACGGTTTTTTGGGACAGCTGATTATCTGCCTCGTGGAACCACAATAAATGCAATGCTGTGCTGTGTTCTGTACCATTTTTACCATCCTATTCAGAACAAAAGGCGGGGGCTCTTTTGTCATACAAAGTTTTGCTCTTTCATGTCAACGCCCAACCACAAACATGATCTTTTGGCCAAATTTTGATGGGAGATTGTCGAGCATCCTGCATACTTTCCAGACCTTGCTCTGAGCGACTTCCATGTGTTTCCACAGCTCAAGAATCATCTCGGTGGTTGACGCTTCACTAATGATGACGATATGAAAAACAAGATTGATAACAGGCTTCAGAATTTGGCGACAGATTGGTATGAAGCTGAAATTAAAAAACTTGCCTAGGTATCAAAATGCTTGGAAAGGGTTTGAGATTTTGTAGTAAAACAGGTAATTCCTTACTAAAATAAATAAATCAATTTTGTAAACCTTTTAATTTTTTTCCTTGACAAGGGAAACTTATTTTTTGAATGTCCCTCTTATATTGTAAGGATCAAAGCAGTTGAAAAGGTTAGTGAATAATTATATAATAATATTTCTAAAATAGAATTGATTTCAAGCTGCAGGTTGCATTATTAAGATTTATTTTTACATGTTTTAATTTAAAATTCTGGGTTTTGTTGTAACAGTGAGTTCTTGGTAACCTTGGAGAACTTTAGGATCATGGAAATAGGTGTACTGCATCTTGGCGTATGTGCTGTGCTATTAGGAAAGCTGGCAATTAACCTTCAGTTGAAAGAATAATTTTAAAACTTATTCACAATTGGGAAATGTTGAATATTGTTGGTTAATTTTACTTTATTATTAAAATTGATGTATTTATAAGTAAAATTTTATTTCTGCTTATGAGCTTTCTGCTAACCCATCTGAACAATAAAGATTTTTTTAAATACTTTTTTTTATTTATATGAAATATCGTTATTTTTTTAATGTTAGTTTAGAATTTATTTATACACAATTTTGTGGTTTGTAACTTAAATAAATAACATTATGTAATATTATTGGCTATTTATTTTTTATTTATTATTGTTGTTTAACCCTTTCCAATATATTGATGTCAACCTTCAACTAATAAAATTTGATATCAACTTTCAAGTCATATACTCGTAATCTTAATCCATCCTAGTACATGGATTTGTCCATAGTTGGATGAGATAATTTCCACCACCTCTAACGTAAAAGGATAGTAGTATACTGTAAGAAATTTTGTATTGGGGTAATTTCTTTTTCACTTTCTCTTGCCTGTATGAAAATATAAGAAGGAAAGTATTGTTTTCATGTCAATTTTTCGAAATCAAGTTTTCACCGGATCTACACGTTTTCAGAAAACCCAAAAAACATGTTTTTAGCGATTGGGCTGTGTGTGTGAGTGAATATCTCAAGAACGGAACATCGTAAAAATTTGAAACTTAAGTTACATACCACTACTGGTCCCGACACAAATATTTTCATCATAATCGGTCAACTGGAAGTAGTAGTTTATTCGTGTAATTTTTCACTTTTTAGTGATTTTCTCAAAAACTGGTCCTACGATTTTTTTTAAATCGCCACAATTACTAAATTTTTTATGCTTTACAAGATAGGGTAGGTGTCATGTCTGCTGAAATTCTTGGAGAGGCTGTCTTCACGTAATAAAAATTGTTTTTTTAAGATTGCTGCTTTAATATGCATTTTAGCGCAAAAATGTTTATAATAAAAGTTGTAGACAATTTAAAAACTTACAACTTTTATTTCAAATATTCTTTTGTATAACAAAACTGGTAATTAGTGTGACCAAAAGGGGCAATTAGTGATTTTCTGTTTTTATCGTCATGAAAACGTGTAAAAAAGTCAATTTTTTTACGATTTCAGCCTTAGTAAGCATTTTACGACAAAAGTGTAATTATCAAATTTATCGGTAAGTGATAATAGTGTAATGCAATAAGTACGAAGTGATACGCTGTATTATGATTTCTCTGTGAGTTTTAAGGTAGATTCCTCGATTTCTGTACCTGAATTGTACCTGTTTACAAGCACAACACATTCTTAACTACATGCAAGAATAAAAGGTTATTTTAATTCAATTCCTTAATAGGGTAATCAAAATTTCTTACTTTATAACCAATAACTTCAGAAAAGATTAAAAGAGATGTTCATCAGGTACTGTCCCTATCAACTGCAACAAAATGAAGTAGCGGTAGAAATTCATTTACTAACGCAGAGGCCTGAAACTACTGTATCGGTATTTGCATAGTCAAACTTATCTAATTATGTTAGAAATAACAATAGTTATTGAAAAACAGGAGAAAAAACCTACCGACGACGAGATTTTAGTGATTTATAATAATTAGTCTTGGGCTACAGCTCAAGGATGAAGTGCCTGACAGTATTTTTGAAAATTTAAATAAATGTGAAACTTTTTTTGAACGTATTGCTTTATTCAAACACAAGAAAAAACGGGAAATTACTCACTTTTTCAAGGTGTAAATTAACATTTAAAATACTGTAATTAATTAGATATTCTAGCCAATACTTGTCAATATCAAAAACTAAAGAATGCATTTAGGATTAGTGTTTTAATAAACGATTTGGATAAATTTAGGGTATTTATCTTTCATGTTAGTGTTTTGAAGAAATATGTACTATAAATAAAAATACAGTATTAAGCTACAAATGAGTTTCAGATGCTTTTAATTACAGCCAAGATCTATGTATGAGGTAAGTTCCTACTTTAAATCAATACATACTCTTTGTACTATTATTAACCGTAATTACGTAACACATGATCTTTAAAAAAATTAATTTACTAGTTAAGACATGTCTATTAAGAAAATTAACTGTATTTAATTCATCATACAACATGAAAAAATTTGTTAATAAAAATTAGCTTGGAAATTCTTGTTACTTCGATATAATTAATACCTCGATTTAACTAATTTTTTCCCAGGATTCTTGATTTCATTACATCAAAGTTCGACTATATATAAAAATACAATTTTAAATAATAACATAATTATGGTAAATTATATTATGGTACAGTAAAAGCCTATTTCCATGACGCTAGTTCACTAGCAGGATACACTAGCGCATCAGTTCCCATAACATTAATTTACTAACTGCTTATCACAAACTAGTACGGTTTCCAAACGTTCACATCTAGCTAGTTTACTAGCGCTATTTAACCACACGTCCTTTTCTTCCCTACTAGCGCTAGTAAAATCAAACATGTTCAACACCACTAGCATCGTGGGAAGTTTAAAAGTGACCAAACAACTGTGATGCAAGAACAGGAAGCAGGGTGTCAAAATTTAAGACTATGATATTGGCAGGAAAGATTATGCTAACCGTGTTTTGGGATGCAAATGGGTCTATACTGGAAGATTCCATGGAAAAGAGGATAATTATCAACAAAGAATATTACTGTGTATTGTTCACTAATAAACTTAAACCCGTAATTCACAGCAGACGACGAGAGAATGATTTGCTGTTGCACGACAACCACTGCCGTTATACGGCACCCTTGAAACCATCGACAAATTGGGTTTCAAGTTACTGGAATATCCATCTTACAGTCCAGATCTTACTCTATAAGACTTTCATTTGTTTGGGCGGCTGAAAAATAATTTGTGAGGTCATCGATTTTTCTCAGACCAAGACGTGCAGGAAGTGGTTTTACAACCAACCGAAAGCCTTCTTTTTGGCAGGAAAAAGCAAGCTGGCGGACTGCTGGACCAAGTGCATTACAAAGGAGGGAGACAATATTGAAAAAACGAGTAAGTCAAATTGTATTTTTTATGGAAATTAATTGTTTTACGAAAAGTCCGGATAATTTTTGACTCACCCCATACTAGATTGTGGTGGTACAAATATCAAAACCTTACATTGAGTATTCTAATGTTATCACAGATGCAGTAAAAAGAATTTCATTTGATTTTACATTTCATTTGAACACCTACCACATAACATCAAAGCATACATTTTTGAACTAAAATATTTTTATTACTACACTTCAAGGGAAAAAAATAAACTAACTTAATAATTCCTACCGTATTTTTTTAACTAGTTTCAAGTTCAGATTACCACAAGTCAACTGCACTGCACTATATACAAAATTAACATATTTTTTTTAGCCTTAGTTTCCAAATCTTTAAAGATACAAAAATTATTTTCGACTAAATGAACATCAGCATTTGCAGATACACTATTTTTAAATGAGTTCAGAATTTTTTATAAATTATAATTGAAACAATGTCAAAATTTTCATTCAAAGAACTTAAAAAATGATGTTGGAAAACTTTTCTCTGGTTACCCATAACTTGAATAAATTGGTAATTTTTCATTGATTACTATAATTCATTTCCTTCCATAAGGATCAGACCATATTTTCATACCTGCAAAACCAAAATATATTTAAAAAATCAATCCTGCTTAAAGAAAAGAAAAAAAATATTAAAAGTAAAAATCCCTTACATGAGACTCGTCTCATGGCTGATGGCAATTTTTAAAAGAGCTTACTTTTACCTTATGGCAAAAACCATTAATATTATTTCTGTATTTACTCTTTAAGAGGAATCGAATGATACTATTTTTGTTTCCAAATTCTGATTTTGATTTCTTGACTTCGGGTTTTGACCCACTTTCAGTTGAAACTGGAACTTCAAACCCAATCCAGGCACACTAAAATTTTGTGTAAATTACGAATCCAAAAACCATTTGTTGCTATCTCTGTTGCAGCAGGCGTAGCTCAAAAGTCGGTTGCATTAGGCGACCGGAGCAGCAGGGCATCCAGCGGCGTAACTGAGTTCAAAAAAATGGAAAAGGGTAGGGGAAGCCTTCGCTGCTGCCACAAAGAGGAGCGGCCATTGGCTACCGAGTCTACACCCCTGCCTGAAGCCAGGAGCGGTCGCTAATGCAGCTTCACGTTTCGCTGCTGCCTCAGTAGAAAGAGCGGTCACTGGTGAGGCAAGTACCTCTACACCGCTACATAATAGGAGCGGTTGCCAACTTGGCGAACACCGTTTACCGCTGCCTCAAGGAGGAGCAGTTGCTGGTGAAGCAAAGGGAAGGGTTCAGTGTGGAGCAAAGAATGTACTCAATATTGGGTGTTCAATCTCTCTCTGTCTCAACCTTTTCATAGAAAAGGTTGAAACCTTTTCGCGTCAATACTGACTGACTGAGTTCCTTCAACTAGTCGAGTCCAGCCAGTTAGCTACCCGCCATCGTACAAGCGCCATGAGAAGTTTGCTGTCTGCGCTATCTACCAGCAGCCGAAGCACCTATCTCACAATGTTTGCAGCATCTTACGGGCAAAACACCAACGACGGAGTGGCGTAGAAATAGTACATATCATCTCATGTAGTTTCTGACTTTGATTTGAGACTTCCGGTTTTGGGTCGCTTCAAACCCATTTTAGCACCACTATTTTTAATTTCTCTTGCCTATATGAATATATAGGAATGAAAGTATTGTTTTCATGTTGATTTTTCGAAATAAGAGTTTTCACTGGATCTACATGTTTCAGACCCCCTGAACCCAAAAAACATGTTTTTAGCCATTGGTCTGTGTGTGTGTGTGAACAAATTATCTCAAGAACGGAACCTCATACAAACTTGAAACTTAAAACTTAGGTTAGACACCACTATCGGACCTGGCACAAACATTATCATCAAAATTGGTCAACCGGAAGTAGTAGTTTATTCGTGTAATTTTTCACTTTGTGCGATTGCCTCAAAAACTGGTCCTACGATTTTTTTAAAAATAGCCTCGTTTACTAAATTTGTTATGCTTTACAAGATAGGATAGGCGTCATGTCTGCTGAAATTCTTGACTGTTTTTTTCTCATGAAAATGTGGAAAAACCAATTTTTTTAAGATTTCAGCCTTAGTATGCATTTTACGACTAAAATGTATATAATAAAATTTATAGGAAATTAAAAGATCTACAACTTTTATTTAAAGCATTTGTCTCTACAGATCTTTTTTTGTTTAACGTCCGACTGTTCTGCAATTACTGCTAATGCAGACGGTGAATGATGAAATGATTTTTGTAACGTATGAAAAAATGCCATACCTGAATGGGATTCGAACCCAAGACCGCATGATGAGAGGCGAGCACGTTACCAACTTCGCCAATGCGGCCGGCGAGCCGGCCTAGTTTAGCGTGAAAGAGTGATTTTCTGTAGTTTTAAGCCAAACTGAGGTTGATTTTCATTTTGGGTCTTTCACTCATGATTAAAATAAAGTTAAATGTTTTTTGAAGTTAGTTTTTTTGTTTATTTCTAATGTTAGGTTACATTGTTTATTATTAGCATTGGCAAGAGAAAGTCATGAGAGTGTTTCACACCAGTTTTTTTTGTGTAAATTACGAATCCGAAAACTGTTGGTTGTAGTTTCTAACAACTGGGTGTGACGGACGAACAAAGGAAAATGATACATGACAATTTTTTAAATTTCAACCAATATTCATCTCGGAAACTGGTGTCTGTTTAATTTATTGTTACCCATTTTTATGCCTTCTTCCACAGCTCGGGCATGACAACTTTAAAAAGCCACACAGTTTGTATCATGGGAGTTACTTATAAAAAATAATAAAAGTAATTAACTTACCTCCAGGTTGTACAGCTTCTTGGTCAATATTTTTTCTATTAACAGCTTGAATTTGTTCTGAAAAGAATTAAAAATGTCAATAATATTTTTAAGACAAATAGTTTTAAAGTAACTACATTAGAAAATAACAAACTATTCCATAAATAATAAATTATACAACACAAAAATAAATTTTAACTAAGAATGATGTAACTAACGTTTTCTTTATTTTTTATAACTTTATAACAATAAAAATTCAGATAAATAATTTTCAATATGAAGGCTTTCAAATTCATATTTTGCTGACAAGGAGAAAGTTGGTATCTTTTTCAACACACTTCATGTGATCTGTTATCTAGATAAGGGAAGGTTGTTCATAAATAGTGTTAAACTTTTTAAATAAATACTACAACAATTTTATATAGTTGTAACGTGCTCGCCTCT
Source organism: Catonia carolina (assembly GCA_035578175.1). Taxonomy (NCBI): domain Eukaryota; kingdom Metazoa; phylum Arthropoda; class Insecta; order Hemiptera; family Achilidae; genus Catonia; species Catonia carolina. Next base: position 33,797,781 of record JAQMRL010000009.1, on the reverse strand, counting down.
CATCATGCGGTCGTGGGTTCGAGTCCCACTCAGGCACGGCATATTTTCATATGTTACAAAAATTAATTTCATCCTCCATTGTAAACAGTTACACCCCAACATCGTCGATAATGACCGTTGCACTTGATGCGACGTTTAAAAAAAAAAAAATTTATATTCAATTAAGTGATTTACAGAACAAAATAAACAAAGAAAATTAAAATGTTAATCAATTACATCCTTGTACTTGTTATATTAGGGATGAATAATAGAACTATTCTATTATGTGGACACCCAATCCGATTTCTGCTGATTTTTTTCACTACTATACTAAATAAATGAACGGAATGATTAGATTACATTGTTTGATTATTTTACAAACGAAAACTGTAGTAAAGTATTGTTATTGAAAACTGACTAATTATTGAACGTAATAAAGGTACTTGAATAATGGATCTGATGCCTCTATACACTCGTCCTTTAAGTGAATGCTACTTCAATTTTTGCTGATTTCTTCAACTTTTATTACTTTTACATCTTGGTGGCAGTTTTTAAAATTTTCCATCTGTCACACCCAAATATCAAAAACTACAAGAGATAGCAACAAACGGTTTTTGGATTTATAATCTATACAAAAAAGTTAGTGGGTCTGGATTGGATATGAAGTTTTGGTTTTGACCAGAAGTGGCCCAAAACCCGAAGTCAAGAAATCAACATCAGAATTTGGAAACAAAAATAGTGACATTCGATCCTCTTACAGAGTAAACAGAAATCATTAGGTTTGAAGTTCCGGTTTCGACCAGAAGCGGCCCAAAATTGGAAGTCAAGAAATCAAAGTCAGAATTTGGGAACAAAAATACTGTCATTAAATTCCTCTTAAAGATTAGATACAGAAATCATTAATGGTTTTTGCCATAAGTCATAGGTAAGCATTTTTAAAAATTACCACCAGTCATGAGATGCGTCGTCTCACAAAAGGGATTTTTTTAGTTTCAGTTAATTAATCTATAATTTAACTTGAATTTATCAGCAAGGTTAACGTAGATCTTAGGAACTAATGCCCAACCCTGTCCATCAGGTAAAAAGTCATTTTGTAAGATTTCTCACAAACTCGATGTTGTGGCAGTACGTCCAATTCCTAGAAAATTTCACCACATCTTCATACTTGGGAAATTGTCATTCACCATTCCATCTCGCTATCAACTTGTGAAAAAACAAGTTAATGCACGGAAAATTATTAATAAACTATAGACAATGCTGTTACCATGCATAAAGTAGTAAACTGGTTACTTTAATACCATTTTTAATTTAATTTTTATAATTATGAATGCAATTAGATAAAAAAAAAATACACACTGGGGGAGTTAAGATGACGGGCAAGTTGTGCTCTGATAATGAGATGCCCAGACAATGGAGAAATGGCAAGGGTCATTTGGCAATTATGTGGATGCATGGTTTTTCAATAATAAATCAACACAATTTAAAATTTCTAAATATATAAATGTCGTTTTCCATTTGTAAATCACAGGTACCCATAATCCATTCACTTCCACACTAATAACCCAGTAATTAACGGAATGAAATCTGAAATAGGAGTAACTTCCACATAATGGAAGAGTACCTAGCGAATTAACTTCAAAACAATGTATTAAACATTTCTTGAGGTTCTTATTCCAATCACCAATTATATTTTAAAATGGTTTAAAAAAATAAAATTTACACCAAGGTAACAGATGGTGAGGTACCTATATCCAATTAATTAGCACACAACATGTTGTGTAAGTATTTGCTGTACACTCCGTTAGCTATACTTGCAACCAGAATAACTAGCATTAGACAAATTAAAATATATCTCTTTCTAGAAACCCATCAAAGAAAATCGTAGTATAACTCGCATGGCATATCCTAATTGGTGTTTTAAGTGAGTAACCAACAGGTATAGTTTCTAGATAGAGAATACCTAAATACTACAAAAAAAATTTAACAATTTAGACACCTTGACTACAAAAACTTTTTGTAGTTCTCTAGTATCACACATATATTATTTCAAAATACCCAGTAGTTTATGAAAATAAGCGTATCTAATATTACAAAAGTGTAATCTTCCTATTCCAAGAAGTTTGTAAATGCCGCCGAAGAAAACTAATGCAGTGAACTTTGCTGGGTCAATGCAGCATGACTTCACCTCGCTTATTTGTATTAAATGTAATCAAATAAAAGTAAATTTTAAAAAATATAAATTATTTTACTTACTGTATTTATCAACATTCATAATTGGATAAAAAAAAATAGGATACATAAATATTAGCGTTGCTGCAGCAAATCCACCGATAACGCCGAAATTTTTAAGAGTTTTATTCATTGGTCTATTAAACATTTTAGTTTTTTTAATTAGAATGTAAACTAATATTCCTTAGAAACACATTCTTATTACAAATCAAGCATATTCTAAACCTTAAAGAAAATTTCAGTCACTACTTAACCTACAAAATACTGTTATCATTAGAGGTTAGGGATTATTTCGCTAGAGGACGGTTTGATTTGTAAAGGAACAGACAGCGTTCTGTGATGAATGTGTTGATGTTTTAAGGTTATGTAAGCAGCAGCAAGACCAGTGAAATATAACAAACAATTACTGTAACTTATTAATTTAAATCTTTATTGACTCATTATCTGTTGAAACCATTACTGTCATGTTTTTGTAAGGACAATGTTTTAAATACGTTATCGATATGTTTGCGAATAGCAACAACCAATGTTGGGGAGAATTGCCTCAAAAACCTGAAAGAGAATGGGATAAAATTGTGCCAAAAGATCTCGGGAAACTTGTAATAATAAGCGCTATTAAACCTGAATTACCGAAACCGTATCAACCGGTACCTGACGAAACTTGTGCTCTCAACAGTCTAATCACGTAAGGAAATGAACATCTTTATTTATGTATTAACAAAAAAATCTTCAACATAGTTTATTTTAATTATCTGTTTTGTGAAAAAATGTGGAACTATACCACATTACTTATCGAAATTAGTATGTTATCGCAATATTTATAGTATTTTAAATGTCAAAATTATTTTATGGCAGTTTGTCATTTAGACTGCAGATTTATTGTAACTAAGATTTAACGTCACATGAATTTTATTTAAAAAAACTACTGTGTGGTATAAAATTGAAAAAATTAGCCTAATTATTTACTTTTAGGACACCAAACCAATTTGAACCATTTTGTTTAAAATCGATACTTTTTTGTACGCTGAATCCGAATATAAATAATGGAAAGTACAGTGGATATTGTGTTCAGAAATTGAACACAAAACCACCCAAAGCGTTTTGTTTAAAAAAAATTTTTTTTTTGTTTACAATCATATCAATGTGTTAAAATTTCTATATCCTAGCCAAGAATTGAAGCTAGTGCTTTCCTATTTGTAGTTTACCATATTAACTACTGTACCACTGATTTTATTCAAGAGTTGAAGAAGTCTACAGGTCGTGAATTCAAACATTTTGATTACCTCATTTTCCTCAGTTTATCTTCTCCAAAATAGGAAGGTTTTAACTCACTGTGTGTATAAAAGAAGAAGAAATTTGAACCAAAACACTTGTGCAATTATATTCCAAGATTGGTTAACAAAAATTGAAATTGAAACCAAACCTATCATACATTAAAAGTAAAGTTGTGGAAAAACAGTGTTTGTTTCAATCATAAGCAGTTTCTTGCATTAACATTTAAAAGTCTTCTAATTTTAAGGTAGGCCTATACTTGGTTCTAATTCTACAATTTATTTTGAAGGGTCCCTAAAGAATGCAGTGCCATTGATGAGACTGTTCTTGGAACAATAAAACTGCTGGAACATGCACGAAAAGTGCAAGAGCTTATAAATATTGCAACATCTGAGGTAAGAAATTTAATTAAGTTTTTCTAAATCTTCTGTTTTAGTTCCTGAAGATATAAGTATACAAAGAACATTGATACAGGAAATGTTTACAATTTTTACTTTCTCTTGCCTATATGAATAATTAGGAAGGAAAGTATTGTTTTTATGTTGATTTTTCGAAACGAGTTTTCACCGGATGTGTTTTTATCGATTGGTTCTTGTATGTGTGTGTGTGTGTGTGAACAAAATATCTCAAGAACAGAACATTGTACGAACTTGAAACTTAATACTTAAGTTAAGTACTACTAGAGTACCCAACACAAACATTTTCATCAAAATCGGTCAACCGGAAGTTGTAGTTTATTTGTGTAATTTTTCACTTTTTTGCAATTTTCTCAAAAATGGCTTCTACGATTTTTTTTAAATCGCCCCCTTTACTACTTTTTTATGCTCCATTAGCATTACATATTTTCACTAAAATATGTAAAAAAAACCAATTAAGATTTGCAGCCTTAGTATTCATTTACGACAAAAGTGTATATAATCCAATTACTTGAAAATTAAAATATCTACAACTTTTATTTAGAGCATTTTTCTCTACAGAGCCTAGTTTAGCATGAAATAGTAATTTTCCGTATTTTTAAACCAAACCGAGGTTGATTTTCATTTTGCATCATTCCCTCATGATTAAAATAAGGTTATGTTTTTAAAGTTAGGTTTTTTTGTTTATTTCTAATGTTTTATTACTATACTATTTTTCAAGGGTGATGAGCTCTGAACGTATGCATTGCCCCCCACCCACTTTATAGTTAGCCAATGACCTCCCAGCAATGTTGCCAATACTTGTTCTTGTAGCTCTGTTAAATATTTTGTCAGCCATTTTTTTGGTCTTTCAATAACATTATAACCTATGAACATACAGTCAGCTGATTATATTATAAAGTATTGCATGTTAACCCGCTCTATAATCGATGTGTTCAGTATGAGATGCAAGACGAGAGTGAACTATTGCGACTCTTATACGCATGCGCGCCTAATATTTGTCAGGTACAATCTGACAACACTGGCAAACATTCTGATAAGTCTAAACCTGTGGAACAGCAGAGCTCATCAACCGTGAAAAGCATTTTAATATTAGATTATATTGTTCATTATTTGCATTGACAAGAGAAAGTTATGTGAGTGTTTCACACCAAATTTTTAAGATACTAAACAATAGACCTAAAGTATCGCATGAGTGGTTTAAAGAAGTCAGAAAGGATATTGCAGAAACCGAATAAACCAAGAAAACTTTATGAATCGAACAAAATTGAAACAACTAATTACGGATGTCCACTATTCAGAGGTTTTACTGTATTAGCTTATAAACCCATAGTCAAGGTTTTTTATAAATTTATTTATTTAGTAACATCTAAGAAACTTTTATTTGAATGAATGATATGTATTTCCAGCCAGCCAAAATTACTTTAAGTCCAGCCTCTTTTAGTTTGCTCCTAATGTAAACAAATAATGATGTCACTGAAATTTGTGACATCATTATTACTAATTATTACTAATGCATGCATTATATCAAAATGTGTACACGCTGATTAAAAAGTAACAACAAAAAACTTTCAAAAGTATTTAAATACAAAATACTTTTAAAAGTATTTTTCTAAATGAAATTACTAGGCCTACATCATATCATGACTGATGTTTTTAGTACTTTAAGTACTTATAATTTAAAAAATAGTTAACTTAATAGGAATACAACATACGTAAAGTCGCATACTATAGCGTGCACCCTGTAGTAGATGGCTTTTGTTGTTGACAGTAGGAGGAAACTAAGAACGGCTGAACTGTAGTTTGTATGTCACTTAACTTTATTGATTAATTTTTTTTTTCATTTCGTACAGGATGAAAGAAACGTGGTAGAAAAAATTAAAAATTGTCCTCCATTTCCTGAAATTTGTGATAAAAAGGATAAAAAAATAAAGACCGAGGAAGATTTGAAATACCATGTTACACAAGGTGATGAATTAAGGTATGATACTTTTTTTTAATAAATTTATTTATAGGAGTATTTCGGGATGCCTGTGTATTTCAGATAAGACTATTAATCCACTGAATAATTTTAGGTTATGTTTTTTACTTTCTCTTGCCTATATGAATATATATAGGAAGGAAAGTAGGTATTGTTTTCGTGTCGATTTTTCGAAGTAGAGTTTTCACCGGATCTACACATTTTCAGACCCCTTGAACCCTTTTGAGGTCAGTTTTTTGTTAATTACTAATGTTAGGTAATGTTTTTCATTATTTGCATTGGCAAGAGAAAGTTGTGTGAGTGTTTTACACCAGATATTTTTGGTTGAGTTGATGATTCATGTCGTGATGGTATCCAATATCTGAAGTAATTATGGCAGAAGAAAAATTAATAAAAAAAATTGAAAGCATATATTTATATTAAAGTTTGTTTTGTTTTTAAAATTTTCAGCCCATTTGCTGCCGGTCAACCACTGGATTATTTTCCATTAACTCCAGATAACTCTCACAAAATATTACGGAAATCTGTTGCAGCTCTAATTGCACATACTGGATATGATAGTAAGCCAATTTTTCTTAATCCTTGAATATGTAGATTATAAACCATTCATAACTTTGCCTCTGTGGGTTGAAATGGAGGAAAGAGTCATTTCCATGCTGCTATTATAAATAAATAAACTTTTATTTTCGTGTAAAACAATGTACATCTGTTTACATTTAGGAATAGGGATTGGAAAAGTTATGCTATTGCACAGAATGCTAAAAGGTGTTATGCAAGAAGTATTGTGTATATGGAATAAATAACGGGTGTTTTATTTAGGACGCAACCCTGATTATAAGAAGATAGAAGTAATACATCAGTAAATTTTCTGTCTCCCAATCGGTATGTTGGCTACAGTGTACTCAAGGCCAATTACCTAAGACAGTTAAAATGTTCCAGTTAAGCATTAGTGTGGTGACAGCTGTCGTTTCGTTATATTGTGTCAGGAATGGTTTTTTTCCAAGGAAGAACGCGTGTTTATTATAGAGACTTACATAACGAGTAAATCTTACAAATGTGTGCAAGATAAGTTTCAGTTGAAATTTTCCCGTTCTGCCATTTCGAATAAATCGTCAATATTGCTTTTGATAAATAAATTTTGTAGAACTGGGAGTATACTCAATGAGAAACCACCTCGCCAGCCAACAAAGTTAACCGCGGAAGTTCTCGAAGATTTTGAAAAATCGTTTGACTCAATCACCTTAAAAATTGCTTAGAAGATTATCATCACAAGCTGGGCTAACATTAACTACTGTTTTCAAAGCTACGAAAAAGTTACGTTTGCATCCTTATCGCTTTGGCGTAACTCATGAACTGAAAGCTACAGACCATTAGAAACGATTACAATATTGACGGTGGTTTCGATCTTTGGTTGAAGAAAATGGTATTCAATTGTTGGATCATTTTTATTCTAGTGATGAGGCTTGGTTTCATTTAGATGGCTATGTGAATAGTCAGAACTGTAGAATATGGAGTGAAACTTATCTTGCACACATTTGTAAGATTTACTCGCTATGTAATTCTCTACAATAAACACGCGTTCTTCCTTGGAAAAAACCATTGCTGACACAATATAATGAAACGACTGCTGTCACCACACTAATGCTTGACTGGAACATTTTAACTGTCTTAGGTAGTTGGCCTTGAGTACACTGTTGCCAATATACCGATTGGGGGACAGAAATTTTACCGATGTATTACTTCTATCTTCTTATAATCAGGGTTGTGTCCTTAATAAAACACCTGTTAGTAATTACATCAAGTGCTATAAGAAATTACCCAGATGAGATTTAACAAATTTCTACAATGATCACTTGAGACCAAAAATAGCACAGCAGATCAGAAGTGCAACAAAAACCATGCTCAACCATTTTTCAACATCAAAGGCATTGTCCACCTCAAGTTCAAACCAGCTGGTGTTACATGAACACAGATTTTTATTGTGATGCTTTGAGGTGATAGAGAAAATTTGCAAAGAAAATAACAAAGTTTTTGACCAAATACAAGATGGTCACCGTCCCACACCCTCCATATTCACCAGATTTAATCCCATTTGACTTACTTTTTTTCCCAAAAATGGAAATTCCCATGAACGGTCACTGCTTTGACACTGAAGAAGATATTCAGAAGAAAAAACTGGTGGTGTTTGACAGCCTTTAGGAACAGGATTTTCTTGATACTTTCCAGATATGAGAAAACTTAAAAATTTTTGGATCGATTCATAAGATCACTTTGAAGGAGTTTGGGTGCTAGCAGTAGTCCTAGGTAAACAAAAAAAAATTATTATATCTAGTCAGGGAACTTTCTATAGCACCTCGTATATTAAAACATCAAGTTTTATGTCTGCACTACGTTAAACCTTGTGACTTACATCCATTAAAGATTATTTTGAAAAATTGTCAATTGTCAGAATCTCCTTGTTGGGAAGAACAAAACAATTCAGTGCTCTGAGAATGCACAATTCTTAAAAGAAATTAGTTCTGAAGACCAATTTACAAATTTGTGTTGTAGCATGTAGAGTAAGATTATAGAAATTGTAAAACCTGTGATTTTGTAAAAAAAGTTAATTACTCTGTTAATTTTATTACAGAGGCCAGAGATCCTACATTAGCTGTTCTAACTGATGTAGCTGATGATTTTCTTCGTAAATTTACAATAAATCTCAGAAATTTAGTTGAACAAGAAATCCTTCATGGACCTACACAATTTCCGGTAAGGTTTTTGTTTTTTTTTTTAAATAAGTCGTATCATTGTTTTTATTATTGTGTATTAGAGTTAAGTACCCTTGATTTTGAGGCTACTTCGCTATCTTAAACAAACGTGCTTCGGCCCGTAACATTAGCCCACATTCACAGAAATATACTCCAAAGTAATACTCCAAAGTAATTTTTTTTATACTCCAAAGTAATTGGGAAGTATATAATTTCAAGTTTAATATTTCAAGAAGTATATAGTTTCAAGTTCATATAATATTTTGTTCTTGAGATATTTTGTTCACACAGATACACACATACACGCAGACAAATCGCTAAAAACATGTTTTTTGGGTTCAGGGGGTCTGAAAACGTGTAGATCTGGTGAAAACTCAATTTCAAAAAATTAACATGAAAACAATACTTTCCTTTCTATTTATTCATATAGGCAAGAAAAAGTAAAAATTTACCCTGAAGGGTTTGAAAAGGGTGTATAACACTTTTTTTATTTTTTTCTATCCGTATTATGTACGTTGCAATCTGTTCAAATTCAGAACAAAAAGCAACCACGTGACCCGATGAGATGAGGATGATGTGTATGACCTGTAAATTAGGTGTATTCTTGTACAGACCCAACCCACCCATTCCTAAGAGAGTATGGTTAATGAACCCCAACAATCAAAGTACACCTGTAACCATTGTCTAGTATTTAAATCTGTATAAAAGCATTTACCTTTACTAGGGTTTGAACCAAGAACCTTCGTCTCCAAAAATCAGCTGTTAAACAGCTGACTTACGGTGACAACTTTACCTCTAGACCATCCCGGTGGGTCGTTAACACATAAATCAATATTTTAGGTTAATAGATGGTTGAAACCCGGTGGATTTTTTTTTATTTAATGACTGTCTGTTTTGCAATTTCTGCTAATGCAGATGGTGAGAAGGATGATAGATGAACAATGTTACACCTGATCGAGAATCGAACCCGGAACCCCGGCATAGAAGCCAGTTGCGCCAACCACTACACCAACGGGCCAGCCAGAGATGTTACCTATAGTGCACCTAAAAATATTAACCCTTAAAAATATTACAAATATGTACCCATAAGGGGTTAAAAACAATGTTCAACCCTTAAATAAATATTTTTGTTTATTAAGTTTCGGACAAGGTTGATGGCTGAAATTTGATGGATGTGTCCAAATATACAGATATCAGATTTTTCCAAATCAGAAAATTTTAATTTTGTTTTTACTTATGACCCTAATTAAAAAATCTGATGTGAAACACTCACACAACTTTCTCTTGCCAGTGCAAATAATTAACAATAAACCTAACATTAGTAATAAAACATTAGAAATAAACGCACAAACTAACCTCAAAAAACATTAGTGAAATACACAAAATTAAAATCGACCTCAGTTTGGCTTAAAAATACGGAAAATCGCTCATTCACACTAAACTAGGCACTGTAGAAAAAAATGCTTTAAAAAAAAGTTGTAGATCTCTTAATTTCCTATAAAGTTTATTATATACACTTTTGTCGTAAAATGCATTCTAAGGCCGAAATCTTAAAAAAATAGATTTTTCACACGTTTTTGTGAGAAAAAAACAGAAAATTGCTAATTACCGCTAAACTAAGTGTTATACAAAAAAATGTTTGAAATAAAAGTTGTAGAATTTTACATTCTCTACAACTTTTATTATATAACGTTTTGCGCTAAAATGCATATTAAAGCCGCAATCTTAAAAAGAAAATGTTTTTACGTTAACAGCCTCACGCAGAATTTCAGCAAACATGGCGCCTACCCTATCTTGTAGAAAATAAAAAATTGAGTAAACCAGGCGATTTAAAAAAAAATCGTAGGACCAGTTTTTGAGAAAATCGCAAAAAAGTGAAAAATTATACGAATAAACTACTACTTCCGGTTGACCGATTTTGATGAAAATGTTCATGTCGGGTCCGGTAGTGGTATGTAACGTACGTTTCAAGTTGGTACGATGTTCCGTTCTTGAGATATTCTGTTCACACACAGACCAATCGCTAAAAACATGTTTTTTGGGTTCAGGGGGTCTGATCCGGTGAAAACTCGATTTCGAAAAATCGACATGAAAACAATACTTTCCTTCCTATATATTCATATAGGCAAGAGAAAGTAAAAAATAACTGAAATAAAATAAAATTATACATAGTTGACGCCAGGACGGGCAGCTAGTTTTTTTTTAAATAAAGTAATTATTTTATGGAATTTTCCGTGATGTGTTACAGGATATAATTGAACATCTGTATCATAAGATGGGATTTGGCAGTATTCGAAATATTCAAGGATTTTACCAAACACAAGTTTTAGATTACAGAGAGAAGGTTCGTAATGAATGTTTGAAATTAGTTGGTGAATATCAAGTATGCTGTGCCTTATTACAAGTTAAAGATCCCCCTTTTGATGTCAGGTAATTCAAAATAGATAATTATAAATTTCTATATCAGTACATTTTGTTAGTGTAGCTACTTTAACCACGAGATTGTCTTTTGTGTATGGATGGACTGTGAGATGTATGGATGGGAAGTGAAAATTTGACATTGTTATTAACCTCAACAGTGAGACACTACTTGTACATTTCACTACCGTGCAATTTCTACTTACATTTTATAAGCTGTGGTTTTTTCCAATAAAATGTTTTTTTCATAAACCTTAAAAGAAATAAATGTGACCTGTAATATTACCTATAGCTTAATTACATGACTAGAAATGTTTGATTTACTGTAATTACCAGCTACCTTATTCCTTTGGAACAAAATTTTTTCCAAATGAATCGCCTTCTTTACTATTGCTGTCACCATCGCCTTCACTACAGTCTCATTAGTACCTACCTAACCGTTTCCTTTTTTTACCAGGTGTCAACAAAACTATTAAAGAATAGTTCCTTCATCTCTTTGATTTCCATCTTTATTTTTCGAATTGTGGAAAGAGAAACATCACAGTAGTTAGCCACTCGCTCATGATTTTTGTTAAAAAGCAGGGAAAGGAATTTTTGATTAGCTTCGACTTCACAGCATTTTATTACACTGCATATTTGATTTCATTCAGCACTGTGAATAATCTGCCCACGTTTTCAAGAAACTAACATTTCTGTTTATGGTAACAAACAGTTATATCCGTACAGTTAACCTATAAAAGGTTCAGCGGTATACTGTATGTGTTCTGGGTATAGTTTAAGTTGTTGTGTTTGTTGTACTGAAATTACAGCAGTCGCGCATGTGCACTGATGCTTTTCCCCCTTTAGCCCTCGTTGCAAACAAAGGCAAACTCGTGACTCAAGTAACTACGAGGGTGTACCCTAAAGAAACCAAAATTATTTTTTAAAAGCTATTTATTTTCAAATTTTTTACAAAACCTTGTCCCCTTCAAAATAATCTCCATTACAACTAATACATTTGTCGCACCAGTGCTTCCACTGTTTGAAACATTTTTTGTAGTCATCTTTGTAAATGGCTGACAGCTCCTCCCTCGTTTTTTTCTTGACAGTTTCAATGTTCTTAAATTGGTGTCTTTTCATGTCCCTTTTCATGCGTGGAAATAAGAAAAAGTCGCATGGAGCCAGGTCAGGCGAGTAAAGTGCGTGGGACAGCGAAACCATGCCATTTTTAGCCAAAACCTGTTTAACAGAGATGGCTGTATGTGAAAGTGCATTGTCTCGGTGGAAGAACCAGTCTCCTGTCTGCCACAATTTGGGTCTTTCTTGACGAACATTGCTGCGCAATCTTCTGAAAATATTCAAATTGTCAGTTAACGGTCTGAGAGCACAAGCTCTTAAATGTTTTCAACATTTTTGTCAATTCGGGCAGTTGACAGACGTCCAGAACGAGGTTTTTGATCAATCGATATGTCGACATTTTTAAACTGAGCAAACCGCTCGTATACTTAAGTTTTTCCTGTAGCGTCATCTTTGTAAGCTGTTTTCAACATTAAAACAGTTTTAGCAGCATTTTTACCGAATAGAAAACAAAATTTCACAGGTGCACGTTGTTCACTTGCCATCATAAAAAACGAAACAAGCACAAAACAGCGCTAGCTTATAAAAAAATTGAAACTAAAAAAAATTTTTATCTCGCTTATTTAAAATTTACAGAAGATGATACATCTTCAGTCATTTGTATAAAAGAGTTTTATACAAATGACTGCAGATGTATCATCTTCTGTAAATTTTAAATGTGTGATAAAAATTTTTTTAGTTTCAATTTTTCTATTTACTCTGATGATGGTGGATCTACCAAAACACATGTAAGTAAGAATAAAAATAAAGGTGACGCAGTTTAAAAAGAAGGTTGGTGAAATTATTATATTAATTCATTATATGAAATAGAAATAATTTCAAACTGCAGGATGCATTATAAAGATTTATTTAATTACAGTTTATAATATTTAAATTTTAAATTGTTTAATTTTGATTATTATTTATGATTATTTTAAAATTATTTCTTGAATTGACAACAATTGGTTAATTGAACTGAATCATTGATCAACGACGTACTGGAACATAGACTGCTATTCTACTGACTTGCAACTCAAATCTATAACATTGGTATTTTATAATATGTATTCATCTGAATCATTTCATTATTTTAATTCTAGATACAAAAAAGAAGAAGGCGATGAAAGTGATATCCCGCAAATCCATTTTCCCGCTGTGAGTGATGGTAATGGTATTGATGAATTACAACCGTCTTTAGAACCAGAATTTCAAATGTTGGAAATGCTTGAACAAGAAGCTCATTCAATATCGTAAGTTTTTTTATCTAATAATAATTGTTTCACAAGTGATATAAAAATTGATGTGTCGTTTGGATAATAATCCTGAGTAATATACGAGGCATGATAAAAAAATACAATGAATAATTTTATTATGAAAAAATCTGGTGTGAAACACTTACACAACATTCTCTTGCCAATACAAATAATTATATTTACTGAGGTTAGTTATTATATTTAAATTAGGTTATTTGCATAACCTAATTTTAATCATGAGTGAAAGACACAAAATGAAAATCGTCCTCAGTTTGGCTTAAAAATACGGAAAATCACTCTTTCATGCTAAACTAGGCTCTTTAGAGAAAAATGCTCTAAATAAAAGTTGTAGCTCTTTTAATTTCCTATAAATTTAATTATATACTTTTTTGTTGTAAAATGAGGCTGAAATCTTTAAAAAAATAGATTTTTTACACGTTTTCGTGAGAAATAAAAACAGAAAATTGCTAATTACCGCTAAATTAAGGGTTTTACAAAAAAATGTTTTAAATAAAAGTTGTAGGTTTTAAAATTCTCTATAACTTTTATTATATACATTTTTGCGCTAAAATGCATATTGAAGCTGCAATATTTAAAAAATCATTTTTTTACGAGAAAACGGCCTCGCCAAGAATTTCAGCAGAAATGGCGCCTCCCCTATCTCGTAGAGCATAAAAAGTTTAGTAAATGAGGCGATTTTTAAAACAAAATTGTAGGAGCCGTTTTTGAGAAAATCACAAAAATGTAAAAAATGACACGAATAAATTACAACTTCCAGTTGACCGATTTTGATAAAAATGTTCGTGTCGAGTCCTCTAAAGGTCTTCAACTCAAGTTTCAAGTTTGTGCGATGTTCTGTTCTCGAGATATTCTGTTCACACACACAGACCAATAGCTAAAAACTGTTTTTTGGGTTCAGGGGGTCTGAAAACGTGTAGATCCAGAGAAAACTCGATTTTGAAAAATCAACATGAAAACAAAACTTATCCTATCCTTCCTATATATTCATATAGGCAAGAGAAAGTAAAAAAGTCTACAAATTTGATCCAAATTATCTGGGGATCTGATCAATGAGGGCTGGATAAACGAGGTTTTACTATAACTACCTTTACTAGGATTTGAACCACAGAACCCTTTGTCTCTGTACATCAGCTGACTCGCAGTGATGATTTTATCACTATGCTATTTTTCAAGGCTAATGAGCTCTGAACGTATGCATTGCCCCCTACTCATTTTATAGCTAGCCAATGACTTGCCAGCAATGTTGCCAATACTTGCTCCTGTAGCTCTGTTAAATATTTTGTCAGCCATTTTTTTGGTCTTTCAATAACAATTATAACCTATAAACATACAATCAGCTGATTATCCCTTACTTACCAGGAAGCCCAATATCACTCATTCGTCATCATCTATCTTTAAGCTCAATTATCTCCACAATTATTTATTTTTTTCTAATGGGTTTAGTTGTATTAGATAGAGAATTTTCTCTTCTTTCATTTGATGTATCTTGCATATTTTTACAATGAAAATTGACGACGCGGTGTTACGTGAAATAGAGATTTTTTTTTGAAGAGCCAGTACTAATTTGAACGTTTTTATCCATAACTTTTCAACAAAAAAAGGTATTTGTTTGGAAGTGACATCATCAGTTAGCTTTAAATGTAACAATCGAAATCAATAAATTTGAAGTGCCGATGACAAATTTTATGACTCTAAAATCGAACAAAGAAGGTTAACACTGCCTGTCTCACCTATCCCTCGGTTAAACCTTACAATTGGCATCAAAATAAACGATAACATATTTTGATTTATGCTCTTTTGTTTAGAACAGGATAATACACAAAACAACATGTGGAAAAGAGATAGAACTTTCATAGAAGAGGAGTAAATAAAAATTGAAAGGATACCACATTATTTTGAGGCGATTTTTTCCCCATTTTTTCATCCAGCATGTTACTTTGTTGAACAAAAAGTGTGATATCTTTTGAATGCGTCTGTCAATTTGCAATATCTATATGTTGTTATTTTTACAATGAATTGCTTTATTTATTTATGTATCTAAACATATGTTTTTGTATTTTTTAGTGATTTAGTGACATTTTTCGTATGCAAATTGATATTACTAAAAGAAAATATTTTTTTTAATTTTCAATTTTTATTCTGGTCGTAAATGAAAACGGAAAAATTTGGTTCAAAGGTTGTTCTAATAACAAATTCTTTATAAATAAATGGTAATTTTTTTTAATTTTTAGGAATGAAACTGAATGAAATAAAAGATTTTTATTAGGCGTAAAATGACAGTCCGTGTGATCGTTAAAATCTCCGTTCTTGTCGGGTTATATTATAAAGTATTGCATGTTAACGCGCTCTATAATCGATGTGTTCAGTACGATATGCAAGACAAGCGTGAACTATTGCGACTGTTATACGCATGCGCGCGTAATGTTTGTGAGGTACAATTCGACAACGCTGGAAAATGTTCTGATTGGTCTAAATGTGTGGAACAGCAGAGCTCATCTATCATGAAAAGCATATTTTATTCCTTTTCATTGGGTTACTAAAATTAAAAATATTTTTTGTTAGTTATGTGCATCTTTTTTTTCAGATATAAAAAAGAAGAAGTTGATCCGAATGAGCAACATGAGGTTACTTATCAAACTATTAATGAAACTCAACCCATGGAAGAAGGTTAAGTAACATTACAGTGTAGATCATACGTCTCAAACATGGAAAAAATACTAAAAGTATTATATTGTTTATAACTTTTTCATTTCTTTTGTATTACACTGAAACCCTGCTTAACCAAAATTTAGGGGGTACGTAGTAGGGACAGAAAAATTATAGATTTAAAAAAAATTACAGCAGAATTATGGAGTTTTTACTGTATAGTCGTACCCCGCTATACGAACTTGGAACATTTTTGTCGCCTCGCATTACAAACTTTGCTGCACAATAGGAACATTGTTATTTATGTAATTTGTTTTCCTAGAACAGCGATCCGATTTACAATTTGCTGTACTGGAATGTCATTAATAATGTTGTTAGTTCAGGATGTCATTAATAATGCGTGTACATACACACATAGTTTATCAGTAAGCCTATTTTACTGTAGACTACATACGCTACTTTACAAAAATTGTTTCTACGAGGGCAATTTTTGAAAGTAACAGACGTTTTGGCCCGGCGCGGCAGTGGGCAGAGCTAGCGCCGCCATCTTGGCGTCAGAGTGTTTCTACATTCAGTACGCAACCAGGCGTGGTAGCTAGAGCATCGTGCGTATTGTACTTTTTATACAGTGGAGTTTTAAAATGAGCGCTGTGATTGAAAATCCCGCCAGTTGTGAAGTGGAAACCATGTTATCGATCGTATCGTAACTGGTGACAAGACGTAGGTAAAGCGTGTCAAATGTGAAACAAAACGGCAGTCGATAAGAGTGGGGTCACACGCATTCACCAAAGAAACCGAGGAAGTGTCTGCAGACGCCATCAGCAAGAAAAATCATGGCTACTGTGTTTTGGGATGCTCGAAGTGATTTTCGTTGATTTTCACTGTTTTAACACCCGTGAACAACCATATTGTCATCAAAGTTTTGAAGGCCTAATTTTTTATGTTTCATATTTAATTTCAGTTTCATGTTTGTTTGTTTGCTACCGTACTTTACAATTTAGAATTTTAATTTTGAGAATTTCTTCGAAAGTTATGTCCGGGTTAGCTATGAAAAGGAAACCATTGACAATAGGGATGAAAAAAGAAATTGTTGCCAAATTTGAATGTGGCATGAGACAGGTGGATTTGGCTTCAATGTATGGATTGAACAAGTCTAATATTGCCACAATCATGAAGAAGAAAGAAAGAAATGTAATTCATGATAACCTCGCGGAGGCGCAACCTGCTATACAAACTTTTTACTATACGAACTCCATTTCAGAATGGATTAAGTTTGTTTAGTGAGATTTTAAAACACACAGCTGGAATTATTAAATAATTCCTGTTTCCCTATTATTGTGTGTTCTAAGTTTGTAAGAAAATTCGTGGAAGGCTCTGTAATGATAGTGAAAATCAATTTGATCTAAAATATAACCTTATTGCATTTACAGGGGAAAGTTTAAATAAAATTTGTTCATTTATTTTAAAATAATTTAATACATTTAAATATAATTAATTAAATTTGTAATAAAAATTATATTAACAGTTTGTTTTAAATCACTGAATCCTCCATGAATATTGTTCAAACCAATTGAAATTGCTAAAAATGTTATATAAAATTTTAATATATTGATTATTACTAAAATTATATTAAATATAATGGCGGCTTTTTTTCACCTCCAATCGCCCAACATAAACACCAGACGAGCGGTAGGTGGGTGGTGTGCACAGTAGGGTGACTATACATCTCTTGCGCTACACATTCTTTTACTGCTGAGTTTGAGACATCAGTCTGTGCTGAGTTAAGCTCAATTTATACATGTAGAACTGTGCGCAGACCGTGCTGCTACCATGTCGCGACTGTTTTAAATGAAAAATGGTCTAATCTATTTGAATTCTTAGGACAAGTCGTTTTTAATTTACACATGCAGGACTGTGTGGTACCGTGCTGTCTTCGACTGCTCGCAAAAGGATTCATCAAGGTCATGACAGATGACAGTCCGAAACGGTCAGCGCACAGCACCCTACGGTTTAGACCAGCCTAGGGCGGTCTAGGGACTGCCCTAGACCGCTCTCAGCCGGTCTAGACCGTCATGAATCAACCAGAACCAGTTTAAACTGCTTATTTAACAGGTTGTGGGAGAAATATCAGGAATTTCTAGAGTCCATTTGGCTTTAAGTCTATTAAACTACGAACGTGAGACTACTTCTGCATGGTGCGCAGTCGACAACAGCATCAACGGTCAATAGGCGCATAGTACCATATGTGTAAATTGAAATGGTCAAGCACAGTTGCGACATGGTATCAGTTTGGTCCGCGCACAGTTCTACATGCATAAATCCAGCTTTACAGTCACATAAACTGTATACCTCAATTAATTCTCCCACAAAGTCCAAATTTTGAAGTTTTATTCGTTTCCTTCAAGTGTAGCTGAAATTCATCAAAGAATTTATGGAGGGTATGAAGAAAACTTAATGAGTGTGATGTTGAAAATTTAAAGATAGCCAAACTGATGTGCATGATGAAGGGATTAAGCACATAAGTTTGTCACTATAGATGGCCTTGTTCATTGAGTTGATGAAATGTATGTAGAAAAACCCACGGTTACTGTACTTGATGGTAGCGGTCATGCACAGCTGCTGTGAGGTATAAGATGACATAGTCTGTTCCCCAACAACTCAGCCGGTGCATAGTGACGGTTGGATTTTTGCATTGTTTTTACAAACACAGTGGTTTAGGTATGTTTACACGGGAAATCAATTTTAATTTTAACAATTCTTCATGTGCAGCTTGAAGATTTTCTCTAAGTAACTTGTTTTCTTCTTTTAATTCGGCGTTTTCACGTTTTAAGAGATCAGTTTCCTCTGACTGTGCAACATTCAAATTTGGCGGTTCTTCATTAAAATGAGACCTACCTTTCTCTACGGCTATTCTTTCATTTTGTTAACTGCCTGTATTATAATTGAATGATGAGTTAAAAATATCATAAACTTCCTACATGCATATCGTTTTTCTGCTCAATTTTTACATTCATTACTAGTCGGGTTTACCAGACGTAGAATGGCACTACAAATTGGTAAATTTAAATGTAGGACTATTCGTCTTTAAGACACGTTTTAATGGAAGATGTAGCTAGTCGGACTTTAAATCGTGTACACAATCCAATTCGTCGAAATGTACAAAACACGCGCGACCACTATCAGTAGAAAATGAATCGGCCCGCTTGCAATCATTTATCCACTTCAATCTATAGGGTGATTCAAAAAGAGCGCCGGTTTTGATATATCAAATTAAGAGATTTATTTTATTGAAAAACTGAAAATAAATACATCAACAAGTTCATCTTACCTTCCGATTTCATGTATGAAAAATGATGTCATGCATGTGTCCTCCTCTACTGCGCTGGCACGCATCAACTCTGTCCATGAAATTGGATATTACTGCACGACAAGTTTCGACTTCCATTTCCCCGATAACCCGTCGAATTTCCTCCTTCAAGTCATTGATGTTTCGGGGTTTATTGGCATACACCAATGACTTCAGATGACCCCAAAGATGAAAGTCACAAGGCGTCAATTTTGTTTGCGAAGGTGTCATCATCCTGCCGTTTTCTCAATACCCAGTCAACAAACTGTTGTCTCTTCTGGTGGTCTGCCACTTTCAAATGTTGCGTCAACTGAATTTTATACGGGTGATATTGGAGATCGTACCGAAGAATTCTCCGTACAGAAGAACATCGTAAACCCAATTGTTGAGAACGGCGACGTATTGATTTTGCTGGGCTAACAGCCACACTGTCACGAACCAACGCAACGTTCTGCTCAGTTCGGCCAGAACGACGACGTCCAGAACTTTTAAGGTCGACTGTTGAACCCGTCTCAAAAAACTTTTTCATGAGCCTGCGAACTGTTGATTCATTTGGTGTTTCATTACGTCCTAGAGTACCGCGAAGTCGCCTGACAGTAGCCGCATAACTCTCTCCACTCTGGTAAAATGTTTTGACGACTAACACTCGTTGTGCAATAGTAAACTTCTCCATGGTTAGACACAGACTGCGAGAGTACTACATTGCGATTAAGAGAAACTACAACTGAATCGTCAATCGGAATGTTCTCCGAAATAGAAATGAGGTCTAGCAATGTTGCCAACCGATAAACAAAAATTTACCAGCCGTTTAAAAACCGGCGCTCTTTTTGAATCTCCCGTTAGTTTCAATAGCCTTTGGAAAACGGTCAAACTTATAATGCGCAACTCCTTTTGGTGTCTATCATGATTAGAACACCCTGCAATCGCACAACGCATCATTATTAAAGACTAGTAAAGTATTACGACCGTATTAAGACTAGTAAACATCAGAGACTGACACATTACGTATCGTGCGTCGGCTGTCGCTGGTGACTTGTGACGTCAGAGGGCGGGTCTTGTCACTGCGCATATTGTTGATGATCCCTACCATCTAGTAAAGTAACCGTGGGAAAACCTAACCCGTGAAGAGAAGAAGAAGAAGACTAAAAAAATTAGGAATATATATAGAACAGATTATATGACCTATATTGGGAAGAGAAGAAGAAGACTAAAATAATTTTCTATTGTTTGCTTTTCATTCTATACATAAAATTATCAAGTCATTAACAGCATTGTGTGAAAATTCGTGAGGGGTTATTTTAATAGAATTTTTTAATTTATTTTTTTGTGAATCGCTAATGGCAAGATTTGGTGTTGAATGATAGACTATTAACCAGGGTTCATTTTCATGAACTTTTTCACCGATTGTTTTCTTTATAAATGCTCCACTGCTAAGATCTAACGATGGTTTACATTCACCATTATTAGTTGTACTTGATATTTGGTAGCATAGATTACCAATAGTTAACGCATCTATGTCTTCAACCCAACCTGCAAAATTAAAAAAGTAATATTTAACATTTTTAAATAAATTAACCCCTTAAAGGTTTTTGACGGAATATTACGGCAGAGGCATTGTACATGAAAAGTGCCAGTGACGGAATATTACGCTTCTGTCAAAATACTAACTTATTTTTGCTAAGAACATAATATTTCATCGCCTACAGCCGGCAATGTGTACCAATTTTTTGTGGCTCTGTTTTCATCCGTTGGACTCTAGTGCTGCTATTGTTTAATGTCAATCTTTCCATATTCACAGACAGTTCCAAAGCAACTAGTTGTTGTTATTGCAATCGTATAACCTAATTAAATGTTTATTGTTTGCCGCGTGTTTGCATTAGTTTTATTAGATAGAATTTGTTTCATTTTTTGTGTTTTTTAGAGTTAAAATAATAACAATAATAGTTTTTGAACAGTTAATTTTCTTAAATATACTTTTAAAAAGTCATGATAAAAATAATAAATAAATAATCAAAAATAATAAAAATAATTATTATATAGTGGGAAAAAAATTAAGCAAAATAACATTACTTTGGGTTTAAAAAGCAACCTTTAAGGGGTTAAACTGTTTTTACTTTCTCTTGTTCTATATGGAAATTATAGAGAAGGGAAGTATTGTTTTCATGTAATTTTTTTGAAATTAAGTTTTCACCGGATCTGCACATTTTTAGACCCCCCTGAACCCAAAACAACATGTTTTTAGCGATTGGTCTGTGTACAAAATGATGAATGCAAAGCGATGTATGTGAACAAAATATCTCGTGAACGGAACATCTTATGAAGTTTAAACTTGAAACTTAAGTTCAGTACCACTAGAAGACCCGACATGAACATTTTCATCAAAATTAGTCAACCGCAAGTAGTAGTCTATTCGTGTCATTTTTCACTTTTTTGCGATTTTCACAAAAACAGCTCCTACCTTTTTTTTAAATTGCCTCATTTACTACATTTTTTATGCTCTACATGACAAGGTAGGCCCCATGTCTGCTGAAATTCTTTGGGAGGCTGTGCTCTCATAAAAAAAGTTGTTTTTAAGATGGCGGCCTTAATATGCATTTTAGCACAAAAATGTATGTAATAAAAGTTGTAGACAATTTAAAAACCTAAAACTTTTATTTCAAACTTTTTTTTTTGTATAACACTTAGTTTAGCGGTAGTTAGCGATTTTCTGTTTTTTTTTCCATGAAAATCTGGAAAAATTGTTTATGTAAGATTACAGCCTTAGTATGCATTTTACGACAAAATTGTATTTAATCAAATTTATAGAAAATTAAAAGATCTTTAACTTTTATTTAGTTCATTTTTCTCTACACTTTTTCCCTAGTTTAGCGTGAAAGAGTGATTTTCCGTATTTTTAAGCCAAACTGAGGTTGATTTTCATTTTGCATCTTTCACTCATGATTAAAATAGGGTTATATTTTTTGTTTATTTCTAATGTTTTATTACTAATATTAGGTAGGTTATATTGTTCATTATTTGCATTGCCAAGAAAAATTTGTGTGAGTGTTTCACACCAGATTTTTAAATAAATTAATTAAACTGTTTTACTTTCTCTTTCCTTATATGAATATATAGAGAAGGGAAATATTGTTTTCATGTGAATTTTTTGAAATTGAGTTTTTACTGGAAATACATGATTTCAGGCCCCCTAAACCCGAAAATCATGTTTTCACTTTTTGGACTGTTTGTGTGAACAAGATATTTCAAGACCGAAATATCATACAAAGTTGAAACTTTGAACTTAAGTTAGGTACCACTAGAGGACCCGACACAAACATTTTCATCAAAATCGGTCAGCCTGAAGTAGTGGTTTATTTTTGTGATTTTTCTTTTTTTCTAATTGTCTCAAAAATGTCTTGCACATTTTTTTAAAAAATTGCCTCATCTGCTACATTTGCTATGTTCTACAAGATAGGATAAGTGGATGTCGGCTGAAATCCATGGGGGAGGACTACTCTCACAGTAAAAATTTTTTTTTTTTGTGTTTGCAGCCTTAATATGCATTTAAGGACATAAGTGTGTTTATAATGAAAGTTGTAAAAAATTAAAAGACCTACAACTTTTATTTTCAAGAGTATTTTTCGACAGTGCTTAGCGAGTCAATTAGTGATTTTCTGAATTTTCTCATTAAAATTCGTAAAAAAATGCGGTGTTTTTAAGATTGTGGTCTTAGTATGCATTTTACGACAAAAGTATATTCTAAAACCTAAAGTAATTCTAAAAAGTATGTAATAACCTAAACTTATAGAAAATTAACAAACCTACAAGTTTTATATCGAGAAGTTTTATCTGGAGAGCCAGTTTAGCATCAATTAGTGATTTTCAAAAAAAAAGGCTTAAGTGAAATGAAAAATGGCTTAAGTTACGGATAAAAAATAGCTACTAATATTAGTATAATGATTTCATACTTATCAACATACGAAAATTTTCTTCTCAATCACTAACAAAAATTTGAACTTATTTTACCTGATAAAACTATGTTTAATTACCTGTTTCTTTCGCTAAAATTTCAGTTTTATATTTTGCAAATGATAGTGGCAAATTTTGTTCATCCCCATAACATAAATCTTCACTTATTTTTTCATTTACACCTTGATTAAGTAACATTTTTTGAAAACACTTCATTGCTTCTCCATTTTTTAATACGTTTTCTACCATTGTGATTCCTTCTTGCATAGTATTAACTTTTCCTACCATCTCAAGTAGTGTTCCCCCTGAAATTTTTTAGCAAAATTTAATTTAAAGTTTGAGAAAGTATTAATTTTAAAGTTAATTATAATTTCATTGGTTGATCATGTGGTTTTGTTGGTGGAAATTTTTAAAATTGTCATCCATAATTTTTCTTCGTCCATCCATCACAGCCAGATGTCAGAAATTTCTAGAGATAGCAACAAACGGTTTTCGGTTCATAACCTACACAAAAAGTCAGTGGATCGAAATTGGATTTGAAGTTCCAGTTTCCACCAGAAGTCAAGAAATCAAAGTCAGAAATTACAAGAGGTAGCTACAAACAGTTTTCAGATTCATAATCTACCACGGTTACTTTACTAGATGGTAGGCATCATCAACAGTATGCGCAGTGACAAGCCCTGCCCTCTGACATCACTGGTCCCCAGCGACAGCCAACGCACGATGCGTCGTACGGTCTCATACGATGTAGTGTCGGTCTGTGATGTTTACTAGTCTTAATATGATCTGTAATACTTTACTAGTCTTTAATTATGGCGTTTTGTGCGATTTCCGGGTGTTCTCATCAATAGACACCAAAAGGAGTTTGGCATTATAAGTTTTACCGTTTTCCAAAGGCCATTGAAACTAGATTGAAGTGGATAAAAGCTTGCAAGCGGGCTGATTCATTTTCTGCTGATAGTGGTCGCGTGTGTTTAGTATATTCATATTATGTACCCGATTTAAAGTCCGAGTTGCTACATCTTCTATTAAAATGTATCTTAAAGACGAATAGAAAGAGTCCTACATTTAAATTTGCCGATTTGTAATGCCGTTCTACGTTCGGTAAACCCGACATGTAGTGAACGTAAAAATTGACCAGAGAAACAATACGCACGTAAGGAAGTTTATGATATTTTAAACACATCATCCAATTACAACACAGACAGTTCACAAAATGAAGGGATAGCCGTAGAGAAATGTAGGCCTTGTTTTATTGAAGAACCGCTAAATTTGAATGTTGTGCAGTCAGAGGAAACTGATCGCTTAAAATGTGAAAACGCCGAATTAAAAGAAGAAAACAAGTTACTTAGAGAAATCTTCAGGCCACAAACGAAGAATTATTAAAATTAAAATCGATTTTCCGTGTTAACATACCTAAACCGCTATGTTTGTAAAAACAATGCAAAAATTCTACCATCACTACGCACCAGCCGAGTTGTTGGGGACCAGACTACGTCATATTATATCTCACAGCAGCTGCGCATGACCACTACATTCTAGTATAGTAATCGTGTAATCTACAAAAAAAGTTACCAAGCCTGGATTGTGTTTGAAGTCCAATTTCGACCAGAAGTCAAGAAATTAACGTCGTAATTTGGAAATAAAAATATTGTCTTTCAATTCCTCTTAAAGAGTAGATACAGAAATCACTAATGGTTTTTACCATAACTGAAAGGTAAACCTTTTTAAAAATTGCCGCCACAGTACACAAAAATTACTTTCCATGCCATGATCACTTGCCCGGAACACAGGGTGTAGATCACTTTTGGTGTGGCAGGTTCTTTATGGTCTTCATTTGAAACACCTCCACACAAGTAAGTGTTTCATGGTGTAAGGACACCATGTCTGTAAAAATTATTATTTATTTAGCGTATGGCTTTTCAAGACATTTAAAAAATCAGCATCATAATTGTTACATATTGGGATCAAATATGACCCTCTGTCTAATCTATCTGTCTAAATATGTACATACAGTACGTAATTCTAAAAACATGCTTAAGTCTATATACAGACATCCAGTCTGTCCAAGTAGGCTATTGATTCTGGAGTTGCCATCAGGAAATCCGCTCTTGTCCCTCCTCTAAAGGCAGTTATTCTGCACTCTTTCACTATGTGATCAATAGTTTGTCTTTGACCACACTCACATAAAGGCGATGGTATTTTGCCCCATTTAAACAATAAATCAGCACACCTACCGTGTTTTGTTCTTATTCTATTTAGAGCTGACCATAAATAAATAAAATAAATGAATAATTCTGAAATCTAGTGGCTCTTCAACTTAAATCCATTTTTCTTTTATCGTAATTATTTAAGTATACAAAAAAATGTTGTAATTTTGAACATGTACATTACTTTTATAGGAATAGTTCAGTGAAATAATTACAAACCAAAGATTGTTACTAGTTCATGAATGTGTGGTATATATTTCCCTTTCATCAATTCTACACATTCGAAAATTTCCAGGGCGTTACCAACTGCTCTTCCTAATGGATAATCCATTTTTGTTAAATATACTTTCGCCTTTATGCCCAATTCTCCAGCTACATTTACCTGAAATAATAAAGAATGAGAAAACTGATGAATATTTTTTTAGAAATTTTTATTTTTTGTTATTCTTTGATGATGTAATATTCCCAGTTTCAGTTCTCAGCAACGATCTGGAAAATTTTCGCAATGTACTTCTTATCGTGGAAAAATTAATAACCGTTGTAGTGAATAATAACCTAGAAGTTTATGTTGTAGTTTAGGTCATCAGCCGAAAAGGCTGGTTTGAACCTGCAGAGGTTTTACTAAGTAAACGAGGAGTGAGGTGGTTTACCATCACCTTCCTCACTGAGTGGAAAAGTATGCTTATAAGCATGCCGGGCCCTTTGAAAAGCACATATTTGCCACACTGCAAATGGCACCTTCATTCACTTCATTCACCACAGGGTCAGGCTGTATAATGAAATTCATTACTTTCAGAGGCGATAACTCTGATTAGTGTCTTTTACTCCTCTGCCTCTTCTGTTTTTAAATGATTCAGCCATTTAATAGGCTGACCATGTGATAAAAAAACAGAACTATTTATTTTAGCCATGCAACGAACAGATTGAGTGTAAATAATTTAACACTTCACCTGTCTGTTTGTTATAGGCTGTCTAGAAGTTTATGTATAAGTTAAAAGTAAAATGAATTTGTAGAATTATTATATCAAAAGTAGGATTGCTCAAGCTATACTTACGTAAAATGAAAGATGAAGCCGTATCTCACTGTTTTTGGAACAGTATCTCATCAAGTAAAAAACATAACAATTTCAGGTACGGAAATAAAACTAGCTGTTTTAAAGCATGATTCTTTGTTATTTTATTTGCATAAAATACGAAACGTGGGAGTATATGAGGCATTTTCTAACGATTTGGAAACAAAATATTATGTACCCGTTTTTTAGGCATCTTTTTAGTCCGTCTTATCGAAAATGAAAATAACAATTTATTTTAACACTGTTATCCTTTGTATTAAAAGGCTGAATTTCAGCTACATTAATTATGAAAACCACAGAATTGAAAAAGAAACAAACTATGTTACAACTGAGAATAAATAGACAAGTAGGAAGGGTTATTTCAGAGAGAGAAAGATAGGCAAGATCTGAAAGGTGAAGAAATATTGGGAAAACAGGAGGTTGAAAGACCCTCCTTATGGTTAACTAAAGTGATAGCAAAAAAGTTACACACATTTTGTTATACATAAATACAAAAAATTTCATTCGTGATATTTGTAATTGTACTTACCATTTGTCTTCCAAGTTGTTTTGCCGTTTCTAAATCTTTCATAAATGCTCCCCGACCAACCTTTATATCTAATATTAAATTTTTTATTCCACCTGCAGCTTTTTTAGATATTATTGAAGCTGAAATAGAATTTTTTTTTACTATAAAAGTTATTTTTATTTGTTACTGTGTAAAATTAACAACAAGCAAATTTAATTAAAATGAATACAAATATTGATAATTCTAAGACATTAAGGAGTTCTCTGCCCATTTACAGTACTCCAACCGTGATCAAGTTAGTTTTTTTAAATTTATTTTATTCTGTTTTCTTTCATTTTGACGCCTTATGGTATCCCTACTTGTTTCAGTCTTCGCATAGGGGTATTTGGTAAATCTGGTTTTCTAGGTCAACAATGAGCTAGTTAGGATTATTATATGTGTGTGTATAACCGTAGGAACACATCATTGATATATGGGGTGTGTAATGTAGAAGGGAGGACTAGTTATTTGTTTCAACAGTTGGGACTGAAAGTATTGTTTTTTTTCAAAATGAATGACGGTTTGGCACAACAGTAAATTTGGCTGCTATACATTCACAAATAGGTCTAACGTAAGATTTATAAACTATTAGTTTTAGATGGAAGTGGGAGTTCAGAAGATCTGGAAATCAATTATTTACATCTAGCGTACAAAATTTTTCACATTTCGTTAACATGTTGATTCCATGTTAATCTCCTGCCAATGTAGAGACCAAGATATTTTATTAAATATTGCTCTTGCCTTGCCTATATGACATTTTATTACCTGTGTATTGTCCCTCTGCTCATTTATTATAAGTAAATCACTTGTTTATGTTCAATTAATTGAATTAAAAATATATTGGGAACACTCACACGACTTTCTCTTGCCAATGCAAATAATGAACAATATAACCAAACATTAGTAATATTACATTAGAATCAAACAAAAAGTTAACCTCAAAAACATAACCTTATTTTAATCATGAGTTAATGATGCTAAATGAAAACCAACCTTAGTTTGGCTTAATAATTTGGAAAATTCCTTTTTGACGCTAAACGAGGCTCTGTAGAGAAAAATTCTGTAAATAAAAGTTGTAGATCTTTTAATTTTCTATAAATTTGATTACATGCATTTTTGTCATAAAATTGATATTACGGCCGAAATCTTAAAAAATCGAAAAACAAAATCACTAATTACTGCTAAACTAAGCATTATACATAAAAATGTTTGAATTACAAGTTGTCCTTTTTTAAATTTTCTACAACTTTTATTATTGACTTTTTTGTGCTAAAATGCATATTAAGGCTGCAATCTTAAAAAAACCATTTTTTTCTACGAGAGAACAGCTTTCCCAAGAATTTCAGCAGACATGGCGCCTAACCTATCTTGTAGAGCATAAAAAACGTAGTAGTTTAAAGGCGATTTTTTTTTTTAAATCGTAGGAGCCATTTTTAAGAAAATTGCAAAAAGTGAAAAATGACAAATAAACTACTACAGCCTGATTTTCGTAAGGAGAGCGCTGGGCAAAAAGTGCGTCTGCATTAGTGTACTCTTTTATGTACTGCAATAGTGCAGCATATATTATCAACAATGGAACAGCATGCCTACAAAATACAATGGGTGTTGTCATTTTCAACAACACTCTGACTGTACATCTTACTGTAGGTTGGAGGGTATGTGGGGTCAAAGAGTTATGGATGCGCATGTGTAGTCCAGTACCCACAGCAATTGGCTTGGCCTTTACTTCCGGTAAACCGATTTTGATGAAAATGTTCGTGTCGGGTCCTCTAGTAGGTTCTAACTTATGTTTCAAGTTTCAACTTTGTATGATTCTCTGTTCTTGAGATATTTTGTCCACACTTACACATACAGTCCAATTGCTAAAAATATGTTTTTTGGGTTCAGGGGATCTGAAAATGTGTACATCCGGTGAAAAATTGACATGGTAACAATACTTTCCTTCCTATATATTTATATAGGCAAGGGAAAGTAAAAATTTATTGCAACTTTTGGGACAGATCCTGTACTATTTTGACATTTTAACTAATTTTACTGACAGAAAAAGTTAATTTAAAAAAATATTAAACCACCATAGTTTTTACGTTATCTTTTGGTAATTGTTCACTTATGACTAAATGCATAATTTAACATAATTTCTTTTTACTTACCAACAATTAAATTGATGTAATCTATAGTTGATGTATCATTCCTTTTCCCATACAGAATACGATCTGCTGGACATATATTTCCAGTTGTACCGGTTATAAAACATCCAGTGTCATTTAAACATTTCTCTAGTTCTGATTTAGATAAATTAACATTATATCCTGAAATATTAAATTATTAAATCAATCACAACAAATTAAATGACATCCTACTCGTAGCCAAAACCATTGAAGAATTTCAAGCTTTATTACTTTCTCTTACCTTTATGAATTTTGAGGAAGGATCTAGACATTTTCAGACCCCATGAACCCAAAAAAACAT
The DNA here is from genome assembly GCA_035578175.1 of Catonia carolina. Taxonomy (NCBI): domain Eukaryota; kingdom Metazoa; phylum Arthropoda; class Insecta; order Hemiptera; family Achilidae; genus Catonia; species Catonia carolina. The sequence goes on along the minus strand of JAQMRL010000009.1, from coordinate 33,768,128 downwards.
GATTTAGCAATTGTTCTAAGTGTGTGTGTGTGTGTGTGTGTGTGTGTGTGTGTGTGTGTCCATGCGTGTGAGTGTGTCCTCTAGTAATATCTAACTTAAATTTCAAGTATGTACAATGTTCTGTTCTTGAGATATTCTGTTCACACACACACATAGCCTCCCCATGAATTTCAGCAGACATGGCACCTACCTATCTTGTAGAACATAAAAAATGTAGTGAATAAGGTGATTTTTAAAAAAAATCGTAGGACCAGTTTTTGAGAAAATCGCAAAAAAGTGAATAATGACACAAATAAACTACTTCTTCCGGTTGACCGATTTTGATGAAAATGTTTGTGTCGGGTCCGGTAGTGGTGTGTAACTTAAGTTTCAAGTCAGTATGATGTTCCGTTCTTGAGATATTCTGTTTAGACACATACAGACCAATTGCTAAAAACATGTTTTTTAAGTTCAAGGGGGTCTGAAAACATGTAGATCCGGTGAAAATCGATTTCGAAAAATCGACATGAAAATTTACTTTCCTTCCTATTTATTCATATAGGCAAGAGAAAGTAAAAAGACTGAAATACCAAGATAGGTTTTTGTATTGACTTTGAATATGCAAGAGTATTTACCTGGTATACTTTCAAGTTTGTCAAGTGTTCCTCCAGTAAATTCTAAACTTCTTCCTGATAACATTGGTATTTTCAAACCACAAGCTGCTAAAGCAGGGGCCAGTGGTATGGATATTTTATCACCAACTCCTCCTGTGCTATGTTTATCAACTAATACATCATTCCAATCTGGATTCCATGTCAAATTGTCTCCTAATAACAAATAATGTTTTACAACAGATTAAGTTCAGCATAAGATAGATTTTGTTATAATAGGCCTATGGTTAAGGCAAACAAACCCTAGAAATGTATGACCCATAATTATTTTTGTTTCTCATCTGTATCATTTTTTGTATTTTAATAAGGTAAATAATATTTCTTTTTAGTTTATTTAAAATCGTATCAACAACTTGGTTAAGGGGAGACTGTACTTTGTATCCCGCCAATGTTAAATTTGTTCTTTTTGGTACATTTTTTCATAGGATTTGTAAAAGATGTAAAATAAAACTGTACACACTTATACTTACCGGGTTTCTCTAGCTACTGAATTTTTTTCAATTTCATTTTTTGGATCAACTTTTTTTCTTTTTTTTTTTGACTATACAAGATATTTTTATTTGCAACTGTATAAAATAAACAACAAGCAAATTTGAAAAAAAAGGATACAAATATTGACAAATTTTAAGAAATTGAGGAGATCGCTGCCCATTGACAGTACTCCAACCGTTATCATTAAATTAGTTCATAATTTACTTAATTTTATTTTGTTTTACTTTAATTTTGACGTCTCGATATCTCTACTCCAGAGTCGTTTCAGTCTTCGTATAGGGGCAGTTGGTAAATCTGGTGTCTAGGTCAACAATGAGCTGGTTTGGATTATTCGGTAATTTCTTTTTAAATCGTGTGTATGTGCGTAAAAACACATCGTTGATGTTTGGGACGTTTAAGTCCGTGTGTAGTGTATCGTTCGTTACGTAAAAGGGAGCACTAGTTATCTGTCTTAATAATTTGGACTGAAAGCGTTGTATTTTCAAAATGACCGACGGTTTGGCACAACAGTAAATTTGGCTGCTATACATCCAAACGGGTCTAAGGTAACACTTATAAACTAGTAGTTTTAGATGAAGTGGGAGTTTAGAAGATCTGGAAATCAACGAATACAGTTGTTTACGTTTAGCGTCTAAAGTTTTTCGCGTTTCGTTAACATGTTGGTTCCACGTTAGTCTTTTGTCAATGTAGAGCCCAAGATACTTTATTTTGTCATGTTGAGGAAGTGGCGCACCATACAAATAAACTGGAGGACAAACTTGTTTTCGTAAAGAAAACGTGACTTGTACAGTTTTAGTAGCGTTAATTTTAATCCTCCAGTTTTTAAACCACAATTCAAGAGTATTCAAATGGTTTTGCAAGTTTAAAGAAACATTATTGTGACTCTCAGAAGAAGATAGGATTACGGTATCATCTGCGTAAGAGGCCATCGTTGTCATTGGACAAAGAGGTATGTCTGAAGTGAAGATGTTATATAGAAGGGGAGCGAGAATGGACCCTTGTGGAACCCCAGCCAATAATGGCATACAGCCAGACTGAGCACTACCTTGTGAGACAGAAAAATGACGTTCCGAAAGAAATGACTGAAGAATAAGATAGTATGTGGAAGGTAAGAACCTTAGTTTGAACAGCAAACCATCAATCCAAACTCGGTCGAAGGCTTGACTAACAACAAAAAATACCCCACTCGCGTACTGTTTTCTCTCAAGGGCTGTAGCAAGAAAGTCTACGACTCTGTGCAGTTGGTGAATTGTAGAATGTCGGTTTCGGAAGCCAAACTGATGAAGAGGAACCACTTGAAATTCTTCTACGTAAGTTAGGATTCTTGGTAGGAGTAATTTTTCGAACATTTTAGAACAGAGAGGGAGAAGACTAATTGGGCGATATGAACTGGGATCGTGAGGAGGTTTACTTGGCTTTAGTATCATTTTGATGTAGGAGAACTTCCACTGAATAGGAATTTTAGTGGTTCTAAGTATGCTGTTAAAAATAAATGTTAAAAAGAGAATACCTTTTCTTGGGAGATTTTGTAAGACCTCTGCAGTAATGAGGTCATAACCCGGAGACTTTCGTTTAGGGAGACGCCTGATTAGATTACTGATTTCGGACGGTTTGAAAGGAGCAGGAGGCAGTGAAAGGGGTAGAGGGGCTAGTAATGAGTCTTGTACAAAAGATATATGATAAGGATTTAAGATGTCGGGATGTGGCTGAAAAACAAGTGAGAGATGATTAGCGAAATAGTTAGCTTTACTGTCGTCAGAAATAGCCCAAGTACCATCCAGATGTTGAAGAGGCACTGAAAATGAGTGGTGTTTAAGAAGACGCTTTGTTTTTTCCCAGATTATGCCGTCACGGACATTTAATGCTTGTATATGGTTTTCAAATGAATGATGCTTAAATTGTTTTATTAATCTCTTTAATTCGTTATTCAGTCGGTTGTAGGTAACCTTATCATTAGGGGTTCTTGATAACTGCCATGTTCGTCTAGCTCTTCGTTTATCTCTTATTAGGGTTCGTATATAATGTGGATAACAAGGAGTATGACGAGAAGGAAATAATTTGGGTACACTATTTAACCAGGCTGCTTGTTGCACTGTTGTAACATAACATTCAACAGCATTCTCTACATCAGAAGGCGTCTTTCGAGGAACACGTAGGTCCAGATTATCATTAATGTAATTTTGAAATAACACCCAGTCAACTGGATTACGAGTAAGAGATGGAGATGCGACCCGAAGAATAGGTGCGAGACTTAAAGTCAATAAGATACTAGAGTGGTCCGAAGAGAGTTCGTCCACAAATTCTACGTTACTAAATACATTTATCTTGCTAACAACAAAAAAGTCTAGTAAATCAGGTTGTTTGGTCGCAGAAGCAGGCCAATACGTGTATCCTGGGGGCGCAAGAAATGAGAAATTATTATGTGTAAGACATGAATGAAGGTTACGACCTTTAGGGTTAATCAAACGGGAACCCCACTGGGGATGTTTGGCATTAAAGTCACCTCCGGCTATAAATTTTGGACCCAGAGTTTGAAAAAAGGCAGAAAATGTTTGTTCAGAAACTGAAAACCTTGGGGGACAGTATACAGCAGCGAGAGTGAATTGAGAACCAGTTGAAGAAATGGAAATAGCAGATACCTGTAAATAGTTGTATGACTCGGTAGGTAATAAGGTATGTGAAACCTTGTTACGGACGAGTACAGCCGTTCCGCCATGGGCAGTCCCATCCGGATGGTCAGAGCGATACGTTGTAAAGTTAGGAATGTAAAATCGTTGTCTAGGGGTGAGGTGGGTTTCGCAGAGTAGTGCAACGTCAATTCGTCGTGTATTAAGAGTAAGTTCAAGCTCATTTTTGTGTTTTATTACACCATTCGCGTTCCACAAAAGAATGAGGACGGATTGGGCTGAGTTGGAATTATTTTGTGGCATTATTATTGTTAAGTAAGACTTGTGTTAATTGAGACATAAGAGATATAAGAGGCATTATGACGTTTTTAATATCAGTTAAAAAGGAATGCATAAGTTCAGATAAAACGGTGGAGTTGTCCGCGTTACAGCGATCTCCCCTCACAGCTGAAACGTAAGACAAAGATTTGTTATAATTAGCATTATTATTATTATCATTATTAACATTCATATTATTGTTTGTTTGGCGAACACTGCTTTCTTTTGATAAATCAGCATTTGTGCTGTGTATTTCCCTTAGATTTGGGAAGTCTTTCTTGTTGGTAGTTGCAGGAGAGTATGATGCATTATTAGTGCGAAGGGATGACGTAGGTACTTTTTTAACGCTTCGGCGGCCCTGATATACAGAACAGCCCTTGTAGTTGGCTGTGTGTTGACCTTTACAAAGAGCGCAGATTGGAGGAACGTCTTTAGTTTTAGTACAATTTGCAGAAAGATGATTTCCACCGCACTTGACACATTTCGGATTATGGAAACAATAAGCTTTTGTATGATTATAATTCTGACAATTCTTACATTGTACAATATTTTTATTTTTACGCAATTCTTCCACTCTAATTATCGTATGTAAAAGATTATTTAATTTATAAATTTCTTCAACATTTTTGCTTTTTTTATTTAAGTCGATAAAGAATAAATGTAGCGGGTATTTGTCTCTTGAAATAACGTTAGCGACATTTACGACATCAAATCCTAATGAAATTAATTCCTGTTTGATCAGTTCAGTTGAGGTGGAAGAATGGATACCTCTTATAACCACACGATGAGGCCGATCATCAGGGCACTGATATGTGTGAAACTTAATATTGTCATCAGACTTTAAAACTTTAATTAAATTTCTATACAATATTGATGTACTAGGGTAAATATTAATTCCATCCGCCGTAGATTTACAACTAAAATCTTCGCCTGCGGCTACATTAGTAATGGATGAGATAAAAAGTTCATAATTAGTAACATTTTTAACAAATATCGGTGACGGACGCTTGTTGGCCAGCTGATTTAGTTCACTGCCATCACAATCTCGAGTCAATACCCCAAAACGATTCTGGAGTGAAACCGGCTCCGGAAGTGACTGCCGACTAATTTTACGGTGATCATTTGGATGAATAGATGAACGTGGTCGTTTATTGTTGACAGCTGTTTTGAATCCGCTGATATCAATATCACCTTGTTCATCATCGTTTGCACTTCCCGTTTCCATTAAAACGAAAGTGTAGGTTAGTTATTGTTTATTTAATTAAACAATAAATAACATGAAAAATAAAACAAAGTTCATACCAATTTAGCACCAGTAGATCCAGTTGAAGTAACTAAAACTAAAGATGGTAATTAATAAACACATAAACTGTAATGAACACAATTCAATCGCAGAGAATTAGTACGACTTCCAATCGCTTCAAATACCGGAAGTTGAACCCCGGATCAACATTTAAAAGAAAAATAACGAATAACATAAAATTGTTACAAATTTTTTCTACGTTTTTTCCGTATTACTAATTATTTTTGGAGCACCTCAGGAAGTGATAAAAATGTCGGTATGTGTGGATGTGCAAGGTGAATCATTGGTAAAAATTTCAGCCTGGTAGGTTTAATGGTTTTTGGGAAAAATGTACCTAAGTGTGTAAAATCTTAATTTATGGGAAAAGGTGAAACGCAAAATTTACACAAACAAGGACATTTCCCATCAACAGTTGGTTAAAAAGCTGAACCAACACCTGAGCAATTTTAAAAACAGTGTTACAGGTATTTTAAAAAACTAAAATTCCCTTTGCACCAAAACGAACTGTAGGCTATAAAATTATGAAAAATATTCGTTTTTGGGACCATGATCATTTTTCTGGGTAAATTTTGACAAAAATTTAATTTTTTTTTGGCGTAATTTAATGTTCTTTTTCTGGTAGATCTAGGCCTAAACTATGGTAAAACATAAAAAACCAAAAATCGAAATTTTCAGCTAAAACCATCGTGCAATCTTCCCTTAAGCGTGTTACCGTCTACAAGGGGTTATGTAACTGGAGTGGTGCATTTTGATTTGTTATAATTTCCAAATCCTTCACATTTTAATCTAGCACCACTACAATTTGGAAGGCTAAGAAAAAAACTGTTTCACCTTTACCTTCCTCACTTACTCTTAAATTTTGTAACTTAATATATTTCTGCAAGCTTTTTATCTTTTCAGAGTTCTAAAATTTACATTCTCTTGCCCTTTATGATTGTAACGAAGGAAAAAATTGTTCAGAGATTGCTCTGATGTAGATTGTGATTTCTTTGAAGTTATTAAAGTTAGTAGCCATCTTTGGCTGCCCTGTTGGCGTAGTGGTTACCACAACTGACTTCTAACCCGGGGTTCTTGGGTTCAATTCCCAGTTAGGTCTGGCATTTTTTCATCTATCATCCTTCTCACTGTCTGGATTAGCAGTAATTGCAAAACAGTCGGAAAAAAATATAGCAGTCTTTTCTCATCTTCTGCTCACTCGTTTTCCACTGTATTTCTCCCTGAGATACTTAAAGCTACTAACTTTACAATGTTTTGTTTTCTTATTCTATTTCTTATAGATACTATAGTGAAAAGTAAAAATCTGGTGTGAAACATTCACACAACTTTCTCTTGTCAATGCAAATGTAAACTAACATTAGAAAGAAACAAAAAAACTAACCTCAATGAACATAACCTAATGTTAATCATGAGTGAAAGACGCAAAATAAAAATCAACCTCAGTTTGGCTTAAAAATCACTCTTTCTTGCTAAACAAAGCTCTGTAGAGAAAAATGCTTTAATTTAGGTTTAGATCGTTTAATTTCATACAAATTTGATTAGATACATTTTTTTCGTAAAATACATACTAAGGCTGAAATCTTTAAAAGTCTATCTTTTAACACGTTCTCGTGAGAAAAAAAACCAGAAAATCGTTAATTACTGCTAAACTAAGCATTATACAAAAAATGTTTGAATTAAAAGTTGTAGGGTTTTAAATTCTCTACAACTTTTATTATATACATTTTTGCGCTAAAATGCATATTAAAGCCGCAATCTTATAAAAACATTTTTTTTACATGAAAACAACCTCTCCAAGAATTTCAGCAGACATGACGCCTACCCTATCTTGTAAAGTATAAAAAATTTAGTAAACGAGGCGATTTTTTAAAAAAATCGTAGGGCCCGTTTTTGAGAAAATCGCAAAAAAGTGAAAAATGGCACGAATAAACTACTACTTCTGGTTGACCGATTTTAATGAAAATGTTCGTGTCAGGTCCGGTAGTAGTATCTAACTTAAGTTTCAAGTTTTTACGATGTTCCGTTCTTGAGATATTTTGTTCACACACACAGACCAATCGCTAAAAACATGTTTTTTGGGTTCAGGGGGTCTGAAAACATTTGTATATCCGGTGAAAACTCGATTTCTAAAAATCAACTTGAAAACAATACTTTCCTTCTTATATAAAAATATAGGCAAGAGAAAGTAAAAAGTAATTAAACAAAATTGTGTACTTACCAGAATAGAGCATGGATTTTGTTAATATTACTGTCTCTGTTGTAGTTAAACCTTTTACAAACATTGCCATTAACATTGCTCCTGTCAGTAAAGAAAAAAGTATTACATAATATCAACAACTTTATTTCTAGAAAATAAAATATATAGTATTTGTAAGATTGAATTAATTAACCCACCGGGTTAGTCTAAAGGTAAGGTTGTCGCCGCGAGTCAGCTGTTTAACAGCTGATTTTCAGTTCCTATTAAAAATCCGAGTAAAGCCTAGTTTACACGGGTCGAGTAGATTAGTAATTTAGTATTAGACATAGAGTAAGAAAGCACTTACTCTAAGCACTTCTTACTTAGAAAGCACTTGTTACTTACTCTATGGTATTAGACTTGTTTGGCCACGTCGTTTTAGTCGAGTAGTTTAGTCGCAGTTGAGTAGAACGGTCGAGTACACAGTTTAGGTAGCTTACCCTCACCACTACGCCCAACGTACTTTACGAGCGAGATCCCGCCTCCGTGGAGCCACAACAATGCACTAAATTCGGTGTCTACGTTACATGAGCGGACAGGTACTAAATTACTAAATTAATTGCTACTCGACCCGTGTTAACTAGGCTATAAGGTAGTTACTTTTATACGGATTTGAATACTAGACAGTGGTTACCGGTGTTCTTGATGGTTGGGGTTCAATGAACCATCCTCTCTTAGGAATGATCTGCCTGAGTCTGTACAAGACTTAGTTACATGTCATACATATGATCCTTATCTCACTGGGTCATGGGGTTGGGGAAAAAACTTCTACAGATTTGAATACTAGGCAGTAGTTACCAGTGTTCTTTGATAGTTGGGATTCAATTAACCATACTCTGTCAAGAATGGTCGGCCTGGGTCAAGATTACACCTCATTTACAAGTCATGTACATCATCCTTATGTCATAAGCTCATGGGGTTGCTTATTCTTAATTGAACAGATTTCATCATACACACATAGGGATTAAAAAAAACTTTTACAGCTTTGAATACAAGACAATGTTTACCGGTGTACTTATATGATTAAGGTTCAATTAACCATACTCTCGCAGGAAAGGTCGGCCTGGGTCTGTACGAGTTTACAATCTCATTTACACATCACACATATCATCCTCATCTCATTGAGTCATGGGGTTGCTTATTGGTCTGAATTGAACAGATTGCAACAAATACACATTACTGATAAAAAACTGTATTTCATCTTGTGTGGTGAAAGAATGTAAAACAAGTATTCTTTAGTTACAGTAAACACATTACCTATTTGTGAATCTTGAATTTTTCCATCAACAGTATTTTTTATGAAATAGTTAATTTCTGATTCATTAAGCTCCTCACCATTTCGTTTCTTCTTCAATATTTGTGTGCAATCCATTTTCAGCAATCCTTAAAATACAAACAGTTTCAATTGAAAAAGGAAATTAAGTAGAAATGTAATATTAATATTTTTACTTTTAATTTCTTGTTAAATTTTTTATTTTACTTGTAGAAGTAAATCAGTTTTTTCAAAATTACAGCTTTAAATCTGCCCATAACAGACAGGTTAAGTATCAAATTATTTACACTCAATCTGTTAATTGCAGGGCTAAAAAAAATAGTTCTGTTTCTTATCACATGGTCAGCCAATTAAATGACTGAATCATTTAAGAACAGTAGAGGTAGAGGTGTAAAAGACACTAATCAGAGTTATCTCCTCTGAAAGTAATGAATTTCATTATACAGCCAAACCCTGTGGTGAATGAAGTGAAGGTGTCATGTGCAGAGTGGAAAATATGTGCTTTTCAGAGGGCCCGGCATGCTGATAAGCATACTTTTCCACTCAGTGAGGAAGCCAATAGTAAACCACTTCACTCTTCATTTTATTTAGTAAAACCTCTACAGGTTCAAACCAGTTTTTTTGGATGATGAGCTACACACAACAGCTTTAAAGTATATTTTTGGTAAAAAAAATGCATGTAACATGAATTAAGGGAAATAAAAATGCTACAGCTTTTTCACGAATGCTGTTTTCATCCAATGCTTAATTTATTGAAAATTTGTGATTTTCTGAAAAATTTTTTTTTTAAAATAGATGTTTCTAAAATTACAACCTTAAAGAGCATTTAACGTAGAAAATGCATAGAACTAAAAATATACATACACATGAATTAAGAGTCGTTCCATCGTACAGTCTAAAGTCACCTAAAGCATAAAAATGGTGGGATATAGTAACCTTGCTCTACCCGATTTAGCACTGTGGTTGTAAACCAAAAGGCTCTCTTCTTCAGTTCAGTAGAGCAGATGCTCTACTTGTCCAAGGCCACCACATGGAGGTTACACATTGAAATCTGGAACTTACCGACAATCCCTGACAGAAGTATTTGCCAGTTAGGATCGCTCCAAACTCTTTTTGGCACAGGAAAACGGGCCCAAAGATAGTAGAATGTAGGTTACAAGTTTGAGGAGAACTATGCAAGGTATATAAATGATTAATGGAAACGATTAGAAAAAGAAGACAAAATTTTTATGGACTCCTTACAGAATGGATAACAACCGAATGACAAAACAAATTTTTAAGACACTAAACAATGAAGAAGTCAGAAAGAATATCAAGAAAACTGAAATAAACAGAAAATATCTTGAACCAAAACAAATTTAGACTACTAATTATGAACTTAAAGGGACTATAAAGACCAAAACCAGAACACAGAGTGGAAAGAAGAAAGGAGAAAAGCCTACCATGAGCAAATGCTGAGGATTTGGGCTGCAAAAAGAGCTTCCAGACGTCTAGTCACCTCATGTAGTCTAAAAAAAATTATTCATGTAAATGGAGTACATTTCAGTGGCATCCACCTAAACTGCCAATCTGTCAAGGATCTAAGCATTGAACCACCAGGACAATTTTCACCTCCTTCCCTGCCTCATCTTCGGCATCCTATGTTCATACCAGTTAAAATGTTCCTGTGTATGACAAATTATTTGAAAAACTGATTTTATTCTGTGGGTGCATATTTTTTACCCTCTTAAGCAACCATTACTCTTCTCAACCAACAACCAACATGTGTTTGGTGACAATTCTTAAAATTGTCATCCGTCCGTCACAACCAGATGTCAGAAACTACAAGAGGTAGCAACAAACTTTTTTCGGATTCGTAACCTACCAAAAGTTAGTGGGCCTGGATTAGGTTTGAAGTTCCGATTTTGACTGGAAATGGCCTAAACCGGAAGTCAACAAATCAAAGTTAGAAACTACAAGAGATAGAAACAAACAATTTTTGGATTCATAATCTACACCTGCCCATAACAGACACGTGGAGTGTCAAATTATTTATACTCAATCTGTTAATTGCAGGGCTAAAATAAATAGTTCTGTTTCTTATCACATGGTCAGCCAATTAAATGACTGAATCATTTAAGAACAGAAGAGGTAGAGGTGTAAAAAGACACTAATCAGAGTTATATCCTCTGAAAGTAACGAATTTCATTATACAGCCAGACCCTGTGGTAAATGAAGTGAAGGTGTCATTTGCAGAGTGGAAAATATGTGTTTTTCAGAGTGCTCGGCATGCTGATAAGCGTACTTTTCCATTTAGTGAGGAAGGCAATAGTAAACCACCTTACTCCTCGTTTTACTTAGTAAAACCTCTACAGGTTCAAACCAGCCTTTCAGCTGATGACCTAAACAACAATTATCTACACAAAATGTTAGTAGACCTGGATTGAGTTTGAAGTTCCAGTTCTGACTAGAAGTGGCCCAAACCAGAAGTCAAGAAATCAAAGTAAGAATTTGGAAACAAAAATAGTGTCGTTTGATTCTTCTTAAAGAGTATATACAGAAATCATTAAGTTTGCAAGTTCCGGTTATGATCGGAAGTAAAAAAAAAAAAAAAAAAATTTAGTTTATTTAACCCTTTATAGGTCTGTGGTCTGCCCATAACAGACAGGTGGAGTGTCAAATTATTTACACTCAATCTGTTTGTTGCAGGGCTAAAATAAATAGTTCTGTTTCTTATCACATGGTCAGCCAATTGAATGACTGAATCATTTAAGAGCAGAAGAGGTAGAGGTGTAAAAGACACTAATCAGAGTTATCTTCTCTGAAAGTAATGAATTTCATTATACAGCCAAACCCTGTGGTGAATGAAGTGAAGGTGTCATTTGCAGAGTGGAAAATATGTGCTTTTCAGAGGGCCCGGCATGCTGATAAGCGTACTTTTCCACTCAGTGAGGAAGGCAATGGTAAACCACCTCACTCCTCGTTTTACTTAGTAAAACCTCTACAGGTTCAAACCAGCCTTTTGGCTGATGACCTAAACAACAGGTCTGTGGTAAGTATACTTACCACTGGCAATAAGGTCGATTTTTTTAAGAATAAGCTATCCAGTTGAACCCTATTGGCATTTTATGGCTTTATAGATGTTTTCTTGTTAAGTAGACTATCTACACTTTGAAATTAATGCGCAGCGACAATTTGCTTCATGAGTTATACGAGTGTGATATGGATTCATACCAGCGTAAGTAACCGTGTTGTTTTGTTGAACTTTTGTACAGTGCTTAGAAAATTTGAGTTTTTACTGGATAGCAAGCATTCATGCTAATATAAAGTTCAGATAAGTTGTTCTACACATTTTTCTGTTATATAGGACTACAAGTTGTTTAATAAGCATTCTTACCACTAAACATTGTGGGATTCCCATTTCAATCAACGTTCCTTGGTAAGTATACTTACCAGGGCTTAACATAAAAAAAAAATCTGGTGTGAAACACTCACACAACTTTCTCTTGCCAATGCAAATAATTAATAATAAACCTAACATTATTAATAAAATATTAGAAATAAACAAAAAACTAACCTCAATAAACATAACCTTATTTTAATCATGAGTGAATGACGCAAAATGAAAATCGAACTCAATTTGGCTTAAGAAAAACGGAAAATCACACTTTCACGCTAAACTAGGCTCTGTAGAGAAAAATGCTTTAAATAAAAGTTGTAGGTCTTTTAATTTCCTATAAATTTTATTATATACACTTGTATCATAAAATGAATACTAAGGCCGAAATCTTTAAAAAAACAATTTTTCACACGTTTTTGTGAGAAAAAAACAGAAAATCGCTAATTACCGCTAAACTAAGCGTTATACAAAAAAATGTTTGAAATAAAAGTTGTAGAATTTTACACTCTCTACAACTTTTATTATATAACGTTTTGCGCTAAAATGCATATTAAAGCCGCAATCTTAAAAAGAAAATGTTTTTAAGTAAAAACAGCCTCACGCAGAATTTCAGCAAACATGGCGCCTACCCTATCTTATAGAGCATAAAGAATGTAGTAAACCAGGCGATTTTTAAAAAAATCATAGGACCAGTTTTTGAGAAAATCACAAAAAAGTGAAAAATTATACGAATAAACTACTACTTCCGGTTGACCGATTTTAATGAAAATGTTCGTGTCGGGTCCAGTAGTGGTATGTAACTTAAGTTTCAAGTTTCAAGTTCGTACGATGTTCCGTTCTTGAGATATTCTGTTCACACACACACACACACACACACAGACCAATCGCTAAAAACATGTTTTTTGGATTCAGGGGGTCTGAAAACGTATAGATCCGGTGAAAACTCAATTTCGAAAAATCGACATGAAAACAATACTTTCCTTCCTATATATTCATATAGGCAAGAGAAAGTAATATATATCTTACTGTTCTGGCACTAGAAATACATTATTCAAGTCCCTATAAAACAAAATTTAACATTTTACAACATTTGTGTATTTTCCCTCGTAGTACTGCCCTATAAAGGGTTTAAAGTCGTATCAACAGCTCATTTATTAGCAATTATGGTGGTTTTTAACTTGTAAAACTTTCCAGATCTAAGCCAAGAATTGACCACAGAACCTCCACATTGTACCACGCTACCATTACGGTACAGAGGCGGCTATTACCTCAAATCGTTCAGAATTTAATGCTTAATTTTAAACCAATAATAACTCTACATTAAAATATTTCGATAAAAGATCCTGTTTTGCATTCCAGCTCACAAATAATAAAGTTATAAATATTTTCTCATTTTTTAGACAACTAATAAATTAAAAAATATATATATACTTACAAAATTATTATTACAAAGATCTCTAAAGAAAACTATCTTTACAATAATATTCTTAACGTTTTAAAACCTTTTTATTCTTAAATTTCTAAGAATTGTTCTAAGTTATAAAATTTTTGATTAGATAAAAAAAATTTGTTCATTTATTGCATTACCTCTTGAAGAAAATGTTCCACTAAAAAAAAAATACGATAATTGTATAATTATTTAGATAAATCAATGCAACTTAAGAGTTTAATATTAAGAAAATATAAACGACATTTGTATCTGTCAAATAGAATTGTTGTATAATAAAATTAGGTACAATGATTGTATTATTATTGTTCCTACTGATAAAACAATATCTTTGTGATGTAGACAATATTTTCCGATTATCATTATTATTAATATAATAAAATAATTAGTACATTAACTAGATTTTTATTAATTTAATGATCTGGTTTAAGTATACTTTTGTTATCATTTGTTATATAAAATTATGAAAAGTGTTAGGATTCTTTGTTACTGTTTAATAATTATTATTCATCAATAAAATAATTGCGCCTGTGCTACATATATTTTTATTACTAACATCAGAAGGGTATTTTAAATAAATTTGTTTTCTTGGTTTTACTCCATACTTTATATTTTTTTCTAGGTATTTATTTAAAAGTACTTGTTGTTTAGGTCATCAGCCAAAAGGCTGGTTTGAACCTGTAGAGGTTTTACTAAGTAAAACGAGGAGTGAGGTGGTTTACCGATGCCTTCCTCACTGAGTGGAAAAGTACGCTTATCAGCATGCCGGGCCCTCTGAAAAACACATATTTTCCACTCTGCAAACGACACCTTCACTTCATTCACCACAGGGTCTGGCTGTATAATGAAATTCATTACTTTCAGAGGAGATAACTCTGATTAGTGTCTTTTGCACCTCTACCTCTTCTGTTCTTAAATGATTTAGTCATTTAATTGGCTGACCATGTGATAAGAAACAGAACTATTTATTTTAGCCCTGCAACGAACAGAATGAGTGTAAATAATTTGACACTCCACCTGTCCGTCATGGGCAGTTAAAAGTACTAATGCAGATATTTTCAGAGTTACTGATATTTTTTTTTACTTCCTCTTGTGTCTATGAATATATAGGAAGGAAAGTAGGCCTATTGTTTCCATGTTGATTTTTCAAAATTGAGTTTTCACCAGATATACACATTTTCAGACCCCCTGAACCTAAAAAAACTGTTTTTAGCAATTGGTCTCGTGTGGGTGAACAAAGTATCTCAAGAACAGAACATCGTACGAAGTTAAAACTTGAAACTTCTTTGTGATTTTAGCAAAAACAGCTCCTACGATTTTTTTTTTAAATCACCTCTTTCACTAGATTTTTTATGCTCTACAAGATAGGGTAGACGCCATGTCTGCTGAAATTCTTGGGGAGGCTGTTCTCTCATAGAAAGAAATGGTTTATTTAAGATTGCGGCCTTATATGCATTTTAGGGCAAAAGAGTATATAATAAAAGTTGTAAACAATTTATAAATCTACAACTTTTATTTCAAACCTTTCTTTGTATAACGCGTAGTTTAGTGGTAATTTGTTACAGTTTTTTTTTCATGAAAATCTAAAAAAATTGATTTTCTAAGATTTTGGTCGTTGTATCCATTTTGCGACAAAAATGTATATGATCAAATTGATAGGAAATTAAAAGACCTACTACTCTTATTTTAGGCATTTTTCTCTGCGGAGCCTAGTTTAGCGTTAAAAAGTTATTTTCCGTATTAAGCCAAACAAAGGTTGGTTTCCATTTTGCATCATTCACTCATGATTAAAATTAGGTTAAGTTTTTTTAAGTTAGTTTTTTTGTTTATTTCAAATGTTTTATTACTAATGTTAGGTTATATTGTTAATTAATTGTATTGGGAAGAGAACGTCGTGTGAGTGTTTCACACCAGATTTTTTTTTTTTTAGTTTGATCTCAGCTGCCACTGGGCTGATTCTGGTCAACCTTTCTTTGAAATATGTCTACATGTGAAGATTTTCCATCAACCATCGTTATTTTTGAAACTCAGAAAATTGAAAATTAATGATTTTTTTATAACCCTGTTCTTTGAGGATTTACCAAACAGATACTATGATTGATAATTTCGTGGCCTCCATGAAGACTGATTGGCGAAGTTTTATAGATAATAATAATAAATAAATTTATTTCCCTTTCAAAGTTAAATGAAAAACAAAACACACGATAAATTAGCGTTATTATTATAGCCTACTATCACCACTTACATAAATTTATAATTACAGTACGGGGAAATGAACCTACCCAACTATGGCCGAACTATGTTCTAGGATAGACTCGAAGATTACTCCCCGTTAGGCTATGTCCCAACTGGAGAATGATCGAGCGACAACGCGTGATGTAAATGGGTGTCCTAAACAGAACGCCTATTCGCACGACCAACTGCAGTCTGTCCGATCAGAACAACATCGTTTGACCATTTTTTAAGCTGAAATGACAGGTAGAAACAAAGATTCGGTGTTTCTGCTAGGAAATTTGTATTTTTCATCACTTCTTGTAGAAGAAGTGCTGAAAAATAAAAGAAAGCAAAGTAATAAAGTCTATCAGAGCCGATCTGAACTCGAAGAGTTCCTATCTGCATATATAGTCGATTCCGGATGATTGGTCCACTGGGTAATTGTGGCAGCTGGTTTTTTGGAATAGTTCTTTAATAAACAGAAACAGAACGGGATTTTACATTGATAAGCACTTCGTTTATTCGGTCCATATGGCCACTTATTGGGGCCTATCTGATGTATGTACAATATATGTTTTATTAAAACCATTACAGTCCAGCGACGAACAACACGTGGTTCTAAGCAACAAGATAAGATAATGGGTAGGATAGAGGTAGTAAACATTTGGACAGAAACCAACAGTAATCACAGACCAGTCATAACAGAGATGTTATTAACAATACAATGTGTTGGCCACATAATCGTCATTGCACAAATTTCAGCGAGTCATATCCGCTAGTTATGCCCAACCTTACAAGCTGTATAGCCTCCTTGCAACTTATGGTTAGTTTTCACTTATCATACGTACATAGAACGTTCGTAATTCTATTCTTCTCATCAGTTTTTGTGATTTCATGAGTACTGTAACACACTGTTTTTCGAGTCTGGTTGTTTTGTTATCTATCACCGTCTTTTGTGAGTTAAATCCCGCGTAACGAACTGTGTAAAGGAATAAAGCTTATGGACAAAATAAAAACGTATCCACCTAACTTAAGCCAACGTAAACTATCGGAACTAACCGGTGTACCGAAAATAAAATACGCCAAGAGTAGGCATTAAAAGATCATGGAACATCTCAGAAAAGAAAACGTGAAGAAAGGATCCATTTGTTGAGAAGCGTTGAATTAATGGTTCGCTATTGTAACTTTACAAGATGTTAGTGTCAATGGTCCAATGGTTAAAACCAAGGCAAAATGTTTTGCTAAAAAGTTAATCATTGTTCTGATACCCTTTTATTTTTTTCGTGTGTAGCTATATGGATAGAACTTACGTGTAAAATTTATGTACGAGATAATTTTAATAAAATGCAGTATCGTATACGCCACATTATACGAATTCGTTTATTAGGGCCAGCCGTTTAATTGGACCAAAATGCTCCGGTCCTGATGTGCCCCAATTTTCCGGAATTGACTGTATATAAAACATTATTAGTACCAGGCATCAAGGATGCTCTGGTGACCGAAGGACTCTCGGTATATGGAGTCAACTCTACAAGGCCAACGGTCTCTGGAGCGGAAGAGCTAAGTGGAAGGGGCAATCTCTTGTCCCGAAGATGTTAAAAATGTCTTTGAAGGCGGAGGAACTGAGATGTAGTCTTAGTCAACGGCATGAGGATGCAGAAGGCAAAGGAAAACCACTGCATTAAAGATCATATATTGATATTCCATGCATTATTATCATGGCTATAGTCAGGACTAAATATAATTCCGAAGTTTCAAGTCCTCCAATCGGATCTCCGGGGAGGACAGTTGTGACTGATATGAAGAATGCAACCAGTAGACTCGGCCACATCATGAGAGGTCCAAGATACTGGATTCTGCAACTCATAATCCAGGGAAAAGTTGTAGGGAGAAGATCTGTTGGAAGAAGGAGAATATCTTGGCTTAGGAACTTGAGAGAGTGGTTTAATGTCGGGTCATCTGATCTCTTCAGGGCTGTGGCTTCCAAAGTTAAAATAGCAATGATGATAGCCAACCTCCGAAATGGAGATGGTACATGAAGAAGAAGAAAACATTATGCTTGTCCAATTATAAATTTTGACTTTGTGTAGGTACATGAAATGACGATACATCGCAGGCATTTATGACATCATTATTTGTATTAATCATGATGTTGCACGTCTATTGTTTTAAGAAAACAACTGGTAAAGAAAACAAAAAGTGAATGAAAAAATATTAAGATGCAATTATTGTAGTTAGGCTACTTGCTTTATCTAACTTCTCAGCCACGCTGTCCCACACAAGATCAGTTTTTACACGGTTTTTTTAACTCTCACTTCGTTTATTTCATAAAATTGAGTTCATTCGCACTAAATTAATCCACATTTTTTCCTAATTTATCTTCTCAGAATGCTCGATAGCGCGATTAAAAACAAACTTGTTTGTTTTCGAGCGATTAGGCGACCATTTCTCGTCGCGTTGACTGCACAAAGTCTGAAACAAATTAGGCCACATCCCCTCCGCTTTATAGGGTTGTTAAGTAAGCGACGGTACGATGTACGTGACGCGATATCGAAGCAAACCAAAGGGAGCGTTCACTTCCATCGCGCGAACCCATTTAATAGTTCAAATAGGACATCTAACGACATTACTGATCGTTTGATTTTTTTTTCATCTTCCGATGCACCAATCATCGTTGTTTGCCGCCTTGCAGGAGCACGATCGGCTTTGCACGTGCACGCGGGCACGAACAAACGTTCTGATTGGTCTAAACGTGTGGAACAGCAGAACTCATCAACCGTGAAAAGCATAAATTATATTGTATTCACCTCATAGCAATTTCGTTGCTCTCCTCACTGCTTTTATCACAGCTCTCTTTGCCGCTCCACTATAAACAGGGCTAAGATTATAGTGTATGTACGTAATATAAGGTTATTCATTTAGTAAAAATAATTTTTGGGAAAAAATTATTCTAAGAAAACTTGTCGGGGTATGAATTCAATTCTTTATAATTTTCAGATTCTTGTGAAAATGCGACATCGTTCCCCTCCTGCAAAAGACCCTTTGTGTAGTAGGAACACTACCTAGTGGCAGTGTTCCAGACACATGCACAATGTAGACTACTTAACAGTAACGTTACTGCGTTTTATAAACATTGTGTAGGCTACATGTGCGTGTGTAGTATGTATGGGAATTTCATTATATGGCCAGACCCTGTAGTGAATGAAGTGAAGGTGTCATTTGCAGGGTGAAAAGTCGATGCTTTTCAGAAGGCCTGGCATGCTGAAAAGCATACTTTTCTACTCAGTGAGGAAGGCAAATTATAAACAATATCGCTGAGCTGAAGGATCGCATAATCAATACAATCAACTCTATCGAATGGGACATGTTAGAACGTGTTTGGCAAGAGCTAGACTTCCATGTTGATGTGTGCCGTGTCACCAAAGGAGCACACATTAAACATTTATAGATGTTTAAAAATAACTGTTTGAGAATCTGCATCAGCCCGCACAACTTTCATTTAGGTAAGTGAAATAGTTTTTTTGTACTGAATTTTCATAACCCCGAAGAACATTTTTTTTTTTTTTTTGTAGTTTAACGTCCGACTTTTCTGCAATTACTGCTAATGCAGACGGTGAAGGATGAAATTATTTTTTGTAACGTATGAAAATATGCCGTGCCTGAATGGGATTCGAACCCAAGACTGCATTATGAGAAGCGAGCATGTTACAAACTACACCAATGGGGCCGGTGAAGAACATTATGAAACACCCTGCATTATTTATAAATTTTATATGATATTAAAAATGTTAATAAAATAATGTAAAAAAAAATCAACTTACACTCCAACTGCTCCAGGCAATCTTCCGAAAAGCTCTTTAAGAACTTCACTTTTGTACTGAACTAAACAAGGCATTGAATTTTTTTTTTTTTTTTGCGCCCTGAAGACTCCGGGAGGAGTATAGGACATGTCGTCAGATATAACACCTGAAATACATATAAGAATCACACAATGTATCACTACTATCAAGAAAGAAATTCTTGTACGCTATAAAAAGTTTCACCGATCAAGTAATTTTTTAGATTTTTTTTAAAGGAATTCAAATCCTCACAACACTTTAAAGATTGGGGTAATTTATTAATGAATTTTCTCCCTGCATAAGTAGGTTTTTGTTCAAACAATTTTGTGGAGTGATTAGCCACATAATAATCATTCCTGTTTCTCGTGTTATGATTGTGAACATTGAAATTCTGCATAAAATTATTTTGCCTAACATACATAATCACCTCAAAAATGTAGAGACAGGGAACTGTAAGAAATTTAAGCTGGTTAAATAGTGGTGTGGATGAGGTTAGCTGGTTAGCTCCCACCATACACCTAATAGCTTTCTTTTGAATTTTAAAAACCCTATTCATATTACCCATGCTAGAATTACCCCATACTAAAATACCATAACGGATATGAGACAGAATGAGGCCATGATAAGCTGCCATTAGTAATTTTTTATCATTTAATCTGGCAATTTGTTTTAGTGCAAATACCCCAGATGATATTTTACTACAAACTTGATTGGTATAAAAGTCCCAAGACAAAGATCTATCTAGAGATACGCCCAGGAACTTCACTGTTTCTACATGCTCTAAACTATTATTATGAGTAAACACATATGATGGTCGGTACGGTGTGTCGGCTTCCAATCTATACACTTTTTCAATTTCATCTGCATCATAAACGAATAATAAATCAGGCCTTCCAATAAAATTAATCCTGACAATTTCACTATTTTACTGAATTCTTTATGTAGTATTGCTGACACTTGAGCTAAATCTGATATTTGGTACTGACCTGTCAACAAATATAAAACATTTTTTTTATCAGTATATATATACAGTATAATAATTAAAGTCCTTATTGATTCATTCATAAAATGTTTAAAACCACGAAAAGGCTAGGAATTAAATACAAAGAGAGGAAAGTTATCTACGATCTGCATAAGAATCAAACGGCTGTTTTGAGAACAAAAAGAAGCTGCTGTAAGAAAAGATGTACGACAAGGTTGTTCATTGTCACCACTACTGTTTAACTTGTACTTAGAAGAAGCTATAAATGAAGTGAAGGAAAAATTTTACGCAGGAATAAAAATCCAAGGAGAAACAATAAAAATGCTGAGATTCGCCGAAGAAATAGTAGTATTAGCCGAGACAAAGAAAGAACTAGAGGATGTCTTAAATGGAATGGATGAGATCATGAGAAAGGATTACTTCATGAAAATTAATACGAACAAAATGAAAGTGTTGTGCAGCAGCAAGAGTGGTTTAGAAGAAATAGGAAATTTAAAAGTAGGCAACGAAAACATACAGGATGTTGGGGAATTCTGCTATCTAGGGAGTTAAATAACAAAGAATGGAAGAAACACAAGTGATATCAAAAGTAGAATTGCTCACGCTAGAAAATCCTTTGAAATGAAAACAACAACAATGATTTACAGATTAGGAAAAATTTCTTAAAACAATATGTTTGGAGTGTAGCGTTATACAGGAGTGAAATGTGAGTGATATGGACTGTAGAAAGGAAGAGGATTAAAGCTTTCGAAATGTGGTGTTATAGAAAAATGTTAAAGATTAGGTGGGTGTAGAAAATAAGTAATTTAGAGGTTCTTAGCCAAGTGGATGAAAAGAGAAGTAAAGGGTGATTCAAAAAGAGCGCCGGTTTTAAACGGCTGGTAAATTTTTGTTTATCGGTTGGCAACATTGTTTGACCTCATTTCCATTTTGGAGAACATTCGGATTGACGATTCAGTTGTAGTTTCTCTTGTTCGCAGTGTAGTACTCTCGCAGTCTGTGTCTAACCATGGAGAAGTTTACTATTGCGCAACGAGTGTTAATCGTCAAAACATTTTACCAGAGTGGAGAGAGTTATGCGGCCACTGTAGGGCGACTTCGCGGTTCTCTAGGACGCAATGAAGCACCGAATGAATCAACAGTTCGCAGGCTCATGAAAAAGTTTTTTGAGACGGGTTCAACAGTCGACCTTAAAAGTTCTGGACGTCGTCGTTCTGGCCGAACTGAGCAGAACGTTGCGTTGGTTCGTGACAGTGTGGCTGTTAGCCCAGCAAAATCAATACGTCGCCGTTCTCAACAATTGGGTTTAAGATGTTCTTCTGTACGGAGAATTCTTCGGTACGATCTCCAATATCACCCGTATAAAATTCAGTTGACGCAACATTTGAAAGTGGCAGACCACCAGAAGAGACGACAGTTTGTTGACTGGGTATTGTGAAAACGGCAGGATGATGACACCTTCGCAAACAAAATCATTTTCAGTGATGAGGCGCACTTCCACTTAAACGGTTTTGTTAATAAACAGAACTGCCGTATGTGGGGTTTAGAAAACCCTCGCGTGGTTAATGAAAGGGAAATGTATGCACAGCGAGTGACAGTTTGGTGCGGCTTTTGGTCGGGCGGTGTCATCGGCCCTTACTTTTTTGAAAATCGAGAAGGACAAGCCGTGACAGTAAATGGAGACCGATACCGTACGATGATTAGGGAGTTTTTGTGGCGTCATTTGGATGGAATGGACATTGACGAGTTGTGGTTTCAGCAGGATGGTGCCACCTGTCACGCTGCACGAGAAACAAAGTTGTTGCTCTGTGAACGGTTCCAGGATCGCATCATTTCTCGTAATTCCGACCATCAATGGCCACCAAGGTCGTGTGACTTGACGCCTTGTGACTTTCCTCTTTGGGGTCATCTGAAGTCATTGGTGTATGCCAATAAACCCCTAAACATCAATGACTTGAAGGAGGAAATTCGACGGGTTATCGGGCAAATGGAAGTCGAAACTTGTCGTGCAGTAATATCCAATTTCATGGACAGAGTTGATGCGTGCCAGCGCAGTAGAGGAGGACACATGCATGACATCATTTTTCCTACATAAAATCGGAAGGAAAGATGAACTTGTTGATGTATTTATTTTCAGTTTTTCAATAAAATAAATCTCTTAATTTGATATATTAAAACCGGCGCTCTTTTTGAATCACCCTATATATGGAAACACCTTACCAGAAGAAAGAATATGCCAGTGGAGCATATCTTAAGATATCCAGGTATTGGTCTATTAATAATGGAGGGTAATATCATAGTGGTAGGCAAAGGTTAGAATATTTAAAGCAAATTACAAAAAATGTAGGTTGTTAGAGGTATGTAGATATGAAATGACTTGCATAAGATACAACAGCTTGGAGAACTGCATCAAACCAGTCAAGAGACTGATGATAAAAAAATTAATTCATTTATACACTAATTATCAAACTTCTTGATCATTTAGCGAACTGAAGTTCGGAATATTTCTTCCTGAGGGATGTTTTTTAATAGGAGAAAAACAAAATAGGTTATTGCCACATGGAGAAATGCATTAATGTGCAAAAGGCCCTAACACAGGGTTCTTCTAGTTGGTAACACAAATATCATAGTTTTTCCAGGGCCATGTGGTAAATAATTTTTTTAAATGTTGTGATAATTTGTACTCCTTTCAAAAAATCTGAAAAATTATTTGATTGCTGATTCTTTTTGTAGCGAGACCTTTCCTTTTCTTGAATTTCACTAATTCAATTCTTTCTTTTGACCACTTCATTATGTTTATGTGGTACCTCTTATCCTCTTGAAACACCAAATCTTATCGCTAAATTAATTAATTTTTTACTTTCTCGTAACCAATATGAATATATATAGGAAGGAAAGTATTGTTTTCATGTCAATTTTCCAAATTCGAGTTTTCACTGGATCAACACATTTTCAGACCCCTGAACCCAAAAAACATGGATTTAACGATTGGTCTGTGTGTGAACAAAATATCTCAAGAACAGAACATCGTACGAACTTGAAACTTAAGTTAGGTATGACTACCGACCCAACACGAACAATTTCATCAAAATCGGTCAACCAGAAGTAGTATTCGTGTCATTTTACACTTTTTGGGATTTTCTCAAAAACTGCTCCTATGAGTTTTTTTAAAATCACTTCATTTACTAAATTTTTATGCTCTACAAGATAGGGTAGGCGCCATGTCTGCTGAAATTCTTGGGGAAGCTGTTTTTTCGTACAAATTTTTTTTTTAAATTGCGTTTTTTAGTATGCATTTTAGCGCAAAAATATATATAATAAAAGTTGTATACAATTTAAAATCCTACAACTTTTATTTCAAACATTTCTTTTTGTTTAATGCTTAGTTTTTAGCGGTAAATAGCGATTTTCTGGGTTTTTTTCATGAAAATGGGGAAAAAATCAATTTTTTTATGAATTCAGCCTTAGTATGCATTTTACAATAAAAGTGTATATAAACAAATTTACAGGAAATTTAAAGATCTAAAACTTTTATTTAAAGCAGTTTTCTCTAAAGAGCCTAGTTTAGCGTGAAAGAGTGATTTTCCGTATTTTTAAGCCAAACAGGTTGATTTTCAATTTGCGTCTTTCACACATGATTAAAATTAGGTTATGTTTATTGAGGTTAGTTAGTTTTTGTTCAAGCAATTAAGTGTTGTGATTAGCAACATAATAATCGATTCTGTTTCTTGTGTAGTGGTTGTGAACATCTAAATTCTGTAAAAAGATATTTTGCTTTATGTACATTATCACTTCAAAAATGTACAAAGAAGGAACTGTGAGCAATTCCAGCTCTTTAAATAGTGATCTGCATGAGGTAAGGTGGTTGACTCCGATCATACACCTGACAGCTTTTTTATATATTTTAAAAACTCTTTCCATGTTACACTGTGATGGATTACCCCATACTAATATGGCATACCTGATATGAGATAAAATTAAACCATGATAAGCTGCTATTAGCAATTTTTTATCATTTAATATCTGGCAATTTGTTTTAATGCAAATACTCCAGATATTTTAACACAAATTTGAACGGTATAATAATCCCACGATAAAGTCCTATCTAGTGACAATCCTAGAAACTTCACTGTTTGCACATGATCTAGGATATTAATTTGTATAAAGACATCCACTTTTCTGTTTTCCCATTAACTGTTAACATTAATACATTCAAAAATTGGACTACAGATTCTATGCTAATATGTGTATTCACTTCTAGACTACGTGTATCTACCAGTAAACTTTTGTTTATGATTGAAGTATCATCAGCTAACAATAAAGCTCTACTGTTGGGTGATTTCTGGTAATCTATTTATACAGGGTGATTCACGAAGATATGCAGAAACTTTTGGAGCTCATTGTACATGTAAAAATAATGAAAAAAGTTTATATAAACATGGGTCCGGAAATGCTTCGTTACCGAGTTACGACTAGCGAAAGTTTCGCCTGGATTTCAGCTCACCAGGTGAAATGAGGTCTTCCTGAAATTCTGTAAGGTAGATTAAGGGGCAAATTCAATCATTTTTCATGGTTTTTGATCTGATAAATTGAATAAAACAGGTCCCAGAACTGTAAGTTAAAAAGTTTTTAAGAAAACCAGTGATAAATGCAAAAAATGGAGTGAAAACACATTTTTTCATCTTTGGGCAAGAATAACTTTGTTATTTTACCAAGAAACAGTTAACATTTTTGAATAAAACATGTAGAAAATTTTATTCTGAACAAACCGGTGTAAATAAATTTCACAGAAAGCAAATAGATGTTTGATAAAATGAATTTTTATTCATAACAGTACAAAGTAAAATTAACCGGAAAAACAAAGATGAAAAAATGTGTTTTTTTCATTCCATTTTTTTGCATTTGACACTGTTTTTCTCAAAAACTATTTAACTTACAGTTCTGGGACCTGTTTTATTCAATTTATCAGGTCAAAAACCATAAGAAACGATTGAATTTGCCCCTTAATCTACCTTACCAGAATTTCAGGAAGACCTCATTTCACCTGGTGAGCTGAAATCCGGGGGAAATCTTTTGCTAGCCGTAACTCAGTAATGAAGCATTTCCGGACCCATGTTTATATAAACTTTTTTCATTATTTTTACATGTACAATGGGCTCCCAAAGTTTCTGCATATCTTCGTGAATCACCCTGTATTGTGACAATATCGAAGAACGGCATGTTTCGCGAAACTTCTAGTAAAATGGTAAAATGTTCATAGAATGGTAAAGAGTAGATTATAGAGTGAAAAAGTGACAATAGTAACAATAAAAGTATGCCTATTTATAAAAGGATATCTATTCATAAAAATTATTTAATAGGAATGCGCTATTGTGTGTGATAAAAGGTCGGGTACTGTTGTACGACTATTTATGAAAGGGATCTGTAACACTTTCCATTTACAATAGATCTATTGTTACTTGTTTACATCAGTTCATCAGTTATGACTTTTCGAGTACTAATAAAAAAGATTATCGATCAAATCTCTGTGTCGTTCGAGAAGTCTCTTTGAACCCCCTCTGTATAAATAGACCCCTGAGCCGGTCAGTGAGTAGTATTAGTTTGATCTTTGACGAGTGGCTATCGGGCGTAGTGCAGGCGCGTTCCAAGCATTGTGTTAGTCAACGATTGTTATACTGTCTTTGTTTGTGTGTGTATTGTGAAAAGTTATTGTGTAACTGTATTAAATTCAGTTTTTTGTGTATTAAGTTTCATTTTGTATGTGTATTCAATAAAATTGATTGTAAGCAGTGCCAAGTAAATTATTTAGTTATTTATTGTTTATTATTTATTTTAAGTAAATTATTAAGTCATTTATTGTATTACTTCATGACAATTAGTTTAATTGTTTATTTTGTAAATCTTTTAGTGTAATAAATATTTGTAATTGTAAACTTTAGTGTATTAATTATTTAATAACCTAGATCCCGAAACGAACCTTAGCGATAAGTGTCACAATATACAACAAAAACAAATGATAAACAAAAACAATGATGATGAGATGACAATGATTAGTAATCGTTTTTCTACTTCTACAACTATCGTATAAGCAAAAAAAAGATTAAATGAGTTAAATTATTAACAAAATCGTAACTGTAAGTCCAATGTTTTAAAACGTTTCACTCTGAGTATCTTCACTGTTGTTGCGGAGGTTAAATTTTGAAAGGCTTTTGATGTTCTTCTAACTTCTAACCGCTAAAATTGATCATGTCACCTTTCAAACAAAAAAAACTAATTCAAAACACCCCTTTTTTATGTTGAGGTTAAATATATATTTAAATATTTTTATATTTCCTATGTTTTAATAAATCATCTAATTCATAATAGCTAATGTTTTTGGTGTTAGAATCTTGCCATAAGGTAACATCATTCCCCTCCTGGAATAAGACCACTGGATCAAATTGTCAACCCTAGTACCATATTTCCATCCCTCTTCTCTCATGACCTCGCACTCTTCTCTCCAATGCCATGTCCAACTCCATATTTGGATCCTCTTCTTACTTCTTACTTGTCGATTAGTTCTTCTGTTTAATTTTAATTGGAAATATTACAGATTTTAATAATTTATTTTTTCTTGTTATTTCAATCTTCAGTTTAGTTTTGTTCTCCTGGAAATTTTATAGAGTTAAATAGATGCTTACAATTTTTGTTGTTTATCTTCTTGTACTAAATCTTCTTGGCATTGGATGGCAGGTTGATGGTTGATGGCCGGATGAAAATCTATTACTGGACTAGGTTTAACCAATCCAATCCCTATACATAAAGATAACCCTTCAAAGCACTTCTATATGTACAGTGTTAACCCCCAACCAGGCTAGAGAATGATGTCATCCTCGTAACAAGATTATATTTATGAATTATATAATATTTAATAATAATATTTAATATTATATAATATTTAAGAATCCAAGGAATTTTTGTTTTGTTTTTTACATTCTTTATCTAATAATACATGCCAATTCTTTAAAAGTGTAACTTCTAATTAAATTTAAATAACAATAGGGTTTTAAAATAAGTGGTTTCTAAGGTAACAAAAAATATTTTATTTAAATTTTGTATATAGATAGATGAACACGAACATTAAATTTTATCACAATCTTTTGTAAATTTATGAAATTTTAAAATTTATTAAAAAAATTTTTGGATATCAAATTCTTAAATAATATAATCTTGTTACGAGGATGACATCATTCCCTTAGCCTGGTCTGGGGTTAACACTGTACATATAGAAGCAGTTTGAAGGGTTATCTTTATGTATAGGGATTGGATTGGTTAAACCTAGTCCAGCAATAGATTTTCATCCGGCCATCAACCATCAACCTGCCATTCAATGCCAAGAAGATTTAGGACAAGAAGATAAACAACAAAAATTGTAAGCATCTATTTAATTCTGTAAAATTTCCAGATCAAAATTAAACTGAAGATTGAAATAACAAGAAAAAAGAAATTGTTAAAATCTGTATAATATCTCCAATTAAAATTAAACAGAAGAACTACCCGACAAGTAAGAAGTAAGAAGAGGATTCAAATATGGAGTTGGACATGGCATTGGAGAGAAGAGTGCGAGGTCATGAGAGAAGAGGGATGGAAATATGGTACTAGGGTTGACAATTCGATCCAGTGGTCTTATTCCAGGAGGGGAATGATGTTACCTTCTGGCAACATTCTAACACCAAAAACATTAGCTATGATAAATTAGATGATATATTTAAACATAGGAAATATAAATGTATTTATATACATTTTTAAATTCAGATATAAAAAGGGGTATTTTGAATTAGTTTTTTTTTTGTTGAAAGGTGACATGATCAAGAGTGTTCTTAGCTACGTTCAATAAATAAAATCACGTGTGAAGCACTCACACAACTTTCTCTAGCCAATGAAAATAATGAACAATATAACCTAACATTATTAATAAAACATTAGAAATAAATTAAAAAACTAACCTCAAAAAACATAACCTACTATCGGTTTCATAATCATAAACACCCGAGTTTAAATTCTTGCATCTCCAAAACTATGAGTCTGATTTCAACATAATTTAACAACAAAATTTATCTCATTTTATTCTGCATTGACCCATAATAGTCCTATATTTTTAATGTTGTTTACAAATTGCCATCGAGGTTGGAAGACAAAAAGACCCGGTGTAGTATTTTATTTTTAGTATAAAAATAAAATTAGTAAAAATAAAATACTACACCGGTATTTTAGCTACCGCAACAAATTTTATTCGTTTAGAGGCGTGTAACTCGATAACTATTTGACCGAAAAGTTTGAAATTTTAACACAACATAGACAATTGTCCGAACATACTAAGATTTTGGCCTTAGTATGCATTATACGATAA
This sequence comes from Catonia carolina, assembly GCA_035578175.1. Classification (NCBI taxonomy): domain Eukaryota; kingdom Metazoa; phylum Arthropoda; class Insecta; order Hemiptera; family Achilidae; genus Catonia; species Catonia carolina. The sequence continues at coordinate 33,738,982 of JAQMRL010000009.1, read as the reverse complement.
AAGTATTTATAATCAAATTTATAGGGAATTAAAAAATTTACAACTTTTCTTTAGAGCATTTTTTCTCTACAGAGCCTAGTTAAGCGTAAAACAGTGATTTTCCGTATTATTAAGCCAAACTGAGGTTTTCTTTCATTTTGTATCATTCATTCATAATGAAAATAAAGTTATGTTATTTGAAGTTAGTTTTTAGTTTATTTCTAATGTTTTATTACTAATGTTAGGGGATGGGGTGGTGTGGTGTTTTTTTTTTTTTTGTTTTTTTTGTTTAACGTCCGACTGTTCTGCAATTACTGCTAATGCAGACGGTGAAGGATGAAATGATTTTTTGTAACATATGAAAATATGCCGTGCTTGAATGGGATTCGAACCCACGACCGCATGATGAGAGGCGAGCACGTTACCAACTACGCCAATGCGGCCGGCTAGGTGGTGGTGTGGTGTGGTGTGGTGATTATTTGCATTGGCAAGAGAAAGTCGTGTGAGTGTTTCACACCTGATTTTTTTTTTTCTCTCGCCTGTATGAATATACCATAGGAAGGAAAGTATTGTTTTTATGTCGATTTTCCTAAATCGAGTTTTTACCGGATATACACGTTTTCAGATCCCCTGAACCCAATAAACATGTTTTTAGCGATTGGTGTGTGCGCGTGCGTGTGATCAAAATATATCAAGAACGGAACATCGTACTAAGTTGAAACTTAATTTAGGTAGCCTACTATTAGAGACCCCGACTCAAATATTTTCATCAAAATCGGTCAACCGGAAGTAGTATTTTTTCACTTTTTTGCGATATTTTTAAAAATCGCCTCTACTAGATTTTTAATGCTCGACAAGGTAGGGTAGGCGCCATGTCTGCTGAAATTCTTGGGGAAGCTGTTCTGTGGTAGAAAAAAAAATTATTTTGATAAGATTGCGGCATCAATATGCATTTTAAGCCGAAAGTGTAAACTCAGAGTTGTAGAAAATTTTAAAACCTACAACTTTTATATCAAAAATTTCTTAGAATAACGCTTAGTTTGGTGGTAATAAGTGATTTTTCATGAAAATCTGTAGAAAACGGATTTTTTACGATTTAGGCCTTAACGAAAAAAGTGTATAAAATCAAATACCCAGTTTTGCGCCTCTCCACCAAGTCTTTTCTTTCCACAAATACAGTAAAATTTCTCTTTAGCGGCATTATTTGCCGACGCGGACCCTTTCGTATATTATGGTAATGTATTTTTAATTCTCGTTATAGCGGCCAAACAATATCTTCACGATATGGATTTAGACTCCTACGTAGGGGCAGACAACATGGCGTTCTCTAGTTACTAGAGAACGCCATGGCAGACAATGACTTAGCCACTTCAACAGTGATGTTGGCGATGGTGGAATAATCAAAAATGTCTTAGCCCAAAACAACGAGGAAGAGAGTGAAGTGACGATGAAATGGAAACAAAAATAGTGCCCCTTTAAGTAAACGGTCACTAGAAGCTATTCGTATTGTTTCCACGTACTGTCAGTGCCACATGTAGATTAAAATTTACAACAATGTTTAAACATTGAAAACAAGATTGAAGACGCCGGCCGCATTGGCGCAGTTGGTAACCTGCTCGCCTCTCATCATGCGGTCCTGGGTTCGAATCCCACTCCGGCACGGCATTTTTCATACGTTACAAAACAAAATCATTTCATCCTCATTACACACAGTTACACCCCAACGTCGTCGCTAATGACCTTGATGTTGATGCGACGTTAAAAAAAAAAGATTGAAGACATTTTTTTACGAATTGAAAACCAAACAAGCAAAATTTACAACTTATTACTAAATTAAATTGTAGCCTAATTTACAGTCATTGTTTCCTTAATAACGAAAAAATATCCTGTACTGTTTTTTATTTTTTACTTTCTCTTGCCTATATGAATATATAGGAAGGAATGTATTGTTTTCATGTCGATTTTTCGAAATCGAGTTTTCACCGGATCTACACGTTTTCAGACCCCCTGAACCCAAAAACACATGTTTTAGCGATTGGTCTGTGTGTGTCCGTCTGTGTGTATACAGAATATCTCAAGAACGGAACATCGTACGAACTTGAAACTTGAAACTTAAGTTACATACCACCACCGGACCCGACACGAACATTTTCATCAAAATCGGTGAACCGGAAGTAGTAGTTTATTCGTGTAATTTTTCACTTTTTTGCGATTTTCTCGAAAACTGGTCCTACTTTTTTTTTAAAATCGCCTGGTTTACTAAATTTTTTTATGCTCTACAAGATGATAGGGTAGGCGCCATGTTTGCTGAAATTCTGGGTAAGGCTGTTTTCACGTAAAAAAATTGTTTTCTTAAGATTACGGCTTTAATATGCATTTTAGCGCAAACATTTATATAATAAAAAATGTAGAGAATTAAAAATCCTTCAACTTTTATTTAAACATTTTTTTTGTATAACGCTTAGTTTGGCGGTAATTAGCGATTTTCTGTTTTTTTTTCTCACGAAAACGTGTGAAAAATCGATTTTTTAAAGATTTTGGCCTTAGTATGCATTTTCCGACAAAAGTGTACATAATTAATTATTTAAATCCAATTTCAAAACAAATGGGGGTTTGATGATTGTACAATTACGAGGGCGAATCAAATATAAACGGTAATTTTGCTGTTGACTGTACCAAACACGTTCGGACCAGATGTGGCGGTGAGCAGTTGTTGTTTTGTTTAATGCGAGTGGGGAGAACAGCTTACTTCGCAGAATTGTTGCGTTCTGCCGTCAGTACAGCCATGACCGAGCGAGAGGTACACCCATCTGTTGCGCAACGAATCGTCATAAAATTTTTAACAAATGAACGTGTTAAGCCTTCGGAAATTTTTACTCGTTTGCGGGCACAGTTTGGGGACACTACTTTGTCTAAGAATCGAGTGTATACGTGGGCCAGAGAATTTAGGGGTGGGCGAGAACGTATTGAAAACGAAAGTCACCGTCGACGCCCAAGGTCAAGTCTCACAGATGACAACATTAGTGCCGTTCGAGAGCTTATTGAAGGTGATCGCCGGTTAACTGTTCAAGAAATCTCGTCAGAAATTGGTATCAGCTACGGGAGTGTTCAGTCTGCAATCACAGACCACCTTGGCTTCAGAAAGATTAGTGCTCGATGGGTTCCGAGGTTGCTGTCCGGAAATCAAAAACAGGTCAGGTCGGAAATCGCCGGGAGACTTCTGCATCGATTTCAAGAAGAAGGTGAAGATTTTTTGAGGCACATCGTCACATGTGATGAGACGTGGGTCCACCATTACACTCCCGAATCGAAAATGGCAAGTAAGGAGTGGCGAAGGAAGGATGAAGGCTGCCCAGTGAAAGCCAAAACTCGTCTCTCAGCCGGAAAAGTGCTTGCAACAATTTTTTTTTGACTCAAGGGGAGTTCTACTCATTGATTTTCTTCACGATCAACGAACAGTGAATGCGGCTTACTACTGCCAGGTGCTACAGTCGGCAAAAACCAGTTACCGAAACAAAAGGTGTGCCCATTAGAGATGTCATCCTTCTCCATGACAACGCAAGGCCTCACACCGCATTGTTGACAAGGGATAAATTGGAAGAAATGGGCTGGGAAACTCTCGAACACCCTCCTTACAGTCCAGACTTGTCCCCTTGTGACTACTTTTTGTTTGCGCCTCTGAAAGAATCACTTGGAGGAAAACGATTTGAAAGCAATGAAGATGTCGAGAAGCACGTGCGCGATTGGTTGACAACTCTCCCTCAATCTTTTTATGAACAGGCAATATTCAAGCTTCCAAATCGGTGGCAGAAGTGTGTAGATAATGCAGGAGACTATATTGAAAAATGTTGAAGGCATAGTTTTTGTATAATATTATTCAATAAATATAATTTTAAAAATTACCGTTTATATTTCATTCGCCCTCGTACATTTATAGGAAATTAAAAGATCTACAACTTTTATTTAAAGCACTTTTCTCTACAGAGCCTAGTTTAGCGTGAAAGAGTGATTTCCGTATTTTTAAGCAAAACTAAGGTTGATTTTCATTTTGCGTCTTTCATATATGATTAAAATAAGGTTATGATTATTGAGGTCAGTTTTATGTTTATTGTTTTATGTTTTGTTATTAATGTTAGGTTATATTGTAAATTATTTGCATTGGCAAGAGAAAGTTGTGTGAGTGTTTCACACCTGATTTTTATATTAGTATAGGGTACAGACGCTGACTATGTAGCTACTATACTATTACAAATTATTATTTTTTTGTGATTATCTGTTTTTTCATGAAAATTTCGGCCTTAGTATGCATTTAACAACAAATGTGTATATAATGTAATTTATAGGAAATTAAACGATCTACAATTTTTATGCAAAGCATTTTTTTCTACAGTGCCTAGTTTAGCATGAAAGAGTGATTTTCCGTATTATTAAGCCAAAATAAGGTTGGTTTTTATTTTTCATCATTCACTCATGATAAAAATAAAGTTATGTTAATTGAGGTTAGTTTTTCTATGTATTTTTAATGGTTTTTACTAATATTAGGTTATATCGGTCATTATTTGCATTGGCAAGAGAAAGTCACCTGATGTTTTTGTTTTCTTTCTCATTTATTGTAAATAAATTAGGAATGTCTGTTCAAAAAAAGATACTGGTTTTACTAATTTAATCTCTGATATGATTTCAGTTATACACATTTTTTTTCTTTAATTCTTTATTTACAACTGTAAAATTTTTACAACAAGCAAATGTGATGATTACGATAATAATGTAAATGACAAGATAGGCATGAGAGGGGTGGATTGGTGCCTCCCCAAGAATGAAATTTGTGTATAAAATTAGCAGGTCTCTACTTCTACGTCTTTTAAGGCGTCTAGGGGGATTATCAGGTAAATGGAAGGTGGAAAGTGAACGCACAAGTGGGTTCTCGTGTCCGTGTAACTTGTCGTGAAAGCGTTTGTATAGGTATTCGATGGAATTTTGTACAAGTAGTGTTTTCAAATCTGTATGTAAGGTTTTGTTGCTAACGTAAAGAGGTGCTTTTGCTATAAGGCGTTATGTTTTTGAATGGAATGCTTGAATTCGTTGCAAGTTAATTTTGTAATACACATATTGACGTTATCAAATATTAAAGGGGCCGACTTAATGATTGATTTGTATTCTTTAGTACAAAGTTACTTAAAATAATTGCTGGTTTGAATTTACCCGCCAAATACTCGATTAGTTTTAAGTGTTATTTTGCACAAACCTGTTGAATAAAAATTCATTTTAATATTATTATTTCTTTAGTATTCTAAAGAAAATAAAGTTTTTTTTTGGTTTTGATAAAAATTTTTAAAATTAATTTGAATGTTTAGGGATATTTTTATATCGAAAACAGCAAGTGTTTGGTTTACCGCGTACAGCACTGCACGAAGGTGACTTTGTAGGTTAGACCGGTTGCAATTTGTGTGCGATAAAATGTTGTCCTTAACCAAGGTCTAACGAAAGATAACTTTCCCTTGCTTCACAAACAGTTCGGTCCAAAATCTTTCAGTTATGAGTGAAACAGAGGCAAAGAAGCAGAAAATGTCTTCCTTAACTCAGCTGAAGAAACTTACAACGGTTGTCGCCGACACCGGTGACTTTGAAGGTTCGATTTTTCTTAAATTTAGTTTTAGTTTTAGCATGTCATGTTCAAATAATGATAACCATACATTGAAATGTAACCGGTTTTGATATTGGGTAATTTGCTCCACATTGCGACTATTTTAGATATTAAATAGCTATTTGATTTTAAATAAATGTTTTGAGTTTATAATGGTCTATGATTAAGGATAGAAACTACCAAAAGTATAAAATAAAATTTTATGTTGATTTTTAACGGTTATTGAAAGTGCCCTAGTTTTACAACCACTTACAAATCAACAATCGTGCTTAAGAATTTCTTAAGTTTATTGTCATAATTAAGTTTTAAATAATCTGTACAACCCCTATGTGCAAGAAAGTGAATTATATTTATTTATTTAAGTAATATGTTACATTTTTATTAACAAATTACCATTTCTGATCCTTTTAATTAAAAATTACATAAAAATCAATAACAGTGTAAATATTACATCATTTGTGTAACATTTGGAGGAGATTTTCTTGATAGTCGATCCCTTCTTATCTTTGTCTAATTGAACCATAATAATTATTTTCTGCCATTTTGGTGTCGTAGACTTTTTATAAATGATAATGTTGAATGTTGTATGTGAAAAATTTGTATGGATATGCTAAAATTACAGATTATTAGGTAAAAGTGTGTACATTCATAAAAAAAATCAAGAAAAGGTTATAAAATGGTCAAATTGTAAAGGTCAAACTATGGAATATAGTTCTATATATGGATAAAGGTTAAAAATATACTTAATAATGGTACATCAAACCCGGTTAACTTTGTAAATACCATTTATCCATCAGAATTGTTTTCGTCTACGCGAGTCATTTTTAAAACAACTAATTCCGACAAAGATGTTTAAAAGTTTGTACAGTATACCAAAACATCTTGTTGGATTCAAACTTAATAAGATTTCACTGTAGTCCTTACAGTTTATCTGTCTTGTGTGAATTTTTCCTCATTTTCATCTTCATTTTCACTCTTGTTTTCTTTGTTGATGGAGTCTTATTTTACTAGGTAGTGTTACAATTAATTCAGATTTGCTGTAAATCTGTCAGCAACTTCTAATAAAATAATGATTTTGTGTAGCCAAGCCAACGGTTAGATTACAGACTTGGAAATTCACAAAATATGTGCGTATTGTTCTATTATACTTTCAAAATGTAGCAGAAAATGAGGTAGTGAATTCTTTACTTACTTTTATTTGTTTTTAGAAACAGTATTTTGTAAGGAAATTTTACCTGATGTATAAAACTGTAATTAGGATCCACATGAATTTGTATTACTTGGCAAACAAGAATTTTCTATGTAAGAAGTAATTTCTTGTGTGAATTGATCAGTTTTTTTTTTGGAGTGTAGGACATATCAAGATAAAATTGATTCTAAATATAGTTACTAACGTAACGTTACTAAGTAAGTCACGAGTTTGCCTTTGATTTTAACGAGATGTAAAGGGGGGAAAAGCATCAATGCGCATGCATGACTGCTTTGGTATCAGTTTGCCACCACAACAACGTAAACTACTGTGCGAATATAACTTTGTTATCGTAAACAGAAATGCCGGTTTCTTGAAAACATGGTCAAACTTTTGATAGCTGTGAAGATAAAGCTAAACAAAAACACCTTTCCTTGCCTCATGACAAAAGCATGAGCGAGCGGCTAACTACTGTGATGGGTGTTACTAGAGTATGTGGCCTACCGCGTTACGTTTAGTGAAATTTGTATTTCTTGATGTGGTAGCACTGTCCCCTAACACTTTTGGCATGTAAATATTCATATATTTTACAGGTTATGTAATATTATGAAAAAAGGACAAATTACATACATTAATTTACAGTAGCAAATAATACTATAACTAATAATATGATAAGAATTCACGCAGTTATTTTTACAATTAGCAAATAATACGATAAGTATTCACCCAGTTATTTTTACAATTAACAAATAATACGATAAGAATTCACCCAGTTATTTTTACAACTAGCAAATAATACGATAAGAATTCACCCAGTTATTTTTACAATTAGCAAACAATACGATAAGAATTCACCCAGTTATTTTTACAATTAGCAAATAATACGATAAGTATTCACCCAGTTATTTTTAGTCAGTCTGCACATGGTACACACTATGAATGTCATTGAGAAAAGCGACAAATAAATCAGGTTCTACTTTTCTCATAATTTTCTATGATATATGGTCAAGGTGCGGATGAAATAATTCTTTCGGAACGCCTTTTTACTTTCTCTTGCCTATATGAATATATAGGAAGGAAAGTATAGTGTGTGTGCGTGCGTCCGTGTGTGTGTGTGTGAACAGGATATCTCGAGAACGGAACACCGTACGAACTTGAAACTTGAAACTTAAGTTACATACCACTACTGGACCCGACACGAACATTTTCATCAAAATCGGTCAACCGGAAGTAGTAGTTTATTCGTATAATTTTTCACTTTTTTGTGATTTTCTCAAAAACTGTTCCTACGATTTTTATAAAAATCGCCTCATTTACTTTTTATTCTCTACAAGATAGGGTAGGCACCATGCTTGCTGAAATTCTTTGTGAGGGTGTTTTTACGTAAAAAAAAGGGTTTTTTTTTAAGATTACGGCTTTAATATGTATTATAGCGCAAAAATGTATATAATAAAAAATGTAGAGAATTTAAAATTCTACAACTTTTATTTCAAACATTTTTTTGTATAACGCTTGGTTTAGCGGTAATTAGCGATTTTCTGTTTTTTTTCTGAAAACGTGTAAAAAATCGATTTTTTTAAGATTTCGGCGTTAGTATTCATTTTATAGCAAAAGTGTTTATAATCAAATTTATAGAAAATTAAAAGATCTACAACTTTTATTTAAAGCATTTTTCTCTACAGAGCCTATTTCAGCGTGAAAGAGGTGATTTTCTATATTTTTAAGCCAAACTGAGGTTGATTTTCATTTTGCGTCTTCCAGTCATTATTAAAATAAGGTTATATTTTTAGAGGTTAGTTTTTGTTTATTTCTAATGTTTTATTACTAATATTAGGATTATTGTTAATTATTAGCATTGGCAAGAGAAAGTTGTGTGAGTGTTTCACACCAGATTTTTTTTGTTTAAGAATGTTTATTTTTGCGTCCAACCACGATCTCTCAATTGCTTGTGTATTGGCTCCTGTTAGTGGATATACATAATTTCGTTGATAGTTAACCGTTGAATGCAGGTTACCTGTAAAACATGTTCACATAACCTGTAAAATATTTAAATATTTTTTAAAACCTATTGTTCACAACCATAACCTAATGTAGTTCTCATAACCTGTAAAATATGTGAATATTTACGCCCCAAAAGTGCTAGTGGACAGTGCTACCACATCAAGAAATACAAATTTCACTAAACATAACAAGGTAGGCCACGTACTATAGTAGCAACCTGTGATGTTTCTCTTTCCACAATTCGAATTATTAAGAAGGAAGTTAAAGACAGTGAAGTAGATAATTCTTCATCAACATTTTTTTTTGACACTTGATGAAAAAAGGAAACAGTTATATCAATAAGAAAATGATGCCAATATGTGAACCGTTATTACCGGTTTTGAAATAAAGACTAAATTTTTGTTGGAAACTTTGTACATTAAGAAAAATTTTAAAGGAGATGATGGGGTTTAAGTGGAAAAAGTGTCAGTCACAATAAAGTATATTAATTAAAAGCCAACATGTAGTTAATTAATGGTGCAATTGTACGGTAGTAAAATATAGTGTCTCGCTGTTGAGGTTGGTAGTACTGTCAGGTTTCCCTTCCCTTCCTCACAGGCCATCCATAAGCAAAAGGCATTCTTGTGACCCACTATCTATACTAAACTGAAATTCATTAGTTGTATACAAATCTACAGTATTTAATCAGCTGTTATTAACTTTTTTTTTTTTTGTAATCCCTAATATGTGTACATTGCAATCTGTTCAATTCAGAACAATAAGCAACTCCAAGACCCAATGAGATGAGGATGATATGAATGACGTGGAAATGAGGTAGGTGTAGTCTTGTACAGACTCAGGCCGACCATTCCTGAGAGAGTATGGTTAATTGAACCCCAACCATCAAAGTGCACCGGTAACCACTGTCTAGCATTCAAATCCGTATAAAAGTAACTACCTTTACTAGGATTTGAACCAGGAACCTTCGTCTCCGAAAATCAGCGGTTAAACAGCTGATTTTGGCGACGACTTTACCTCTAGACCAACCCGGTGGGTTTATTAACTTAAGTATTTCATGGAGTTAAATTTTGTTTTACAATTTACGTTTGTTTTGTTTTTAAATAAAGTTAAATTTCAATACTTAATATTCAATTTTTTCTTGAGTAATTTACATGAATCTTGTGAGTATTAAATTTTTCTACAAATCTAATTAATAAAAAATACACTTATTTACCATTTACCAAAATAATTTTACATTAAAGACAAAAATGTGGTATTTTTTAGTCCCAATTCTAGTGTTTTATGTAAGATATCTTTAAAATTAATGAAAGGTTCATTACTAGGACTAATTTTATTCATTTTATCAGGTAAAATACAATCAATAGAAACCATCATATTTGTCTCTTTATTACAGCGTTAAAAATGTCTATGTGGTCTCATTTCACCAAAGGTACTGAATCTCGCTGAAATTTTTGATCGTGTATAACTCACTAATGAAGCATTTTCAGACCTATGTTTTTTTTTATTAACTTTTTTCTTATTTTTAGCTGTAAAATGAACTACCTAGAGATTTCTGTACAGTTCTGAATCATCCGTATAATTAAAAGCACATGTTCTCACATGTGCTTTTCTCTCGTTCATATGAACCACTTGTTCAGCGAGTGAAACTTCAGTGTGATTTTTTAGTCTGTTACCCGATTGTTCATGTCTGGTAATTTTTTTCTAAGGAAGGGTAATTTTGTTTTGTGACACAAAGTTGGTAGCCCTACTCAATTGGTATAGATATGGCAGTGTGAGTTGATTATTCTTGACCTGTGTAAAATTTTCTGCTGTGTCCAATCATGTTATGAACAGAATGTCTTTTACCCTAAAACAACAGGTTTTCATTCGGGAACAATATTTTGCTACGAGATTGTACACGGGTTTAAAAGAATCATTTCAAATTAAATGTGTTGGTGTTCCTCCACCAGAAAAAATTTCTAGGCTAACAGTCAATTTCTAGGCTAACAAACCAATTTCGAAAGACAGGTAGTGTTTGTGACAGAAAACATAGTGGTTAACCAACTCTTTTGACAGATGGCAATTTTGAGAATATGAAAACAATATTGCTTAATTGTCCATGGAAAAGTTTTTGAAAATTTTCCTTGCAAGTTGGTTTGTCATATTCAAGTGTTCTGAAAGCTGCTAAAAAATTGAAATTGTATCCGTATCGCGTAAGATTAGTCCAAGAGCTTTAGCCTCCAGATTTAATTAACGATTACAATATTGCCGCTGGTTAGGTCTTTCATAAATTATAACGGAATCAAAGTTTTAAACACAGTGTTCTTTAGTGATAAAGCTTGGATCCATCTCGACGGTTATGTGAGCAATCAAAACACTCGATTGGGAATGAATATTTTACACTCGTGTACAATTTCATAGCAAAATATTGTTCAACAATGAAAACTCGTTCTAGGGTAAAAGACATTCTGTTCGTAACATGACCGGAAATGGCACAAAATTTTACACAGGTCAAGGAGAATCAACTCACACTGTTGTATCTATTATGGTTGTGTCTGTACCTATACCAGTTTTTTTTGTGTCACAAAAAAATTTCCCTTTCGTTAAAAAAAATTAACAGACATTAACAGTTGAGTAGCAAGACTAAAAAATCATTCTGCAATACAGTTTTAGTTGGTATTTCTAAAAAAATGTGTTTTCTATCATTATAACCTGAGTCGACTAGAAACAATTTTAATCCTATCCTTAAATTTCATAAATTGACAGTCCACTACTAAAGCTAATCTGTTACAAAATATACATTATAATTGTGATTCTCTATGTATATTTGATTTATTTAATTAATCATTATAATATGTGTATTCAGTAGTTTGAATTATGCAATTTAGTTTTAAAAATTTGATTACTTTCTTTACATTTTATCTTGAGTAAACATTTGTTATGTTAGGTATCAAAGATTAATAATTTAATTAAAAATAAAATTACATAGTATATAAATATAATGTATGTGACGAATTGTTATTGCATCTTGAAGTGTATATCTGGACTACCCTAGGTTTCATTTAATTTTTTGTTTTTGTAATTTTTTTAAATATAAAAATGCCTTCATCTTTAGAGCAGTTGAAAAAATTAACTACTGTTGTAGCAGATACTGGTGACTTTGAAGGTAATAAAATTTCTTTTTTGGAATATTTCAAATTAAATCTTGAAATTTATTTTTTTTTTTACTTTCTCTTGCCTGTATGAATATATAGGAAGGAAAGTAATGTTTTCATGCCGATTTTTCGAAATTAAGTTTTCACTGGATATACATGTTTTCAGACCCCCTGAATCCAAAAAACATGTTTTTAGCAATTGGTCTTTGTGAGTGTGCGTGTATGTGGACAAAATATCTCAAGAACGGAACATCGTACGAAGTTGAAACTTGAACTTATGTTAGTTACTACAGAGGACCTGACTCGAACATTTTTATCAAAATCGGTCAACCGGAAGTAATAGTTTATTCGCGTCATTTTTTCACTTTTTGCGATTTATTTAAAAATGGCTTCTATGATTTTTTAAAATCGTCTCATTTACTTCATTTTTTATGCTCTACAAGATAGGGTAGGTGCTTTGTCTGCTGAATTTCTTGGTGAGGCTGTTTCTCATAAACAAATTGTTTTTTTAAGATTGCGACTTAAACATGCATTTTAGCGCAATAATGTATATAATAAAAGTTGTAGAGAATTTAAAATTCTACAACTTTTATTTCAATTTCTTTTTATAACGCTTAGTTTAGCGGTAATTAGCGATTTGCTGTTTTTTTTCTCATGAAATCTTGTAAAAAATTCAATTTTTTAAAGATTTCAGCCTTATTATGCATTTTACGTCAAAAAAGTATAATCAAATTTATAGGAAATTAAAAGATCTACAACTTATATTCAGAGCATTTTTCTTTACAGAGCCTAGTTAAGCGTGAAAAAATGATTTTCCGCATTTTTAAGCCAAACTGGGGTTGATTTTCATTTTGTTTATTTCTAATGTTTTATTACTAATGTTAGGTTTATTTTTAAATATTTGCATTGGCAAGAGAAAGTTGTGGCAGTGTTTCATGCCACATTTTTCTACTGGTACTGTCATATTTCGTATTTAGTATATGTTTCAATTAGTATATAGCAAGTTTCATCTGATAAGCAAAGAACATTTTTTGTACTTGAATGGATCTCACTAAGTTCAATCACAATTTTAATACAATTATGTTTTGACATGCTGCACGGTTTCATGGGATAGAGTATAGTATTGTACAGACTTAGGCTGACCATTCCTGACAGAGTATGGTTTATTGAACCACTACCATCAAGGTACACCGGTAAACACTGCTTAGTATTCAAATCCGTATATAAGTATCTACTTTCACTAGGATTTGAACCAGGAATCTTTCTCTTTGAAATCAGCTATTGAACAGCTGACTTGCGTGAACAACTTTATTGCTAGATCAATCTGTTGGGTCATGGTTCCTTCAATAAAATAAAAATTTCCTAGATTAAAGTAGTGTTTCAAGTCTCTTAATGAGATGTACCTGAAAACAATTATTGCATTTAACACAAATGCTTAGTCCCAATATAATTATCTTAATACAAGGCTGTGGTTTTTTTAAAGAAAAATCTGGTGTGAAACACTCACAACTTTCTCTTCCCAATGCAAATAATTAAGAATATAACCTAAGGGTAAGCACACAGTGAACGTTGGTCGCTTACAAGCGGGAGCCTGCTAGTAGGAATAGGCCATTATATTTTAATCGGACTTCTTACAGTAAATGCTGGTAGAGAAAGCTGCGCACTGGTTTGTTTTGCATAAACCTGCCTGCTGCTTGCTTGCAGGTTGCTAAGTGTACTTGGTGTCATATAACTAATATCTTCGAATAAATAATAACAACTTGTTAATTAATTTTTAACATAGGCTTATAAAATTAACTTTAAAAGATTATTACCGGCCAAACAATGCTTTATAATATTGTTTATCGGTACTGTAGTCATAAAGTTCAAAATACGTTTAAAATGTTCAAAGTAATCACAAATCTTTCTTCCGGTAATATTGGTTGCTTGTGCAAGTTGCACCATTGTTTTTGAAAACGAGTTCTACTTTAGACAATATAAAATTAAACGTTTCCAGAGTCATTCTCATGCATTTAAAAAAACCTGTCTATCGTTTTTTAATTGCGGAAAAAGATGATTATGCAAAACAATTTTCTGTTTTTATTAACATCACTAACGATATCATCTTTAAATGATAATAATTTTGTGGAAACGTTTTCCATTAGAAATAATTCATCATTGCTGCTACTGGAACTCATGTTGAATACCGACAACTGAATGAAGGTTAAGCGCGTAGTTACATGCTTCCACTATGCGCGTTTGCCACTGTGAATCAGTACGAGCGACCTTCAACCAGCGTTCACTGTGCGCTTACCCTAACATTAGAAATAAACAAAGAAACTAACCTCAAATAACATAACCTAATTTTTTTAATCATGAGTGAAAGACACAAAATGAAAATCAACCTCAGTTTGCTTAAAAATACAAATCACTCTTTCACGCTAAACTAGGCTCCGTACCAGAAATTATGAAACCATACTTGTGTTTATTAAATTTTTTGTTTCTTAATACAGAATTTTGTTGCTTCTGTCATTTTCTGTTTAGAAACGTGTGTAATTGTGGATTAAATAGGATAATTTCTATTTCTTAATAGAGATTTAAAATCACTCATTCAGAAAGTTCATTAGCCTTTTGTTTATCCAGATAACAGGTGTACCTATCATTTTAAAATATGTTAATAATAGACACACCATTTATTTAATTCATTGCCAAATTTATCAAACATCTGTTATCTAATTTATTATCTTAAATGATTAAATTATTTAACTCGTTAGTAAAACCTTTGAGGTTGATAACCGGATTGAATTTTTATATCGATTAACTACGACATACCTTGCAAGGGATTAAGGGGCAGCTAGTTCTCTCTCTCTCTCCTGGAAGCTCAAAAAAATACAAAAATAAAACCTAAAAATGTAAAGAAAATAATTTGTTTTATAGTTCACCTAGTGTGAGACTCTAGTAACGCTTACTTAAACTCAACAAAAAAAACATTTTATTAAGATAATTTATTGTACAATCTATTCAGGAACTGTACATTTAATCTAAATAAAAAGTGAATGTTTGACGTACTTAAGGCTTTCCTAGATGATTCAGTTTGCGTTCAACTTCCCATTTTTGCGTATTGCATGCAGCCTTGTCCGTTCTTTCAATAATGCATGCCTTTTTCATGGTATTTCGTAGTGCATGCCACAGCGCATATCTTTTCACTTGACTAGGGAATCTCATGAGCTGTTTCATTACAACTTGTGCCTACTTGTAAAACCGGCAGCTATTGTTTGTTCTTATCCACATTTAATTTTCAATTAATTTATGTTATATATTATTTTCGTATATTTTTTTAATTTGTATAATAGCCGAAAGTAAAGAATCAGTAATTACTTTCTTGGAAGATTATAAATGGTATGAATTATTTTGGAATTCCCAGCTAAAGGAGTATTGAAATAAAATAAAACTATTTGAAGCTTTAAATAAGCTAGGTAGAAAGCATGACGTAGATATCAAGAGTGTTAAAAACAAAGAGCTTTAGATCATATTTCACCAAGGAACATGAAAAGGCTTTATAAAAGAAGGGTAGGAGTGCAGCTAATGATAATTATGTATCAACTTGGTTTACAACGTATCACCAAATACGCAGCACAAACACCACCAAAGGCTAACGGGCAATGGACATTTTGTATAAATAACACAGTACCACTCCAGTTGACCCACGCCACTTTTGACAATGAACAGTATATGTAGGGACATAATTGACATTCGTTATGATGAACATGCGCTTTCAATTTTAACTGTCATCTACTTTGCCTACATCACGTGAATGGAAAAGTTGAATCGTCCAAGACAGCCTTCATAGTTACATTCTTGCTATCATAGTTTAAAATTGGTGTGAAACACTCACACAACTTTCTCTTGGCAGTGCAAATAATTAACAATATAACCTAACATTAGAAGTAAACAAAGAGACTAACCTCAATAAACATAATCTATTTTAATCATTAGTGAATGACGCAAAATGAAAATCAACCTCAGTTTGCCTTAAAAAACGGAAAATCACTCTTTCAAGCCAAACTAGCCTCTGTAGAGAAAAATGCTCTAAATAAAAGTTGTAGGTCTTTTAATTTTCTATAAATTTAATTATATATTTTTTGTTGTAAAATGCATACTAAGGCTGAAATTTAAAAAAAAAAATCAATATTTGTTTACACATTTTCGTGAAAAAAAAACAAATCGCTTAATTACCGCTTAACTAAGTGTTATACAAAAAATTTTCAAATAAAAGTTGTAGGATTTTAAATTTTCTACAACTTTTATTACATACATTTTTTCGCTACAATGCATATTAAAGCTGCAATCTTAAAAATACTATTTGTTTACAAGAAAAAAGCCTTTCCAAGAATTTCAGCAGATATGGTGCCCACTTTATCGAGCATAAAAAATTAAGTGACGATTTTTTTTAAAAAAATCGTAGGAGCCATTTTTGAGAAAATCACAAAAAAGTAAAAAATGAGATGAATATACTACTACTTCCGGTTGACCGATTTTGATGAAAATTTTCGTGTCGGGTTCGGTAGTAGTATCTAAGTTTCAAGTTTGTACGATGTTTCGTTCTTGAGATATTCTGCTCAGACACACACACACACACGCACAGACCAATCGCTAAAAACAAGTTTTTTTGGGTTCATGGGGTTAGAAAACGTGTAGATCTGGTGAAAACCCGATTTTGAAAAATCAGCATGAAAACAATACTTTCCTTCCTATGTACTCATATAGGCAAGAGAACGTAAAAAAAGTCTACAAATTTGATGCGGATTGTATGGATCAATAAGGTGTTACTATTTATTCACGCTTTTTTTTAATTTTTAATTTTGAAAGTAGAAGGTTGATAGTACTATATCTTCCAGAATCGTCTTTAATTTAAAATATTTTTTTTTCAGCTATGAAGAAATACAAACCCACGGATGCAACGACCAATCCATCATTAATTTTATTAGCTGCTTCTATGCCTCAGTACAAACATCTGATCGAAAAAGCTGTCGAATTCGGAAAGAAAAATGGAAAGTAAGTCCTGTGCATGTTCTTTTTATTCCCAGTAAAAGTTAATTATAATTTCTTATTGTTGTTGTTTAGGTCATCAGCTAAAAAGCTGGTTTGAACCTGTAGAGGTTTTACTAAGTAAAACAAGGAGTGAGGTGGTTTACAATTGCCTTCCTCACTGAATGGAAAAGTACGCTTATCAACATGCCAGGCCCTCTGAAAAGCACACATTTTCCACTCTGCAAACGACACCTTCACTTTATACACCACAGGGTCTGGCTGTATAATGAAATTCATTACTTTCAGAGGAGATAACTCTGATTAGTGTCTTTTACACCTCTTCCTCTTCTGTTCTTAAATGATTCAGTCATTTAATTGGCTGACCATATGATAAGAAACAGAACTATTTATTTTAGCCCTGAAACAACAGATTGAGAGTAAATAATTTGACTCTCCACCTGTCTGTTATGGGCAGAATTTCTTATTAATAAATTGAAAATCCTCCAAAGTTTATTTTTCAATAATAACTACTTAACAGTTTTAAAATGTACGTTTCAAATATTAGTACAGATACAATTTTTATATATTAGGAGATTTAGTCGTAGCTAATTTTAACAATAAGCACTCGGTCTACATTGTACAATAAAAAAAGAAATCACATGATAAAATTTTGAATTTATTTTTAACCACGTTCTTTATCTTTTAATTATTAATTTCAATGAACACAGGATTATATTTGTAAGATGTTTGTTATTTTTAAGTGTTATCTATTTCTTTATTAGACGGTTATTCATTTAGCTGATTTCTTTATCTACAGTTTAATAAAATTGTTAGTTAAAATTCAGCCTTGAACTTTATGTAACGTTATCAAGTTTATTGATGAAACGTCAAATTTTTAAAATATTCCGTAATTTTTTTAATTCAATTTTTAAAATTTTAAGTAAAAAATTAACTGTTAATTTTACCGAATTTTGAATGTATGTTTGTCATTCACCTAATATTCATAATATAATTACAGACAAGAACAAATTTAATTTTATACAGTAGAAAAATAATAATCTATATTATGTAAAACTCATGATAGGTTGTTTAAAAAAACCCAGATTTTGTTAAGAAAGTAAAACTACTGAGGTTGATTTGTTACTGAATTTTTTAGTTTTCTACATACAGGATTTTAAGTCAGATAATTCCTATTTTATTTTTAAATTGCATCAACAGCTTGGTCATTAGTGGCTAATTTTGGCATGTCATAATTTCCAGACCACAGCTGGGAATCAAACCTGGGCAAGCGTGCTAACCACTTCGCCACAGAATTGGAAGTATTTTGTACTTTCTGTATTGATTAAATTAACGAAAAGTTTGTTAAAGCTTCGCTAAGGAGAGTGAATTTTAAAGGGAGATCAAAGTATAACTTTGTAAACATGAAAAGGAATTGGAAATCTATGGCATAGTGGTTAGCATTCTAAACAATGCGAAAGGCCCCAGGTTCAATTCTCAGCCAGGGTAGGGAAATTTTAGTAAATTAAACCTATTATTTCATAACAGAAGTTATTACTAAAGATGTTAGTACAGAGTGATTTTTTAGTCCTGTTACCAAATTGTTAATTTCTGGTAATATTTTTCTAAGAAAGGGAAATTTCGTTTTGTGACACAAAGTTGGTATCCGTACTCAACCAGAATAGATGCAGCAGTTTGAGTTGGTTCTCCTTGAGCTATGTAAAATTTTGTGCCGTTTCCAGTCATGTTACGAACATGATGTCTTTTACCCTGAAACAACGGATTTTCATCTTGGAACAATATTTTTCAACGAAATTGTAAGCGAGTTTAAAAGAATCATTTCAAATTAAATTTTGGGTGTTCCTCCACCAGAAAAAATGTCAATTTCTAGGCTAAAAAACCCATTTCGAGGTCAGTTAGTGTTTTCATGTTCTCTAAAACGTCATTTGTCAAGAGAGTTGGTCGAACACAATGTTTTCTGTTGCAAACACTACCTGTCTCTTGAAATCGGTTTGTTAGCCTAAAAATTGACATTTTTTCTGGTGGAGGAACACCAAAAAATTTAATTTAAAATTATTCTTTTACACTCGCATACGATTTCATAGCAAAATATTGTTCAAGAATGAAAACCTGTTGTTCTAAGGCAAAAGTTATTCTGTTCGTAACCTGACCGAAAGCGGCACAAATTTTACATAGCTCAAGGAGAATCAACTCACACTGCTGTATCCATAGCAGTTGAGTTGGGCTACCAACTTTGTGTCACAAAACAAAATTTCCCATCCTTAGAAAAAAATTACCAGACATTAACAATTGGGTAACAGGACTAAAAAATCACTCTGCAGTATGTTTTTATTTTAACAAAAAAAAATAATAAATAGGGATTTATTTTTTTCCCCTTAATGTATTAATGACATTTACAATTTGTCATTCACCAGCAACGATTGGTGAGAAAGAATTCTGGAAAAATCCCTATCATGAGTCGACACATCTCATAGCTAGTGGCATTTTTAAAAAATAAATCTTTATAATGCATCCTGCAGTTTGAAATATTTCCATTTCATACAATGAATCAATACAATAATTCCACCAACCTTCCCTCCAAACTGCGCCACCCCCCATTCTACTCCCACTTACACGTGTTTCGGTGGATCCACCATCATCAGAGTAAATAAAAAATTGAAACTAAAATTTTTTTTCATTTATTTAAAATTTACAGAAGATGATACATCTTCAGTCACTTGTATAAAACAAGTGACAACAAACTTTTATACAAGTGACTGAAGATGTATCATCTTCTGTAAATTTTAAATAAATGAAAAAAAATTTTAGTTTCAATTTTTTATTTACTCTGATGATGGTGGATCCACCGAAACACGTGTAAGTGGGAGTAGAATGGGGGTGGCGCAGTTTGGAGGGAAGGTTGGTGGAATTATTGTATTGATTCATTGTATGAAATGGAAATTTTTAAAAAAGCTTACCTTTGACTTTTGGCAAAAATCATTAGTTATTTCTGTTTTTACTCATTAAGAGAAATCGAATGACACAATTTTTACTTTCAAATTCTGACTTTGATTTCTTGACATCGGTTTTGATCCACTTCTGGTCAAAACCGGAACTTCAAACCCAGTCCAGGCCCACTAACTTTTTGTGTAGATTATGAATCTGAAACCCATTTGTTGCTATCTCTTGTAGTAATTTTTAAAAATTGCAACCAAAAAACAATTTTACCTTGTATTGGACTTGCATAAATATGATTTGTCTCCATCACGACTCGCTGCTTTTGAACTACTTTTGAACTTACTTTTGAACTACTCCTAGCTTTTTTACTGCATGACTAGTTTTTTATAAATCTGATATCCAGTACTGGCTTGAATGTTTACTTCAATTTCAACAAAATAGTATTGTATTTTTACAGGACTGTTCCAGCTCAGGTTGAAGCAGCTTTGGATAAATTGGTCGTCCTTTTCGGTACTGAAATTTTGAATATTATTCCTGGCCGTGTCTCAACTGAAGTTGACGCAAGGTAAATTTATCAAAATACATTAATATTAAAATAAAATGGCAACAAATTACATGAAGATTGACATTTTGAACGTTCCCACAGTATTTCTTACAGGGTAACACTTGATTTGCAAATAAAATAACCTCCGCTTAATTTTTTTCCTAGCTGATATTGTTATTCCTTTTGAATTTGAATATACTAAGGATGTTTAAGGTCATCAGCTGAAAGACTAGTTTGAAGCTCTACAGGCTTTACCAAGTAAATCAAGGAGTTTTGCCTCACCAAGTTGAAATGTATACTTGTTATCATGCCAGACCCTCTGAAAAGCACATATTTTCCACCCTGCAAATGACACCTTCCATTCATTACAGGGTCTGGCCATATAATAAAGTTCATTATTCTCAGAGGAGATAGCTCTTGATTAGATTGTCTTTTAAACCTCTTCCTCTTCTGCTCCTTAAATGATTCAGTTATTTAATCGGCACCGTGTGATAAGAAACTGAACTATTTTTTGTAACCCTGGAACTAACACAGATTGAGTGCAAATAATTTAACACTCCACCTGTACACTAAGGGCAGATGCTAATGATATGTATTAATTAATTACATGTTAATTTTACATATCACCCACCAGGTTGGTCTAGTGGTAAAGTCATCACCATGAGTCAGCTGTTTTAACAGCTGATTTTCGGAGTCTAAAGGTTCCTGGTTCAAATCCTAGTTAAAGTAGCCTTGAAATTTTTTACGGATTTGAGTACTTTATACTTTGAGTACGGATTTGAGTGTTTACTGGTGTACTACGATGGTCGGGGTTCAATTAACCATACTCTCTCAGGATTGGTCGGCCTGGGTCTGTACACGACTACATGCACCTCATTTACACATCATCTTTATCTCTTTGGATCATGGGGTTGCTTATTGTTCTAAATTGAACAGATTGCAACGTACACACATTAGGGATATAAAAAATGTACATATTGCATCCATATGGATAGCATAGAAGAGCAGTTGTAGTGATTGTATGGCCTAAAATTAGACAATACAACCGTAATTTTGACTAAATGTCAGATCCATTCATTTGTGTTAAAAATACTAAAAATTTTTGTACTACACTAATAGTAATTACTGTATATACAAGTGTGATAAAACAGAAAGGTAAATAATATTATTATGAACAAACTTCTGATACTACATCCATTTTTGAAGTAATAAGTCCATTATCCTAGACTCTTTGAGATTGTCAGTGTTAAGTTTAAACAAGTTGTGACTTGTGAAAGTGGCTTCCAAAGATGGAAGAGTGAGGTCATGTTTTCTGTATCTGTTGCAATCATGGATTCCGAACAACGCGTATTAAGTTTTGTTTTAAGTTGCGAAGAAGTGCTGAAGAAGCTGACAAAAAGATAAAATTAGTGTATGGGAATAATATGGTAACTTAAAAGATTGTTTTTAAGTTTTATGGTCAATTTAAAAGCGGGAATGAAGTTGATTAAAAATTAACAACAGTCGGGATAGATGTAAACATGCAAAAAGTGGCAAAACTGATTTGTTCGAACAGGCGATTGATATTCGAGAGCTTATCGAACAATTAAACATCTTGTATGGGTCTGTGCAAAACATTTTAAGCAATAATTTGCAAATGAGACAAGTGAATGCAAAATTTGTTCCCAGACTTAAGATGCCTCATACCACACCTCACTTCTGATCTGAAAGTTTCTGCCTGAAAAAATACCTTTCTGTTCATATTCGTCGTACTAGATTTACCACCATGCGATTTTAGGCTCGTCCCAAAAAAAATTGTGGTAAAAGGAAAACGTTTTGACACCATTTTCGACATTGAGAGGGACACAACATAACAGCTGAAGAAATCCTTCCAAAAATGCTTCCAATCATGGAATCAAAGATGGGTTAAGTGCATTTCTAGCCAAGGAGAATTCTTTGATAGAGATTAATTCAAATTTGATATAAACTTATATTTTCTTTGTAATTAAATTATTCATCATAATTTTTTATCATGCTCTGATTTTACTTGTAGGAATACAGTTAAGTTTTCTTTTTTATTCTGGTTTTTATATTCATTGAAAGATTCCGTGTGAATTACCTGATCAAGGATCCTAAACTGATTATGTATACCATAGTATCAAATACTAAATACTACCTATTGTTGGTCTTTCTTAGAATCAACTTAAATATAGAAAGATTTTCTCTGATTTAATGGTTAGTTTGTTAGACTACGCTATCAAAGACTACAAACTCAGTTCAATTCCTCAGTAAGGTAGGGGAGATTTTAACACATTAAAACTTATGGTTCCCATTTCGTACAATAGTCACAGCTGAAACAATTAAGTATAATAAAATTAATAACTTTGTTTTAGATTGTCTTTTGATAAGGAAGCAAGTATCCAAAAGGCAAAGAAATATATTAAAATGTACGAAGAAGCCGGAATCAAGAAAGATCGTATCTTAATTAAGTTAGCATCCACCTGGGAAGGAATCCAAACTGCCAAGTAAGTATATATTATTTTTAAATTTTTTTAACTTTCGGAAGAAGTAAATGAATAGATTTTATGATCACGTGAATTGTATCAAAAAAGGAGATTTTCTAGGCAGTATTTGTTTGCTTTTTTCGTTTTACATCCAACTGCACATTATGTCACCAATATGCTGTACATCCAATATGCACATTAACGTTATTAACGTTTACAGATGGTGAAGGTAAAAAAGATGAAAATGAGTGGTGAAACAATGTCAGATCTGAATCGGAATTGAACCCAGGATTTATGGCGTAAATATTGTATTTGGATTGATGTAGGAAACTTATTGTGAAGAACTTGACTAGAACGGCTAAACATTGTATTAATTTTATTTTTATTTTATCAAACATCTTATGTAGGATTATAAACAGCCGTATTATTTAAAATTGAAATATATATTTCTAACCATCAGAATACGATAACAGAAAAAAATAAAAAATGTAAAAAATTTTTTAAAGAATTTTAATTTACTGAAGATGTGTACAAGATACACGAAAGCGCTATAAACATTGGTAGTGTTTTCTGTTACAATATTCTGGTGGTTAGAAATATATATTTCAATGTATTAATATTATGTATTTTTATGTTTTTATAAAAAAATCTTTTTATATGTACCTTTTTACTTTGATTTTACGTACTTTCACAGAATAAAACTTTTGGTTCAAACCTTGACAAGGGAAGATGCAGTCTTCGTAAACATTTTCTAGTAGCTGTATGTTATTACCTGAAGAAGCGGTGCGCTTCACAAAAGTACTCGTAAAAACGAAGTAAAAGAAGCATTAAAAATGTAAATTTTAAAAGTTTTTTATACAAACATAAAAAACATGACTTTAATATGGATTCTGCTGCTATGATGGTAATTACTGTTGATTTCTTTATTATAGATACCCGAGTTTGGAGCCTTGTTTTTTCAAAACTGCTTGTTCAATTTTAACGTAGGCTACTATACACCAAAATTTAGCTAATTTCAACCTGCGTTGTTACATGTCAGTTTCATATTTTTAGCGTTTTTTAATTTTTTGCAATATCTGGATGAGAAGAAAAAAGAGCCGATTTTTTTGTTACTGCAACAGATCGGATACATTTAGAGGCTTATAACTGAAACATCGCTCGACCGATTTAGTTGAGATTTGGCCGGAATATAAACTTGTATATTGTTATTGTACACACAAAATTTCTGATTTGTAGCGAATTTAAATTTTGAGTTATTAGCAAAATTCTGAATCCCTGTTAACTCCGTAACCGCTCATTAATTCAAAAATTTCAAAAAATCATTTTATTCGGTATAAAAAAAATAAATACAAATTCATTAATATTATGGAACAGTGATTGACCAGTTATTCGATAGAATTTTTTAAATATTTAAATAATGGTAGTTGCTGCGGGGGATGGAAGAAGCTTAACCATGTTGCCACATCTTTAAATCGGTTGTGTTCTTTTCTCTTCCTGCTTAAGTCACCTTCTGACGTTAACATACAAATAGTAGTAGTTAAATATTGGAAGTAAATAATGAATGGGAATTAACATTGCACTGTCATGTTTGTTATGCGTTAGCTGGAAGGACAGGCCCCAGGTATGCTAACAAAAATAGGTAGTAGGCCGACCATGTTACAATGCGGCAACATAGTTAAGCTTGTTCCACCCCCCGCAGTATCTACCATTATTTAAATATCTAAAAAATTCTGCCGAATAACTGGTCAATCGCTGTTCCATAACATTAATGAATTTGTATTAATTTTTTTATACTGAATATTGATTTTTTGAAATTGCCGAATTAATGAGCGGTTGCGGAGTTAACAGGGGTTCACAATTTCACTAATAACTCAAAGTATAAATATGCTACACATCTGAAATTTTGTACATAAAATTACAAAACACAAGTTTATATTCCGACGAAATCTCAAATAAATCGGTCGAGCAGTTTTTAAGTTATAAGCCTCTAAATGCATCCAATGTGTTGCAGCAACAAAAAATTGGCTCTTTTTTCTCATCCTGATATCGGAATATCAAAAACGCTAAAAATATGAAACTGACATGTAACAACGCAGAGTGAGATTAGCTAAATTTTGGTGTATAGTTTGTTAAAATTGAACAAGCAGTTTTGAAGAAACAATGCTCCAAACTCTGGTATCTGTAATAAAGAAATCGACAGTAGTAACTGAAATAATAATTGTATAAATACTAGTTAATTCTTTAATTAGCACTGAATATTTTTTAATTGGCTGATTTGATTATGTCTCAATTTATATTTCTTATCAGTTAATTTTATCATGGGTCTACCTAATTGTCTTTTTCTTTATCATCATGTTCTTTAAAAACAGCTAAATGATTATTTTGATCTAAGAGAGATTCATTATAAGATTAATTTCTTCAAAGAAAATTTTTTGGCATATTTTACATTTATAATTTATTTTTTTGACAGGACTTTAGAATCTGAATATGGAATTCACTGCAATTTAACTCTCCTGTTTTCATTCTACCAAGCTGTTGCATGTGCTGAAGCTGGTGTCACACTTATTTCACCTTTTGTTGGACGTATTTTGGACTGGTATGTATTTCCAAAAATTTTATAAATTTGTTCTTCAAAAATATATTTTATTAGTAATGGTTAAAGATTATGTCAAATTATTTACACTCAATCTGTTCATTGCAGGGCTAAAATAAATAGTTCTGTTTTTTATCACATAGTCAGCCAATTAAATGACTGAATCATTTAAGAACAGAAGAGGTAGAGGTGTAAAATACACTAATCAGAGTTGTCTCCTGGATGAAATTAATGAATTTCGTTGTACAGCCAGACCCTGTGGTGAATGAAGTGAAGGTATCATTTGCAGAGTGGAAAATATGTGCTTTTCAGAGGGCCTGGCATGCTTATAATTGTACTTTTCCACTCAGTGAGGAAGGCAATTGTAAACCACCTCATTCCTCGTTTTACTTAGTAAAACTTCTACAGGTTCAAACCAGCCTTTCGGCTGATGACCTAAACAACATGGTTTAAGAGCAGGATAAGTGTGGTTATTAAATCTAATATTGTGGAAGTTTGAAGTTTGCTGTACAACCAGATTATTTTATTAACCCTTTATTGAGCTTTAACGTTTTAGAATGTTGGTATGTGTTAAGTCCTACAAACCGTTGGACTTTAAAATTGATATAATTAATTAACAATCCATTTAATGCGGTAACTTTTCTGGAGAACCAGGGTGTTTGTTTACGATCTCCACCCAAGACCGAGAGAATTATAGCGGTTAAAACGTTAGAAATGTACAAATAGGCTAGGAAAATAACTAATTGAGGGGAAACGATTGAAACAAAGGAACAAATAGGAATCAATGTACGCAATAACTTTAAGTATATCGTAATTTCAGATGGCTCCTTAGCACAAAAACGTAGCATTAACAGTAGAATCAAGTCTTGTAGTTTAACACATTTAACGAAGGCAACGCCTGCTAAATACTTAAGTTAGCAAACAGAACACTTATGAAACAGTACAGTATAATTGACTTAATTGCAGTACATATCGACACAGCATGCAACATTAAGCAATCTCCAATAACGGCTATTGGAGAGCGAGAGAGTAACCATCCAAACACTTATAAGCCACAACGCACACTGAGAGAAAGAGAACGGAACAAGGATGCTGCAGGCACTGAATCAGAACGCACAGGAGAGCATGTGTACGCATAGGAGAGGAGCACAGGACGCAGGAAACATAGTAGTA
This sequence comes from Catonia carolina, assembly GCA_035578175.1. NCBI lineage: Eukaryota > Metazoa > Arthropoda > Insecta > Hemiptera > Achilidae > Catonia > Catonia carolina. Next base: position 33,712,277 of record JAQMRL010000009.1, on the reverse strand, counting down.
GGGGAAGGATGCAAAGATGACATATCAATGTATGACATCACAATGACACAACATAAATTGGAATAACAAGATGAATTTAACAGAGATAAGGCGCATACATTTGAAATACCGCAAATAATCGAACTAAATGTAATAATCTGGTAGACATGACTTAACAGTATATTTGCGTGCCATTTGGAACATTGATGTTCCAAGAAGCACTAGTTACTGTCATTCCCCATTCAATGTAATGTTCCAAAATTATTCCCTGTGGATCCCTGAATAGAGTGAGAATGAGTTTTCCCGTTGATGGTTGAGTGTGAAATTTTAAGCTGTGCGTCTTCTACAGAAGTTAGCCGCTTTTAAACTTTGTGCATTATTCATACACTTATTGCCGGGACAAACACGAATTGCCATATTGTACTGTCATCCAACGAGGCTTTTCAGTTGGTTTGACACTTTCACGATTCAGAAATTGAATCACTGATCGCTGCTCCAATGTGGTGCATGTTGATATTGTGGTAGCCATCTTGGTACTGATTCTGCTGCCCTCCTTGTCATTTTAGGATCACTCTACCATTTGTCAGTAACATTGTGCAGCTCAAGGAACATTACAGCCGCGTAACAAATCAATCATACAACTGTTAGGAATTTTATTGCACCTTAAAGGTTTTCATATGATATACCCTCGTACTTTAGATAGTAAAATATTTATTTTTAAAGTAATAATAGTGTCTAGATCATTTGTGATTTAACCCTTTCAGTGCCACCCTCTTTCACCATGGTTGTGCATAAAATGCCAAGCCACTTTTGATCTATAAAGCAAGCATACTTGTTTAATTAGATTACAGATAAAGTAATAATTCTAGAGACTTGAAATTTTGGTCTTACCTTAAAAATAGATGAAGAATTGCTTATACATGGTCAAAACTAATGCTTGTCTTTTTAAAAAATTTTAATTTAGTACAAGCAACCGAAGGAAATTGTTTTTTACACTTTCACACAAAATACTAGTTTATAATTATATTATTTGCACAAGTTGGCACATCTATTATGTAGCCCATTTAATTTTGAACAAAACCATATTAAATTTGTTTATAAATTGTCACTACAAACATACTTATTGAGGATATTAGTTCAGCATGACGCGACAGAAAATTTGAGTATTTATAAAAAATGACAATTGTATAGTTTCTAACATAGGTTCACTTTCAGAGCCCATACACAAAGCTAACTCGCAAATTTCATCATCGTCAAGACCAAAATAAAATTTATCTTCTGACATTATAAAGAAATAAACCAATCACTAACACAAACAGTTGCAAAACTAAACTCAAAATACAACAGTAGAGGTTATACACGCTGTTATAAAATGTCAACAACATACTTGACACAACACGAGAACACCGGCCTGTTAGATCGCTTGTAAAATTGTCACCGTACATCCAAAGAGGCTAAAAATATACGGTCATGTACAGCAATAACTGCTCTTTCGTTTAAGGGTAAAAACAGCACAATCTGTTGAGAACTGAGAGTACTATACAGTGGTTTGAAACTGGCGGCCGGTTCGATCGGCCATGGCAATTTGTGCACAAGCAATCGTGGCCGATTAAATTGGCCATGGCACTGAAAGGGTTAAACTAAAATGGGGTGTTGTACAGCAAGGAATTTTCAGATGGTAACCAAGAATTAACTGATTTAATCTAATTTTATATTGGTTCTTTTTTTAATTTAGGTACGTTGCTAATACTGGCAAGAAATCTTATGAACCTTTGGAGGATCCAGGTGTACAATCTGTAACCAAAATTTACAACTATTACAAGAAGTTTGGTTATAAAACTGTCGTAATGGGTGCTTCATTCCGTAATGCTGGAGAAATCAGAGCTTTGGCTGGATGTGATTTGTTAACAATCAGTCCAAAACTTTTGGAAGAATTGGAAAACTCAACGGAAGAAGTTCATGAAGCATTAAATGAACAATCTGGTCAGTATTTGTTTTTTCTTTTTTGTTTTGCTGTTTCTGCCAGTAAATTTGTGAACTAATCATTTTGTCGCAGTAACTTATATCCGAATTCTTGTTAAGTTCACTTGGTATTTAAAAAATCTATTTATATATTTTTTGTCCTTGATTTGTGTACAATGCAATGTGTTCAGTTTAAGAACAATAAGCAACCCCATGGCCCCTCATCTGATGAGGATGATATGTACGATGAATGAGGTGTAGTCTTGTTCAGCTATGGTTAATCGAACGCCGACCATCAAAGTACACCAATAACTACTGTCTAGTATTCAAATTTATATAAAAGTAACTACCTTTACTAGGATTTGAACCATGGAACCTTCATATACGTTGATCAGCAGACAAACAGTTGCTGCAATTACTTTACTTTAGACCAACCTATCCAATGGATTATAGATTCTAAAAAAAATTATTTTTTTGTAGCCGATAAAGATATTGTCTTCAAATTTTTAAAACATATTTAGTGTCATAACGCAACTTTAGATTAAAGGATTTTGTAAAATAATTACTTCTTATCTTGACTACACGTCATACGAGGTGGACCCAAAAAAAAAACCGGACTAAGAGTGAATTGCCATTCCTAGATGTAGTAGAGCGTTTTCCCGTTAGATGGAGCTACTAGATATCTTTAACAAACAACTGCCCAGATGGCGTCAGTTTGTAGGTTAATATTTGATCGTAGTGTTGTATTTCTCTTACTTGTCGTGTTCCGCCTTTTGCATGAATTGTGTTTCCTAGTTGGCAGCAATTTTTAAAGTTGTCATCTATAATTTTCCTTTGCCTGTCTTATCACATCCAGATGTCAGAAATTACAAGAGATAGCAACAAATAATTTTTGGATTCATAATCTACACAAAAAGTTAGTGGGCCTGGATTGGGTTTGAAGTTCTGGTTTCGACTGGAAGTGGCCCATTCATAACCAGAAGCCTAGAAATCCAAAGTCAGAAACTACAAGAGATAACAACAAACGGTTTTCAAATTCGTAATTTACACAAAAAGTTAGTGAGCTTGGATTGGGTTTGGAGTTACGATTTCGACTGGAAGTCAGGAAATCAAAGTCAGAATTCTTCAGCCTTTTAAGGATTAGGCATCTCTGCCTGTTCCGAACCTCTCAAATCTGCCCATCTCTTTCTCGGGCATTCTTGTTCTCTCTTTCCCTCCAGTTTGTAGTCTAGTGTTCGCTTAGGTATCCTATCCTCCCTCATTCTGTTCTGAGATACCCTGTCATTTATAGAGAAGATGTTGAGTTCTTTCCTTGTCTCGGTATTGCTGTAACAATCTTCTCTACTACACCCTTATGTATGTCAAAGAAATTTCATTTCAGATGCTTGCAATCTACTTTCTTCTCACTTTGATAGCACCCAAGTTTCACTGCCATAGAGTAGGGTCGGAACTGCTATTGTTTTATAAAATCTCAACCTCGTGTTTTTGCTAGTGTTATTTTTTAAGGTTCGGTGGATAATTCCACATATTTGCTGAAATTGGTGCATATTATTGTAAATATCTTTATCCTGTTGGTATGTAATGTTGCAACCTAGATTCTGAAAGTGGGATATCTGTTACAAAATATTATTTTCTATAACAATTTTGCTTCTGACTTGCTCCTTCCCCCTGAATGCCATCACAATGGAAGTTAGAATTTGGAAATGTAAACAATGTCATTCGATTCCTCTTAAAGAGTAGCTAAAAAAATCATTGGACTTGAAGTTCCGGTTTCAATTGGAAGTGGCCCAAAACCCTAAGTCAAGAAATCAAAGTTGAAATTTAGAAACAAAAATCTGGTGTGAAACACTCGCACAACTTTCTCTTGCCAATGCAAATAATTAACAAAAAAACCTAACCTCAGTTTGACTTAAAAATACGGAAAATCGCTCTTTCATGCTAAACTAGGCACTGTACAAAAAAATGCTATAATAAAAGTTGTAGATCTCTTAATTTCCTATAAATTTTATTATACACTTTTGTCATAAAATGCATACCAAGGCCAAAATCTTAAAAAAATTAATTTTTCACGTTTTCGTAAGAAAAAAACAGAAAATTGCTAATTACCGCTAAACTAAGCGTTACAAAAAAAATGTTTGAAATAAAAGTTGTAGAATTTTAAATTCTTTACAACTTTAATTATATACATTTTTGCGGTAAAATGCATTATAAAACCGCAATCTTAAAAAAACAATTTTTTTACGTGAAAACCCCCTCACCAAGAATTTCAGCAAACATAGCACCTACCCTATCTTGTAGAGCGTAAAAAATTTAGTAAACCAAGCGATTTTAAAAAAAATTATTGAACCAGTTTTTGAGAAAATTTGCAAAAAAGTGTAAAATTACACGAATAAACAACTACTTCTGGTTGACCGATTTTGATGAAAATGTTCGTGTCGGGTCCGGTTGTGGTATGTAACTTAAGTTTCAAGTTCATACGATGTTCCATTCTTGAGATATTCTGTTCACACACACACACACACACAGACCAATTGCTAAAAACATGTTTTTCAGGTTCAGGGGGTCTGAAAACGTGTAGATCCGGTGAAAACATGATTTCTTAAAATCGACATGAAAACAATACTTTCCTTCCTATGTATTCATATAGGCAAGAGAAAGTAAAAATAGTGTCATTCGATTCCTCTTAAAGAGTAGATACAGAAATCATTAATGGTTTTTGACACCAGCCATGAGATATAAACTAAATTGATGTTTTTGTGTTATTTGTTCTTCTTTAATCATTAAGTAATATTTATTTTATTTTTACTTTTTTCCAGCTCGCAAAGTAGATTTTGATAAGGTGACATTAAATGAAGCCAGCTTCCGTTGGCACTTAAATGAAGATCAGATGGCAAGTGATAAATTATCAGAAGGAATTCGTAAATTCGCTGAAGATGCCAGGAAATTGGAACAGTTATTAACTGATTTAATAACTAAAGCTAAGTAAAATTTAAACCCTAATTAAAATCTCATTATAACATCACACTGGATCGTGGAATGGGAAATATGGATTTGCTTTCACATGTATTACTTAGAACATTCCTGAGGTACAAAAATTAACATTCCTGTTATTACTATTTGTTTATGTTTTAGATCGTTTGTTATTATGGGATGTGATTAAAAATATATTTTTTATATTTTAATTCTGTTAATTTTTTATTTAACATTCTTTAACCTAAAGCCTATCCTAAATTTACATATTGTTATTTGAAGACTAATACTGTATGTCTCAATAAAATCGTAAAAATTTATGTTTATTTGGGTTCTTTCAGGATCTGGTTATTTCTAAATAACAAAACCTTTAAATTTTTTAACAAATGTGTTAACATATTAATTACTTTACTCTTAATCTCAGACTAAATTTTATGCAGGTATGTAGATGTACACATTTTGATGGTGGTTTCTTCGTGGCACAGTTTTTTTGAGTTAGATTACATTGAACTGAAAATTGGAGGATCTTTAGTTCGAATACCACAATAATTAACAGACTTTTCGTGGATTGAAAAAAGATTCACTAAGAAAATCTGTTTTGTTCCTGTGTGACTGATTTATATTTTTTTTAAACAGTTATTCTTTTTCAATCAATCAGTTTTTAAAAATGTAATAACTGTAAGCAAAGATGATAAAAGTCTGAAAAATAATGTTCGTAGAATGAAAATATAAAACACACTCAATATTGTATTTTCATAAAAAATTAATCCTGAACAAAAAATAAAACTAAACGGTGCTATTATAGTACATGGCCTACCTCGTTATTTTTAGTGAAATTTGTATTTCTTGATGTGGTAGTACTGTCCACTAGCCCTTTTGGCGCGTAAATATTCACATATTTTACAGGTTATGTGATATTAAGGAAAAAAGGGCAAATTACATACGATAATTGTAATAGTATACTTTTTTAATTATTATGATATTACATACAATAATTTACAATAGCAAATCATACTATAATTTAATAATACGATAAGGATTCACCCAGTTATTTTTTGTCAGTCTGCACACAGTACACACTGTGAATGTTACTGAGAAAAGCAACAAACAAATCAGATTCCATTTCTCATAATTTTCCATGATTCAAGGTGCAAATGAAATAATTCTTTCGGAACGCCTTTTTTTTTGTTTAAGAATGTTTACTATTCCGTCCAACCACGATCTCTCAATTGCTTGTGTATTGGCTCCCGTTTGTGGATCTACATAATTTCGCTGATGGTTAACTATTAAATGAAGGTAACCTAATGTAGTTCACATAACCTGTAAAATATATAAATATTTTTTTAAAACCTAATGTTTACATAACCTGTAAAATATGTAAATATTTATGCGCCAAAGTGCTAGTAGACAGCGCTACCACATCAAAAGATACAAATTTCACTAAACATAGCGCGGTAGGTCATGTACTATAGTAGCACCAACTAAACTTTAACTCTGAACTGTGCATTAATATTTTGAAACACAAGGTTTTTGAAGTTTAAGATGCCGAGTACCATGACGGAGATGATAATGATGTCAATTATTAGTAGTAGAAACATTTTTATGTAACAACTATTTTTAATGCTACTATATACATAGTGGATACTTCCCTGTTCAGTCGAAATTTACCGTGGTAATTACCATTGAAAAAAGTATAAAAACAAATTTTTGAAATATTTCCAATAGATAAAACAGCAGAATGATAAATTATAAAGGTCAGTTCTTTTAGAAAAGTGATTTTGATAGAAATTGTAGGGGGAATTAACAATAAAAAAACATGTCTTTTAGTGATTAATACTTTATTAACATGAATAATAAATGAAATTTAACAAAGACTAGTAACTAGACATAACTACTACAGTATCAAACTAAACAAACATAACTTAATTCATAACATCATCTAACAATAAATGTTTATAAATAAATTACATTTTTATGTTGGGACAAAAATTATGTTTCTTTTTTTATCTACTGGAACACTTTTATTATCCTGAGAAAATATGTATTAAATAGTCAATTATAAATGTGCATAACACCACTTGGTAAATCACTTTTATATATACATACAAATATGAAACTAAAATTTGTTTTTTTTTCTAATTTTACATGACAATACACAATTAGCTTTCACCAACCAGTAATTTCCTTGCATCTGTAATTTTCATTGGTGGAAATTTTTTAAATTGTCATAATTTTATGTTGTCCATCACACTCAGATGTCAGAAACTAAAAGAGATAGCAACAACCGGTTTTCGGATTCGTAATCTACACAAAAGTTAGTGGGCTCCTAAATTGGGTTTAAGTTCCAGTTCTGACCAGAAATGGCCCAAAAGGGGAATTCAAACAACAAGAGATAGCAACAACAGTTTTCAAATTCATAATTTACACAAAAAGTTAGTGGGCCTGGATTGGGTTTGAAGTTTCGGTTTTGAACCGAAGTGCAAAACAGGAAGTCAAAAAATCAAAGTCGGAATTTGAAAACAAAAAAGTGCCATTCAATTCCTCTTAAAGGAATAGATACATAAATCATTTGGTTTGAAGTTCCGGTTTCAACCGTAAGTCAAGAAATCAAAGTCGGAATTTGAAAACAAAAATAGTGTCATTTGATTTCTCTTGGAAGAGTAGATACAGAAATCACTAATAGTTTTTGCCATGAGTAAAAGGTAAGCCTTTTTAAAAATTGCCACCAGTCATGAGACGCTATGAAAGTCTCATGAAAGGGATTTTTTTTCATTAAAACATTTTGATGGATCCAGAATCATCAAAGTAAAAACATTATTTAAATTGAACCTAATTGTTAAAACTTATCAGTAGATGTCTCTTTAGCATAAAATCTTAACAAATTAATTAGTTTCAAGTTAAATAAGTACAAAGTTTTATCAAATGAAAACCTTAAATATGCAAAAAAAAATCTGAATGGTTGTATGATTGATTTATGTAGCATAAGCAGAAGTGATGAAGAGGTGAAATCTGTGGTACCTGCTTGACTAGTCAAGAGCAAAAGAATTCTTTAAATGTGATATCCATGCATTTCTGTACCGACTAGTCCAAAGTCCAAAGCAAACTAAAATCCTATTATTTTACTAGGTAATTTTGAAAATAAGTTAAAAATTTCAGAATTGATACCTAAGAGAAAGCTTTTAGTATAATTTTTTACCTTAAATTCTCCTCTTTCTGCTCATATAAGTAGTAATGGCAAAAAATTTAAATAGTTTCAATAAATTTTAAGTTAAAAAAAATTCTGAACTGAAATAAAAATTTCAAAAGTGTTGGAAGAAGTTTTAATATTTTTTTTTCATTAATATCAAAAGAAAGGGCTTTCTTTTCTTTTAAAACTGTGCAAAATAACAATAATTATCCGTACCGTATGAAAATCACAGAGAGAACAGCTGTAACCAAAACAAACATTGCTGTTGGTGTACTCAAAACTATCAAATGTTTGTAAGAATTGAAACAATCAATAAGTTCGGCCAATACACAGTACATCGTTAGATAGATGCATATTATACTATTTTCTTTTAAAATATGAATGTGATCTATTGAGAAATATTCAAAATATGGCGTGATATATGAAGAGCCCATGTCATCGGCTCTTGGCAATCTTTTATAAAAATTCAAATCAGCTGTTTGGCGTTATAAGGGTTAACCATACAAAACCTCTCTGGTGATGGATCCATCAAAACATTTTAATGAAAGTTAATAGTGTGTCATTTGATGACTGCAAGCAGCAGGATACATTTTAAAGATTTATTTATAAATGAAAGCAGATTCTAAGAAATATATTTTAGCTAAACTAAATCTTTCAGTGGACATGATACATTAGATATGATGGTATATTTATTATAAACAATTAGTCTGAAAGTAAAAATAAATGTTGCAATTCGTGATAAAATTACAAAAGCTATAGTATCCAAAGTGGTTCTTTTAGGGAACCCGGAATGGAAAAAAATTTAAAATTTTCACATAACCGGTTTTTTGCACATTATTAAAATTCAGAGTTTTTTTACATCCAATGATGTACAATTTGTTGGGGTTTTTGCAGTTCTTATCCCCCCAAAAAAATAATTAAAAATATCTTGAACCCTTACATTATTTTCTAAACGTTACCAGTTTGAATAAACACATCTATTTTTTGAATGACAAACAATAAATTCCTAATTTTTTTTTTCATTTATTTATTTAACGTCACATCAACTACAACGGTCATTAGCGACGACATTGGGGTGTAACTTTTGTACAATGGAGGATGAAATGATTTTGTGTAACATTTGAAAATATGCCGTGCCTGGGTTCGAAAACTTTACGTTGGCTTTAGACCAGCTGTGAATGTAACAGTTGAGGAATTTCCAGATTATGATCCTGGAATATATTTGAGGTAATTATTTTACACTATTTATAATGTGTTCTCTTTTAGTTTCTTCTTGTTTCCTGTAAATAGCAATTTTTGATACATAGGAACATTTTCTCAGCCAACTGTGAATGGATTTTAATGACTTTTTGCACAGCCTTTTATACCATAATTGCAATGTACTGAGTTAATATTACAGTAAAATAATATGTTTGAATATTTATTTTCTACTTAAATAGCCAAAAAATTATGATTCTCAAAAGTGGTAATTTCAAAACATTTTTTTACGTTCCTAACAATATATAAAGATGCTACTAATTCTGTGGGTGTAGAATACCCTGAAAAGTAAACACAAAAAAATTAAAAAGGACAACTGTAATATTTTTTGAGAAAATGTTCCGTATATTAACATTACAGAGATAAGACATTCCAGAGGTACCCTTAAAGCAGTTATGGAGAAAATCTGGTGTTTATACGTTTTACTTACGGTATGAAATGTATTATTCGTTGTTTAGTGTGCAGAGGTGATATACCAAATAACAATAATTATGGATGGAAATCCAGGTGCTTTTATGTTGTTTCATAAAACTACAACTGTATTAAGAAAAAGTTATAGCTGTTATACACTTATAACAGCTATAAGTGTAAATAATTAAAATTGTGTAAAACAAACATATAACGGGTGATTCAAAAAGAGCGCCGGTTTTTAAACGGCTGGTAAATTTTTGTTTATCGGTTGGCAACATTGTTAGACCTCATTTCTATTTCGGAGAACATTCCGATTGACGATTCAGTTGTAGTTTCTCTTGTTCGCAGTGTAGTACTCTCGCAGTCTGTGTCTAACCATGGAGAAGTTTACTATTGCACAACGAGTGTTAATCGTCAAAACATTTTACGAGAGTGGAGAGAGTTATGCGGCTACTGTCAGGCGACTTCGCGGTACTCTAGGACGTAATGAAGCACCGAATGAATCAACAGTTCGCAGGCTCATGAAAAAGTTTTTTGAGACGGGTTCAACAGTCGACCTTAAAAGTTCTGGACGTCGTCGTTCTGGCCGAACTGAGCAGAACGTTGCGTTGGTTCGTGACAGTGTGGCTGTTAGCCCAGCAAAATCAATACGTCGCCGTTCTCAACAATTGGGTTTACGATGTTCTTCTGTACGGAGAATTCTTCGGTACGATCTCCAATATCACCCGTATAAAATTCAGTTGACGCAACATTTGAAAGTGGCAGACCACCAGAAGAGACAGTTTGTTGACTGGGTATTGAGAAAACGGCAGGATGATGACACCTTCGCAAACAAAATCATTTTCAGTGATGAGGCGCACTTCCACTTAAACGGTTTTGATAATAAACAGAACTGCCGTATGTGGGGTTTAGAAATCCCTCGCGTGGTTAATGAAAGGGAAATGTATGCACAGCGAGTGACAGTTTGGTGCGGCTTTTGGTCGGGCGGTGTCATCGGCCCTTACATTTTTGAAAATCAAGAAGGACAAGCCGTGACAGTAAATGGAGACCGATACCGTACGATGATTAGGGAGTTTTTGTGGCGTCATTTGGATGGAATGGACATTGACGAGTTGTGGTTTCAGCAGGATGGTGCCACCTGTCACGCTGCACGAGAAACAATGTTGTTGCTCCGTGAACGGTTCCAGGATCGCATCATTTCTCGTAATTCCGACCATCATTGGCCACCAAGGTCGTGTGACTTGACGCCTAGTGACTTTCATCTTTGGGGTCATCTGAAGTCATTGGTGTATGCCAATAAACCCCGAAACATCAATGACTTGAAGGAGGAAATTCGACGGGTTATCGGGCAAATGGAAGTCAAAACTTGTCGTGCAGTAATATCCAATTCCATGGACAGAGTTGATGCGTGCCAGCGCAGTAGAGGAGGACACATGCATGACATCATTTTTCATACATGAAATCGGAAGGTAAGATGAACTTGTTGATGTATTTATTTTCAGTTTTTCAATAAAATAAATCTCTTAATTTGATATATCAAAACCGGCGCTCTTTTTGAATCACCCTATATAATCCCTGTTTTCTAATTTTTTTTTAATTCAAACTTCATTCATGTTTTTCAAATTTTTAAATAAAATAGGTATAATTTATAAATAATGTGCGTACACACTTTTTAAAAGCGTGTATTTCCAATGATAAAATTTCTATCATAATCATGATTGAAACTTGCCACTAATTTTCTTTAATGACTACAAACAATTTTTTATTAATCTACTTTTGCTACGAACAAAAATTTGAATAACAGGTTTTATATTTTACAAACTTAAAAATTATCCAACATAAAATTCAAGATAACAAAAAATTTTTTTTCTTATATAATAAAATTGGTAACCTAAGTGGTAATACTAGTTAAAAATAATAACTACAATATTTAAAATTTCAAAAACAATTATGTACAATGAAAATTTTATGAAAAAAAAACAATAATTGTTAAAAAAAAGACTAGTAAAATATTTGGCTAATAAATCAAATTATTGGTTATTAAAATTGAATAATTATGAATTAAAATTTATCACCACATTTACAGTCGGCAGTAAACAATATGTCGGACTGTAACATTAACATGGTATTTACACAAGAAAATTGTGCTGCTGGTAGAAACCTAATTTTTATGGTTATTATTAGTGGAAATTTTAAAAATTGTTGTCTATTATTTTATTTTGTCTATCCGTTACAACCAGATAACGGAAACTACAAGAGATAGCAACAAACTGTTTTCAGATTTGTAATCTACCTACATAAAAAGTTAGTGGACCTGGATTGGTTTGGCCGGAAGTAACCCAAAATCAAAAATCAAGAAAACAAAGTCGGAACTTGGAAACAAAAGTAATGTCATTCGATTCCTCTTACAGAGTATATACAGAAATCACTAATAATTTTTTCTAGAAGTGGCTTGAAAGCAGAAATCAAGAAAACAAAGTGGGAACTTCGAAATAAAAATAATGTCATTTGATTCCTGTTAAAAGAGTAGATGCAGAAATCACAATGGTTTTTGCCATAGGTGCTGTTCTGAAGCACTAGGCCATTTACCACGACCCAAAATACCATTCATCAACACTTAACCTCTCTTTTCTCAATAGCTTCGTAACACTATACATCTGTCCTCTTTCTAATCGTCCTCCATTCTTTGAAGATGACCATACCAGACAAGTTATCTTTCTTCAATTTTATAGATTAATAAAAATTTTGAGTCCAATTTTTTTAAAAATCTCTACGTTCCTAACTTGATCTAACAAAGTTAACTGCCATAGCTATTATTCTGCTTTTAAATTCTGATAGAAGCCTCCAAACCTCGAGCCATAAATGAAGGAGATTTCAACAAAAGAACGGACAATTCTCTACTCAGTGCTGTCTTTTTACAACTTATGATAAAGACAAAAAAATTTTTTAAATGTTTCTGCCTATCTCCATGGTCCAGTGGTATGCTGGAATTTAAAGTAAAAGATCCTTTGTTCGATTCCCAGCTAGAATCTTCAGAATATTAATGGGTTAAAACAAACTGTGAATGTTCTATGACTTACTACACTAAAAACCATGATAATTAATGCAATGATCCATTTTAATACTGCCAACAAAACTGAAAATGAAGTATAAAATTACATAATATTATAGCAAACCATGACAAACAGTCACGCTTACAACATTTTTTTTAATACAAAATGTATAATCATAGAGAATTATTAAAAAAAAATTAAAAACGAAAAATTATTATTCCTCAGAAAAGATAAGCACCAACAAACACAGATTGGTAGCCACATCTTACTATTTTTTCTGTTGTACAATACACAACGTTCCTTTGGAACGTTTACTTATCTCAGATTTCACAATATCTAGCAATCAATTCAATCATCTTTCCATTAATCCTCTAAAAAAATTAAATAAACTACTAAAACAATTAACACAATTTTTAAAAGAATAGATCTTTACCAAAACAAACCAAAATACGAATATATTGAAAGTATTGTTTTATCTCCGTTGGTGCTTATCACTTGATATTAATGTAAAATACACGACGTGTCTAAAAAGTAAATGCCGTTTCATTCTAATACTGTGCCATAGCACTATGTCATCAGCATTCCATGGATGCACTCTACTTCCCCTAATTCAATAGCTCTGCACAGAACCCAATACGGTTGATAAGTCTTGTGTTATTTACTGTGGTCGTTTACAATGTTTAAAACAATCGATGTACCCATTAACTGTGAGATTCATTCTGTTATCCAGTTTTTAAATGCAAGGAACATTAAGATAACCAAAATTCTTCAGCAGATTACAAAGATGGAATAATGTGAAAGTGGGTTAGGCAATTCAAGAAAGGCAGATCTCCACAACGGAACCATGAAATGGGTGGCCTTCTGTGGTCAATGATAACTAGGTCAGTACAGTGGATGTGAAAATTAATAAAGAGAACAGGCGATTCACAATGACAATATTTTCAGATGAATTTACACAAGTTTTGAGAGCTATTTTGCATGAAATTATAGTGTTAATATCATGACGACGCAATAGAAAACTGTAAAGTAAAGGCCGTCTTCACTAGCAATATGTTACTTTGAGGAAGTTTAGAAAAGCTGGTCACCCACAAACAAAAGTACCTTAAAAAATGGTAGACACTATATAGAAAAGTAATTTAAGAAACAATATTTTATGTAAAATAAAACAGGTTAAAAAAATATTTAAATATATTGTTTTTCAAAACGGTACATACTTTCCAGACACACTTCGTATAAAAAGATAAATTTAATTTTATACTTAATTAAAAATTTGAAAAATTATCAAGTAACTACTACACATAATCAAATAAATGTTAAAATTAAAAAGAAAATCAGAAAAATATATTTTAGTACCATAGAAAATCTACAACATTACTATTAAAGAAGAAATAAAATTACAAGACATTTTAAATTATTTCTTAGTTCCTATAATATATTATTACAGATATATTTTATAATACAATATTAGAAATATATATTTTTACTTAATATATTTTAAAAAAATAGGTTTAATTTTTCATTACTTATTAATTAATTACTATAATATAGTTAACTAGATTCGTTACTACAAATAAATCCATCTCTATTATCAATGAACTGTAAAAAAGTATACAAAGTAGTGAACCCTTTAAAAAATCTATCTGTAAAAAAATAATTATCTAATTATACATTTTTTAAACAGTTTGATAAAAGATGCATTACTTTTTAAAATGGTGAGGTTATTTAAGTCACACTGCGATGGACTTTTCGCATCAATTATGAGGCACGTTGGGAGTCATCTGTAACCTCAAAAAATCAAACATACTACAGGTTGTGCAAAATAGCATGGCAGTAAGTCACCTGCAAGGAACTAATACAGGGAGATTAAAACTGAAATTGCAGTGAAAAATTTCCCTTTCAATAATGCTACACTTTGCCCATAACAGGCGGGTTCTGTTTCTTATCACATGATCAGCCAATTTTATAACTGAACTATTTAAGAACAGAAGAGGTAGAGGTGTGAATGAAGTGAAGGTGTCATTTGCAGGGTGCAGAATAGATGCTTTTCGAAGGGCCTGGTATGCTAATAACCAAACGCTACTTTTGTACTCAGTGAGGACAGTATGGTTAACCACCACTTCTCGTTTTACTAAGTAGAACCTTTAGAGGTTCAAACCAGCCTTTTGGCTGTTGATCTAAACAACAACAATACTACACATTTAAACATTTTTATTTTGTAAAGTATGTTTGCAAAAAAAACCGGCCGCTTCGTTGTTGTACAATTTTACGAAAGTATTGTTTTTGTAATAAAGTTTGCCTGTAAGTTTACCTGAACAAAATGGAACAATTTTAAAGGAAATTAGGTGGACGCAAGGTTTTCGTATTGTTTTGTTAATATATTATGTTTTTATTTGATAATTTTAAGCGTTATTGTTTAATATAATATAAATTTCTTGTTTCATTATATTAAGATAATTTTAATTGTTGCTGTTAACTAATGTGAATTATAATGTAGAATGAAAATAATTAAGTTGGAAAATAAATAAAATAATGCACGTTGACATCACACACACAATTGCTAAATTTAAATTTAAATAAATCTAATTTTAATAATTTTGGCAAAAAAAATTAACCTTGATCGTAACATTGACAGAGTGAATATTCATAAAGTTCAGGGTTCACTATAATATGGGAAGGTTTTGTAAAGAAAATTCAATTTAATTTATAATTAAATGTGAAATCTAGTAATAAATTTTTTCCGAATATTACAATCGTAAATTAATATTTACATCACAGCCCTGAGAATATAAAAATATTTAGTTAGGTTTTCACAAATTGAATCAGAAATGACGCAAGCAATTTATATATTTTTCTTTAGCACATTATCTTATTATTTTTTTAAAATAGGATCTGATTATTTCAGATGATCCAGAAAACAATAAATTGGTTACTTGACCATTTTATAATCAAATGCTATTCTGTTTGTGGTGATGACAATTCTAATTCTTTACCTTTTCCCCAACTTTAATAGCAGCCATTTTTTTTATTTGTTTTTTTTTATAAAACATGCTGATTTTTACATTAGTAATGGTTTGCATTATAATACATTACTCCATAAAAACAATCTAAATATTATATCCATATTATTAACAAATTTTCAAAAGCATATTAACCCCTAAAAAAGATTAAATTTAGGACTTAATTTTTTTTGGGTGTGTATCTAACTGTACTGTATTTACAAAAAAAATGCAACACTAAGACAGGCTTCCTTTACAAGTTACAATATTTTAAAAATCAAAATTTTGACACCCTGTTATTTTGTTGGGACAAAATTTTAACCCTTAGCGAGCTATTGATTGATATATCCATTAATACGGAAATATGCAACGAGTTATTGATGGATATTTAATCCTATAACATTAAAAATATTCTGAAACAGTCAACAGATTTTGTTTGACGTATTACCAGAGTATTTCGGGATTCAATATTAGTGTAACAGTGCATTACAGCAAAATTACCTCTTTGTTGTAGTCATAAAGCTAGAAACATGCCATTTTGCAAGGTTACATAGCTCTTGTTTGCTAACAGCTTGTTTAAGTTTCAGTTTTGATGTTCTTATTACTTTTTTTTTATTAATTTTTTGGCTAAATTCTGACTATGATGTTAAATAGATAGTAAATTTTGCGTAAAGTGTATTGTAAACTCTCCGTATTCGTGGGGGTTAGGTTCCGAAAATTTGCAACGAATACGGAATACATACAAAAACTGCTAATAGAGATATTAAATTAGTAATTAAAATAAGCAATACCTACATACATACTGTAGTAAACGTACAAAATATGCTATTTACTAAATAATAAAATAAACAGCCAAACAAAAATTATGTTATTTATATAAACATCCATAACTTACCAGTTTTAAAACTGGCAACTCGATGATTCATAGGTTCTGTATTTTGTACGTAATAAAAGGACATTATTTAGGATGATGTACAGAACATTTTACATTCATTATCATCCTTATCAAGCATTTAATCGGTTTCCAAATTCTGTTTCATTCAGAACAAACCAGAAGTAATGAATTTAGCTCACTGTGAATACTGAAAACGGTAACAAAAATAGAACCACAAATACTAAATGCGCAACTACGGAGAGTTGACTGTATTTAATCATTAAGAAATAAGCGAAATACATGTCATGAAATATCACGGAATGTTAATTAAGTAAAGTTTTTAATCAATACTAAAGGTATAAGAATTCTTTTTATAAAACAAAAAAAGTCAGTTCTGGTTATAACTAGGTTCTGCGCAGTCTAACTTGCAAAGGAAATATGATTTTTTACAGAAACCCCTTCTACTGTATCTGTAATAACGTGGCAATCCACAACCAAACAAAAAATTATTTGATTATAAAATGGTCAAGCACATCTACTGGATCGTTTAAAAAGGACAGACCCCAGTACAGAACAAAAAAATACAATTTTACAGTTTTTAGAAACATAAAAAATATATACTTCAAATCGTGACTAAATACAATTAACATTTTGAAACCCAAGCCCACGGATAGCTTTGGTCGCTGTAAACTTATTTAAAAGATAACATTAAATTTTTTTCAGAATTCAATTTGTAAATACCAACTTTATAATCCAAATATTATGTACGAGACGGATTTGTATTTAAAATACAATCTAAATAAAATTACACTAAAATATATAATACAAGCTTAACTTAAATCATAATAAGATGTTGCGATATAATAAACTTGGAATACGAATTGGATGACATATCACTTAATAATCGTAGATTTTATTTCATGATTTTGAAGTTTTCTTTTTACGGGCTGATTTTCATGTTTCCTTTTTAATAATACCAAGATCCTCTAACAAAATCTGGAGTTCGTCAGGAAGTTTACCTTCGTCGATTTCTCTTGCGATTACTCGGTACTAAAAAACGAATAATAAAAATTTAAGTAACATTCACTGATTTAAAGGGAACTAGAATGCTGTTACAGATTGCACACATATCTAAATACAGTGAAAACAGTTAATATAACAAAATAGGAGTTCACAACAGATGGAGTGTTAAATTATTTGCACTCGATTTGCTAATTCCAGGGCTATAAAAAATATTTCTGTTGATTATCACATGGTCAGCCAATTATATGACTGAAGCATTTAAGTACAAAAGAAGTAGAGTTGTAAAGGACACTCGTCAACGTAATCTCCTCTGAGTGTAATGAATTTCATTATACAGCCAGACCCTGTGGTGAATGAGGAGGTGTAATTTGCAAGATGGAAAGATGCTTTTCAGAGGGCTTTGCATGCTGTTAAGCATACTTTTCCACTCAGTGAGAGAGGCAAGGTAAACCACTTAACTAATGAATTTCATTATACAGCCAGCCCCTGTGGTGAATGATGTGTCATTTGCAGGATGGAAAGATGCTTTTCAGAGGGCCTGGCATGCTGATAAGCATACTTTTCCACTCAGTGAGGAAGGCATGGTAAACCACTTGACTCGTTTTACTAAGTAATGCTTCTAGAGGTTCAAATCGGTCTTTCAGCTGATAAAATAAACAACAAAAATATTTTTATTTATAGATTTAATGAAAATTAGCGAATTTAAGTCCGTAAATGCTGTTTTGTCATATCATACTAAAACCAATTCTTTAATGGTAATTTATTATACTCAAGAATAATCTTCAATTTAAAATTAATTAAAAATATTCATTTTTTTAGTGTTTATTTTTATTAGTAAGCTTGTTTATTTTTCAAGATCTTTATTTTTTTAAGGTTTAATTTGTATCGGAATTAAGATTAATATCTGAATGTAGTGCATACTAAATGTTACATTTTCTGAAAAATAATTCATGCGGGAAGGTTTGTATGACAGTCTGTATAGTCAAATGTTAAAAGGGTTAAAAACTAATTTGTAAATTTTTTATACTCAGTAAAATAATACAGATCTCAAAGATATTTCGTAATAAATCTAAACCAAAATATAGAATAGTCTACACAATAAATTAAAAACTATCTACAGTGGAATTTTGGCACAAACACAAATTATGGCCTTCTGGCTTCCTAAAAAAAACATTAAAATTTTTTTTTAATAATTTCAGACTCATACAATTTTACATATTTCTGACAGCTGTGTTTGCAGCCTTTCTTTCCTTGTAGTGCCATTTTCTTTTTCCATCAATCGGCTGTGCAGTTTTTGCTCTTTGAGGAAGCCTATAATTTATATAATCAGCACTTGTTTTAATAAAAATACAATTGTCATTTGTTACACATAAAACACAGTCGAGCATGAACATCTTGTAGCATCTCACAGTCAAGAACATCTTGCAAGTATAAAAATTGGTACGGTAATTAATCAAGGCCAGGAAAAATGGTCACTAAAATTACATTTGTGGCTTCAACAGATGGAGACCATAATCCATACCAACAGAGCTCGGAATTTTCACATAAATAGTTAGAATTATTTTATCAAATATCGTATGTAGGATTTAAACAGCCGTAATATTTAAAATTGAGAAATATATATTTCTAACTACCAGAATATGGTAACAGAAAACACTTACCAATGTTTATAGCGCTTTTGTGTATCTTGTACACATCTTCAGTAAATTACATTTTTTTTAAATTTTAATTTACTGAAGATGAGTACACAAGATAGGTACCATATTACTGTTACCGTATTCTGGTGGTTAGAAATATATATTTCAATTTCAAATATTTAGAAATAGACGAAAATTTTTTATTTAGAATTTCTTACTCTTTCAAGTTCCTTTCGCAAAGAAACAACTGCTTTCTCTCTGTCTGCAACTAATTCTTCTAAATACTGGTAACGTAATTTCTTTCTAGCTCGGCATTCCCTTGCACTTTGTCGGCTTCTTTCTGCACGGAAAAAATAAACAAAATATAAACAGCCATAATTCAAGAAGTGGCCATTGACTTCAAAATATTATTATAACAACATTAAATTATTATAAGTTTTAGAAAACCATTTATACAAATAAAGATATCACTGACTATTAGATGATCTTCAAAAATAAAATTAACCAAGGTCAAAACTTACCTAATTTTAATCATAAGCAAAATGATTAATGATGCTAAATGAAAATTGACCACTATTCTAAGCTCACCACAAAAAAAGGTTGCAATAAAAGTAGTTTTTCTTAAATTTTCTATAACTTTAGTTAAATATACTTTTGTCATAAAATGTATATTAAGGCCGCAATGTTTAAAAAAAAACAATTCTTACAAGAGTACAGCCCTACCCTCCACGAATTTCATCAGACTTGCCACTTGCAGTTACTTGAGTCACGAGTTTGCTTTGTTTGCAACAAGGGGTAAAGGGGGAAAAGCATCTGTGCGCATGCGCGACTGCTTTAATTTCAGTAAAATAAACACAACAACTTATAGTGCACCCAGAGCATATACAGAGCATATCACGGAACCTTTTGTATGTTAACTGTACGAATATAACTGTTTGTTACCGTTAACAGAAATGTTAGCTTCTCAAAAACGTGAACAGACTATTCACAATGCTGAACGAATCTAATATATAGTGTAATAATGCTGTGAAGTTGAAGCTAAACAAAAAAGTCCTTCCCTGTTTCATAATAAAAACAATGAGCGAGTGGCTAACTACTGTGATGTTTATCTTTTTATAATTCAAAAAATAAAGAAGGAAATGAAAGACATGAAGAAGCTATTCTTCAACAACTTTCTTGACACCTGTTAAAAAAAGGACACGGTTAGGTAGATACTAGTAAGACTGATAGTGAAGACGCTGGTGAAAGCAATAGTAAAGAAAAAAAAATTTTTAGAAATATATATTTCAATTTCAAATTGTTAGAAAGATGAAAACTTTTTTTAGGTGATTCATTCAGAGAAAATTTTGTGCCAATGGAACAAGGTAATTACAGTAAATCGAACATTTCTAGTCATGTAATTGGACTATGGGCAATATTAACAGTCATATTTATTTCTTATAAGGTTTATGAAGAAAACATTTTCTCGGAATAAACCACAGCTTACATAATGTATGTGGAAACTGTCTCATTGTTGAGGTTGGCAGCAGTGTCAAATTTTCTCTTCCCTTCCTCACAGCCCATCCATACGCAAAAGGTAATCTCGTGACTTCCGTATCTGTACCTACCTGGTAGAGTACCAAAAATGTACAAAATAAGGAAATTTTTAAAATCCTTAGAAGCCATTTTTGAGAAAATTGCACACTACTACTTCCAGTTGACCAATTTTAGTAAAAATGTTTGTGCTATGTTCCCTTGTGATACCTAACTGAAGTTCTAAGTTCCAACTTCATACAATATTCTGTTCTTGAGATATTTTGTTCACACAGACCAATTGGTTAAAACATGTTTTTCTGTGTTCAGGGGCCTGAAAATGTGTATTTCCAGTGAAAACAGTATTTCAGAAAACTGACATGAAAACAATACTTTCCTTCCCTATATATTCATACAAAGCGAGATAAAGTTATATAATATTTTGACTATATTTTATAAATTGAATTTACCTAATTTAGCTTTCACATCAACTTTATCTGCTGCTTTTCTACCTCTTCTAGAACCTCTTTTCGGACCTTCTTTCGCTTCTTGAGCTTGTTCCTGTAATATTAATGCAATAATGATTAAAACATGAAACTTTTTTATGATAAACTCAACAATGTTTGTCATTTCTTGTAAAAGATGATGAAAATAATGTAATAAACAACTATTAATTTTCTTGTTGAGCTTTATAAAAGACGGTATTAGTCTTTGCACAATTTTCATTGAACCGTCACTGCCACCTCTTCTAATTAATCATTTACTGTGTTGCTGGCTTTCAATACTTTTCCCGGCCCTTGTCGGCACGGTAGGCCCTTTGGCGGCGAACCGACAAACCTTTCGGCTGCATACCGACAGAGGGCTTTGTCATCAAGGCTGAGCCAGTAACCGCCTCCTACCACAGCGCTCTCAGCAACTATAAAAAGAGCGCTGCACTGAGCCAAGAAATTCAATTCCAATCCAAACAGCAGACAAGACGTCCACCACGGCACACGGCTACAGGACTCCAGCGAAGACTAATTGACGGCCCCGCAAGAGAGAAGATGATGCTTCCGCTCGCCGACCCGTCACTGTAGGCTGTCAACCGGACCGTCATTGCCCACTAACGTGAGCGATGCTCAGAGCGGTCCCTCGACCAAACCTTACGCCCACCGGACCCGATGAAGCAGCCATCGACGCACTACCGCAAGGGAAGAAAATGATGTCTCCGCTGGACAACGACACGCTCGACCGCCACGACAACTACGACAGTCACTTCCCATCAAGACGACCACTGCTTAAATGACCCTTTTCAGGACCACCAAAATTAAAGGTTTTAACTCGCCACTTAATGTTGCCATCTGGTGACAGAACTTGACATTATTTTTATAAAAACGTTTTTTTGTAGTATCCATTGAGAGCATAAATACAGAGAACTGGAGAATGATTTGACAATTTTAAAGACCACATTTAATCACTTTAAACATTATATATACTGGAAATGCTATAGGACAAGTTAAAGGACCCAAGTCCAAGCCTAAAAAAGAGGTCTACAAATTTTATTTCCCAAAACAGACTTCATAATAAAAATGTAAAGTTCAGTGCAAACTTTCTTAAAATAATATTAAGAAAGTAAAAGTGTATAAATATCTACGGGATGGGGTTGGATAAATGGTAAGGAATACAATTAAATAGGGTTTTGTAACAAAATATTTATTTGGTTCAGCAAGGTTTGAAAAATAGATAAAATTCAATACCTAGGAGAATTTTATGACAAATTCCAGTGACGTTACACAAAACGTCACAGCACAGCACACATATTTGTAAACAAACAGCTTACAGGTTATGTTGACAAAGCATTTAACACAAAGGCAATAAATACTTCAGTACATTCGTTAATAGTGATTAAAACTGTCATAATAACATTTCTAGATAATATAATTACAAAATATTACTACTCAGCTTTTAATAAAAAAACCAAAACCATTAAAATTTATCAGAAAATGGTATAAAAACAACGTTGACCTTGAATTTACTTGCAACTAGTATATCATTATATACAAACAAACTTACTGTTTCTTCAAAATCCTGATTTGATATGAAAGATTCATCAAAGTCCATCATTTTGTAATATATTTTACACTTCTTTTCTATTGAAAATTTAAATAATAAATACTTAATGTAGCACTTCCAATAACACTTTCGTTTCTATAACTGCGCCACACTTTTAATACCAACTTCAGGAAGAAAAATATCGTGTTCTTATATAAATTTATGGTATTATTGTATTGAACAATCAGATTACAGCCAGGGTCCAAGGTGTGAGCAGAATGGATGCTGTTAAAAAGTATTTTGAAAAAAGCGATAATGAAAGACTAAATAAGAATATTATACAAACATAGAATCAACTTTATTTAGTGAATGTTGCTAAAACCTTTCCTAGCCGCTCAGCCTTGTAAAAGTGGAGGGAAACTGTAAATGCAAGTTGACTCAATACGCGTGTTTTAATTCCTTTCTATATTTAGTCTAGTATTCTTCTCTTGATATATAATATTACTAGCGTCCCCCGTCGCGGCTTCGCCCGCGCAAAGGTTATTGGTTACAAAATATCTTATGTTAAAAATAGTATAAGAGGCTTTTAATTTAGGTTTTCAATTTTGACTGTTCACATTTCAAGAAAAATTTCATGTTTAACAATAGTATAAAACTCCTCGAGTTATTGTCTTTTATCTCATGACTTATATACAATAGAAAAAATATTATAATCCCATATCTTCATCAATAGCATGCACGAATTACAGTCCAACCTTCCGCAGTGCGTTGAACAAAACCTGTCAAACATGTTCAAACCTGTTGAATACCTGTCAAACATCTGTTTTTATTTTCTGGCTTTTTTTCTATTATATTCAACTTATCTATAGATCCGATATAATCTCTGTGTATCTCTTATGGGAGACGTCGTTTTTTTGCGATTTCTCCAGTTTTGTCTGTCGTTTCAACCGAAAGGGTTGGGAAACCCTTTCTTAGTGCTCCCCTACATAACATAACAAAGGTTCCCTGCAAATTTCAAGTCTGTACCTATTATAGTTTCGGCTGTGCGTTGATTATGAATCAGTCAGTCAGTCAGTCAGGACTTCTTCTTTTATAAGTATTATGCTAATTACAACAATTCTGGAATTATTTCTGATTAAAATATTAATCCAGTTTAGGTCAAAAAATTAAACACTACGTACAGTACAACATCCGGAGTGACAAAAGTAAAACATAGATTAAAATCGTTGTTAACGTCAATTCAACTTCTGGGAAAATAGCTATAGATTATAAATGCGATTAAGAATAAAATGCGAGTTTTAACATCCGCTGTAGGCCGACTGTTAATGTTTTAAACGAATCATATATAAGTATAGGCTACCTATGTGTATTTCTTATGGGACGAAATTTTTGCGATTTCTACACTTTAAAATCAAAATTTTGCAAAATCCTTTATTAGGATTTTACATAATAGATTTGCAATCAAATTTATTTAATCAATAAAACTGAAATAATTGAAAATTTTTATAAATAGACCGTTCAAATCATTTAATTCTGAATATGTAGCCTAAATTTGTAATTTTTTGTTTTGGTGGCTGTCAAATACCGTCTGCTTTTTTTCTGGCCTGCGCCCTAGATCCACATTCAATATAATAACAGTAATATTTAGTTACTGAAAATGTGTTCTTGGATTTCAAATCACTATCATTAAATAATTGATTTAAGTTAACAAAATTTGTTCGTAGAAGAACGGTGAGTAACGACTAAAGCACAGTAGTACGATAGTTTTTTCTGAGAAGAACGGTTTTAAATAAAACTGTTTTTTGACGCTATCACAGTGACTGTCAAATAGGCCTACCGTCTGAAAGTGTGCAACGCAAGTACTGGTGAGCTATGGAATATGCCTATGGAAGGGGTAAATGTGTGTTGGAGAACCAGCCGTAAGCGTAGCGCTTCGCGTTGATTCATTATCCTCGCATCAGTGGGGGGGAATTTTTGCTAAAATTTTGCTTTAAAATCAAAATTTTGCAAAATCCTTTCTTAGTGCGCGCTTACACAACATAAGAAAGCTAACTTCCAAATTTCAAGTCTGTAACTATTATAGTTTCGGCTGTGCGTTGATTATGAATCAGTCAGTCAGTCAGTCAGGACTTCTTCTTTTATAAGTATAGATATGCTGTCTAGAGAACTGCTTCTTTCTCCGTTCAGTGGAAAATGCGGTAATAAAAATGATTCACAATCCAGGCAAGCCTCCTCAGGATCCCAACTTCTTATAGAACTATTGCTGAAAAGATTACTTCCTCTTGTGGAGAGTAAATCCGTTCTCCCCAATCACCAGTTTGGCTTTATATCTGAACATTCAACTACTCATCAACTCCACAGAGTTGTTGATTTTCTGGCCGCCGCCTTAGAAAATAAGCAGTACGCTTGTGCTTTGTTTTTTGACATACGCCAAGCTTTCGATAGGGTGTGGATAGATGGACTTCTTAGTAAGCTTCGTTTTTTACCATACACTTATTTTCATATTTTGCAATCATTCCTTATTTGATAATTTTTTACGGTATCGGTACGATCCTCCCAGTCCGATTACTTCCCTATCAGGGCAGGAGTACCCCCAAGGATCAGTTTTGGCTCCCTTGGTGTTTTTTTTCCATTTCGGATATACTACAAATTCCTACTACTTGGCTTGCTACGTTTGCTGATGATACTATTGTTCTTTCAGCATCTGATGAACCAGTCCATGCTTCAAACTATATTCAGTGTCACCTTGACATCTACAAGTATGGTTCAGAAAATGACGTCTAAAAATTAATATAACCAAAACGTACCAAATGACTGACCTTCAACCTTCGTCGACCAACGTGTTCGCAATTGTTTTTATTTAACCAATCCCGTCCGCAAAGAAACTATGTTCGGTACCTTGAGTTATATTTAGATAGGTGGTTGACGTGAAACAGAAACGTCATGATTTCAAAACTCTTGACGTACAAAGCGATGCTTCAACCGATCTGGATATATGGGAATCAGATTTATGGTGCAGCAAACCCATCAGCCATTTCACGAATAAGTACAACATTTCCAAAGTAAAGTCTTGCGACTCATTACTAATTTCCCAAGTTGCGTATCCAATAGAACACTACACGATGACTTACGCATCCCTTACATCAACAACACGATATATCTAAAATTGTACCGTAGGTTCAGAGACAAACTTCAAAATCATAATAATCTCTTGATACGCAACATGAATTCTCCAGATCTACCAGGAATACCGTAAAGACGCCTGAAACGCCGATGGAGTAGAGACATGATACACTAACACGTCTAACAGTAATTACGTGTACAAAAAGATGAAATTAAAATTTAACACATTTTTATTATCTGGAGAGCTATCAATCGGGTAGTGTCCCCTTCTCAAAGCCATTAACACAGTTTGTTTTTAATAGATACACAATGTAAACAATTTGCTTGCTGTATTTTTACAGTTTCAAAATAAAATAAGTAATAAAAAAAACTTTAAAAGTATGAGTTCTTCCGAGCTTGCTGGCTCCTTGGAGCGCTAGTCGCTGATAATATCCTCTTCTACAGTAATCTTCGTGTTGCATATTTAGCATTTTATACTGTTATGATACTGTGGTTCAACTTGCGTCCTAACCTCAACTTTGATATTTTGAAGCCGACAGGTTATCCTTAAAAATAACGGTACCAAAATAACATTAGAACTCGTTTTGATTCACTTGTACAGTTCAGTTTTTGTTATATTATGATCAACATTTGTTGTTAACGAAATAGCTCGAGTATTTTCAATTGACATGATATTATGTCGTCTTTGCAAAATGAAAGTGGGTTTTTTGGATTTATCAGTTTAATTTAATTTTATGTTTGAAGCAAAGTAAACCAATTGTTTTCGTTGTGGTGATACTGTCGCTTTAAGTAAATTTGGTTTTTTGTTTGAATAGTTCTGTGTTTTGCACTGAACCCAGGACATTTAACTTTGCAGCTCAACACGCTACCACTGCTTTATTGTGGCTCAGCCTGTTTATATATATATATATATATATATATATATATATATATCTATATAATAGGGTACAGTCCGTAGAATGTTTTTGTTAATGTTCGAATATTTTATTTTTGTGGCAGATGAATCGTTTTTAGCTGCTAACCAGCTAACTTCTCATGTACAGTATTCTGATGATGAGAAAGTATGTACGACATTTTTATATTTTGTGTCATTTGCTATGCAAGGAATTTAAAGGTCCGGTTTTTTTTAATATAATTTAATTTGTTACGGATTGCCTATCAAAAACATACATTTTGCCAAAACAGGGTTGACCCACTGAAGGAATAATCTTAAAAAAATTACTAACTTAAACAGTTCTGCATAAAGTTTTGAAACAGAATGTATCAATATTTGTGAGCTCGATTTTTACACTATTGTGTTGTTAAAATGAAATTTTAATCTCAATCGAATTAGATATTAAAAAATAAAAATACTATTTGTAGGCTAATTATGGAAATGTATGTTGATAACGTTTTGATCTTCCTTTTTTCAGATAAACAATTATTTGCTTATAAATATTTGCAAACAAAGAAATCAACATTTTCACAAGTTATTCAAAGATAGTAAAACTATTGAACAATTTTCAAATAAAAATTTTCAGTCATTATGTGTGAGGTAAGTAGAAGTATTTTAATATAAATTTTTAAGTAGGCTTACTTTTCAAGGACCGCAGACAACTTAGCATCATATCTTTTTAAAAAAGTAGTTGTGAAATGCTCACAAGACAGTCTCTTGCCTTTCTAAATAATAAAAAATGGTATTGTTAACCAATTTTAAGGGTTCTCCATTTGATTCAATAAAAAGTAAATTTTTTATTAAAGGGAGAAATTTAGTTTTGAGAAAAATGTGATTAAAGTTCTAAGGCCCCCATGTTTTATTTTAAATTGTCTCACAAGTAGCACCAGGTCATCCATGAAAGCTAAAATTTCAAAGGAGCGAAACTTACCTTTTTGATGAATACAATTATTTCATTCATCAACTTAAAAATTGAACAGAATTTGTGACAGCACATCCTGTTGAACACCTTGTGGTTAACCTCATTCACTGTCTTGTTGATTACTTTTATAAAATCTTAACCCTTTGTAAACGGACTGTTACTCGTTAAACAGAAGAATTGCAAAATTCAAAACAACTGTTTTATCTAACGTCACTACTGATGAAAAATTCTGAAAATATTACAGTTGATTCATATAATATGTACGCGCCTTTTGAATATAATTACAACAAAATCACTTGATAATTCTTTGCATTTAGGCGAGCGAAATTTTCAACCGCGAAAATTTTTGTGTTTACTTTATATTTTTTACTATAACGGGCTTAAATTTCAGTTAAGCAAAAAAATTTAAAAAAACGTATTTTGTAGACAAGAGTTTACTGGAATAAATGTCATTTTTTATTTAAATTTCCGTAAATATTTGACAAAGACAAAATGTTCAATATGAGTCCATTTTCTCATCACAGGGAAGAATGAAGGGATGGTATTTTACATTCTTTACAGTGATGTCACAGAGCCACTATTATATTTAGGTTACAGCTATTATATTTAGGTACAGCAATGCAATGTAGAAAATTCTTTTTTCTACAACCACGTGTTTTGAAAAATTCTGTAGGTACGGTTAGAAGGAAGCCGTTACGTGTCCTTTGCAACCCGGCAAAGTGTCGAATTTTTTGCCTCTGTGATGGTAAACCCCCTCCTGAAAAGTAAAATGGACTCGTCTTTCCTTTTCAAGGGCAAACACTGTAACATAATCGTCATAGCTTCAACACAAACTAAAGAACATGCATGTACGTTGACTTACACACAAGCTACACAGATTTTCATTCAAAACAAACAATTCCCAAACCATCAATGCTACCTACATACTATAAAGGGAATAAAAATTTTCCCTGTTATGATATTCTATTTTTGTAAACACTATTAGATGCGTTAAAGAATTCCCTACTAGAAAAGAACTATATAATTACCGGTTTCCGACTTCTACTGACCTTGCAGAAGCATGTTTTATCGCCCCAACCCCAATCCATTCGTCATCATGTAAAATTAGATTACCAGTGTGAACAGGATTGCTAATGTGTTGAATGAGAAAGATTTTTTTCTGTATTATGGGTTTTACTGATACTGAGGTTCTTTTGTACATTTTGTTAACAAAAATATTATTTTGTAAAATTTTACTTTTTTATTACAGATTTTTATCATCTAGTGTTAATGTTAAGAAAAATGAATCAAGTGAGTCTATCAACACAAAATTTGAAACAATTCCCGAGAAAAACATACGTAATTTTAGTATAATTGCTCATGTTGACCATGGTAAAAGTACTCTGGCTGATCGACTCCTTGAAATAACTGGTACAATTAAAATAACTCCTGGGGCGAATCAAGTTTTAGATAAGTAAGTAAAGAATTTCTGTGTGTGTGCAAAAACATATTATTTTATAAATTTTTGTGTGTTCTCAAATAGAAAGAAAGTAGTAATAAGGTAAAGGCGGTAGATTTTGCTTTCAGTGAAAAATCTTATACTTAAATTTTTTGTCATCAGTCTCTCGACTGGTTTGATGTAGTTCTCCAAGCCTTTCTATCTTGCGCAAGTCGTTTCATATCTGCATAGGACCCGTAACACCCTACATCTTTTGTAATTTGCTTTATATATTCTAACTTTTGCGTCTCCCTACAACTCACTCCCTCAATATTACACTCCATAATTGATGGAGCAATCCTGGATGTCTTTGACTTATAATTTATGAATCGCATGACACAATTTTTGAAAATATCAGAAAGTAAAATTTTTCTTGTTTCAGATTACAGGTAGAAAGAGAGCGTGGTATCACAGTTAAAGCGCAATCAGCGTCAATTTTATATTCTCACAAAGGTGAAGAATACATATTGAATTTAATTGACACTCCAGGACATGTGGATTTCTCGAATGAAGTTTCAAGGTCATTAGCACCTTGTCAAGGTGTTATATTATTAGTTGATGCTAATCAAGGTGTTCAGGCACAAACAGTAGCTAATTTTTACCTAGCATTCACTAAAGAATTAGTTATTTTACCTGTTTTAAATAAAGTTGATCTAAAAAATGCCGATCCTGACGGTGTTACAAATCAACTTGTTTCTTTGTTTGATATTAATCCAAGTGAAGTATTAAAGGTATGTTAGATTATATTTTTTACAATTATATTTTTCCCACTTGTAAATAGGGAGAAAAACTACAAAAAAACCAACAAAATTTACAAAGTACAGCAGAATTTGGTTTTTTGAACATGTATGCCCAAATACAAATGTAATAATGTAATGATAAAACTATGAGTAGAGACCCAAAAGTAATAAGACTCAGGCTGTGGAGGGAAACAAAGGTGGGTGAACGAGTTCTTGATGGTGGGCTCTTGTAGAGAAACTCTTCCGGAGTCAGTATGCGAAGCCTCATCACTGCGAGCCCACCGTTTGTCTGTAGTGAATTTTTAAGTGAAACAAGATTTCTCCTTTTGGAAAATCATGAAATGCTGGATGCACTAGAGCAACGTGTGGCAGTAAAATTTTGTTTCTTGTTGGGAAAAACAGCTGCAGATACCCTTGCACTGCTCCAAATAGATTACAAAGAAGATGCATTTAGTAAAGCTCGGGTTTACGACTTGTTTTCACGTTTTTAAAGAAGGAAATGTTGATTGAAGACCAACCTTGTTCTGGGTGCCTCTCAATCACAAAGACGGATAAAAATGTTTAAAAATCAACACGCTTGTCCAAAAAGATCATCAGCAAACGTTTGATGAACTGTCTGGCATGACTAAAATGTCAAGGAGTTCAATTCAGAGGATTGCTGATTTCAAAATAATGTAGATTTATTATTCTTGTTATTGATTAAATTTTGCTTATGTATAATGTATATAATCTAGCCCACAATGTGCTGAATAAAGTGGTGTGTTTCAAGTCTGTGTGGCAAATCTGAAAAAAATTAATTGCATTTATTAAAAATGCTAATAAAAGTAAAAAATCAGTTGTGAAATACTAGAGTGTCTCTTGTCATTGTAAAAAATGAAAAATATAACTTACGTTTAATGATTCGTAAACAATGATGAAAAACATAACCTAATTTTATTCATAAGCAAAAGACACAAAATGAAAATCGACCTTTGTAGAACTTAAAAATATCAAAACTCACTAATTGACGCTAAACTAAGCATTGTAGAAAAAATGCTTAAAATAAAAGTTGTAGGTTTTTTAATTTCCTTCAACTTTAATTGTATACACTTTTTTCTTAACCCTTTCAGTGCCAAAACAATATTTAAAAGTTTGATCTAAGTGCCATTTAATTTGAATAAGGGTGTACAAAAAGTGTCAGCCCTTATTTCGGAAACTTACTACTGGCGTAAGCCTGCCATTCCCGACTAAAATTTCAACGTTACAGAAAAATAAAATTTTCTGTTAAAAATTAATTTTTGTGTTCATAAAACCAGAAATCGTTCTAACACTAAAAATATTCAAAATAGTTTTTTTTAGTTTATTTAAAGTCACATCGACAGCTTAGTCATTTGCAACTACTAGGCCTAACGGTTTTGGTACCTTAACGGTGGTTTTAATGGTTAAAATTTCCAGACCCTAGCCGGGAATTGAACCCGGGTCCTTTCACTTTGTAGGCTAGAGCGCTAGTCACTACGCCATGGAGGCGGTTTTAAAATACATTAGTCCATTAATTTTTGTTTGAAATTTTATTTGGAAATGTTCGGTTATCCGAACATTGGCATTTTATGCATAACTTACGGACGTCCAGTAAACCGAATGGTATAACTACGTAAAATATATACACGTCCTGTTTTCCGGACGTTAGCACTGAAAGGGTTAAAATGCATAAATTTAACACAAGAGCACAGCCCCCAAGAAATTTAATTTTAACGTGGCATTTACCCTATCTTGTAGAGCATTAAAATGTAAATGAAATTTTTTTTTAAATCGTTGGAACCTTTTTTGAGAAAATTGTGAAAGAGTGAACAATCGCACAAATAAATAGCCTACTACTTCTGGTTGACTGATTTTGATGATAATCAAAATGTTCATGTCAAGTTCCGTAGTGTTATCTAATTTAAGTCCCAAGTGTTAACTTCGTACAGTATTCTGTTCACTCACACACAGACTGACCATAAAAACATATTATTTTTTGTTCTGGGGGCCTGAAAACTCTTATTTTGAAAAATCAACTTGCCCTATATAATCTTACAGGGCAAGAGAACGTAAAAATTGCTTACATTTGCTGTAGAAAAACTGCTGTGATTTTTGAAAGAGAAAAGATAGGATAAAAGAATATTAGGTATAGTTTTTAAATCACCTGTCACAGCAAAAAAGTTTTTTTAACAGAAATGGTTGAGCAACTAATTTATTCTTTTTTGGACCATTTAGTATGGATTGACCCATACATATTACCTAAAAATCTGGTGTGAAACACACACAATTTATTTTGCCAATGCAAATAATGAACAATATAACCTAACATTAGTAATAAATAAAAAATTAACCTCAGAAAACATAACCTTATTTTAATCATAAGTGAAAGACACAAAACAAAAATCAACCTCAGTTTGGCTGTTTGAATAAACTACTACGTCCGGTTGACCGATTTTGATGAAAATGTTCGTGTCAGGTGCTGTTGTGGGGTATCTAACTTAAGTTTCAAGTTTCAACTTGGTACCATGTTTCGTTCTTGAGATATTCTGTTCACACACACACACACACAGACCAATCGCTAAAAACATGTTTTCTGGGTTCAGGGGGTCTGAAAAGTGTAGATCCGGTGAATACTCAATTTCGAAAAATCGACACGAAAACAATACTTTCTTTCGTACATATTCATATAGGCAAGAGAAAGTAAAAACTACAAAAACATTTGTTTTATTATTGTTATTATTATTTCAGATATCAGCGAAATTGGGAACAGGTGTTAATGAACTATTAGCTGCTATCGTTGAACGTATCCCTCCACCTCCTACTAATCGTAGCGCTCCAATGCGAGCATTAATATATGACAGTTGGTACGACAAATATAAAGGAGCTATTGCTCTCGTGTACATGCAAGATGGATCAGTGAAAACTGGCGATGATATTTGCTCAATTTATTCCAAGAAAGAATATACTGTACGCAGTGTTGGCATTTTACGACCTCATGAAGAACAGACTGAAAAATTGTAAGTATATATTAAATTAGCTTTTTCTTAATCATCATTGTTATCATTGTGCTTTACTTTCAACTAGTTACTCCTCATTTCCGGCACTTCGTGACAAATTAAAGTTACTGCATTTAACTTCTCATTCAATGTTTAAATTTAGTTGTTCATGTTGAAAGCCAAATCACGACTGTACAAATGAAACCAATTAGTACTGGAAACAGGAATTTTTTGACGTCGGTATTGAATCACCAGTGGAAGGAGAAAATTACTATTTGACAGTAATAATGATATGTGTTATAAGAAAAAGTAGGTAAAATCTTTTTCTTAAAAGGAAAGAGTGTAGGATCATGTCATATTGTAAAGTACTGTATTGTTCCTTATAATACAATATGCAAATACGAGGCATATTTTTAAAGTAAGTACCGTTTTAAAATTTCACTGCTGTCGGTATTTGGCGCTTGCACGCTGTGCACTGCTATATATTGGTTAGCTATAGGCGCCATTACACAATCATTCGACCAAGTTTACTTTTGTTATGAGTCTTCTCCGATTGAGAAGCCTGTCAACTGTGAAATATGCTCTGTGATTCATTTTCTTTTGCTGAAGACAAGAAAGCGGCTGAAATCCATTGTCTGATTAGTGAAGTGTATGGAGAAAACATTATGAGGGATGGGATGATACGGAAATGGGTGAATGCTCTTAAAGATGTCCGTACGAAAGTGCATTATGGGGAACGAAGTGGGCGACCTTCAGTCATTACTGACAAGTTGGTGCAGAAAGGCGATGAAAAAGTAAGAGAGAACAGACACTTTAGGATTTCGTCGTTATCTAATGAGTTTCCTGTAGTGTCAAGAAGTGTGCTTTATAAAATTGTGACAGAACGTTGAAATTGTTTAAATTATCAAAAGTTATGTTCCCGCTGGGTTGCAGTGGTTGTGTAATCAGGCGGCAGATTTTTACGAGGATGGTATTTAAAAGCTGGTTGTACAATACGAAAAGTGCCTTCATATTGGTGGGAATTATGTAGAAAAGTAGATAAAAATACCAGTTTTTACATAAAAATAAAATTATTAAGAAAAGTCTACTTGTTTTCTTTTTATTTCTAAACGGTACTTACTTTAAAAATACGCCTTGTACAATAAAATAATACAATATGTCATGCCTGTGGTGTAGTGGTCAGCACAGCTGGCCTTTACACCAGGAATCCTGGGTTCGATTCCCAGTCAGGTATGGCATTTTTGTTACTCATTTTGTCTATCACCTTTCACATCATGTGCATTAGCAGAAATTTCAGAACAGTCGGATGTAAAACAAAATAAAATGCAATACATTGTATACAATTTATAAAAGAACTAACCGTATCCCGACAAGTAATATATTTTTTAAATGTTCAGGATTCAAGGCTTTGTAATCCTCAGGACTCAATGTGTTAACTATAAGTTATCTATATATCCCATATTTCCTGAAAATCTCTTGTTATGGAAGTTATTGTGGCCCGTACAAATATCTTCACTCAGTTTTTTTGCTAGAGGGAATTAGTGAGCAGAATATCAGGGCAGAGCTACTTTGCAAATATTTTTATCTTATTTTTACTTTACAAAGAACTCTATGCTCTGTTCTAGTAAAATGCAAATAAGGAGAAAGAAATTGTTGATTATATCTGTATTGGAGTCCTTAATGTTGCTAAGTGCCAGAAAATAAGCTCCAGGAATAAACAAAGGATATGCTTTAGTATTGGACTGGTTGTGAAAGTCCTGTAGGGCTTGTGAGATATGAAGACATATCTCTTCACATGATGATGTGAACAGATGTGGTAACAGATCGGTTCTGAGAATACCATAGTAGAGTACAGGGGTCAGACAGTTGATGTGTTGTGGACATGTCCAAAGAATATAACGAGAAAAGGTCGCCCTTGGAAGATCTTTTTCCGCCTGCCACAGATTAGGCCTTCCAATCTGTTCTGACTTCTTTGCCCATCTTTTTCGTTATCTACCCATATCTCTTCGTCCATCAAGTATGTAGCTTAATGCTTGTTTCATCCAACGTATTAAATGTTCCTCCTATTTCTCTCTGTATTTGACGAATGTTTCTAATAAAAGGGAAATATTTAAATGGGCCCGGATTTCTTCAATCTTAATGTGATCCATCAAATTACACCCCTGAAATTTTCTCAAGAACCACTTTTCTGCCGCTTGGATTCATCGTTCTTCCAAGTACCTAAGACTCACTACTGTACAGCAATACTGGAGCAGCCAGAGTCTTGTAAAACTTCAACTGAGTATCTTTCCGAACTCTTTTACCCAATGACCATGCTATCGTCCCACATATATCCCGAAAATGATTCAATTTATCAATCGTGTGTAAATTTCTAGCATCTATCAAATCACAGCCCAGGTATTTAAAATGCTGTACCTGCTCTATCAGGTACCTATTGATAACTATTTTTTTTGTATGAGATTTTTCCTGCCAGAAAGTCATCAATTTCATCTTTGCAGTAAATGTAGTGCTTATAAATATTTTTAGTACATTCGAAACTACAATCACATATTTTTTTAGATTAGGTGGACAAGTCGGCTATGTAATCTGTAACATGAGATCAACGAAAGAAGCTCACATCGGTGATACATTACATCTAAAATCACAACCAGTTGAACCATTAGAAACTTTTAAACCAGCTAAACCAATGGTGTACGCTGGAGTTTATCCAATGGATCAATCTCAACATACTAATGTGCGAGCTGCTATCGAAAAAGTCACACTTAATGATCCTGCTGTAACTGTTATCAATGATACAAGGTAAGTTATCTTGATTTTGTTTTTGTTTTGCTTTGACTGTATGAAGTAATAATATCTAACGGGTGTTTTATTAAGGTCGAAATTCTGATTATAAGAAGATAGAAGTAATAAATCGGTAAATTTTCCCTTGAACCCAAAAAACATGTTTTTAGCGATTGGTCTGTGTTTGTGTGTAAGTGAACAGAATATCTCAGAACATCGTACGAACTTCAAACTTGAAACTTAAGTTACATACCACTACCGGACGCGACATGAACATTTTCATCAAAATCGGTCAACCGAAAGTAGTAATTTATTCGTGTAATTTTTCATTTTTTGCGATTTTCTCAAAAACTGGTCCTATGTTTTTTTTTTTTTAAATTGCCTGGTTTACTTAATTTTTTATGCTCTACAAGATAGGGTAGGCACCATGTTTGCTGAAATTCTTGGTGAGGCTGTTTTCACGTAAAAAAATTGTTTTCTTAAGATTGCGGCTTTAATATGCATTTTAGCGCAAAAATTTATATAGGTAATAAAAAATGTAGAGAATTTTAAATGCTACGACTGTTATTTCAAACTTTTTTTGTATAACACTTAGTTTAGCGGTAATTAGCGATTTTCTGTTTTTTGCACATGAAAACGTGTGGAAAATAGATTTTTTAAAGATTTCGTCTTTAGTATGCATTTTATGACAAAAGTGTATATAATCAAATTTATAGAAAATTAAAAGAACTACAACTTTTATTTAAAGCATTTTTCTGTACAGAACCAAGTTTAGCGTAAAAGAGTGATTCTCCGTATTTTTAAGCCAAACTGAGTTTGATTTTCATTTTGCGTATTTCACTCATGATTAAAATAAGGTTATGTTTATTGAGGTTAGTTTTTTGTTTATTTCTAATGTTTTATTACTAATGTTAGGTTATATTGGTCATTATTTGCATTGGCAAGAGAAAGTTGTGTGAGTGTTTCACACCAGATTTTTTTTTCGTGTTAACCGAACAAACACCGTAACAACAAGAGAGAGATGGAGAAACAAAAAATACATAGGTGTGGTAGTATGAATAAATACACAATATAAATACTCACAATAAAATGTTATGTATTTACGGTATCTATTTAAAACATTTGTCAATAATTACATGAAGATATTTTCCTTAGCAGCCTGATTTTATATTTGTAAACTTATTACATATTTTAAAAATCTAACACTATAATAAAATATTAAAGTCAAGTTAGATTCATAAAATTAGTGATTATTGTTTGTAGAAATTAACATCTAATTAGAAAAATCTGTTATTTTCTTTTGAGTGCAGTTTTTCACTATTTTATTTTCAACAAAGTTTTCTTATTTATCGACGTATTCAGACATTTCGACATTCGAGTTTGCTTCTAAATAGCGTCGCATACGGTGAAGCAATGAAAGCATGTCGGCCAAAGTAGATATCGGTAAATTACTATTCTCTTCAGTATCAGGTTCATCAGCACTATCACTATTGCAATCGTTGTTAAGCTGAACAGAGTCCAAAATCTCACTATCGGTTAAAACTGGAGCAGTAGTTGCGTTTTCATAACCTATCATAAGTTTTACATTTTCATAACGT
The DNA here is from genome assembly GCA_035578175.1 of Catonia carolina. Taxonomy (NCBI): domain Eukaryota; kingdom Metazoa; phylum Arthropoda; class Insecta; order Hemiptera; family Achilidae; genus Catonia; species Catonia carolina. The sequence goes on along the minus strand of JAQMRL010000009.1, from coordinate 33,674,817 downwards.
TCGGATAAGTATTGTGTCACTAGGATTTTTTAAAAGTTTAGGTTTTTAAATGTTATAATTTTCATTATATTGGAGTTTATTAGAAAGTTCTATGGACTTCATAACACGTTGGTCTATGCAATTTTAAAAGTTCAAGGTTATCGAAGGCGCCTTAAACAACTTTTTTGTTGGAGCGAGTCATGTGACGTAGGCAGCCGAACAGTCAAGGTGTCCTTACACGAACTCTGCAGTTTTCAATTTTATTATTAATCTATTTATGTGTAGCAATTTTTTCCTCTTACATTTTCATTTGCTACCTAGTGTTATTCTACAGATCTGACTATTGTTATAATGGGTGTTTTATTAAGGACGCAACCCTGATTATAAGAAGATAGAAGTAATACATGGGTAAATTTTCTGTCCCCCAATCGGTATGTTGGCAACAGGGTACTCAATGACAATACCTAAGACAGTTAAAATGTTCCAGTCAAGCATTAGTGTGGTGACAGCCACACTAATAAACACACACACTAAGGTTTCATTATATTGTGTCAGCAATGGTTTTTTCCAAGGAAGAACCGGGTGTTTTATTAAGGACGCAACCCTGATTATAAGAAGATAGAAGTAATACAATGTTTTCATTGCAATTTGCTATTTATTTGTAAAATAATAATTTAGATTAATTAATAATTTGTAAAGTACGGAAAATAAAAATATGCCGTAGATTGTGGCTTTGAACATAGGGTTGCGTTCTTAATAAAACACCCGGTTCTTCCTTGGAAAAAACCATTGCTGACACAGTATAATGAAACTAATGCTGTCACCACACTAATGCTTGACTGGAACAATTTAACTGTCTTAGGTAGTTGACCTTGAGTACACTGCTGCCAACATACTGATTGGGGGACCGAAAATTTACCGATGTATTACTTACATCATCTTATAATCAGTGTTGTGTCCTTAATAAAACACCCGTTATTTCGTTGTGGTTTGTAGGACGTTTTGGTAACATTTATTGGATAATTCTGTAGACTGTTTTTCTAAACGTGTATGGGGGTATTTGGCAGTTTTGTTTTTCGTCTTTACGTAACTTTTCCAGTTTCTTTCGCTAAAGGTTTATTTCATGAGTTGAAACATTCTAAAATGTTATTTTATTTTTTATCTTTGTTATTGCTAGAATCGTCAAAGCTTATTTATTACATTTTCTGGTAAACTTTACAGCTATTTTGGGTTAACGTTTTATACTACTATGAATAAAGCCCTATGAGCAATTTTTTTTTTTTTTATGTTTGGTTACGTGCCCTAACAATACTATTTAAGGAGGCCACTATTTAAGGAGCTTAAATTGCTTACAGTTCCCCCCTCTACATTTTTGAGGTGATTATGTATGTTAGGCAAAATAATTTTATGCAGAATTTCAATGTTCACAATCATAACACGAGAAACAGGAATGATTATTATGTGGCTAATCACTCCACAAAATTGTTTGAACAAAAACCTACTTATGCAGGGAGAAAATTCATAAATAAATTACCCCAATCTTTAAAGTGTTGTGAGGATTTGAATTCCGTTAAAAAAATCTGAAAAATTACTTGATCGGTGAAACTTTTTATAGCGTACAAGAATTTCTTTCTTGATAGTAGTGATATATTGTGTGATTCTTATAGGTATTTCAGGTGTTATATCTGACGACATGTCCTATACTCCTCCTGGAGTCTCCAGGGCGCAAAAAAAAAAATACCTAGTTTTCTACTTACTCCACTCTCGCATTTGAGAATTAGTCTCTTATTTATTTATGGTTTAACTTTCGCTGCAGTATCCGTTGTTGTGAGGTGACATCTAACTACAAGTATTAGTTACTGTTTACTATTAAACTATGCAGGTGTTATTTTTCATGCATGTGCTAATTAGTTGCTAACTTATAACTCTGACGTCACTTCAGAAAACCGTATTATACGAGCTTACATTTATTACAATAGTAAATGTTTTTCTTCTGTGAAATACATTTTTTATCGATACGTTTGGCCTTTCGCGCCTTTCTATTTAATTTAATTAAGACTTGTTGGTACTATATCTTATTTTATTTTCTTATGTTTTCAACAGGTCCATCTCATAACACAGTACAGAAGATACGGAAACGCCTACTACTATTTCTATTTAATACTTTTCATTATTTCTACATGGTTCAGTTCTGTCTTTGTTATTCTTATTACTACTATTTCTATTTAATAATTTTCTTGATATCTACATGATACAGTTTTGTCTTTGTTAATGTTATTATTATTATTATTATTATGGTTGATATTTATTGTCTTTGTTCTTTTCGTTTAAATATATGTATGACTGAGTGGGTAAATGAGGTTTATTTTCCTATATTTCGTTTTTCCTTTTAAGCCTTTCCCTCTAATTTAAGCTAGTTTCTTTCGCGTTGTTACATTTATCACGCAGAGGTTTAAACGCGGTAACCATAAGTCAGATATGTAATTGTAAAATGTGGAATCGGCTTTGATGGGGTTAGTGTGTACCCTATGAATTTTATCCTGTGTTTAATTTTCCATTTCGAATATGTAGCTTTTTCCTATTTCTTCGAGGGGACATGAAGAGTCTTACCTTAATTAACTAATACGTGAGTTTTGTTATATACTTTTTTTGAGAACGGTGTTTTAATATAGTAGTTCCCGAAGGCCTTTGAAAGCAGATGTCTCCTGATTTTGCTCCTCCATGATGTTATTCTGTTTTTGGCACAGCACTTCGCACAATATTATACAATTTGCCCAGATGATTTTGCACTGATTACGTTTTGATTTCCATCATCCTTTAAAGCAACTTTGTACTGGGTGTTGACGCGTAACACTGAATGCAACTTATTTTCTGAAGGGCTCGCGGTTTACAGGACGGACTTGACCAGGTTTCACTTCTGTATGTTGTACAGAAGTGTGTTTCTGTTGCACAAGTGTATTTCTGTAACACGGTTGCGATTAACTGGTTTTTGTATCTGGACGGGTTAGTTGCGGAGTTTATAGACGCCTTGGTCGGTTTGTTTTACTTGTTTGATTTGATCTTTTTTCTCCAGTCTATGTTACGTTCTACTTATTTTATTTAACTAATACTTTTGAAAAACATATTGTGGGTCCACTAATATACACTTGACGGTCCTAAGGAATCCAACAAACCCCTTCACTACGCAAATCCAATTTTTGCTTGACAAGTGTATGCACAAAGGTAAATGTTATAGGAAAAACCCTAAAAACATTCCAATTTCGTTTTTTGAGCTTTTTTATTTTTATTTTTTTTGCACCTAGGCCGACTTTAGTTACATATTCTTAATAGTCGTCGAGAGGGGCACAAAAAAGGTTCTGTACACATTTTAGCTGCAGGGCCTCGTTCAAAAGTCCAAAATGTTTGATTTCCTCCCACAGCTCGTGCGAGTGACCGATCTTGATTTTAGTTAGCTCACCCGATGACTAACCTCATGGACCTTCCTTCGATTCCCTTCTTGTTGCTTGGAGGATGCTGGATCAAGAATACGTTAAACCCCTAGTATCTCCTACTCAGGGCCGTTGAATAAGAGAAGGGCTATCTCATTATTATTATGTTTACACTGCCGCTTTGGTACTCGCTGGGGGTAGTGGGGAGCCAATGCCATGACGTAACCACTCTGACAACTCAATTGTTACTATTGGTTTCATAATTATAAACACCCGAGTTTGATCGCGTGCATCTTCAAAACGGTGAATCGAATTTCAACATAGTTTACACCAATATTTATCTCATTTTATTCTGCGTTGACCTATAATAGTCCTATATTTTAAATATTTTTGAAAATTGCCATATCGAGATTGGAATACAAAAAGACCCGGTTTTTTTGCTACCCAAAGACTTTCATGCGTTTAGAGGCATATAACTTAAGTATTTGACAGACAAGTTTGAAATTTTAATGCATCATATCGAATTATATTTTTACCGGGAATGCGAAATTTTAAATATGTACGTTACTTAAATTTTGATTTATAACAATATTCTGAACCTTTGCTATCTCAGTACTGCTCAATCGTTCGGCATGAGCGAACTATCGTTTTATTCAGTGTGAAAAATGTATTATAAATATTATGTATTAACAAATGTAACAATAACATGAACTAGTGATTGGCCAATGTTGTAGAATTTTTAAATATAGACTGGGCATGGGGTGGGGGCTACTATACATGTTCCTAGGTTATGTAAGTGATATCCTGTCGGACTGCCTACCTGGTAGCCCTCTTTTACTTTTTAGGGTGCATAGTGTACAAAGTACGTAACAAGGATCCAACACTAAGTGCCTACTTGAAAAATGTTGGCCTACATAAAAAATGGATTAAAGCTCTTTTCCACGGAGGTTTGATTGTGGCAAGTAAATCTTGGAAAAGAAATGGTGGAAGAGTTTGAAATTGTTTTTGCATCACTCCATGGTGAAAATGATATGTACAGTGTCCGAAGAGGAGTCATTAAAAAACTCCGAATAAGACTTACGGAAAAATTTCCAAATCTGTGCGTACAAGCTAATAACACCTACGCTAGATCAAGTACATTTATTAGTATCAGGCGATTTAATGGGAACAAATCAAACGATAGCAACTGCATGAACAAAGCTAAGAAACGGATACCTTACAAAAAGTAGTATTGTTGTTAGCGGTAATTCGCATTTCTTATGTAAGATTTTTATTTTAATTATATTTATTTATTTTGTTTACAATCTCTTCGTAGATCATATTCATCTTTAGAATAAGACTAAGTATTTTACGAAACCCAAAATGTTTTTGTCACATATTGTCTTTAGAATGTCGTAGTACTTATGCATTACTGCTATCTATTGTTTTATAAATAATGTTTCGGACATTGCTAATAGTAAAAAAGTATAGACATTTGTTCTTAATTCATTTAGGCATTTTTTAAGATGAGTAGCCGAGAAAGTATGTGTGTAACCACTGTGTAGACAGCGCAGTGTCAGAGCAGTGATGTCACAGCCGAACAGCTGTTGGTACAACTTTTTCGAGTGCCATGAGACAGCCCTTCTTTTATTCAACGACCCTGCCAAGTTGTATTGCATCATTTATTATTTGCTATCACTGAAATAAATGCTATTTAAGAGTTTCTATGTAAAATGCTAATACTTTTTAATTTAACTTATGGAGAATTATTTGTTAAATGGTTTAAATATCAAAAGATGGGTATTGTCACGTTTGATTGTCGATATGTTGGACACTGTGTTTAGATAGTCACTTGTGTTGAAATTTTGGTACATTTTTATTTTTTCAGTCCAGCGTTGGGTCAAGGGTGGAGATTGGGTTTTCTCGGTCTATTACACTTGGAAGTTTTTAATCAGAGATTGGAGCAAGAACACAATGCACATGCTATAGTCACTGCACCTAATGTACCATACAAAGGTGAGTCTACATTATCTGTGTTAGTCAAAAATAAAAAGTTTTAAAAATATGCACTACTGTACTGAATTTTTAAATTACTTCATGCGACTCAGACTGATGAAAAATTGAAAATACAGTAAACTATTTGGTAGCGAGTTACGGCTAGTGAAAGATTTCGCCCGGAATTCAGTACCCTCAGTGAAATAAAGACTTGGTGCAATTCTAAAAAGGTAAATTAAGGGGCAAATTCATTTGTGTCTTAAGGTTTTTAACCTGAAAAATAGAGGTTTTATGTTTTCCGTCGAATAAAACTGGTCCCACAACTGTATATCTCTTGGTTTTAAGATATTTAACATAAAACAGAAAAAAACTATACCTAAAAACACGGTTTTTTAGGTTTAAACTACTCTAACTTTGTTAAATGACTAAAAAATGCATAAAAATTAAAAACAAAACTTGTAATAAATTTATTTCTGAACAAATTGGTACAAAATGAGGCAAAAAACAACTAAATACAAACGAAAAATATTATTTTTTAAAGAATTAATAGCCTGCATTATGGACGTTACTGAAAATAACAATATTTCCAGTGTTCTATTTAGTCAATCATTTTGGCTACGTAAACTCATTACTTTTTTTCGAGTCTATCGTAATATCTTTTCAGAAATACAAGAATTAAGTACCAATTTTTCTGAGATATATATAATTTTGTCAGTTCTTGTGGATCGACAGATGAACATTTTGATAAGTATTGGAAAAAAAAATAAATTCTGTGTAAAAATTTAAGATATTTTTACTTTAACTGTCTTATTTATTTATGGTTGCAGTAAAAATATATGGAAAGAAAAATATTCAGCATCATGGAGGTGAAGATTTAATTATATCAAATCCTGTACATTGGCCAGACCCAACTTACACTTCTGAAGTGTTTGAACCAATGATATTAGGGACTATCATTACTCCTGGTAAGTATTATTCAAAAATCTGGTATGAAACACTCACACGACTTTCTCTTGTCACTGCAAATAATAAACAATATAACTTAACATTAGTAATAAAACTAAAACCTTATTTTAATCATGAGTAAATGATGCAAAATGAAAATCAACCTGTTTGGCTTAAAAATATGAAAAATCACTCTTTCACGCTAAACTAGACTCTTTAGAGAAAAATGCTCTTAATAAAAGTTGTAGATCTTTTGATTTCCTATAAATTTGATTATACACTTTTGTTATAAAATGCATATCAAGGCTGAAATCTTAAAAAAAATTGATTTGTTCACACATTTTTGTGAAAAAGAAACAGAAAATTGCCAATTACAGCTAAGTTTAAGGATTTTAGAAAAAAAATTTAAAATAAAAGTTTTAGGTTTTTAAATTCTCTACAACTTTTATTACATACATTTTTGCGCTGAAATGCATATTAAAGCTGAAACGTAAAAAAAAAAATTTTTACAAGAAAACAGTCTTCCCAAGAATTTCAGCAGACATGGCGCCTACCCTATCTTATAGAGCATAAAAAATTTAGTAAATGAGACAATTTTTTTAAAAATTGTAGAAGCCCTTTCTGAGAAAATTGGAAAAAGTGAAAAGTGACATGAATAAACTACTACTTCCAGGTGACTGTTTTTGATGAAAATGTTCGTGTTGGGTCTGGTAGTAGTATCTAACTTAAGTTTCAAGTTGGTGCGATGTTTAGTTCTTGAGATATTTTGTTCACGCACACAGTCAGACCTATCGCTAAAAACATGTTTTTTGGGTTCAGGGGGTCTGAAAACGTGTAGATCCGGTGAAAACTCAAATTCAATAAATCGACATAAAAACAACACTTTTCTTACTATATATACATGTAGGCAAGAGAAAGTAAAAATTTGTTTTGTCAACCAGTTTTCATCCATTCAGGCACGGCATTTTTTCGTACATTACAAAAAATCATTTCATCCTTCACCGTCTGCATTATTAGTAATTGCAGAACAGTTGGACATTAAACCAAAAAAAAAACATCCTATACAATATTCCATAAAATTTTAGTCTGGGGTTCGTTTTCCTGCCCGGAAAAGAGTTTGGAGCGATCATAACTGGCAAATACTTCTGCTGGTAAGGTCCAGATTTTGAGGTGCGACATCCACATGGTGGCCTTGAATAGGTAGAGCATCTGCTTTACGGAATTGAAGAGGAGAGCCAATGGCTTACAACCATAGTGCTTAATTGGGTGAAGCAAGGCTCTATCCCACCATTTTTACGCTTCAGGTGACTTTAGACCGCATGATGGAACAATCTTTATGAATGTACAGAATTTAAAAAATTTTATTTTTTATGTAGATATAGCAGTGATTTCTTTTATTTTATTTAGATGTTTACATTGGAAAAGTGTTAACTTTGTGTCTTGAAAAACGTGGTATACAAAAAAATATGGTTAATATTGATAACACACGTGTGATGTTCCAGTTTGTATTACCATTAAATGAAATAATTATTGATTTCCATGATTCATTAAAATCAATCACGTCTGGGTTTGCTAGCTTCGATTATGAAGATTACGGATACCAGCCATCAAGTTTAGTAAAGGTAAAAAATTTACTTCTAATTAAAATGTATTTTTGTTCAGGGCTTCAGCTGAAAGGCTGGTTTAAACCTGTAGAGGTTTTAATAAGTAAAACAAATAATGAAGTGGTTTACAATTGCCTTCCTCATTGAGTAGAAAAGTGTGCTTATCAGCATCCCTCTGAAAAGCATCTTCTTTTCACCCTGCAAATGACACCTTCACTTCATTCACCAAATGGTCTGGCTATAATGAAATTCAGTACTCTCAGAGGAGATAACTCTTGATTAGTATCTTTTACACCTGTACCTCTTCTGTTCTTAAATACTTCATCATATAATTGGTTGACCATGTGATGAGAAACAGAACTATTTTTTGTAGCCCTGGAACTAGCAGATCAGGTGGAAATAATTTAACACTTTACGTGCCTGTTATGTGCAATCTTCTTTTGGTAACGATCCGCTATCGAATGTTGGCAATCATTCTGACAATGATAATTTTATGCGTTGTTGCTTTAAATAGTCCTTAAGTAGAAGTTGCAAACCAGGTCCTCAAATTCTTTTGCCAGGATATTCGTTGTCTTCCAACACCTCTCTTACCCTATAATAGGCATGATGACTAATTTTCAAAAACTATTCTATAATATTCCTTTATATCTAGTTTAACCATAAAATGTAATATTTCTGTAATAACCAGCGGTTTATTTAGAAAAAGTGCGATTTTAATTTCTAAGTTAAATTTTTGCGCCAAAACGGTTGGCTAGTGTCATGGCGTCTGCGTGACGTCACGTTCACATAAACAAAAGAAGTTCTTTTTGCTTGCTAGTAGGAGTCTAGGTACTACATCAAATTTAAATATGAATTCTAAAGTTTATAAGTGCTGTGGGGTCCTTCAGTGCGATATTTCATCACTTAAGAACCCGAATAAATTGTTTGTTCACGTGCCAAACAACAAAAAGATGAGATATAAGTGGTTTAATCTTGCCCGGCGAAATCCAAAAGATGTTGATCTACACTCTCATATTTACTTCTGTGAAGAAGTATTTCGTATATATTTATGGTGTGTGGCTTTATTTAACTTTTAATATCTACAAACCATTTTTGAAGTTGAGGTTAGGCCTATATTTGTGTCTGAAATAAAAACTTTAATCAAATCAAATGTCTATTGTGGAACACAGGTAGTTATAAAACAGTCTTGATTCACTGTGACCTGTCATTTATTGGCATACAATAGTTTAACGGCCATAACATCGATTAAAACCAGAAAATACATGCAAAATAAAACTTAATACAAAATTTAATCATTTATTATTCATTTTCTAGTTACCAAATGATATGGACAACTTTATGGAGTATCATATTATGGGTTCCGTGGCGCGAGGGAACCGCTAGTACATAATTACAAACAATAGTTTGATAACATAACCTCTAAACATCAAGTGCTTCTATTGAAAAAACATTGAATTTTTAAATTGTTGTTTTATCGAATGTTAATTAGTATTATATTTACATTGCAGTTTTAACATTTCGGAATTCTGCCGAACAGAAATCTTTGTTGGATGCTAAGAACTCTCCCAACATTAATAAATCAACTCTAGGTAAATTAGAGCTGTTTGCCTTGGTGAATCCTTGTTCCATAATTTTATTTGTTCACACAACACAAACTAATCAATTATCAACAATAATCAACATAAATAATCAGGTAAAAACAGTTTAAAAGCGCAGTGGTCGACGAAATTTCCAAAAATTCACAAGATTTTTAAGTGACAGCGTAATAACATGTAATGTTTATATGATCGTGACGTAATCGAATGTGATTGGTGTTCAATTCGGCATGGCGGAATGCTGTATTTTGTAGTTACATTTTATGAAATAATTAAATAATCTCGTGTTAGAAGTTAAAATAAATATATTTTTCAGAATATATTTCTTCTATTTTAGTAAATAAATACATTATTTTAGGGATTCTTGCTTACAGTCATCATGCCTATTATCCTTTCAAAATGCATTTCAGCATTTAAATTTTGCATTTATCATCATTCCTAATGATGTGTCCTAGATACTCTAATTTTCTTCTTTTTACTGCGTAGATAATTTCCTTTTCTTTACTAAGTTTTTACATTGAAATACATTGATGTTTATCTATCCATCCACCATGTTTTAAGAATTCTTCTGTAAGTCCATAACTCGAACTTTTCCAGTCTCTGTGTTCTTTTGCTTCCAATAAGGTCCAAGATTCCACTCCGTACACTGGGAAGTCTAAATGTATCTTATTATAATAATTTTTAAACTTAATTAAAAGTTAATAATAAATAAACTCTCAGTGGAGATAACTCTGACTAGTCTCTTTTACACCTCTACCTCTTCTGTTCTTAAATGCTTCAGTCATATAATTGGCTGACTATGTGAAAGAAACAAATAAAAATAATTTTTGTTACCCTGGAACTAGCAGATTAAGTGTAAATAATTTAACATCCCACCTGCCTATTAAGGCGTACAACTAATTTGCGCAAGTAAAAATGCCTTCATCACTCAATAAAACAGTGCAGTGTAAGAGCAGCCAAATACATTGCTAAAATATGTGTATAGAAGATTAAGTACAAGTTGTAGCAAGTTTATATACTCTTAAAGTTAGTATTATAAACTACGGTGGTGTATTTCTACGACACAAAAAAAACTGGACGAATCTAATGGAGTAGTAAAAACATTCATTTGCGTACAGTTGATAATATAAAAAGCAATACTTTATGAACATCAGGCACTGCAAGAAGGAATTTGCTTCTTCTGCGGCGAGTATCTCACTTTTCTTCCTGTGCAGCTATTATGTCCTCTTTGTCGAGTGTCACAGTTCTCTTCCTGTGCAGCTACCATGTCCTCTTAGTCGAGTATCTCAGTTCTCTTCTTGTGCAGCGATCATGTCCTCTTTGTCAAGTATCTCACTTCTCTTCCTGTGCAGCTATAATGTCCTCTTGGTCAAGTATCTCAGTTCTCTTCTTCTGCAGCTATCATGTCCTCTTTGTCGAGTATCTCACTTCTTTTCTTGTGCGGCTTTCATATCCTCTTGGTCAAGTAGCTCAGTTCTCTTCTTCTGCAGCTATCATGTCCTCTTTGTCGAGTATCTCACTTCTTTTCTTGTGCGGCTTTCATATCCTCTTGGTCAAGTAGGTCAGTTCTCTTCCTGTGCAGCTATCATGTCCTCTTGGTCAAGTAGCTCAGTTCTCTTCTTGTGCAGCGATCATGTCCTCTTTGTCAAGTATCTCACTTCTCTTCCTGTGCAGCTCTCATGTCCTCTTGGTCAAGTATATCAGTTCTCTTCTTCTGCAGCTATCATGTCCTCTTTGTCGAGTATCTCACTTCTTTTCTTGTGCGGCTTTCATATCCTCTTGGTCAAGTATATCAGTTCTCTTCTTCTGCAGCTATCATGTCCTCTTTGTCGAGTATCTCACTTCTTTTCTTGTGCGGCTTTCATATCCTCTTGGTCAAGTAGGTCAGTTCTCTTCCTGTGCAGCTATCATGTCCTCTTGGTCAAGTAGCTCAGTTCTCTTCTTGTGCAGCTATCATGTCCTCTTTGTCATGTATCTCACTTCTCTTCCTGTGCAGCTATCATGTCCTCTTTTTCAAGTATCTCTCTTCTTTTCCTTTGCAGCTATTATGTCCTCTTTGTTGAGTATCTCGCTTCTCTTCCTATGCAGATATCATGTCCTCTTTGTGGAATATCTCTTTTCTCTTAATGTGCAGCTATCATGGCCGATATAAATTTATTTTATTTATCATAAGATGAATTTTTTCATGAAAAGGTACATTTTACATTTATTAAAAGACCCTTTACTCATTTCAGATGAATATTGTACTAAATGGTGTTGTCGTTGAAGAATTATCAACTATTGTTCATACTACTAAAGCAATAATCGTTGGAAGGAAACTTTGTAAAAAACTTGAAGAAATAATTCCACGTCAAATGTATCAGGTATATCATTATTTATTTTAGGTGATTTTTGGTGTCAATTTTTAAAATTGTCATGTATCATATTTTTGTGTTTGTCTGTTACACCCAGATGTCAAAAACAGCAAACAGTTTTCAGATTTGTAATCCAAAAGTTTGTGGGCCTAGATTGGGTTTGAAGTTTCGGTTTTGACTGGAAGTGGCCTAAAAACTGGAAGTCAAGATGTCAAAGTCAGAAACTACAAGAGATAGCAACAAATAGTTTTTGGATTTTTAATCTACACAAAAAGTTAATGGGCCTGGATTGGGTATGAAGTTCCAGTTTTGACCACAAGTGGCCTTAAACCGGAAGTTAAGAAATCAAAATCTGAATTTGGAAACAAAAATAGTCATTTGATTGTTTTTAAAGGGTAGATACAGAAATTATAATGAATTTCTGTAAAAATTAACGAATTTAATTTAAAATATCTGTAAAAAAAATGTTTTTGTTTATTTTCAATGACTCTTCTTCACTTGTTTAAATAATTAATGAGATCTGAAACTAAACAATCATCATCATCTCCCAGACATTAAATTGTTTATCTTCAACAGTCTAAATATCTGGGAATCTCTTACAATAATATTGTGACAATTATTACTAAGGTCTTTTTTGGGATCAGAGTAAAATAAATAATTAACAAACTTTCGTTTAAAATTATACGTATTTATTACAAACAATAATGTTACTTAAACTAAAACATGAAATTAAAAAACTGAACATCCTCTTTTATGGTGATATTTTTCAAAATTGAGAAATTGTAATTTTACATTTGAGTACTGGTTTATTTGTTGTTTTTTTTTTGGATTCGTGTAATTATAGTATTTGATTTACAGATTGCTATTCAGGCTGTAGTTGGTGGAAAAATTTTAGCAAGAGAAACAATAAAGGCATATCGTAAAGATGTTACTGCTAAACTGGTAATTAAAATATTTTTGTTCTTAATATTCACCATATTTATTTTTTGTTAAGACTGAAGACTATATAGAAAAACAAATATGCTCTGCCATGTTTATTTAGGTCATCAACTGAAAGGCTTGGTTTTACCTCTAGAGGCTTTATTGTAGTTTGTTCACGCTAAGAGCTTGCCTGAAGTAAACAAACCGCTCTGATACCGTACAGGTTGCCCCGAAAAGTTTTCCATTAAATCATTAATAACCTGTAAAATGTTATGCAATTTACTTATTTTAATTATGTCATTATGATAGATAGTACAAACAAGTGAACAGGTTTAGCATGCAATTTTTTATTTCATACTATTGGCAAAATGCAGGTAGCCTACCTGATATATCAAATTTCCTCAAGACAAGTAATTCCTTCTTAACCCGAATCATGGAGTGATTCAGCTGATGAATCCGAATCTTCATCCAAATTTATGATCATGTCATCGACAGCTGCGTCAATTACAGAATCCAATTCCCAAAAGCATTCCTCTTCTCTTTCTATATGTCTTTTGTAATTTCACCAATTTTCCACTGTCACTCTTATTACACCCTCTTCCAGTAACTTCTTGACGTCACTTATTTTGAATGATTTATTATTACAAGCGACATGTCCGTTGACACGGCCCCAAACCATCTCTATTGGATTTAGAGAACAGTGGTTGGGAGGAAGCCTTAAAATGGTGTGCCCTTGTCCACTTGCTACTTCATCTACAGCATATTTTTTAACATTTTTTTCACTCTGCTTAAACAACTGGATGAGTTCAACTTTTATGCTAGAATTATCGAAAGGAATATTTTTATCCACAAGCCATTAAATAATATCGTCCTTACACCATGACATGTTAGGTATATGTTCATTTAACACAGAATGATAAGAAGCATTATCCAATACGATTACTCTTCTTGCCAGCAAAATTTGGGAGATTTTTTTGAACCAATTAAGAAAAACATATCCAGTCATTTACTGGTGATATCGCCACTTTTCTTTGATTCAAACACAAGTAGTCCATTTTGCAAAAAACCACCGCAACTCCCGATGTGCAAAATAATGAATCAGCCTTTGTTCAGAGCAGATCTTAAACCACAAGTCAAACCATTCAGGAATGCTTGCCTAGTAGAAGTAATTAGTGTATCGCACCACACTTTTGATGAAACATGTCCTTCATTCACCCAGGTAAGAAATTTGTAGATCTTTTTCTCGGTACTCCTTTATTTTTCGTAAGTAGTCCCTTATCCGCAGCAAAATATCTTCCCGTTCTGTAATTATATTTTTTCTTCCTCTTTTCAAATACTCAAATCCAATTGATTTCAGTAAATGATAGAGCGACATTCTTTTAAAATGGGGTAAATCCAAATCCTTATGTAAGATAGATAAAAGTTTATTAAGCATAGGAGCTTCCTTATTTTGGAAAAAAATTGTGATTTTTTAGTCGAACTGCAGTTTTAATAAATATGTCGTACGGTTTAAAAACTGGTTTGCTTTGTTTCCTTTTCTTGCTAGGTGTCTGCAACTTGCCATTTTCTTTCATCTCTTTTTCTTATACCGTGTACACTAAATTTAGACACGCCAGTCAATTTTGATGCCATTTTTTTTTACTTCTTTAAAGGCCGTAATAGAATACTTTACGCATAAAGAATTAAACTCATTGTAAATTATAAATTTTTGCCCACTTTTATGTTTTCTAACTGAAGTTGAAGCACCGTCATTCAGCATTACTTACTAGTGTAACAAAATAAAATGATAAATTCACGCATAATAACAACAAAATTGAGGAAAAAGTCACACGGATTTAAATAATATTAATAAAAGAAGGAAGAAAATATTTTAAACTGATAAATTACAAATAGCACAGAGTACAAACTGTATACATATGAAGTGGGATGTTTATGTAATAATAACCAAGTTTAGACTGATTAAAGATGATGACTGATGAAAGAGTAATACAATAGATAACCGTATCATGGTGAAATTGTTTCATTATTTTAACTGAAAACAATAATGTATAAATAAACTATTTTCAATTTTATTTAGGCTACATCCAATTATATGAATAGCCATCAAATGTTGTTGTTATGTATTAGTCATCCTAAAACCAACTGTACTAACACACACGACCCCAACAGCAATATAACAGCAATATAACATGTACACTGTTACTCACTACTACAAAGATAGAGGTTTGTTTACTTCAGGCAAGCTCTAAGGGCGAACAGACTATAAGTAAAATGAGGAGTGAGGTGGTTAACCATTCCCTTCCTCACTGAGTGGAAAAGTATGCAGATCAGCATGCCAGGCCCTCTGAAAAGCATCTATTTTCCACTCTGCAAATGACACCTTTACTTCATTCAACTGGGTCTGGGTGTATAATGAAATTCATTACTCTCAGAGGAGATAACTAGTGTCTTTTACACCTGTACCTCTTCTGTTCTTAAATTATTCAGTCATATAATTGGTTGACCATGTGATAAGAAACAGAACTATTATTAGAGAAGCTACTGCAAAGTAACAAAGAAGGAGAGACTTGAAAATAAGATCTTACAAATGGGAGCAGGAGAAGAAATTTTTATGTACATCGAAAGAAAATTACTCTCATGGTATGGAACATTAGAAAAGTTCTGATAAACAGGTGGATTACCCAAGTGACTAAACAGAGTTCTGCTGGGAGATGTAAGAGTTGACCCAGAAGATGCTTCAGAAATGAGATTGACCAGGGTGTGGAAGGAAGAAATTTTGAGTAGTGGAGGAACTGGTTAAGAAGGAAGACAGTGACAGCTGTAAAATCCCTAATTAATTATGTGTGTGTATAACATGTCATAATTTTTCCTGACTCTGGCCAGGAACAAAACGAGAGACCTTCCATTTTCCAGTTATGAATAATCTCCTGCTTTTAATTTTTCATCATCGTCTTTATCCCTTTTTCTATTTTTGTCGGGTCAGGCACAACAAAATTCCTCTCCACTTTTTTCTATGAACCATCTCTTCTTGACCTCTTTGGTCTCTACCTTTTCCCCCATTCATTCATGACAAAACCCATCCACTACACTCTTGTTTTTCCCCTCCTATCAAAGTACATCATCCTTTTAGTTAATCAACCTGCCTCCATCCTACTGACATGACCAAACCATCGTATCTTTGTCTTTTCAACCCTCTTCGTTAAGCTGTCCATACCTAGTTGTTCCTAACTACATCATTTCTTATTTCATCGAAGTTCTTGTCTTCGTAGAATACTCCTCTTGAATTCCACTTCTCCTTCCTGCATTCTACTCTATCTGTTCCTTCCATCTTTCCATGCTTCTGTTGCTCAGGCCCATATTGGCACAAAGCATGCATTATACATAACTTTCTTACAATTTCCTATGTACTAGCATAATTACCTCTTGATCCCAAACTAACCTCACACTTTGGAATAAACTATTTGCTTTCTGTGCCCTTTTACTTAACCTCTTTTCCAATTTTCCATCTGGAAACAGTGTTTATTAAGTTCTTTTACTTCCTACAGCATTTTACTTACCGTTTAGCCAAATTCCATGTCCCCGCCTTAATTAACTCCTCACATCTCTTCTACACAAACTTTCCTTTTTTTATTACTTTATCTTTTCCTCACTGAATCCCAAATCACTTAAAAATCTCTTCTTTATGCAACTCCAGTTCCCTTTCCACCTCCTCCTTGATCTTTACCACTCTTTAATTACTGTGCCTTAATGACAGCCATTTCTTCAATTTTTTTCAAGTGTCTTAGTGTAATTTCTATACAATATTTTATCGTATGATACAGTCACAAATCTTTCTGACCGCCTTGATTACTAAATCAATAAATATAAATTGACTGGAAATAATTCCGATTATTAATTTGTTTACAGTACGGTGGCGATGTTACAAGACGAATGAAATTATTGAAACAACAAGCAGAAGGAAAACGTAAAATGAAATTAATCGCAAATATTCAGTTACCTAGAGAAACCTTTATTGAAGTTTTAAAAAAATAAACTTGTATTTTTCTACATTTTGTGATAATATATTTAATATTCAAGCGATAACCATTTACTGAATATAAATATTAATTTATTTAAACACAAAATGGCGATAATTATGTAAGTACAGTTAAAGCTTTCCATATCCGGTACATTTGTGCATAGTGGGTCATTGCATTGTGATTCTTAGAATATGGACGATGAAACAAAAATAGGATTAATTTAGAACTTCTTTTATATTATTTATGAGTTACAAATAAAAGACTGAAAACAGAAAAATACTAAAATTTTCATTTGTCTTTTTTGTTTGTTAACCAATAGACCAGAAATCATGGTGAAAAGACATTGATGTGAATGTCACCAAAACATGACTCAACTCTGAGATTTGTGTTGGGTCTTGCACACAGACCCAACACAGTTAGACTTAAATTAGTAAAAATAAATCTTTATAATGCATCGTGCGGCAATCAGTGTATTGTATAAATATTTCAGCTGCCTTGATCCTTATTCTTTTAAGATCTACTTCCATATGTTTCAGTGGATCCACCATCATCAGAGTATAAAAATTATCATATGAAACTATTTAAAACCTGTAAAAGAAGTAGCATCTTCAGTCATCTACGAGGGGGCCCAAAAAAACCAGATTTTTTTTAAAAAAATTATATTTTTTATTGTTTTTACAAAATTCCTTCAATCATCTTCAAAGTTCTCTCCATTAGATCCGACGCACATGTCAAATCTTTTTTCCCACTGTTTGAAGCACCTCTTGAACTCTTCAACTTTGATATCTTTCAGTGCCCATTATGAAGCTGATTTTACTGCCTCCACATCGTCAAATTTTAGATTTTCCTTCTTCTCAGGATTAGAAAATAGTTGCATGGGGATAGTTCTGGCAAATAAGGAGGATGGAGAACGACAGACCATCCCTGAGAGTTCAAATAGCCGTTCAGTTGTAAGACTGTGTGTGTGGGATCGTAATGATGAAGGAACCTGATCAACAAAGTTCGAGGCATTTCCTCTGCACATCCTCTTGCAAACATCTTAAAATTTCCTAATAAAAGTGCTGGTTAACAGTCTAGCCAGGGGGAACAAATTTCCAACACACAATTCCACAAACATCAAAAAAGACAATGATCAAACATGGTCTTCAACACTCATCACCTCGTTTAAAGCGCCCAAACTACTCGAAAACTTGTGTGCGGCTTATAGCATCCTCCTTGAAAACCTGTTAAAGCATTTGGTAAGCTTCTGTTGGCAATTTTTCAAGCAGGAAACAAAATTTCAAACACTTTGTTCTTTTAAATCTGCCATAACGACATCGCAGGCGGAACACGACAGCAGTAAGAGATACACCACACTGCGATCAAACGTTTCCCTACAAACTGACACTATCTGGGCAGTTGTTTTTTGAAGGTCTATACTAACCCCATCTAGCGGGAGAACTTTCTACTACATCTACGAATGGCAGCGCGCTCTCTGTCTGGATTTTTTTGGGTCCCCTCCTTGTATACAGTTTTTTTTTATAGATGACTGAAGAAGCTAAATCTTTTATAGGTTTTAAATAAGTTTCATACGATCGGATGAAAATTGTAGCAGCTGAAAAGATTGGTGAAATACAAAGTAGGATAAAAAAGTTCCCGGAATTATCACATGTAGTCATCGTATTCTTTGCTGGAAGGGAAATATTTGTTTGGGAGGTTGGTATCACTACTAGGGAAGGTGCTGTGCCATTCAGCAGGTGGTTAGAGTTGGTTTCCTGCATGCGGTGTATGATATTTTAGATGTAGTTTTTTCCTTTCGTCGGATTGTGAAATATCATCAGAGAAGCATGCCAAAATCAAATTCTATGTGTTGCTGGAGAAATCACCCTCAGAGACTCTTGAGTTGCTGAAGAAAGCATAGAGAAATGATGCAATGAAGAAAACGGCAGTTTACGAATGGCACAAGCATTTTCGTGATAGTCGCACAACAATTAAAGATGACGTTTGGACTGAGTGGCCTTCTCCATTTCTACCACAGATGAGAATGTTGAGCGCATTTGACAACATATCCGTGCAATCAGGCATCAACAGAGAAAACAATCAACAAATAATTGTACACAGAGTTTTTAAAACGGTTACGAGATGCAATTCAACGAAAACAACCTGAAAAATGGGCAGGGAATGATTCGTTTTTGTTACATGACAATGCCCTGACATCGATCCCTTATGGTAAAACAATACCGTGCAAACAACAATGCCACCACTCTGGAACACCCTCCAATATTCTTTCGATCTTACACCACTGGATTTTTACCTATTTCCACAACTGAAAATTACATTGTTTTGCTAATTCATCAGAGGTGATGGAAAATACGATGAAACTGCTGATAGATGTTTCGAAAAATGGCTTTAGGAGTGTTTCCTACTATAGTATGAATGGTGGAATAAGTGCATAGATGCAGGAGTATTTTGAAGGAAAATAGGATTAAAATGTTATGCATACTTTCAATCAATTTCTATTAACCAATTCCTGGAACGTTTTGACCCTACCTCGTATTTGTTTAATTGTATTAAATTAGCATTATAAAAAAATGCTGATTAATAGAGGCTTCTTAAACAGAATGCCAGATGATATCGGAGCTTTTACTGTATTTAAATTATGTGTAGTAATGTATGGTGCATATACATTTATGTTTTTATTTTTTATTGTTATAAATATAATATATTATTTTATTTAAAAAGTTTGTGAATTTATTGTCTTTTTGTATTTATTGATACATGATGGTCAAATAGACCACGATAACGTACCGGCAGAGCAGATTGGATTCCCAATCGGGAAACGTTTTCATCTATTACCCTTCATCGTCTGCATTAGCAGTAATGTGCAAAAAAACAATGTTTTTGTAACTTTTGTACTTATGGTTACTATACCAACCTAACATAGTAGATTGAATAGAATTTACTTGTCTTGCTACTTCACCTCACTGAGGCATACTTATCAGCGGTGAACTTATACAATCTTCATCAACGACAAAACTTAAATTTTTCAAAAAAAAAATGTATAATAGCTTGTTCATTTTTTCACGTCTTCAACATATCACAAATACATATTAAATATATAATTCCCAAAGATTAACAATTTAAAAGTTGTTTGATCGAATTTTTCACTTTAAATCTCATAGATCCTTTGTAATTTTCACTAATATTTTTTAAAAGGTTGATAATTACAGGTGAAATATTTTCGGTGTGTAATATTTTTTTTGTAGGTGAAATTTTCGCTGCGCAATTAATTACAGTTATAATCAACAATCCGAATTCTCGATCACTTGAATATACATCCATTACTGAACTAATTAAATTACAGATCTGAATGATTAAATTCGTATTTAATATTTCTTCGTTTGTCATACTCGATTCAAGTATGGTTTTTATTAATGGTAAGTGACATTTTTCTATTTTTATGACATTTAAAAATTCCCTGTGAACAAACAATAACACAATTAATCATTATTTGTATAAAACATTCAGCAATATTATCATTTAAATCATATTTAAAGAGCTTTAATTGCTTACAGTTCCTTCTTTCTATATCTTTGAAGTGATAATACACGTAAAACAAAATACCTTTTTACAGAATTTAACTGGACGAGAACAGAAATTTTAACAATCACGCGGACTATCATTTTTCGCCTAATAAAAACTTTTATTTCATTCAGTTTCATTGCTAAAAATTTCAAAAAATTATCATTTATTTATAAGAAATTTGTTATTAGAACAACGTTTGAATCAAATTTTTTCGTTTACATTTACGTACAAAAACGTTTCACGAAATCACTAAAAAATACAAAAAAATATGTTAAGCTACGTGCATAAATAAAGCAATTCATTGTAAAAAAAACAACATTTAGATATTGCACATTGATAGACGTGTTCAAAAGATATCACACTTTTTGTTCAACAAAGTAACGTGCTGGAAAATCGCCTCAAAATAATGTTGTCTCATTTCAATTTTTATTTACTCCTCTTCTATGAAAGTTTCTATCTCTTTTCCGCACGTTGTTTTGTGTATTACCCTTTTCTAAACAGGATAGCATAAATCAAAATATGTTATCGTTTATTTTGACGATTTCGAGTCATAAAATTTTGATTTTAGAGTCATAAAATTTGTCGCCAGCACTTCTAATTTATTGATTTCAATCGTAACATTTAAAGCTAACTGATGATGTCATTCCCAAACAAATACCTTTTTTTGTTGAAAAGTTATGGATGAAAACGTTCAAATTTTATTACTGGCTCGACAAAAAAAATCTCTTTCACGTAATGCCACAACGTCAATTTTCATCGTACAAATATGCAAGTTACATCAAATGAAAGAGGTGAAAATTCTCTATCCAATAAAACTAAACCCATTGGATAATAATGAATAGTTGCGGAGAAAATTGAGTTTAAAAAAAGGTAATGACGCATGAGTGATTTCTGGCTTCCTGGTTAGCAAGGGTTAAATGTTCATAACCACTACAAAAGAAACAGAATTGATTGCTATGTTGCTAATCACAACACTAAATTGTTTGAACAAAAACCTACTTTTGCAAGTAGAAAATACATAAATTGGCACAAACGTTAAAAAGTTGTGACAGTTTAAGTCTGTTTAGAAAATTTTTTTGGTTGAAAACTATATCTTCTAATTAAATGTTGAGACAATTATTATGTATTATTTGAAAAAGATGTTGATGACATGCTTATTGAAGTAAGCACGTTAACAGTGGTAATAAATTATTGGGAAGTAATGAATTGAACATAATGTTAAAAGTTTTAACTTATCAGTTTTATCTTGACATATCCTATATTCCCTTTAGGTCTATCCTGGATGCAATTATAAAAAAATTGTATGTAATAAAATAATGTCCACCAACATGTCTGTCTGTATTTCGATTCAGGCACATTCTCAACAACCAGTGAAAATATTTTGTTACAGTTTTCACCATTGAGTCCTGAGGAAGGTTTAATAAAAATTAACTAATCTCTTCCAAAGAATATGTAGTAAAACAGCCAATATAATAATAGGGTAGGTAATCTGGGTAAATGTTTAAGATGCATGAAAACAATGTAGCAGAATTATTGTTCACCTGAAAAAGTTTTACATAAAAGTATATGACTAAGATTCATCCAAAATATCATTAAACAGGTATTAAAAATTGATTGATTAAAAAAAAGATTGATTAGGCCGCCTTCACGGGATAGTGTTTAGCGCAATAGCCTACCAAGCTGAAGGTCCTGGATTCAACTCCCGACTAGGGTTTGGAAATTATCAAGAGCCAAAACCCAATGTTTCATTCCCAAAGTAGTTGCTGATAACAAAGATGTTGATTCTTACGTTGAATAAAGACGATGATAAATTCAAACTGGTGGCAAGAGTTGGAAATCAAACAAAGAATGAACAAGCACATTAAGCATTTGTGCGTAGTTTAGGACATCAGCCAAAAGGCTGGTCTGAACCTCTAGAGGCTTTACTAAGTAAAGCCAAGGAGTGAGGTTTACCCAGCCTTCCTCACTGAGTGGAAAAGTACGCTTATCAGCATGCCAGACCATCTGAAAAGTATCTACTTTCCACCCTGCAAATTACACCTTCTTCATTAACCACAGGGTCTGGTTGTGTAATTAAATTCATTACTCTCAGAGGAGATAACTTTGACTGAAATAAAAATAAAACTTACTGAAGTAAATAAGCCCAGTGTTTAGAATGTAAATGTGACATTATATCTTGCAGAAAATACACGTCCTTCGTAAATACAGTATTATCACCCCTATTTATCAATGGTACAATTAGATTTTTAATACCAACTTCTGGAAATTTTGTAATTAGTTCAGATACTTTTTGTATGATATCGTTTAAATTTTCTGTTTTATCATCGGTTAACTGAAACAGAATAAAAAGTATATTTTTAAATACAGTGCAATTATCTCAACAGAAGGAAAGAATAATCAGTTTTTAAAGTTTGAAAAAACAATATATTTTTGTAAAATTATAAGTTCATATACATACATCAAGTATTATTTCAGCCATTGTTTACCAGCACTCTCAGCCTCATTGTCACGCTTTAATGGAGCACAATCTCATAATTTCACTTACTTACCAGAAGGAGAAGATGAAAAATGGACTTCAAATGTCAAATTTTTTAAAATTGGCAAATTGAGATATTTGCTCTTTAAAATGAGAAATGACTCCAGCTTGAAGTTCTTTGGTTCCTCTCTAAATAACAATTAAAATGTCTAGTACCTTAGATATGGTTTTAGAGACAGAGAAAGAGGACTGTCTATTAAAGTTAAAAATGAACTAATTTTTATAATCAATCAATATTACCCAAGGAAGAAGTAATTTCTGACACAAGAATATAGTTTTTGACTTAACATTTGCTAAGGCACAACATAAATACAAACGGGATGTATTTGTTTCTAACTGTGTCCACAAATGTATCAACTCTTCTTTTGTTATTTCAAATGAATTGAATATCCTATCAAGTTCTTCATTTTTTTCTTCTTCTTTCTTCAACATTTCCAGTAATGAACAAACTATGTTGGTTTTGTTTACAGGTTCCTCACCTAAGATCAGAAAATCATTTACATAATTTATTAGATTGCATTTGAAAATAATGGATTATGAAAAAATCTCTTTCATGAGTTATAGCTAGTGGCAATTTTTAAAAAGGCTTACCTTTGACTTCCGGCAAAAACAATTAGTGATTTTAGTATCTACTCTTTAATGGGAATCAAATGACACTATCTTTGTTTCCAAATTTGATTTCTTGACTTCCAGTTTTGGACAACTTCCGGTCAAAACCGAAACTTCCCACCCAATCCAGACCCACTAACTTTTTGTGTAGATTACGAATCCAAAAACCGTTTGTTGTTACCTCTTGTAGTTTCTAGCTTTGATTTCTTAACTTTTGGTTTTAGGCCACGTCCAGTCAAAATCCAAACTGCAAACCCAATGATTTCTGTATTTACTGTTTAAAAGGAATCTAAAAAAACTATTTTAATTTCCAAATTTCAACTTTGATTTCTTGACTTCCGGTCGAAACTTCAAACCCAATCCAGGCCAACTAACTTTTGGTGTTGATTACAAATCTGAAAACCGTTTGTAGCTATCTCTTGTAGTTTCTGACTCTGAATTTTTGACTTCTGGTTTTGGGCCTTTTCCAGTCAAAACTGGAACTTTAAACCCAATTCAGACCCACTAAATTTTTTGTAGTTTATGAATTCGACAACCGTTTGTTGCTATTTCTTGTAATTTCCGAGATGTGGATTGGACGTATGGACAAAACAAAATGATGGATGACAATTTTTAAAATTACTACCAATTAAGTAACTTATATGTATAATAATACATGTGTGAATTCTTATTACTCTTACTTAAATTTTAGTTAATTGCTCAGTGGTAACTTCCATCAATGAGGAAATTAAGTAAAGTGCTAGTCAAAGAAAAATATGAGGAGGGAAGTCAGGAACATGGAATAAGGTAAAGTGGTGGTGTCCAGGAAGTTACAAATTACTTGGCGACAGCTTGTAAAATTAGAATAGTTAAGTAAAAGAGTTCAGAAATCAACTGGTTTCCTTCCAATGTGTGAGAAGCTCTATGTGGATCAAGAAATTTCTATGTATTAAAAGAAAATACTGACAATGGAAGTATGGACAAGCAGAAGGCAGGTAGAGAGTAAAATGTATGTGGCAGAAATATAGTTTAAGTGGAGTGTGTTAAGAAAGAAAAGAAAGTATAGAGTGAGAAATTGTTTAATTAGGTAAGAATTGGGGATGGACAATCTGACAGAAAAGACTTGGGACAGATAAAGGTTTGATGATTAGGCCTTGTCACTAAGGTGCCTAAAAAGATGCTAAACTTTATTTCAGCCATTAATTCAGTTTCTTAAGTAAAGTATTTTATTGTTTAGGTCATCAGCCAAGGCTGGTTTGAACCTCTAGCGCAGCAATTCCCAACCAGTGTGCCGCAAGGCCTATGTCTGCAACTTGATGGCCTCCCGCAGAGGGGAGCAATATGTGGATTGTAAAACCATTTCAGAAACATTCATCTAATTTATATACATCCAATTTAAAAAATTATTTCACTAAAAGTTAATTAAAAATTTTCTCTAATTCATTTCCTGCATGTGTACATGTAGTTATCTTTAAAGACTGAAAAGTTTCTCGCATGCTGACTTTTTCATGTTGTGTTTCGTGATTTTATAAAAAATACCTCATAACTTAAAAAGTAATAATTTTCTATTAAATTTTTTTGCATCACTGTTTTCCATAATTATTACAGAACAAACCTGCCAAATATCATGTTAATCCGTGAAATAGTTGTTGAACAATGATAATGTTTTTAAAAAATACGGGTTTTTCTTAAAAAAACAAAACTTTTATTAAATTATACATTATCTCATTAAGCGTGTGTTTTTCAAAATAATTTTATAGAACATAAAACATGCAAAATACTTTTTTTTGTAAAAATACATCATATCCGACTAGTTTTAGTTATTTAAAAAAAATTAGAAATTTTTTATGAAATTGTTTTACATTCTGCATATTACTCCTCTCTGTCGGAAGCCATCAAGTTATAGACAGACAGTAGGTATGCCGCCGTGAATTTTCACACAATCTTGTTTACGTGTAAAAGTTTTATTTGTTTTTGTATTAAAATATAGTTTTCCATTGTTTTTCCATAGTAAACACACACCACCACTTATTATTTACTAGTCGCATCCTGATGTATAAAGATGGTAACATAAAAAAAGCATATAATTAAAGTTAATTAAGAAGTGTATTAAGTGTGCCATGACTTAATGTAGATTTCAGTTAGTATGCCGTGAGGTAAAGATGGTTGGGAATCGCTGCTCTAGAGGCTTAAGTAAAACTAGGAGTAAGGTGGTTAACAATTGCCTTCCTCACTGACTGGAAAGTATGCTTATCAGCATGCCAGGCCCTCTGAAAAGGATCTACTTTCCATGTTAAGGTATATATTTAACTTCCTAGGTTTTTAGGCTAGGTATTAAATGATATACTTTTAACTATTATTTTTAATACAAAATAAACAGAAAAGAAACGTTTAACTAGAGTGGGCAGGTGAAGTAGGTAAAATACGAGAAATCAACAGTCTGACGTTTCCTGACTCGTCATGTGAAAAATATTGAATCGCTTTCAACCTACACATTTACTTGGTACAGTCGTTATAGAAAAGTAACCTAAAACAGGATTTGCAAGGTTCAATACAACTACCATCTGATTCCAGGAGTCTTAGGTATGATTACTGGTATAGCACTTTTTATCAATCGTCCTTCAACAGCTACTTTAGCATTAATATGCAAAACAGTCGAACATAAAACAAACATAAAAATCTGGTGTGAAACACTCACACAACTTTCTCTTGCCAATGCAAGTAATTGACAATATAACCTGACATTTGTAAAATAAAACATTAAAAATAAACAGAAAACTTAACCTCAATGGGCATAACCTAACTTTAATCATGAGTGAAAGATGTTTCATTCTTGAGACACTCTGTTCATACAGACCAATCGCTAAAAACATGTTTTTTGGGTTCAGAGGATCTGAAAACGTGTAGATCTGGTGCAAACTCGATTTTAAAAAATTGACATGAAAACAATACTGTTCTTATTTATTCATATAGACAAGAGAAAGTAAAAATGTGATTAAAATACTTTACTTACTGTTATTATGATATTGAGAACATTCAAAATCTTGAGTACTTTCAAAAATATTTAGTTCTTTGTTTTTCTTTTTATTCCTTATTTTACGCTTTTTAGGCTTTACATTTATATTTTGTCCATTATCATCTTTTATTGACATTCTATTAAATTGTTCATCACACTGAGGACCTGATATTAGTTTTACATCTTGATTATCTTCATTATCAATATTTTTTAATTTATTAATTTGTGTGGTGTAAAGTTTTAAATCTTCCCATTCTTCTTCATCAACATCAGTGGTCATACTTGAATCACTACAGAATTCTTCAATTTCTTCAACATTTTCCTGTGAAAGTACAAAAAATAAAGGTACCATACATGTACAAACAGGCTTTTTGTATTCAATAATAATTATCTCCTTTAATTAGTCTTGTGAAACAAAAACATTATTATTATTGTTGTTGTTGTTTAGGTCATCAGCAGAAATGCTGGTTAGAACCTCTAGAGGTTTTACCGAGTAAAAACGCATAAAAAGATGGTGTACAAGTGCCTTCCTCACTGAGTGGAAAATTATGCTTATCAGCATGCCAGGCCCTCTGAAAAGCATCTACTTTCCACCCTGTAAATGACACCTTCACTTTATTCACCAAAGTTTCTGACTGTATAATGAAATTCATTACTCTCAAGAGGGGATAACTCCGACTAGTGTCTTTTACACCTTTACCTCACCTGTTCTTAAATGCTTCTTCAGTCATATTATATTGTTATTAGCACAGAAAAGTTTATTTCTTTTTGAGCAACATTTAATATATTTTTCGTAGTAACTACATAAGTAAAATATCCTATTGCACTGATAACAGCATTGTAGATGCAACATTACAAAGAAATGCATCCAAATAAATATATGTAGCTAAGTACCATTTATTTAAATAATTTTCATGTTATATCTAATACTTTATAGTTCTATACCTAAAACTATCATTATTATTAACACGTTCAGTGCGGCTGCCACATTTATGTGGCGTATTGAACAGTCCCAGGGTGCGGGTCGCCACAAATATGTGGTCCGTTTATGCAGTTTTATAATCTCTTCTTTTTGCGTTCAGTTAGGGTAAATTGTATTTCTTTTATGGTTCAGCCGTAGAAAAAGGTTCATTCTATGCCAGTATACCTTCAGCTTTTGAAGAAACGTCACCGGTTTTTTTTTGGCAGAGTTTTAAAACCTGATATATTTTCTTCTGTGTTTCAAGTTTTATGGGCTGTTTTATTTGTTATTAATAAAATGTTACTTCATTTTATTACTTTTCTTACAATTACGCAACATTTACTGTACTAAGTAAATATTAATTGTGGCAAAAATGCAACTAAATAAATAAATATGTATACGAATGTAATACCTAAATTCTTTAAATTTAAGTAGGCCTATTTTTTCGTACATACAGACCTAAAGTTAACTTTTTTTAAAGAAACTAGTAGGTATTAATCTTTTTTTAAATGTTTGCCTCATTTAAAAATTGGTTATAGAAATATTTTATTAGTTTACTCATAATTTTAGGAGCCTACGAGGCGTGCACAGTCATACAAAGCGGCAGCGTCATTTACTTATAATAGTATACTAGTAGGCTTATTCAATTCTTTTCTTAGGTGACCCCATTTTTTGAATTGCATTTTTACCTGTCCACGGCAAGACTTACTGCCGTGGGAACAGAAAGGGTAATAAAATATTGTTGAAAACAAGAAAAAATTGTAAAGCCGTCACAGGTACCGATATCTGTCTGCCGTCTGTACCATAATATTACTTACTTTCAACTTTTCAAAAACCTTTGGCCACACCGCAGTTATTCAGCTAAGAGTGCCATAATGAACTATTATTATTCTTTTATTCCTATAAGTTTTTAATTTTTTCTCATAGATTTACGTGATAAAAGCAAAGTACATTAAGACTTTAACGTTTGTTTTGTATTTATACTTTTATGTGTGTATTTTTAAAATGAAAAACAAATACATTTATCTTTAGTAAAATACATAAACATACACATATAAATATAAAATAAAAGTATTTAATGAAAATACACACGAGAAATTGTAATTGTAGAGAGAATATGAGGATATGAAGCGCCGCGGACTTGTGCGCTTCTGTGTGCGGGGAACATATAAATGCGACAGGCGACGGATGGTTCAGCCACAGCGAATAACATTGTTTCACCTAGGCCGCAGTGAACGTGTTAATTAATTTCTATAGTTTATAACATCCTATTTAAAAATAACTGCAGAAAGAAATGGTTTTTTAAAAGAATAAAAAAGTCATCATTGTCATGTTTCAGATCATACTTATTTAATAACTAGTGGCTTAGAGATAATATTTAACAAGAAATACTATTCTTATAAATATCTGCTATTATCAATATATATTTTCACAGTTAAAGATCAAGATCATCCTGTTTAAGTAATGGTAATATATAAAAAACTTTTGGTAGCAGAAAATCACCAGATTGTTTCTGCTTGTGAACAGAACCCTATTACATTACACTTCTTAATAACAAAACCTGCCCATAACTGTCAGGTGGAGTGTCAAATTATTTACACTCAATCTGTTAGTTGCAGGGCTAAAATAAATAGTTCTGTTTCTTATCACATGGTCAGCCAACTAAATGACTGAATCATTTAAGAGCAGAAGAGGTAGAGGTGTAAAAGACACTAATCAGAGTTATCTCCTCTGAAAGTAATGAATTTCATTATACAGCCAGACCCTGTGATGAATGAAGTGAAGGTGTCATTTGCAGAGTGGAAAATTTGTGCTTTTCAGAGGGCCCGGCATGCTGATAAGCGTACTTTCCACTCAGTGAAGAAGGCAATGGTAAACCACCTCACACCTCGTTTTACTTAGTAAAGCCTCTAGAGGTTCAAACCAGCTTTTCGGCTGATGAGCTAAACAACAAACAATAACAAAACAAACAAACAGGAATAAAATCAATTTTCATAAGTTAACGTTAACTCTAGAGTTGGCTAATTTCGGAAATTATGGTAATTAACAGAATTACTTTTGGTTGAACGTACGACTAAATCCAAATAATGCGCGCCAGGGATACTCATGTAACCATGACATCACGAGTAAACAATTTGCAATATTACGAGAAATGTTACTACTGATTACTTAGCTAGATTCTACTGGGTGTTATTCTTATGCACTTACTTTTTGATAGTTTGGTAAATAAGATAACAGTAGTCTCCATACTTCAGGTAAATCTTTATTTCCATTATTATCTTCAAGATTTAATTGCTCGAGTTCCTGTTCGGCTTCACTTGAAAATGTCCATTTCCCCCAATTTGACATTATATACTTGTGAATTACTTAAATTACTTAATTTGCGTAAATATTTCTATAGAACGTGTTATTGAAATTTTGTTTAAACTTTTCGAATTGAAAATAAATTTTTTTTTGTAAAAGTTACCTGTCATTTGAGGTTACCAAAGAGATCTTAAGTTTTAACCGCGAGTGTTGTACATAAACCGTAATATCAAGTTTATCCCCGTATTTTCTTATTTTATGTACTAATCTAAAATTATTTTTATTACTTTATAAAGTATTTCATTTTTTAACGTAATGAAAGTGTTATATAATGATAACTAATGTATTAAAACATAAAAAAGCAGATCGTTACGTTATTCTTTTTATAAAAATATAATTATTATAAATTACGAATTTATAAATAAAGCAGTTTTAATTACATTTGTTTTTTATTAATTTAGTTAATTTTCATAAATTAGTATAATGGAACATGTTCTACCTCTTTGTGAGAAATGCAATTTTTGTAGCCCCCTGAACATCCCTGGAGATTGCGTGGGTTACCGCCATTTTAGCTTGGGTTGTTTGTTTTGTTACCGGTGTAATATTTAATTTGTTGTAGTTTTTGTATAATATTTAGTCTGCTTATCTTTTTAATCGCATTAAAAAGTTTGTGATATCTTTTATATTAAAAGTAATTATATATTCAGAATGGCTTCACAAACAAACGGATCAGGACCTGGACATGATGACGATAGGAAATTATTTGTTGGCGGTCTGGGACGCAACCTGACTGAGAAAGATGTAAAAGATTACTTCAGTAAATATGGTGAGGTTGAAAGTGTTAATATTAAGGTAGATCAATATACTGGACAATCTAGAGGTTTTGCTTTTGTTACATTTAAAAACTCTAAAGTAATTGATGAACTGCTTGCTGCTGGTTCACATTATATTGGTAACAAAAAGATTGATCCCAAAAAGGTAACAAAGAAACAGTTACCATTAAATTGTAAGATTTTTGTCGGTGGTCTGACATCTGAAATGACAGATTCAGCAGTGCAAGATTATTTTTCACAGTTTGGTACCATTGTTGAATACCAAGCACCTATGGATAAAAAGAAAAAACAAAGAAAGGGTTTTTGTTTTATCACTTTTGAAAGTAAAGATATCGTTTATAAAGTTTTAAAATCACCTAAACAAATAATAAATGGTAAAAATGTTGATGTCAAAAAAGTTAAGTTTAATCCTGAAACAATGGGTACCGGTTATAACGCAAGCAAAGCCGGTATGTACCCTGTACCGTATGGATTTAACCAACAAGGTTACCCTCCAGCGGCAGCCGCAGCAGCTGCTGCTGCAGCATATGGAGGAGGTTACGGAGGATATGAAGGTTATGAAAATTACTACGGTGGATACGCAGATTACGGTTATGGACCTTATGGGGGAAACGGTGGATACGGTTATCAAGCCGGATATGGTGTTGTCAGTGGTACTAGTGCTCCAACAGGTGCCGGAGGTGGAAAATTCAGGGAAAATCAATATCAACGACATCAACCATATTAAATGTTCCTCAGTGTTTTATTTATATATATTATAAATACTAGGTTATGAAAATGTTTGAACAGTATTTTGAGAAAAGTGTATGTATTTGATATAATTAAGGATGTGTATTAGTTAATAGAAAGATAATCTACATCTTATAAAACAGATTACCCTTATGCCATTCGCATAATTAAACCATCAAAACATGTACATAATGCATTAATGTTAACAACATTTTATAAAATAGTTTGATTTTTTTACTGGACTTATTACATACATCATTCCCCGTTTAATAAAATAGTTTACAAACAATAAACGTTTTAATTTAGGCATATTTTAATTTAATTTTGAACAGAAAAATTAAACTAATTGAACAAAATGTATCTTAAAAAAAACTTCTTACTGTAATTTTTGTATCAATAAAAATTTAACATTTAAATTTTGGTGTTCATATTTTAATAGTTGTTAAATTTTTGTATTGAAATATTATAGGATATAAATGTAGTAAAACTTGAGGTTATGTATTTTTCAGGTTACATTTTTAAGATTTTTAAAAGAAAGACAAAACTTTTATGAACTAGCATCATGGATGTATTTTTATATTATTTATAAAATTAAATTTTATTTGATATTTTACATCGTATTTGAAAAAATTGTAACCATTACAATCACTGTGAAAAATATGTTAAATTCTGTAATTTTTCCTCAAAAGATTCACTGCCATTTTTTTTTTTTTTTTATCAAATTCATATTCTTAAATTGCACTGATGTGGTAGTTATTGGATAATCAGTTATTAATGGCCTATAATTTTTCTTTCAATAATAAAATTTTTATGAACCATAATATTACATTATGTAATAAATTAAGTAATCAAATAGTTCTATTTATACTTCAAATAAATTGTATCAAAGTTAATTTGATTATATCTCTGAATAAAGTTAGATATACAAATTTTACCTTATGTTATTTCTATTTGTTTCATTTAATCACAAAATTAAACGGGTTTTTATGAAATTCATAATCATGAAACATCATTGTTTAAAACCCTCCATTATTGGAGTATTGTTGATTTTATTTTAAATATTATTTAAATTAAAATTTGATTATCTACAGATTATCTTACTGATGTATAATTTAACATCGATTTTAATTATGAAGTTTTTATGTTACAGTAAGTTCGTGTGACATTTTTAGTGGAAGGTTTTAAGATAACATCATAAGTGTATTCATTATTGGATACTGAATGCAGGGTTTTCAGCTTGATTAACAATTTTTAATATTTTTTCATTGATACAACGTTAAAACAAAAGTTTATGGTTGGAACAGAAATAAGACGCTCTGCTAGTTATCCTTTTTCAACCTAAATATGATTGAATTCTATTAAAAACTTTCTCATAAATTTCTTGATAATCTGGTCTCGTTAATACAAAATGTTATTCCAACATTTTTTAATACTAATTTATACGATCATACAGTTTTATCTATATAATAATTAATAATATCTTTAAAGTAGTTCCAATAATTAATGTAATCTAAATGTAGTATTGAAAAATAGTATAGATTTATATTAAGAATATTAATATCATAGGTATTTTATTCATTAAAGTATCAAATACATTTTATTTGAGGTTAATTTTAAATCATAATTTTTTTATATATTTCAATCATTTTTAATACTGTTGAATCTATGAATCAAATTGTTGTTAACTGTTGCAACGTTAAAAATAGTTTTGTATTTTAATACTTCTGTGAAAATATATTGTTTTTTTTATCATTAACTTAAGCGTACTAATATAAAATCACAAATTTTGTTATTGATGATGAATGTAACATTAAAACAAGTAGATGGATAATTTTCAGGACAATTAACACAGTTTGGTAATGTAATTTTATTCTATTACTTGTTAATTCAATTCTGAATCATGCTGATAGAAAATAATGATTTATGTTCATGAGGATAATGGGTTTAACCAATGGATAGCATGTGTTTTTCTTGTTTCTTTTGATCATTGTCTCTTCGGATGTTTCTATTTCCTGAGTTGTATCAGGCATTTCTCCTAAATCAAAGTTTGAATCCATAAATTTGTCTTTCAACTCCTGAATCTAATTTGTTTACGATTTGGCCTAATAGTTTTCATGTCATATAAGACATTAGTATAATCAATGTGTTTTAGCGTCAGATTTTTCCATTTTGAAATATCTTTGGATATTTTTAAAGTGGAAGTATGGTTAAATAAAATATACCTTATTCATCACTGGTTTGGAGTCGTTCCTTTTATCAGTAATTTTACTAAAAGCCACCTCTGTGGTATAGTAGATAGCTTACAAAACAGATTGTACTGGGTTCGATTCCTGGCTAAGGTATTGAAATTGGCGACACATTTAAACCACAGTAATCTCTAATGACCAAGCTGTAGATAACTTAATTTATATAGAGATAATATCAAACTAATTAATTATATAAACGTATGGGTAATTGTGTTATTTATAAACCAAGTAGTCTTGGAATTTGTATTATGTCATTGGAAATTAAAACAAAGTAAGAATTAGATTGATATATTTTACAGGGGTACCAACATAATACGATTTAAATGTGTTCAAATACAAATTGTAATTATGTTATTTAATTAACTCAGGTAAATTAATATGTTGGTATAATTATGAATAAAATACCTCCCACCAAAAAAAAAACTTCAAAGTACAAAATAATGTTTAATGTTCTCCATTTAAGCAAAAATGTTGTGTGTTTTTTACAATTAATGTTTTATATTTTCAAACTACATACATTTAGACACGATAAGTTCACAGGTGTAGCTTCATAATTTTTGTTTGTCAGATTTTGATATGATTTTTTTAATTTTGTTAGTTTATTTGTTCCTAGTTTAACTAAAATGTGAATTGATGCTGTTTCAAATTAAAATAAATTTGATCCATAAATTGTATTCCATAATTTTGCTAGTTAACAAAAATTACATTTTTCTAACCTAGAAAATTGAAGTTTTATAATTATAGAATTAATTAATATCTTAATACATGTGAGCAATAATTATACTTCGAAAGAAAATATATAGATTGTAACAGATACATTTAAAAATATTTTTTTGTGTAAATGTTTATTGAAATGTCATTTTATTTCTTTTAGTTAGCTTCCATTTTTGTCGAGTGAAAATTATATTTGGTATTTAATTTTTAAGTTAATGTATGTCTTCCGTATAAAAACAATGAGATTCATATGGAATATCAAATTTTTTAATAAAGACAGCTTGTTATTTTTCGTTTAATTACATTTTTAGTTTTTTTTAAAGTTATCTTCCATTAGATTTTAGTTTTTTATTATAATTACAGTTTAGTTAATTATTCTCTGCTTGTATGCTGGTTGTTGTTTTTAATATTTACTCTCGTAGATTTTTAATTAATTTATGCTTATTTTTAGGTTATGTTTATCTTTATTTATTATAGAATTCAGTGGAATGTTTTTGATCGAAAGGATTAAAAAAAAATTGTTAAGGATATGGTAGCTATTATTTATTTTATTTTTTTTAAATTTCTACAGAATTATTGTAATAGCTTCTGAATTTTGTTGGTTTAATTTGTAATGTTGACAGCTTTCATCAGTGGCAAGATAAACTGGAATTATATTATAAGTGTTACGAATATTTTTATGTGGTACCAAGAACGAAAGATTTAGGCGAGTAGAGTTCTCGATCGTGTATCCCTTCCACAACTTCCTATGTACTCATAGTATTCCTCTTGCGCTATTTGTAATGTTACAAGAAGTACACTGTTTTTATGTGTTAAATTAAATAAAAGTTGTTTATTCACTTTACTTTTTCATTTACTGTATTTATTATTTATTGTATTTATTTACGGCTGTCGGATTATAAATTGAAGAACTTAGTTGAAGAAGGTGTTATGTAACAAAAATATAGTTTTGAGAAAATCAAAATTCTAAACCTCCCATCTTTTATGAATTGCCTAATTTCTTTCGTTTTGGTAAATACTTATTACTTACCTCTTTATGTAATAAATATTTGTTTGAACATAACTTTTCAGTAACCACTTTTCTCATAACTTTCTTTTGCATTTGACACCTTCATCCTCTAAAAATCTGTACTGTACACAATATTCTCTGAGAATGGATAAACAGTATTTTAAAAATTGAAAACAAAATGTTTCATAACAGAATTTTGTTAAGAAATACCAAATAACAGCTTTTACTGGTGAAGATAAATATTATAATACCACATTTATTTAATTTGTTAACTGTTATTCTTCCAAATAGGTGTCTCTAAGACTGCCGCTCATTCTGGTGGAAGCAGGTATTAGGATAGTCTTGACGCTTTAATGCAGTACAGAACATAAAATTAAGCAGTACACTCGTATATTGCTTATCCACTAATATTTCCTTAAACTATAGAGACAGAGTTCAAATCTTCATCAATCACAAAAACTTAAGTTTTTGAAAAAACGTTACATAGCACCTTCATTCACCAAGCCCTTCAATTATTAATATAAATAGAATTGTAATGTAATTACATATAAATTGTACTGTAATTTATATCTCGTTAAAAACGTACGAAAATAGAACAGTTTGAAATTTTTCTTTTTTTAAATTGATTTTTTTTTTAACGCATACGTTGCAAATATAATAAATTTATCACTTGATGTGTTTTAGATATTATAGGCGGATTACATTTTTTGAGCGTAAAGTATGAAGTTAATTTTAAAATAAGGTTAATTTTGAAGGCAGTAGGAGCAGTAAGAGAAAAGAAATCGCTAGACTGGTGGGAATGGCGAGGTGAAGGATTGGAGAAGTACACGGCAAACTCCCACCCGCCTAAATTTATCGCGCTTTAGATATTATTACTGTATTACTATTATTATTATTTTGTTTACATTACACATGTATATATTTTTATTTATATTAAACAATAAAAGTGCTGTTGTCTTCAGTTTTTTTAGGTTTCATTTTTAGTATTTTACACGGAATGATTCTATAAAAGAAGTTTATTTTCACTTATGTGTTGTAACTGTGAACAAATTTTGTTTTATACGGTCAAGCTCAGTGTCCAAATGTGCTAAATATCATTGTTTACCTTTTATCTTGTTTTTTTTTTAAGATTGTTCTCTCCTCTTTCAATGTCTGCCTATAAATTTTTCCCGATTCATTATTTCTCACTACCAAAGTTCTTCCTCCATTTGTTAAGGGTCATCGGAGTCTGACTCTTGTATTTTTCTAATAGACTTCAATTTGTTACTTATGCTCTTTTCACATGCCTTTATCATATTACCTTCTTTTCCTCAAAATCAGGCTGGCCTGTTGGCGTAGTGGTTATGCAACTGGCTACTACGCCAGCGTCGATTCCCGGTCAGGTCTGGCATTTTTTCGTATATCATTTTTCACCATCTGCTTTAGCAGTAATTGCAAAATTGTCACGATGTAAAACCAAAAACAAAAAATCCTCAAAATGACAACATATCTCTCTCGCCTCCATTTTTCTTAATATTTCCTCATCGGTAACTGTGTACATTCGTGTTAACCCTCAAATTTGCCTTCAGAACTCCATTTCAGTCACATTAATCTTATCTCTTAATTGTTTTTATTCACTACTCAGCTCTTGGCTCCAGAAGTTTAATGTATTTGAATATCAAATACTGTATTTTTAATTTTTAGTTATATTGCTTTGCGTTATTGGACATTTATTGCGTTTGTTTTTAAATTTTTTGAACATTTTCAGGAGTCATCATTAAGTTTTTAATATGATTATAAAATTTTAGAGTTTTAATACGTAAACTCCGTATTTAAATTTGGACATAAATATTTTTTATAAAGAATTTTTAATTTGTTGTCGTATCTGCATCATATTTAAGATTTTAAGTTTTTTTATTAGATTTTTCATCATTGAAAGTCACTTTTATTGTTTTTTTATGTGATGAAAATTAATATAATTTTCGATCACAATAATAATGAAATTAAATTTTAAGTAATTGTTGCACATAAGGTTAGTTGCATAAAGTGTGTATGTGTTATTAGCATTTATATTCGTATTAATAGAAATAGTTTTAAGTATGAGTAAATAATATAATATTATTATTTAAAATATATATATTTATATTCGTTAAATATTTTATTATTATTATAATTGGTTGGTAATAATAAATAATTAATCATAAGATGAAAAAATAAACATGTTCAAGATTATTATGTATCGTAGAGACAAGAAAAGAAAAATGTCAAATTTGTCCATGACTTAGTAATAATAGATGTAGAATTTATTTATTTTAATTTTATTTTTTTAATAATAATAATTATTAGAAATTTTTATACATTGTGTATACCTATATATAATTATTATTATTATTGTTTTAGTTTATAAATGCTAATCTTAATTATAAAAAACTAAGCTGGACATTTCATCTGTCGTTTTATACATTATATTATATATTTTTGTATTATTATAAATTTATTGCTGTTAATTTTATGTTTTTGTGGGTCCTTTGATTTTTTTTGCGTTCTGTAGTTCTTGA
Source organism: Catonia carolina (assembly GCA_035578175.1). NCBI lineage: Eukaryota > Metazoa > Arthropoda > Insecta > Hemiptera > Achilidae > Catonia > Catonia carolina. The sequence goes on along the minus strand of JAQMRL010000009.1, from coordinate 33,636,961 downwards.
TTAAATATTTTGTTTGATTTTCCCCATTATGTACTGTCGGTATATTTTTTAATTTATCTTTTATTTATAAACAAATTATAGTTTGATTTTTCAATTATTTTATTAGAATATTATTATATTATTGCTAAGTAATTATTATAATTTTTTTTTTCATGTATTCGATTATTTGGGATATTATGTTTTTATTTTATTTTTTAATAATAAAAGTCCAGCTTGTAATATTTTGTTTAATTTTTTTATTATCTCTTGTGTAATCCTTTATTAGTTAACTGTCAGTAAGACGGGGTCCTCTAAGGAATTATTGGTTCAGTAATTGATATTTGGTTTTGATTAAATTGTGAATCAAATGTACTGTGAAATCCCCGCTTAATTGAAATATACGGGTGGACCCAATTTTGGATACACGAAAGTTAATAGTATTTTGTACGACTGTTTTTTTACCTTCTCTTGCCTGTATGAATATATAGGAAGGAAAGTATTGTGTTCATTTTGATTTTTCGAAATAAGAGTTTTCTCCGCATCTACCTGTTTTCAGACTTCCTGTACCCTAAAAACATGTTTTTAGTGATTGGTCTTGTGTGTGAACCAAATATCTAAAGAACGGAACATCACATGAACTTGAAACTTAAGTTAGATACTACTACCGGACCCGATATGAACAATTTCATCAATATCGGTCAACCAGAAGTAGTAGTTTATTCGTGTCATTTTTCACTTTTTTGCGATTTTCTCAAAAACTTACGATTTTTTTTTTAAATCACCTCATTTACTACATTGTTTATGCTTACAAGATAAAGTAGGCGCGATGCCTGCGGAAATTCTTGTGGAGGCTGTTTTCTCATAAAAAAATTGTTTTTTTAAGATTGCGGGTTTAATATACATTTTAGCGGAAAAATGTATGTAATAAGCATGGAGTAAAGACGGATTGTACAGTTTAAATTTTAATTTCATAATTCTTCGTGATATGCAGAGTTCAGAAAATGCCTTTTGAGTTGATCTACCTATAAAACTTCAGCAACATTATGAATCAATTATGTCCTGCCAGACTTTTGTGGATTTGCTTCTCGTTTCAAATTTTGTATTTAGGTTTCATAAATGTTACAAAGTTGGAAACTTAGCACACTTGCTAAATTTCAGTAGTATTTTTATTATGCTTCTGCTACAACCAGCATGTAACGTTACCATTCTTTAATAAAAATTTTAAGACTGTAAAACATTATTAAGCATATATTAACAACAGACAAACCAGTAAATACTGATTTTTTTTAATGTTTGACTTCTGCAATTACTGCTAATGCAGATGGTGAAGGATGAAATGTTTTTTTGTAACTTATGAAAATATGCCGTGCCTGAATGGGATTCAAACCCAAGATCGCATGATGAGAGGCGAGCACGTTACCAACTATGCCAATGCGGTCGGCAAATACTGATATTGGAAACAAAAATATCTTATACATTCTGCTGCCAATTTATTGAAAAAATTATCCCATTGCATGGGGAAATTAACTTTTTTACCACGTATTTAATCAAGTCTCCTTTGTAAGGTAATTTTTGAATGCTTCGTTTAAACTTAGGAATTATTCAATTCTGTACCATTACCAAATGGTATAGCTTAAACAAAAGAAAACAAAGTAAAATAACTTCTCAGAAGATGAAATTTTTCAGTTACCAATCTTCATTCCAGGTAGTTTGCAGGAATTGATTACAGATACGACTATGTCTGTGGAAGATGTACTTATTGCACTGACGTCTTTAGTCTTCTCACTTCTAGAAGATTTCTATTTAATCTTATATTGATTTGTAAATCCTGATGTAAAAATTAATTTTTCACCGATTCATTACAGCTGCTGTACCACTTGTTTCTTACTTTTTTTATATAATTTTTATTTCTACTGACATGTTTTGGTCGATCCACCATCATAAAGAGTACACAGAATTGAAACTAATATTTATAGAAGACATTGTATCTTTAGTCATTTTTATAAAACTTTTATTCAAATGACTGAAGATACATCTGTAATTTTTTGTACTCTTGTTGATGTGGATCCTTCAAAACATGTCTGAAGAAAGTAAAGTTATAAAAAAGGTAAACAACAAGTGATAAAGCAGCTGTAACAGATTACTGAGAAGTTAAATATTTTTACAATAGGATTGAATATAGGTTGAAGGTTGCATTATAAAAGTTTAAAAGTTTAAAAATTTAAAAGTTTAAAAATGAGTTGTAATTTTATTATGCATGGTTGTGTGTAATAAAATTTCTTTGGTCGCCTCCGTAGTGTAGTGGTTAGCGCATTGGCCTGCCACAAGGAGGTCCCGGGTTCAATTCCCGGCCTGGGTCTGGAAATTTTCACGTGTCAAATCCCACTGTAAATGTTACATAATTTACCATAGTCGCTAATGACCAAGCAGCTGATGCGAATTTAAATGAACAATTAAAAAAAATGTCTATCTATACTAATGTAATAAAGAAAAAACGTCTTGATTGTTTGTTTGTTTGTATGAGGTAATCTCAGAAACTACTGAACTGATTTTGAAAAATCTTTCATTGTTGGATAGCTTAGAGCTTCCTGATCAATATAGGCTATTTTGCAACTTAAAGTAACTTTAATTAAGTGAGTTAAGCAACTTACACTGTGACAATGTAACATGTTTTAGTTTATCGGGTTCATAGCACTTTTATTGTTTCTAAGTCCTCTGGATGGTGAATTTTTTCAGCTAGAAGCACGATTCAACTTATATATTTCATAGAAAAACGTGAAGAATAACATTCGATTCCAAAAACATTAAAAATTCAGAAATGTTCAAAATTTTTATTTTTGTACTGTATTTCATATATTTCCAATTACTCTGCGTACCGCACCCACGTATTACTGTCTCTTATCTCAGCCATATATCAACTGTCTCTTTTTTTTCCATCGGTATTGTCCCATGCATTCTATTCAATTCTGTTAAATTGCAGGGACAAACATTTAAAACGGTGGGCATCGATTTGAGACAAGAGTGATTCCTTCACTCATGGACAACTTTATGTCGGATTTTCTAGAGCTGGAAGTACGGAAAAACAATTTATTTCTACAGGTTCACAGGGCAACAAAACCACAAAATATTGTATATAGAGGATTTAAAATGTGTTAATGAGGCCTACATTAGCTGCTGTGAAGCGAAGCGAGCAGGGGTTACTAGTTATAAACTAAATTTTGAGGTCTGCATTAGCTATAAACATTAAAGATAATGTTTTATTTCTGATGTAAGATGGTGCACAAGTAGCAAGTCACATTGGTTTTGATTAAAATGCCTAAAGGGTTTTCATGTTGCTTGCCTTAGCAGAGCAAAATATTTATAAACCATAGGCGAACTATTAGTTGATGCCTTGTACGTGCAATTGCACATAAAAGAAATCAAATTGGAAAAGTTTTCCAGTTTGAATGTATGGTTTAGAGTGTTGGATCCTGACTTCTGCAGATATCAAGAATAGAGGCTGCTGAAATAAGGTTGTTAAGACTTATTAGGATATCAATAAATTACTATAAAATAAAAGAAATTGAAGACATTTGGCACAAACCTAATGTGCTAAGGGTTATACCAGCTTATTGGACATCCAGGCAATTATGGTACAGTTCTTTGTTGCAAATGCTAGATAATGTAATTCCCCAACAGGTTTTTACTTATAAGCCAACGTGGTATTGGACAACCTCAGAAGAAATGGGTGTCCCAAATTCTTTAAGAAATAGATTATAAAGTGTTAAGTTGGAACAAGCTAAGAGAAGCCTAATCTGTATTTGTTTATGATAAATTGCATTTCCCATAACAGGTGGAGTGTCAAATTATTTACACTCTGCCTGTTCATTGCAAAGCTATAATAAATAGTTCTGTTTCTTATCACATGGTCAGCCAATTAAATAACTGAATCATTTAAGAACAGAAGAGATAGAGGTGTAAAAGTCACTAATTAGAGTTGTCTCCTCTGAAAGTAATGAATTTCATTATACAGACAGACCCTGAGTTTAATGAAGTGAAGGTGTCATTTACAGAGTGGAAAATACGTGCTTTTCAGAGGCCTGGCCCGCTGATAGGTGTACTTTTCCACTCGGTGAAGAAGGTATGGTAAACCACCTCACTCTTCGTTTTACTTAGTAAAACCTCTACAGGTTCAAACCAGCCTTTTGAATGATTATCTCAACAAGTAATTACATTACAGATGATTTTATGTGACATCTATTCCAGGTTCTTTTTGGGATCTGTTATTTTTAAATAATAAAACTTCCCTTTAAGCCATGAAATTCAAAAAGCGGTAGTGTAACAATAATTGAAAGTATTGCTTCTTGTGATGCAGAGGTGTTAGAAATGCAAAACACCTGAAAGCAGTGGTGAACCCTAGTTCCAGGGCTGAACAGAAGTGGTAGAGGTGTAAAAGAGAGAAGTCATCTCCTCTTAAGAGTAATGAATTTCATTATACAGCCAGACCATGTGGTGAATGAAGTGAAGGTGTTATTTGCAGGGTAAAAAATAAGTACTTTTCAGAGGACCTGGCATGCTGATAAGCATACTTTTCCACTTGGTGAGGAAGGCTCAGTAAACCACCTCACTCCATGTGTTATTTAGTAAAGCCTCTAGAGGTTCAAACTAGCCTTTTGAGTGATGACCTAAACTACACAATTTATTTCTGTATCAATAACTTAAAAAAAAAATAATTGACCTGGGTTATCATACAGTCGAAAGTTACAGTACTTGATAAATTAAAAAATACTAGCTAATATTAATTTCTACTGGAGCAATACCAATTTTGATTAAGTTCATTAAAAGTGTACACATTTTATTGTACTTTGAATAGAATGAATTTCAAGAACGTTTGCTTGATTTTACTCACCTGACACCTACTGCTTGTATCAACCAATTTGAGTGGCTTTCAATGTTTGTACCTTGTAAATGTTTGGAATCAGGAAATAAACTTAAAAAAATGAAATGTCCTAATTAGTAATTAAACAATCAATAATGCCGTAAGCAATTCCTGAATTTAAACATTCCATAAACGAACTTTTTTAGATTGTAAGTACATATTTTAAAAATGCTTCATGATTTAACGGGATCTCGATTTTTATGTTTGTTAAACCTAATCTTGAAGACAGATACGTTTGCCGCCTCAGCTTTTCAGAGCGGCTGCGCATGATGACAAACAAAAATATACCTATAATACGTTAGTATTGGAAAAACGTTAACCTGAATAGAAAAGCGTTAAGATTTACTGAAATTCCTTAATATATGCTCCCTATTAAGGAGTCACCATTCAGTATCAGCACGACAAGGGCGGTGAAATGTTGTTGATTTTGAAGTAGGCTACTCAGCGTCTCTCTGTTGTTAGAACTTCTGAAGGAAACGCTCAACAGCATTTTAAACCAATGGTTTCTTTGAGAAAGAAGTCTGTAGTACAAGTACGGTCTCACAATCACTTTTTAATAAAGAATATGAGTAGAAATTATAAAGAAAACATGACTTTTCTTTAAGATTATACTTGATAAATCTATGCCCAAAAATAATTTTGTAAACAAAAGATCAACCTCATTGTATGTAACCACTGTAAATATCATTAAAATCTCTCAGCTAAGTGGTCTTGTAGGAGTGGAAGAAATTGGTAACGCTGGTAGCCCCTCATTGCCTATTCTATTCACTTCTATATTCTGCGCTGGTCACATATCAAACTAACATTTTGGATAGGAATATCATTATCACATAGTAGAGTTGTTTAGGACTACCTACTTATAAATTGTTAAACAGTGAAAATAAGTAAAATTTTTGCCATCTTTGTATTATGATTTAAAATTATTCAAAAATATATTTATCCAAAAGAAAATATTTTATTTAGTACTACCTACATGGATTGATGAAACATAATTTGCATTAAAAGAAAGTGTATAGGCTAACTGTCTTAAAGCTCATGTTAAAAAAAAATGGTGATAGTTGGTGTAAAAGTTTTCCAGTAGAACGGATGGAAGAATTTGACTTGAGCTTTTACTCATGTTTGGATGGTATGTTAATTTCATTTAATATTTGTTGTGTGGAACATTGCGGACAGTGACCAAATTTACTTTATCCATTTTCACGGGTTTTCGGAAACTTGAATCCAACTGAGCTCACCCAGCTGATTGTTCATGACTGATTATCAGGTTGTCACTCACCAAATCGTTGAATTAACCCACATTAAATATAAGAGATCTCTTCTATTTACCGTGATTTAACCCACGAGTTACTAAATATTAACCTAACAAGGTTAATAGATTTAACCTTGAGTGGGGACAGATCAAATCTGATCTAAAGCTTGTGCTCTATTTCAGGTGAATGCAGACCTATGAATCTACAAAGTAGTTTTTTAATATCATTGTGTGTGAAAGATATTTTAATAAAACTACTGGATAAAAAAGTTTTCATGTGTTTTTACTTTCCCATAATTCGTAATCGCTGCATTATTAGAAAATATCAATACCTACTTTGTTTCCACACGTTCGTGACAATGAATTATTGATACTTACAAATAGCTCATCTATAAATAGTAAAAGGTCTTAATGATCAGTTCACTTAAAGCACACCTATAGAAATACTGTGCGGTCCACCAACCGCCAAGTAAATCAATGGCTTCATGTAATTTTGTTATTGTGTGATGAACAGTAATTTACTTGTATGCACCCCAGTTTCTTAATTGAATTTTTAGTTTAAAGTGACACAAAAAATATGTAATTATTTTAACCTAGATCAGCTGTTTATAATCTGTGAGTATCTATTTAATATTGTTCTACTTATTTTTAAGTCTTCTAATTTATTTTGTTGTAACCCTGAGTTATGTGCGGCACTGCCAAATAGTTTTTCTCACGTAAAATATCAAAATTTAAAAGCCATTCTCATAGTTGATAAAAATACTCTATTACTTTGTCATTTCCTTTGTTAGCATGTTTTACAATTAGGGTTAAAGACATCGTTAGGGTTTTTGTTTGAGTTCGTAATTCTGAACGGATCAAGGTTTTGGAGTTTTTTTTACACTCACCTTTTTGAATGAGTTCTAAATGCTGATACTGCTAAAAAGGATGTAATAATAATCCGTTGGTCACTATCTTTGTGAATAGGTACTTTTTAATTTGTTTAGTAGTGCGCAAATAATATAGGGTAATGAAATTCGAACGATTTAACCTAAAACTGTTAAACCAATTCCAAATTGACATTTATGTCTATATATTTTAAAGTTTTAATTTGTATACAACCTTATCTATGTGCTGTTTAGTCTTAACTAACCCTTGGACATCTATTATGCATTGACAGTCCATAAATGATGTAATAGGCCTTAAACACAGTACGCCAGTCCAATAAAAACAAAATTCAAATTCATTTAAATTTAGTTTTCAACGATTTTGTTTTACAGAAGGCAACTTTAAAATTTCTTAGAAAATTGTTTCTATCTTTGCTATAGTTACTTGAGTCATGAGTTTGCCTTTGTTTGAAACGAGGGGTAAAGGGGGAAAAGTATCAGTGCACATACGCGACTGCTTTAATTTCAGTCCAACAAACACAACAACTTATACTATACCCAGAATATATGCAGTATATCGCAAAACCTTTTGTAGCTTTACTGTACGAATATAACTGTTAGTTTCTTGAAAGTGTGAACAGACTATTCACAGTGCTGAACGAAATCTATTATCCAGTTTAATACATTGCTGTGAAGTTCAAGCTAAACAAAAATGACTTTCGCTGCCTCTTAACAAAAGCCATGAGTGAGTGGCTATACTCTGTGATGTTTATTTTTCCACAATTCCAAAAATAAAGAAGGAAATTAAAGACGTGAAGAAGTTATTCTTCAACAGTTTTGTTGATATCTGGTATAAAAAGGAAACGGTTAGGTAGATACTAGTGAGACTGATAATGAAGACGCTGGCTTCAGCAATAATAAACGCGATTCAAAATTGGTACAAAATTTTGTTCCAATGGAATAAGGTAGCCTGTAATTACAGTAAATCAAACATTTCTAGTCTTTTAATTAAGCTATAGACATTATTACAGGTCACATTTATTTCTTATAAGGTTTATGAAGAAAACATTTTCTTGGAATAAACCACAGCTTACAAAATGTATCTAGAAACTGCATGGTAGTGAATGAAAGTACGAGTAGTGTCTTATCGTTGAGGTTGGCAGCACTGTCAAATTTTCAGTTCCCTTCTTCACAGCCCATTCATAGGCAAAAGGCTATCTTGTGACTTAAGTATAGCTATAATTTCCTTGGAGGAGGAGTTAAAGAATATATTTTTTTTAAATTCATAATATATGTACGTTGCAATCTGTTCAATTCAGAACAATAAGCAACCCCATGACCCAATGAGATGAGGATAATATGTATGATGTGTAAATGAGGTACAGTCTTGTACAGACTCAGGGCGACCATTTCTGAGAGAGTATGGTTAATTGAACCCCAACCATCAAAGTACACCGGTAACCATTGTCTAGCATTCAAATCTGTATAAAAGTAACTACTAAAGAATATTTAACATGATAAAATATCATGTTGTGGGTGTTGCATGCATGTTTATTTTTGTTATAAGAATACTTAAAATAAATAAACATTAGTCACATGAATGTACATGTAATTTTTACTTTCTCGTGCCTATATGAATATATAGGAAGGAAAGTATTGTTTTCATGTCGATTTTTCGAAATCGAGTTTTCACCGGATCTATACGTTTTCAGACCCCCTGAACCCAAAAAACATGTTTTTAGCGATTGGTCTGTGTGTGTGTGTGTGTGTGTGTGTGTGAACAGAATATCTCAAGAACGGAACATTGTACGAACTTGAAACTTGACACTTAAGTTGCATACCCTTACCGGACCCGACACGAACATTTTCATCAAAATCGGTCAACCGGAAGTAGTAGTTTATTCGTATAATTTTTCACTTTTTTGCGATTTTCTCAAAAAGTGGTCCTACGATTTTTTTAAAAATCACCTCATTTACTCAATTTTTTATTCTCTACAAGATAGGGTAGGCGCCATGTTTGCTGAAATTCTTGGTGATGCTGTTTTTACGTAAAAAAGTGTTTTTTTAAGATTACGGCTTTAATATGCATTTTAGCGCAAAACTTTATATAATAAAAATTGTAGAGAATTTAAAATCCTACAACTTTTATTCCAAACAATTTTTTTTTATAACGCTTAGTTTTGCGGTAATTTGCGATTTTCTGTTTCTTTCTCACGAAAATGTGTGAAAAATTGATTTTTTTAAGATTTCGGCCTTAGTATGCATTTTATGACAAAAGTGTATATAATTAAATTTATAAAAAATTAAAAGATCTACAACTTTTATTTAAAGCATTTTTCTCTACAGAGCCTAGTTTAGCGTGAAATAGTGATTTTCTGTATTTGTAAGCCAAACTGAGTTCGATTTTCATTTTGCGTCTTTCACTCATGATTGAAATTAGGTTATGTTTATTGAGGTTGGTTTTTGTTTATTTCTAATGTTTTATTAATAATGTTAGTTTTATTGTTAATTATTTGCATTGGCAAGAGAAAGTCGTGTGAGTGTTTCACACCAGATGTTTTTATAAGAATACTTAAAATAAATAAACGTTAGTCACATGAATATTATACTTTTAATTTTTTTTACTTTCTTTTGCCTATATAAATACGAGGTACATACATAAAGTAAGTTCCGTTTTGAAATAAAAAAAGAACAAGTTCAGGTACAACAATGAAATTTATTTCATAAAAATCTACAACTCAAACTATTTTTCGACATAACTCCCGTGATTTTCCAGGCATTTGTAATAGCGAGGTACAAGCTTTTGTATACCCTCTTCATAGAATGCTGCCGCCTGTGTAATCAACCAAGACGTAACATTTTCTTTCAGCTCTTCAACGCTGTTCAACTGCTGACCGCCAAGGAAAGACTTCAGATGCAGAAACAAATGAAAGTCGCTAGGAGCGAGGTTAGGGGTGTAAAATCGACATGAAAACAATACTTCCTTCTTATATATTCATATGCCCAAAACGGGCAGGTGGAGTATTATTTTAATTTCACTCTATCTGTTTGGTCCAGGGCTAAAAAAAATAGTTCTGTTTCTTATCACATAGTCAGCCACTTATATGACTGAACTATTTAAGAACAGAAGAGGTAGAGGTGTAAAAGACACTAGTCAAGAGTTATCTCCTCTGAGAGTAATGAATTTCTCTATGCAGCCAGACCCTGTGGTGAATGAAGTGAAGGTGTCATTTGCAGGGTGGAAAGTGGTGCTTTTCGGAGGGCCTGGCATGCTGATAAGCATACTCTTTCAACTCAGTGAGGAAGGCATTGGTAAACCACCTCACTCCTCGTTTTTACTTAGTAAAACCTCTAGAGGTTCAAACCAGCCTTTCGGGTGTTGACCTAAACAACATATATTCATATAGGCAAGAGAAAGTAAAAATAAAAAACAATATTTAATACCAAATGAGTGTATTTTGAAATGAGAAGAGAGATGACACATATCCTGTATGCTCATGGAATATCGCTATGGAGGGGATAAATATGGGAGAACCGCATTACATTATGCTGTATTACCTCTATGTTGTAAACAAAATTTTTCTTTATCATTTTTTAAAATGAAGCTAATATTAGTATGAATTTCAAGTTTAGAACTTCTGAACAAATCGGGAAAGAATTCTCTTCAAAATCATTTAAAATTATAAAAATCCGTTGGGTAAAACTATATTTAGGACTTAATAGAATTGCCATTTAAAATGCATTGGAAGTGATTTTGAGTTTTAATATATAGATGAAAATTATTTTTCTAGCTAAACTTTTATTTTGTAACTGCATAGTGAAATATTTTTTTGTATGATTTATTTGGTGGTGTTTTATAAATTTTATGTTTTTCAAATAGTTGATTATATTGGAAAAGTTTAAGTATAAACAGTTTTTAATAAATTGCATTATTCTTTGTAAATAATAATTTGAATGGAATAACTGAACTGATGTAGAGAATTAAAAAAGATTTTTTTGTCTTATGACCACAATGAATCACTTTAGTCAAATTTAGAAAGCTTCTTGCTTTTCTTCTAAGCTTGATGTTTTGCCAGTATGCCTTCATTCGGGCTGATCTTGCTTGCCGAACTTCCTCTGACGACCGGTTTCTTCCTGCTTGGGTTTGTTCTTCCCATCTGAATTTGTTTCAAATTTACTTTCCTTATTTCTTACGATTTTTAATATTTCTGTTTTGTTTTCTAAATCATCGAAAGTTAATCTGAGTTCGATCATGTCTTCTTTGACATTTCGGATCCATGCTCCTGATGTTACCATTGGAAAGAGTTTTCTAATCATCTTGTTTAAAATTCTGTCTTTAGGTGTTCCGATAAGATGTCCAAGAAAAGATATCCTTTTCTTCCTTATTGTATCTGTTATGGGTTCGTTTTCTTTATAGACTTGTTTGTTTGTTAGAATTCTCCATTGCCCATCTACTTTGTTTTTCTTTCCTATGCAGGTTCTTAGGATTTGTCTGTCGAGTTTTAGGATATTGTCTATTGCTTTTGTCTTAGTTATTTTTGCTAGTGTTTCATTGCCATATGTAACTTGTGGTTGTATGACTGTTTTGTAGTATTTAATTTTTGTTTGTATAGATAAACATTTTTTGTTGTTATTTTTTTTAGTTATTTGTTGTGATTTAGATAATTTTTTCCGTCTCTCTTCTCACGCTATGTCTCCTTTATTATTGTATGTTGTGTGTTCGCCCAGCTTTTTAAACGATTTAACTAGTTCTACTTGGTTTCCGTTTATGTTTACTGAATTTATGCAGTGTGTTTCTTATGTAGAGTATTTATATTTATTTATCTCTATTGGTAATTTTTTTTTTTTAATTTATTTAACGTTGCGTCAACTACAATGGTCATTAGCGACGATGTTGGGGTGTAACTATTGTACAATGGAGGATGAAATGATTTTTTGTAACGTATGAAAATATGCTGTGCCGGAGTGGGATTCGAACCCAGGACCCTGGTATTGGATATATAATACCCAGGTATTCGAACCCAGGGTTTTTGCCTTAACCTTTCAATAGTGACAGGAGTGACTTGTCACCCCAGGGTGGGATATTACTCATTGTTTTCTGTAATACTGTTGGTTTGTGTCTCTAATTCAAGCTTTTCTTTCCTTAGACCATTCACTGTGAGTTGATATCCTTAAAAATTGTAGGTTGTTGTTTCCTACTGTATAAATGTGCTTTGAGTGTCAGTTCACTCCTGTTACCATTGTTAGTAAAGGGTTTGTAGTGCAGGGTTGAAAATAAATTGTAACTCGTAATGTAAATAACCTAATACTAATTTTTACTTTCTCTTCCTCTATTTAAATTTATAGGAAAGGAAAGTATTGTTTTCACCCAAAATACATATTTTTAGCATTTGGTCTTGGTGTGTGTGAAAAAAATATTTCAAAAACGAAATTAATGAATATTGTACTAAGTTGAAACTTTGAACTTAAATTAGGTACCACTAGAGGACCCGACACTAACATTTTCATCTAAACCAGTCTACCGGAAGTAGTAGTTTATTTGTGTAATTTTTCACTTTATTGTGATTTTCTCAAAAACTGCTCCTGTGATTTTTTTTTTAAATTGTCTCATTTACTATAAATTTTTTATTCTCTACAAGATAGGGTAGGCGCCATGTCTGCTGAAATTCTTGGAAACGCTGTTTTCTCGTAAAATTTTTTTTTAAGATTGCAGCTTTAATATGCATTTCAGCGCAAAAATGTATATAATAAAAGTTGTAGAGAATTTAAAATCCTACAACTTTTATTTCAAACAATTTTTTGTATAACTCTTAGTTTAGCGGTAATTAGTGATTTTCTGTTTTTTTTTTATGAAAATCTGTAAAAAATTGATTTTTTTAAGATTTCAGCCTTAGTATGCATGTTACGACAAAAGTGTATATAATCAAATTTATTGGGAATTAGAAGATCTACAACTTTTATTCAGAGCTTTTTTCTCTACAGAGCCTTGTTTACCGTGAAAGAGTGATTTTCCATATTTTTAAGGCGAACTGAGGTTGATTTTCATTTTGCAACATTCAATGATGATTAAAGTAAGGTTATCTTTTTTGAGGTTAGTTTTTTGTTTATTTCTAAATAGCATGGCCCGCGCGGCTACACACGCGAAATGTGCAGGACCCTATCAATTTTTGTAAAATAAATATGTAACAGAAATTGTCTAGCTGCTAGATTGACTGTATATAATATACTCCAACTTATACACACACACACACATTTTTGAAAATCTTCATTACGGCCCTTAAGGTGATCATTTTTGAAAATTCAAAAAGAAATGTTGCTATGAATATACGAGGTGTGGCTATTAAATAATGAGACTGACGTAAAAAAATTTATTTTTTTATTTTATACATAATCACTTATTGTCACCTACAATATACACTCCTTTTCTATCCCTAAAACGCTCCATGCGAATGTTTCATTGTTGGAAACAGTGCTGGAAGCCATCTTCTGTCAGCTTCTTCAGGACACGTGCTGCTTTCTCTTTTACAGCTTCCACAGACTCAAATCTTGTCCCTTTCAATGCAGATTTCACCTTAGGGAACAGGTAGAAGATAATAACATGTGATGAAAAGTGATTTTTTACTTATAATATGGAAACGAAGTACCAATCCATGCACTGGAAGAGCCAAACTTCACAGAGAGCCAAAAAAGCTCGAATGAGCAAGTCAAAATTTAAAGCAATGATGATTGTTTTTTTTTATATCCATGGGATTGTGTACCTTCACTGGGTTCCTGAAGGTCAAACAATTAATCAATATTACTACCTTGAGGTACTTTCTAAACTACATCAAAGAGTAAGGAAAAACGCCCCGAAATGTGGAAGGACAAATCATGGGTTCTCCACTAAGACAATGAGCCAGCTCATTCCACATTATCAGTCAAGAGGTTCCTAACCAAGTACAGCATCTCAGTGTTAGAACATCCCGTTATTCACCTGATCTTGCACCATGTGACTTCTACCTGTTCCCTAAGGTGAAATCTGCATTGAAAGGGACAAGATTTGAGTCTGTGGAAGCTGTAAAAAAGAAAGCAGCACATGTCCTGAAGGAGCTGACAGATAATGACTTCCAGCACTGTTTCCAACAATGGAAAATTCGCATGGAGCATTGTAGGGATAGAGAAGGAGTGTATATTGAAGGTGACAATAAGTGATTACGTATAAAATAAAAATAAAATTTTTTACGTTAGTCTCGTTATTTAATAGCCACACCTCGTAGATGTATTATTGTTAAGTTATATTGTTCATTATTTGCATTGGCAAGAGAAAGTTGTGTGAGTGTTCTCACATCAGATTTCAATTTGACTATTCATAATATACAGTGCTTAAAATAATAGTTTTACTTTTATTTTTTAGACTTATTCATACTGTACAATGTTATTTACTAATTGAAATAAAAGATTCTGTGAACATTATTTTATTTTTTTCTGTTCATATGATACGACTTAGTTTGTAGACACGAGTGATATGGACATAAGTGTGTTTCAGATCCATTGGAGTCTGAAGATTCTGAGGAATCTGATCGTGAAGTGGCACCAAGTTTTTGGTTAGAACATTTAACATTAGTTATAACTTTTTCATGTGTTTGTATGCTTTTAATTGATTGAGAAGAACTGTTTTGTATGATCTCATATTTTTGACAATTCATTATAGATTTACACCGTAAAAGCGTTGTTGATTTAATTTGTGTAACTGACCGTGTTTGTCTTTTTGTTAAATGTTTCTGATGTTCAATGCAGTCTTCCTCATCATTATCATCATCATCAATGTCTTCTTCCTCAATATCATCAGAGTCATTAGCTGCAAGAATGTTTAAAGCAAGAGGTATTAAAATGAAACTTTCTGAGGAATCGGTATCTTTTGAACTTGATTTCTGCCTGAATAAAATAAATTCATTTGGTTTTGAATTGCGACAAATTTTGTGTTTTAATTTTTTTCCTTCGTTTGAATAATCTTCATGCATGGCGTTTACAACTTTCTTGTCAGGGCATTTTTGTTTTTCTTCTTTCTGTCTTTTAAAAGTTGGGTTTTTAAAGGGTACTTTATCATGAGATTCATGTTTTTGATCTGTTTTTTCAAAGGATTTCTTCCTGTGATTGTCCATTTTACTACTGACTGTATTATCATTTATTGAAGATGTTCGTTTATCTTCTTTTAGTGTCTCAGAAAAATTAATTCTGTCATTTTCTAAAGTCCCTAAAAATTCAGATTCATCTTCATTTCCTACTGGTATTGGTTTTTCACCATTCAGTTTCTCAGAAGATTTTGGTTTGTCATCTTCTTGTGTCTCAGATAATCGTGGCTTTTCAAATATTTTATTTTCCGAAGTTTGTCCATTTATTTTCTTCCCAGAATATTTTGGGGAGTTAATCTGCAGTTTCTCAAAAGACTTTGGTTTCTCATCTTTCAGTGCCTGAGATAGTTGTTGCTTTTCATCTTTTTGTTTTTCTCTTGGTTTGTCATTTATTTCATCTTTTGAATATTTTGGGATATAGGTTTGTTGTTTCTCAGAAGTTTTTGGTGTGCCATCTTTCAGTTCCTCAGATAATCGTGGCTTTACATATTTCTGTTTTTCTGAAAGTTTGTCATTTATTTTATCCATTGAATATTTTGGGATATAAGTTTGCTGTATCTCAGACGTTTTTGGTTTGTCATCTTTCAGTGCCTCAGATAATCGTGGCTTTTCATCTTTTTGTTTTTCTGAAGGTTTTTCATTTATTTCATCTTTTGAATATTTTAGGTCATCAGTTTGTAGTTTCTCAGAAGATTTTGGTATATCATCTTCCAGTCTCTCAGAAAATCGTTGCTTTTCAAATAATATTTGTTTTTCTGAAGTTTGTTCATTTATTTCCTTCCCAGAATATTTTGGGGGGTTAGATTGCAGTTCCTCAAAAGATTTAAGTTTCTCATCTTTCAGAGTCTCGGATAATCTTTGCTTTTCATATTTCTGTTTTTCTGATGATTTTTCATTTATTTCATCTTTTGAATATTTTAGGTTGTCATTTTGCAGTTTCTCTGATGATTTTGGTTTGTCATCTTCCTGGGTCTCAAATAATTGTGGCTTTTCATATATTTGTTTTTCCGAAGATTGTCCATTTATTTCGTTACCAGAATATTTTGGGTAGTTAGATTGGAGTTTCTCAAAAGATTTAGGTTTCTCATCTTTCAGTGCCTCAGATAAACGTTGCTTTTCATCTTTTTGTTTTTCTTTTGCTATGTCATTTATTTCATCTTTTGAATATTTTCGAGTATAAGTTTGCTGTTTCTCAACAGTTTTTGGTTTGTCATCTTTCACTATGTCAGATAATTGTGGTTTTTCAAATTTTTCTTTTTCTAAATGTTTATCATCTTCTGAATATTTTGTGACATAAGTTTGCAATTTGTCATCTTTTGGTGTATCAGATAATTGTGGCTTTTCACCCTTTTGATTTCTTAAACCATCTTTATTTTTCTCTTGTTTGTCTCTGTCAGAGCTTGTTGCCACGTCCCCTTCAGTAGTGAAAGGTTCTTCTTCATTTAGCTCTAATGGTTCATTTTTAAAACTAACAAATGGTTCATCAGGTATATGAGCAATTAGTTTTGCAGTGAGTTCTAGACTTTCTCTTGTTTTCGATTTCTTCTTCTTTTCTTTCACTTTGTCAGAGATTGTATCTTCATCTTTCTCAGATATTGAACTATCTTTTTCTTTTAAGTTTAATGGTTCATTCAAAGAAGTAACAATTGGTTCAGCTGGTATATTAGCAGTAGGTTTTTCAGTGGGTTCTAGACTTTCTCTTGTTTTCGATTTCCTCTTCTTTTCTTTCAGTTTGTCAGAAATTGTATCTTCATCTTTCTCAGATATTGAACTATCTTGTTCTTTTAGGTTTAATGGTTCATTTATAGAACTAACAATTGGTTCACCTGGTATATTAGCAGTAGGTTTTTCAGTGGGTTCTAGACTTTCTCTTGTTTTCGATTTCCTCTTCTTTTCTTTCACTTTGTCAGAGATTGTATCTTCATCTTTCTCAGAAATTGAACTATCTTTTTCTTTTAAGTTTAATGGTTCATTTGTAGAACTAACAATTGGTTCACCTGGTATATTAGCAGTAGGTTTTTCAGTGGGTTCTAGACTTTCTCTTGTTTTCGATTTCCTCTTCTTTTCTTTCACTTTGTCAGAGATTGTATCTTCATCTTTCTCAGAAATTGAACTATCTTGTTCTTTTAGGTTTAATGGTTCATTAGTAGAACTAATTACTGGTTCATCTTGTAATTTAGCAGTAGGTTTTTCAGTTAATTCTAGACTTCCCATTGTTTTCGATCTTCTCGACGTTTCTTTCACTTTGTCAGAGATTGTAACTTCATCTTTCTCAGATATTGAACTATCTTTTTCTTTTAAGTTTAATGGTTCATTCAAAGAAGTAACAATTGGTTCAGCTGGTATATTAGCAGTAGGTTTTTCAGTGGGTTCTAGACTTTCTCTTGTTTTCGATTTCCTCTTCTTTTCTTTCACTTTGTCAGAGATTGTATCTTCATCTTTCTCAGAAATTGAACTATCTTGTTCTTTAAAGTTTAATGGTTCATTTGTAGAACTAACAATTGGTTCACCTGGTATATTAGCAGTAGGTTTTTCAGTGAGTTCTAGACTTTCTCTTGTTTTCGATTTCCTCTTCTTTTCTTTCACTTTGTCAGAGATTGTATCTTCATCTTTCTCAGAAATTGAACTATCTTGTTCTTTAAAGTTTAATGGTTCATTTGTAGAACTAACAATTGGTTCACCTGGTATATTAGCAGTAGGTTTTTCAGTGGGTTCTAGACTTTCTCTTGTTTTCGATTTCCTCTTCTTTTCTTTCAGTTTGTCAGAAATTGTATCTTCATCTTTCTCAGATATTGAATTATCTTTTTCTTTTAGGTTTAATGGTTCATTTATAGAACTAACAATTGGTTCACCTGGTATATTAGCAGTAGGTTTTTCAGTGGGTTCTAGACTTTCTCTTGTTTTCGATTTCCTCTTCTTTTCTTTCACTTTGTCAGAGATTGTATCTTCATCTTTCTCAGATATTGAACTATCTTGTTCTTTTAGGTTTAATGGTTCATTCAAAGAAGTAACAATTGGTTCAGCTGGTATATTAGCAGTAGGTTTTTCAGTGGGTTCTAGACTTTCTCTTGTTTTCGATTTCCTCTTCTTTTCTTTCAGTTTGTCAGAAATTGTATCTTCATCTTTCTCAGATATTGAACTATCTTGTTCTTTTAGGTTTAATGGTTCATTTATAGAACTAACAATTGGTTCACCTGGTATATTAGCAGTAGGTTTTTCAGTGGGTTCTAGACTTTCTCTTGTTTTCGATTTCCTCTTCTTTTCTTTCACTTTGTCAGAGATTGTATCTTCATCTTTCTCAGAAATTGAACTATCTTGTTCTTTAAAGTTTAATGGTTCATTTGTAGAACTAACAATTGGTTCACCTGGTATATTAGCAGTAGGTTTTTCAGTGGGTTCTAGACTTTCTCTTGTTTTCGATTTCCTCTTCTTTTCTTTCACTTTGTCAGAGATTTTATCTTCATCTTTCTCAGAAATTGAACTATCTTGTTCTTTTAGGTTTAATGGTTCATTTGTAGAACTAATTACTGATTCATCTTGTAATTTAGCAGTAGGTTTTTCAGTTAATTCTAGACTTCCCATTGTTTTCGATCTTCTCGACGTTTCTTTCACTTTGTCAGAGATTGTAACTTCATCTTTCTCAGATATTGAACTATCTTTTTCTTTTAAGTTTAATGGTTCATTCAAAGAAGTAACAATTGGTTCAGCTGGTATATTAGCAGTAGGTTTTTCAGTGGGTTCTAGACTTTCTCTTGTTTTCGATTTCCTCTTCTTTTCTTTCAGTTTGTCAGAAATTGTATCTTCATCTTTCTCAGATATTGAACTATCTTGTTCCTTTAGGTTTAATGGTTCATTTATATAACTAACAATTGGTTCACCTGGTATATTAGCAGTAGGTTTTTCAGTGGGTTCTAGACTTTCTCTTGTTTTCGATTTCCTCTTCTTTTCTTTCACTTTCTCAGAGATTGTATCTTCATCTTTCTCAGAAATTGAACTATCTTGTTCTTTAAAGTTTAATGGTTCATTTGTAGAACTAACAATTGGTTCACCTGGTATATTAGCAGTAGGTTTTTCAGTGGGTTCTAGACTTTCTCTTGTTTTCGATTTCCTCTTCTTTTCTTTCACTTTGTCAGAGATTGTATCTTCATCTTTCTCAGAAATTGAACTATCTTGTTCTTTTAGGTTTAATAGTTCATTTGTAGAACTAATTACTGGTTCATCTTGTAATTTAGCAGTAGGTTTTTCAGTTAATTCTAGACTTCCCATTGTTTTCGATCTTCTCGACGTTTCTTTCACTTTGTCAGAGACTGTAACTTCATCTTTCTCAGATATTGAACTATCTTTTTCTTTTAAGTTTAATGGTTCATTCAAAGAAGTAACAATTGGTTCAGCTGGTATATTAGCAGTAGGTTTTTTAGTGGGTTCTAGACTTTCTCTTGTTTTCGATTTCCTCTTCTTTTCTTTCAGTTTGTCAGAAATTGTATCTTCATCTTTCTCAGATATTGAACTATCTTGTTCTTTTAGGTTTAATGGTTCATTTATAGAACTAACAATTGGTTCACCTGGTATATTAGCAGTAGGTTTTTCAGTGGGTTCTAGACTTTCTCTTGTTTTCGATTTCCTCTTCTTTTCTTTCACTTTGTCAGAGATTGTATCTTCATCTTTCTCAGAAATTGAACTATCTTGTTCTTTAAAGTTTAATGGTTCATTTGTAGAACTAACAATTGGTTCACCTGGTATATTAGCAGTAGGTTTTTCAGTGGGTTCTAGACTTTCTCTTGTTTTCGATTTCCTCTTCTTTTCTTTCACTTTGTCAGAGATTGTATCTTCATCTTTCTCAGAAATTGAACTATCTTGTTCTTTTAGGTTTAATGGTTCATTTGTAGAACTAATTACTGGTTCATCTTGTAATTTAGCAGTAGGTTTTTCAGTTAATTCTAGACTTCCTATTGTTTTCGATCTTCTCGACGTTTCTTTCACTTTGTCAGAGATTGTAACTTCATCTTTCTCAGATATTGAACTATCTTTTTCTTTTAAGTTTAATGGTTCATTCAAAGAAGTAACAATTGGTTCACCTGGTACTTTAGCAGTAGGTTTTTCAGTGGGTTCTAGACTTTCTCTTGTTTTCGATTTCCTCTTCTTTTCTTTCAGTTTGTCAGAAATGGTATCTTCATCTTTCTCAGATAGTGTACTGTCGTGTTCTTTTAGCTCTAATGGTTCATTAATAGAACTAATGATTGGTTCATCAGAGTGTACTTTTTCATCAGGTATATGAGCAGTCGTTTTCTCAGTGAGTTCTAGGTTTTCTTTAGTTCCCGATCTCCTCTTCTTTATTTTCACTACGTCAGAGATTGCATCTTCTTCAGCTTTCTCAGATATTGAACTTTCTTGTCCTTTTTGCTTTAATGGTTCATTTATTAAACTATTAACTTCATCAGCAGGGTGTGTTTTTTCATCAGATATATGAGCAGATGGTTTTTCAAGGTGTTCTAAACTTTCTTTTGTTGTTGTTTTCTGCTTTTTTTCTTTCACTTTGTCAGATATTTTATCATCTTCTTTCTCAGATATTGAACTTTCTTGTTCTTTTAGCTCTAATGCTTCATGTATAGAACTATGAATTGGTTCATCAGGATGTGTTTTTTCACCAGGTATATGAGCAGTAGGTTTTTCAGTGAGTTCTAGACTTTCTTTTGTTTTTGTTCTCCTGTTCTTATCTTTTACTTTGTCAGAGATAGTATCATCATCTTCCTCAGGTATTGAACTTTTTTCTTCTTTTAGCTCTAATGGTTCATTTATAGAACTAACAATTGGTTCATTAGGGTGTATTTTTTCATCAGATATAAGAGCAGTCGGTTTTTCAGTGAGTTCTAAACTTTCTTTTGTTTTGGTTCTCCTCTTCTTTTCTTTCACTTTGTCAGATATTGAATCTTTATCTTTCTCAGATATTGAACCGTCTTGTTCTTTTGGCTTGAATGGTTCATTCATTGAACTAACAATTTGATCATCTGGTTGTGGTTTTTCATCAGATATATGAGTAGTAGGTTTTTCAATGAGTTTAAAAGTTTCTTTTGTTTTTGGTCTTCGCTTCTTATCTTTCACTTTGTCGGAGATTGTATGTTCACCTTCTTCAGTTTTAAATGGTTCTTGGTCTGTTTGGTATAATCCTTCATTTAAAAAACTAAAGCTAAGTTCATTGGTTTGTGTTGCTTGATCATGTAATAGTGATGTCGGTTTTTCAATAAGTTGTAGACGTTCTCTAGTTTTTGTTCTCTCTATTTTTTCTTTCTCTTTGCCAGAGAATGGATCTTCATCCTTTTCAGATGTTGAACTTTTGTGTTCTTTTAGCTTTAATGGTTCATTTATTGAACTTTTAATTTTTTCAACAGGGTGTATTTTTTCATCAGGTGTATCAGCGGTCGGTTTTTCAGTGAGTTCTAGACTTTCTTTTGTTCTTGTTCTCCTCTTCTTTTCTTTCAATTTGTCAGAGATTGTGTCATTATCGTTTTCAGATATTAAACTTTCTTGTTCTTTTAGCTTTAATGGTTCATATTTAAAACTGGCAGGTGGTTCATCAGGATGTGTTTTTTCATCAGATATATGAGAAGTAGGTTTTTCAGTGATTTCTTGACTTTCTTTTGTTTTCGATTTTCTCTTCTTTTCTTTCACTTTGTCAGAGGTTATATCATCATCTTTCTCAGATATTGAACTTTTTTCTTCGTTTAACTCTAATGGTTCATTTATAGGATTAACAATTGGTTCATCAGGGTGTATTTTTTCACCAGGTATATGAGCAGTCGGTTTTTCATCGACCTCTAGACTTTCCTTTGTTTTTGATCTACTCTTCTTTTTCTTTACTTTGTCAGAGATTGTATCTTCATCTTTCTCAGATGTTGAACTGTCTTGTTCTTTTAGCTTTAATGGTTCATTTGTTGGACCAATAATTTGATCATCTAGGTGTGGATTTTCATAAGGTATATGAGCTATCGGTTTTTCAGTGAGCTCTAGACTTTCTTTTGCTTTTGTTCTCCTCTTCTTTTCTTTCACCTTGTCAGATATTGTATCATCATCCGTTTCAGATTTCAAACTATCTTGTTCTTTTAGATTTATTGGTTCATATTTAGAACCAACATTCGATTCATCAGGGTGTATTTTTTCACCAGGTATATGAGCTGTCAGTTTTTCAGTGAGCTCTAGACTTTCTTTTGTTTTTGTTCTCCTCTTTTTTTCTTTCACTTTGTCAGATATTGTATCTTCTTCTTTCTCAGATATTGAACTTTCTTGTTCTTTTAGGTTTAATGCGTCATGTATAGAAGTAACAATTTGTTCATCAGGATGTGTTTTTTCATCAGGCATATGAGCTGTCGAGGTTTCAGTGAGCTCTAGATGTTCCATTGTTTTTGATCTACTCTTCTTATCTTTCACTGTGTCAGAGATTGTATTATCATACATTTTAGATATTGATCTCTCTTGTTCTTTTAGCTGTAATGGTTCATATTCAGAACCAACAATTGATTCATCAGGGTTTGTTTTTTCATCAGGTATATAAACAGTAGGTTTATCAGTAAGTTCTAGACTTTCTTTTGTTTTTGTTTTCCTCTTCTTTCCTTTCACCTTGTCAGAGATTGTATCATCATCCTTTTTAGATATTGAACTTTCTTGTTCTTTTAGATTTATTGGTTCATGTTTAGAACCAACATTCGATTCATCAGGGTTTGTTTCTCCATCAGATATATGAGTAGTAGGTATTTCAGTGATTTCTTGACTTTCTTTTGTTTTTTCTTTTTTTTTCTTTTCTTTTACTTTGCCAGAGATTGTATCTTCGTCTTTTTCAGATATTGAACTGCCTTGTTCTTTTAGCTTGAACGGTTCATTCATTGAACTAATAATTTGTTTATCAGGTGTATGAGCAGTGAGTTCTAGACTTTCTCTTTTTTTTGTTTTTCTCTGTTTGTCGTTTACTTTGTCGGAGATTGTATCTTCAAATTCTTCGGTTTTAAATGGTTCTTGGTCTGTTTGATGTAATGTTTCATTTACAAAACTAAAGCTTAGTTCTTTGGTTTGTGTTGCTTCATCATGTAGTAGTGATGTCGGCTTTTCAATATTTTCTAAACCTTCTCTAGTTTTTGCTCTTAATTTTTTTTCTTTTACTTTGTCAGAGGTTGTATCATTTTCTTTATCAGATATTGAACTTTTTTGTTTATTTTGCTGTAATCGTTCATTTATTGAACTAACAGTTTGCTCATCAGGGTGTGTTTTTTCATCAGGTATATGAGCTGTCAGTTTTTCGATGAGTTCTAGGTTTTCACTTGTTCTTGTTCTCCTCTTGTTTTCTTTCACTTTGTCAGAGATTGTATCCTTATCTTTGTCAGATATTGAATTTTCTTGTTCTTTTAGCTTTAAGGGGTCGTTTATTGAACTAACAATTTGTTCATTGAGCTGTGTTTTATCATCAGGTACATGAGCAGTTGGTTTTTCAGTGAGTTCTAAACTTTCTTTTTTTTTCGTTCTCTTGTTTTTTTCTTTCAATTTGTCTGAGATTGTATCTTCATCTTTTTCAGATATTGAACTTTCTTGTTCTTTTATGTTTAGCGTTTCATTTATAGAACAAATAATTTGTTCATTGGGCTGTGTTTTTTCATCCGGTACATTAGTAGTCAGTTTTTCATTGAGTTGTAAACTTTCTTTTTTTTTCGTCTGTTCATATTCTTTTTGGCGTAATGGTTCATTCACAGAACTGAAGCTAATATCATTGGGTTGTGTTTTTTCATCAGGTACTAAAGCTGTCGGTTTTTTATTGATTTGTAAACTTTCTCTTGTTTTCGTTCCCATCTTCTTCTCCTTTAATTTGTCAGAGATTGTATCTTCATCTTTCTGCGATATTAAAGGTTCTTGTTCATTTGGCTTAAATGGTTTGTATGTAGAACTATCAATTTGTTTATTTGCTTGTTTTGTTTCATCAGATAAAAGAACGTTTGGTTGTTCAGTGATTTCTAGAGTTTGTATAGTTTCTGGTTTCATTTTGGCTTTGACTTTGTCAGAGATATTATCTGTATCCTTCTCCGAACTCAAACGATCTTGTTCTTTTAGCTGTAATGTTTTATTTATAGAACTAACAATTCGTTCATTAGCTTGAGTTTTTTTATCTGGTACAAAAGTTGTTGATGTGTTAGTTAGTTCTGGATTTTCTTTTGTTTCCTTTCCCCTTTTCTTTTCATCCTCTTTGTCAGAGATTGTGTCTTCATTTTGCTGTGATAATAATGGTTCTTGTTTTTCTAGCCTTACTTTTTCTTTTGTAGAACTAACTATTTGTTCAATTTGTTGCGTTTTTTCATTACGTACATGAGCAGTCGGTTTATTAGTGATTTCTAGACTTTCTTTTGTTTTTGTTCTTCTCTTTTTTTCTTTGACTTTGTCAGAGTTTGTATCTTCATCTTTCTTTGATCTCAGAGGTTCTTGTTGTTCAGTTACTTTCAATGTTTCAGTTATAGAACTAACAATTTGTTCATCGGCTTGTGTTGATTTATCAGATACAAGAGCTGTTGGTGTGCCAGTGAGTTCTAGAATTTCTTTCGTTTTCTTTTTCTTCTTTTCTTTTTCTTTGACAGAGATTGTTTCTTCATCTGTCTCTGATATTAAAAATTTTTGTTCTGTTAGCTTTAGTGGTTCATTTTTAGATCTAGCAGTTTTTTCATTGGCGTGTGTTGTTTTATCAGTTACTAGAGCTGATGGTGTACCAGTGAGTTCAAGAATTTCTTTCGTTTTCTTTTTCTTCTTCTCTTTCACTTTGACGGAGATTGTTTCTTCATCTTCCTCGGATATTAAATATTCTTGGTCTGGTAGTTTTAATGGTTCATTTACAGAACTAACAATTTCTTCATTTTGATTTTTTTTTCCATCAGGTACATGAGCAGTCGGTTGTTTTGTTTGTTCTAGACTTTCTTTCGTTTTCTTTCTTTTCTTTTCTTTTACTTTGTCAGAGATTGTATCTTCATCTTTTTCTGTTCCTAAAGGTTTCTGTTCTCTTTGCTGTAATGGTTCATTTATAGAATTAATTCTATGTTCATGTGTTTTTTCATCAGGTACCAAGGTTGTCGGTTTTTCATTGGTTTGTAAACTTTCTCTCATTTTCATTCTCCTCTTCTTTTCCTTCACATGGTCAGAGATTGTATCTTCATCTTTCTCTGATATTATCGGTTCTTGTTCTTTTAGCGGCAATGGTTCATCTTTAAAACTAGCAATTTGTTCATTGGGAAGTATTTTTTCATCAGGTACATGAGCAGTAGGTTTCTCAGTGAGTTCTAGACTTTCTATTGTTTTTGTTCTCCTCTTTGTTTGTTTCACTTTGTCAGAGAGCGTATCTTCATCTTTTTCCATTCTTGAAGGTTTTTGTTCTTGTTGCTGTAATGGTTCATTTATAGAACTCAAGGAATATGCATTGGGTTGAGTGTTTTCATCAGGTACTAAAGCTGTCGGTTTCTCAATAATGTGTAAACTTTCTCTGGTTTTTGTTTTCCGCTTCTTTTCCTTCATTTTGTCAGAAATTGTATCTTCATCTTTCTCTGGTATTAAAGGTTCTTGTTCTTTTAACATAAATGGTTCATGTAAAGAACTACCAGTTTTTTCATTGGCTTGTTTTTTATTATCAGGTAAAAGAGTTTCCGGTTTTTCAGTGATTTCTAGGCTTTCTTTCGGTTTCGTTCTTCTCTTCTTTTCTTTGACTTTGTCAGAAAATGAATCTTCATCATTCTCCGATATTAAACTTTCTTGTTCTTTTAGCTTTATTGGTTCATTTATTGAACTAACAAGTTGTTCATTAGGGTGTGTTTTGTCATCAGGTAAATGAGCAGTCGGTTTTTCAGTGAGTTCTAGACTTTCTGTTGTTTTTGTTCTCCTCTTCTTTTCTTTTACTTTGTCAGAGATTGTCTCTTCATCTTTCTCTGATATTGAACTTTCTTGTTCTGTTAGCTTTAATGGTTCATTTATTGAACTACTAATTTGTTCATTAGGGTGTGTTTTTTCATCAGGTATATGAGTAGTAGGTTTTTCAGTGAGTTCTAGACTTTCTGTTGTTTTTTTTCTCCTCTTCTTTTCTTTCACTTTGTCAGAGATTGTCTCTTCATCTTTCTCTGAAATTGAACTTTCTTGTTCTTTAAGCTTTAATGGTTCATTTATTGAACTAACAAGTTGTTCATCAGGGGGTGTATTTTCATCAGGTATAAGAGCAGTTGGTTTTTCAGTGAGTTCTAAACTTTCTGTTGTTTTTGTTCTCCTTTTCTTTTCTTTCACTTTGTCAGAGATTGTATCTTCATCTTTCTCTGAAATTGAACTTTCTTGTTCATTTAGCTTTAATGGTTCCTTTATTGAACTAACAATTTGTTCATCAGGTAGTGTTTTTTCATCAGGTATATGTGTAGTCGGTTTTTCAGTGAGTTCTAGACTTTCTGTTTTTATTCTCCTCTTCTTTTCTTTCACTTTGTCAGAGATTGTATCTTCATCTTTCTCTGAAATTGAACTTTCTTGTTCTTTTAGCTTTAATGGTTCCTTTATTGAACTAACGATTTGTTCATCAAGGTGTGTTTTTTCATCAGGTATAAAGACAGTCGGTTTTTCAGTGAGTTCTAGACTTTTTGTTTTTGTTCTCCTCTTCTTTTCTTTCACTTTGTCAGAGATTGTATCTTCATCTTTCTCTGAAATTGAACTTTCTTGTTCATTTAGCTTTAATGGTTCCATTATTGAACTAACAATTTGTTCATCAGGGAGTGTTTTTTCATCAGGTATATGTGTAGTCCGTTTTTCAGTGAGTTCTAGGCTTTTTGTTTTTGTTCTCCTCTTCTTTTCTTTCACTTTGTCAGATATTGTATCTTCATCTTTCTCTGAAATTGAACTTTCTTGTTCATTTAGCTTTAATGGTTCCTTTATTGAACTAACAATTTGTTCATCAGGGAGTGTTTTTTCATCAGGTATATGTGTAGTCGGTTTTTCAGTGAGTTCTAGATTTTTTGTTTTTGTTCTCCTCTTCTTTTCTTTCACTTTGTCAGAGATTGTATCTTCATCTTTCTCTGAAATTGAACTTTCTTGTTCATTTAGCTTTAATGGTTCCTTTATTGAACTAACGATTTGTTCATCAGGTAGTGTTTTTTCATCAGGTATATGTGTAGTTGGTTTTTCAGTGAGTTCTAGACTTTTTGTTTTTGTTCTCCTCTTCTTTTCTTTCACTTTGTCAGAGATTGTATCTTCATCTTTCTCTGAAATTGAACTTTCTTGTTCATTTAGCTTTAATGGTTCCTTTATTGAACTAACAATTTGTTCATCAGGGAGTGTTTTTTCATCAGGTATATGTGTAGTCGGTTTTTCAGTGAGTTCTAGACTTTTTGTTTTTGTTCTCCTCTTCTTTTCTTTCACTTTGTCAGATATTGTATCTTCATCTTTCTCTGAAATTGAACTTTCTTGTTCATTTAGCTTTAATGGTTCCTTTATTGAACTAACGATTTGTTCATCAGGGAGTGTTTTTTCATCAGGTATATGTGTAGTTGGTTTTTCAGTGAGTTCTAGACTTTTTGTTTTTGTTCTCCTCTTCTTTTCTTTCACTTTGTCAGAGATTGTATCTTCATCATTCTCTGAAATTGAACTTTCTTGTTCATTTAGCTTTAATGGTTCATTTATTGAACTAAAAATTTGTTCATTAGGGTGTGTTTTTTCATCAGGTATATGAGTAGTTGGTTTTTCAGTGAGTTCTAGACTTTTTGTTTTTGTTCTCCTTTTCTTTTCTTTCACTTTGTCAGAGATTGTATCTTCATCTTTCTCTGAAATTGAACTTTCTTGTTCATTTAGCTTTAATGGTTCCGTTATTGATCTAACAAGTTGTTCATCAGGGGGTGTTTTTTCATCAGTTATAAGAGCAGTTGGTTTTTCAGTGAGTTCTAGACTTTCTGTTGTTTTTGTTCTCCTCTTCTTTTCTTTCACTTTGTCAGAGATTGTATCTTCATCTTTCTCTGAAATTGAACTTTCTTGTTCATTTAGCTTTAATGGTTCCTTTATTGAACTAACAATTTGTTCATCAGGTAGTCTTTTTTCATCAGGTATATGTGTAGTCGGTTTTTCAGTGAGTTCTAGACTTTTTGTTTTTATTCTCCTCTTCTTTTCTTTCACTTTGTCAGAGATTGTATCTTCATCTTTCTCTGAAATTGAACTTTCTTGTTCTTTTAGCTTTAATGGTTCCTTTATTGAACTAACGATTTGTTCATCAAGGTGTGTTTTTTCATCAGGTATAAAGACAGTCGGTTTTTCAGTGAGTTCTAGACTTTTTGTTTTTGTTCTCCTCTTCTTTTCTTTCACTTTGTCAGAGATTGTATCTTCATCTTTCTCTGAAATTGAACTTTCTTGTTCATTTAGCTTTAATGGTTCCTTTATTGAACTAACAATTTGTTCACCAGGGAGTGTTTTTTCATCAGATATATGTGTAGTCGGTTTTGCAGTGAGTTCTAGACTTTTGGTTTTTGTTCTCCTCTTCTTTTCTTTCACTTTGTCAGATATTGTATCTTCATCTTTCTCTGAAATTGAACTTTCTTGTTCATTTAGCTTTAATGGTTCCTTTATTGAATTTACAATTTGTTCATCAGGGAGTGTTTTTTCATCAGGTATATGTGTAGTCGGTTTTTCAGTGAGTTCTAGACTTTTTGTTTTTGATCTCCTCTTCTTTTCTTTCACTTTGTCAGAGATTGTATCTTCATCTTTCTCTGAAATTGAACTTTCTTGTTTATTTAGCTTTAATGGTTCCTTTATTGAACTAACGATTTGTTCATCAGGGAGTGTTTTTTCATCAGGTATATGTGTAGTTGGTTTTTCAGTTAGTTCTAGACTTTTTGTTTTTGTTCTCCTCGTCTTTTCTTTCACTTTGTCAGAGATTGTATCTTCATCTTTCTCTGAAATTGAACTTTCTTGTTCATTTAGCTTTAATGGTTCCTTTATTGAACTAACAATTTGTTCATCAGGGAGTGTTTTTTCATCAGGTATATGTGTAGTCGGTTTTTCAGTGAGTTCTAGACTTTTTGTTTTTGTTCTCCTCTTCTTTTCTTTCACTTTGTCAGAGATTGTATCTTCATCTTTCTCTGAAATTGAACTTTCTTGTTCATTTAGCTTTAATGGTTCCATTATTGAACTAACAATTTGTTCATCAGGGTGTGTTTTTTCATCAGGTATATGTGTAGTCGGTTTTTCAGTGAGTTCTAGACTTTTTGTTTTAGTTCTCCTCTTCTTTTCTTTTACTTTGTCTGAAATTGTATCTTCATCTTTCTCTGAAATTGAACTTTCTTGTTCATTTAGCTTTAATGGTTCATTTATTGAACTAACAAGTTGTTCACCAGGGTGTGTTTTTTCGTCAGGTAAATGATTAGTCGGTTTTTCAGTGAGTTCTAGACTTTCTGTTGTTTTTGTTCTCTTCTTCTTTTTACTTTTCACTTTGTCAGAGGTTGTATCTTCATCTTTCTCTGAAATTGAACTTTCTTGTTCATTTAGCTTTAATGGTTCATTTATTGAACTAACAAGTTGTTCAGCAGGGTTTGTTTTTTCGTCAGGTAAATGATTAGTCGGTTTTTCAGTGAGTTCTAGACTTTTTGTTTTTGTTCTCCTCTTCTTTTCTTTCACTTTGTCAGAGATTGTATCTTCATCTTTCTCTGAAATTGAACTTTCTTGTTCATTTAGCTTTAATGGTTCCTTTATTGAACTAACGATTTGTTCATCAGGGAGTGTTTTTTCATCAGGTATATGTGTAGTTGGTTTTTCAGTGAGTTCTAGACTTTTGGTTTTTGTTCTCCTCTTCTTTTCTTTCACTTTGTCAGATATTGTATCTTCATCTTTCTCTGAAATTGAACTTTCTTGTTCATTTAGCTTTAATGGTTCCTTTATTGAACTAACAAGTTGTTCAGCAGGGTGTGTTTTTTCATCAGGTAAATGATTAGTCGGTTTTTCAGTGAGTTCTAGACTTTCTGTTGTTTTTGTTCTCTTCTTCTTTTTACTTTTCACTTTGTCAGAGATTGTATCTTCATCTTTCTCTGAAATTGAACTTTCTTGTTCATTTAGCTTTAATGGTTCATTTATTGAACAAACAAGTTGTTCATCAGGGTGTGTTTTTTCATCAGGTAAATGCGCAGTCGGTTTTTCAGTGAGTTCCAGACTTTCTGTTTTTTTTGTTCTCCTCTTCTTTTCTTTTACTTTGTCAGAGTTTGTATCTTCATCATTCTCTGAAATTGAACTTTCTTGTTCATTTAGCTTTAATGGTTCATTTATTGAACTAAAAATTTGTTCATTAGGGTGTGTTTTTTCATCAGGTATATGAGTAGTTGGTTTTTCAGTGAGTTCTAGACTTTTTGTTTTTGTTCTCCTCTTCTTTTCTTTCACTTTGTCAGAGATTGTATCTTCATCTTTCTCTGAAATTGAACTTTCTTTTTCTTTTAGCTTTAATGGTTCATTTATTGAACTAACAAGTTGTTCATTATTGTGTGTTTTTTCATTAGGTTTAAGAGCAGTTGGTTTTTCTGAGAGTTCTAGACTTCCCTTTTTGTTTTCTTTTACCTTGTCAGAAATTGTATCTTCAACTTTTCCTGTTCTGGAAGGTTCTTTTTTTTCTTTTAGCTGTAGTGGTTCATGTATATTACTTGCAATTTGATTGTTTGGTTGTGTCTTTACATCAGGGATTAGTGCTGTCTGTTTTTCAGTGAATTCTTGACTTACTCTCATTTTTGTTTGCATTTTCTTTTCTTTTACTTTGTCAGAGTATGTTTCTTCAGTTTTTTCTGTTTTTATAGGTTCTTGTTCTTTTGGCTGTAATAGTTTATTTAACGAACTGAAAACTGGTTCATTTGGTTGTGTTGTTTCATCGGGTACAATTGCTTCTGGTTTTTCAGCGAGTTCTAAACTTAGTTTCTTTTTCATTTTGGTTATCTTTTCCTTAAAGTCTTCACCGATTGTATTTTCATCTATTTCCGTTCCGTAAGGTTCTTCTTCTTCTTTATGTTGTAAAGGTTTGTTTATAGGACTAACAGTTAGTTCAGTGTGTTGTGGTTTTCCATCTTGTAAAGTAGTTGTAGATTTTTCTGTGGATTCTTGACTTTCTTTATTCTCTGTGTTAGAGGTTGTTTCTTGTACTATCTCTGTTTTGGAATCTTCTTTTTCTTTTTCCAGTAAACGATCATTTGTAGGGTTAACAATTTGATCAGTGTGTTGTGTATTTTCATCCAGAATAGTAGCTGTAGATTCTTCAGTGGGTTCAAGCTGTTCTTTATTTTCTGTGCAAGAGGTTGTTTCCTGAACGTTTTCTTTTATAGAAGCTACTTCTTTCATGGTAGGTTTGTCTTCTGTTGGCTGTAAATTTTCATTTATACGATTAACAATTTGTTCAGTTCTTTGTGCTTTTCCATCAGGTATGGTTGCTGTAGGATTTTCAGTGGATTCTAGACTTTCATTGTTTGCTGTGTGAGAAGTTGGTTCCTGAACTTTCTCTTTTATGGAAGATTCTTCTTCTTTTTGTTGTAAATGTTCATTTATTAGACTAACAATTGGTTCTATACGTTGTGGTTTTTCATCCGGTATGGTAACTGAAAATTGTTTAGTGGATTCTAGACTTTCTTTATCCTTTGTTTGAGAAGTTGCTACGTGAAGTTTCTCTTTCATTGAAGGTACTTCTTTTTGCTGTGAACTTTCACTTATCAGACTAACAGTTGGTTTAGTGCCTTGTGTTTCTTCATCTAGTATTGTAGGTGTAGATTGTTCAGTGAATTCTAGATTGTCTTTATTCGTTGTATCCTGAACTTTCTCTTTCATGGAAGGTTCTTCTTCTTTTTTCTGTGACATTTCACTTATTAGACTAACAATTGGTTCAGTGCCTTGTGTTTCTTCATCTGGTATTGTAGCTGTAGATTGTTCAGTGGATTCTAGACTTTCTTCATTTGTTGTGTGAGAAGTTGTATCCTGAGCTTCCTCTTTTATGGAAGGTTCTTTTTTTTGCTGTAAACATGCATTTATTAGACTGACAATTGTTTGAGTGCCTTGTGTTTCTTTATCTGGTATTGTAGGTGTAGATTGTTCAGTGGATTCTAGACTTTCTTCATTCTTTGTGTGAAAAGTTGTATCCTGAGCTTCCTCTTTAATGGAAGGTTCATCTTCTTTTAGCTGTAAATGTTCGTTTATAGTACTAACAATTGGTTCAGTGCCTTGTGTTTTGTCATCCTGTATTGTAGATGTAGATTGTTCAGTGGATTCTAGACTTTCTTTATTCGTTGTGTGAGAAGTTGTTTCCTGAACTTTTTCTTTCATAGATAGTGTTTCTTCTTTTTGCTGTAAACGTTCATTTATAGTACTAACAATTGGTTCAGTGCCTTGTGTTTTGTCATCCTGTATTGTAGTTGTAGATTGTTCAGTGGATTCTAGACTTTCTTTATTCGTTGTGTGAGAAGTTGTGTCCTGAACTTTCTCTTTCATGGAAGGTTCTTCTTCTTTTTTCTGTGGCCTTTCACTTATTAGACTAACAATTGGTTCAGTGCCTTGTGTTTTGTCATCCTGTATTGTAGATGTAGATTGTTCAGTGGATTCTAGACTTTCTTTATTCGTTGTGTGAGAAGTTGTGTCCTGAACTTTCTCTTTCATGGAAGGTTCTTCTTCTTTTTGCTGTAAATTTTCTTTTATAGTACTAACAATTGGTTCAATGCCTCGTGTTTTTTCATCCGGTATTGTAGCTGTAGATTGTTCAGTGGATTCTAGACTTTCTTCATTTGTTGTGTGAGAAGTTGTGTCCTGAACTTTCTCTTCCATGGAAGGTTCTTCTTCTTTTTTCTGTGGCCTTTCACTTATTAGACTAACAATTGGTTCAGTGCCTCGTGTTTCTTCATCTGGTATTGTAGCTGAAGATTGTTCAGTGGATTCTAGACTTTCTTTATTTATTGTGTGAGAAGTTGTTTCGTGAAATTTCTTTTTCATGGATGGTTCTTCTTCTTTTTGCTGTAAATTTTCTTTTATAGTACTAACAATTGGTTCAATGCCTCGTGTTTTTTCATCCGGTATTGTAGCTGTAGATTGTTCAGTGGATTCTAGACTTTCTTCATTTGTTGTGTGAGAAGCTGTATCCTGAGCTTCCTCTTTTATGGAAGGTTCATCTTCTTTTTGTTGTAAATGTTCGTTTATAGTACTAACAACTGGTTTAGTGCCTTGTGTTTCTTCATCCTGTATTGTAGATGTAGATTGTTCAGTGGATTCTAGACTTTCTTTATTCGTTGTGTGAGAAGTTGTTTCCCGAACTTTTTCTTTCATAGATAGTTTTTCTTCTTTTTGCTGTAAATGTTCGTTTATAGTACTAACAATTGGTTCAGTGCCTTGTGTTTTGTCATCCTGTATTGTAGATGTAGATTGTTGAGTGGATTCCAGACTTTCTGTATTCGTTGTGTGAGAAGATGTGTCCTTAACTTTCTCTTTCATGGAAGGGTCTTCTTCTTTTTTCTGTGGCCTTTCACTTATTAGACTAACAATTGGTTCAGTGCCTTGTGTTTCTTCATCTGTTATTGTAGCTGTAGATTGTTCAGTGGATTCTAGACTTTCTTCATTCGTTGTGTGAGAAGTTGTATCCTGAACTTTTTCTTTCATAGATAGTTTTTCTTCTTTTTGCTGTAAATGTTTGTTTATAGTACTAGCTATTGGTTCAGTGCCTTGTGTTTCTTCATCCTGTATTGTAGATGTAGATTGTTTAGTGGATTCTAGACTACCTTTATTCGTTGTGTGAGAAGTTTTTTCTTGAATTTTCTCTTTTATGAAAGGTTCTTCTTTTTGCTGTAAACGTTCATTTATTAGACTGACAATTGTTTGAGTGCCTTGTGTTTCTTTATTTGCTGTGTAAGAGATTGTTTCTGTTTCTTTCTGTTTTGAGGAAGGTGTTTCTGTTTTCTGAAAAGGTTCAATCATAAGGTTACCAATTTGTTCAGTGGGTTGGTTTTTTTCATCTGGTATAGAATCCGTCGGTTTTTCAGTGTGTTGTAGACTGTCTTGTTTTTCTTTTTCTGAAAATGTTTTTTGATCTTTCTGAGTGTTGGAAGGTTCTTCTTTTTTTTGTTGAAAAGGTTCATTTATAGAAGTTACAATTTTTTCAGAGAGTTGCGTTACTTCATTTGGTATAAATGTTGGCAGTTTTTTCATTGGTTCTTGATTTTCTCTTTTCTCTTTGGCAGAGATTGTTCCTTGATCTTTCTCTTTTCCTGAATGTTCTTTTTCTTGTAGTTTTAAAGGTTCATATGTAGAACTAACCATTTTTTTAGTTGGTTCGGTTTTTTCATCGGCTGTAGAAGCTCTGGGTTCTGAATTGTTCTGTATGTCAGGGAATGATTCTCTATCAGTTTGTTTTATAGAAGTTTCATCATTTTTCTGGTCAGAAGTTTTATTTGTTGTATTACCAGTTGCTTCAGTAGTTTCTGTTTTTACATTTTTATTTCTTTCAGAATCATCTGGATATTCTATTATTGGTTTTACGGGGATTAGTTCTACGTTATTCTGATTTTCATGAGTTTTTTTTTTATGTCGATCAGAAAGTTTATTAACAAGATAGTAAATTTGTTCTGTGTGTCTAGTTTGTCTACCTGTATCATCTGTTTCAAACGTTTTTTCTATGGATTCTGAATTTTCATTTTTCTGTATTTCAAAAGGTTTTTCTCCCCCCTTTTCTTGTTTATAAGGAAATTTTGAGTTCTCATTTTTCTGTTTATCTAAAGCTGTTGTTTTTTTATTTTGTTCTAATTTTGATTCATCTACCCCATTTGTAGGTTTAATAAATATTCTTTTATCTTCTTGGGTTTTCTTGTGTAAATTTTTATTGTCAGATGCAGATGGTCTTTTATTTGTGTCATTTTCTTGTACAGTTTTATTTTTGTGGTTCGGGGATGTTTTATTTTCATCTGTACTGTATTCAGATTGTTTTTTCGGTTCAGTATCAGGTTCTGCTTTGAAGCTGTCCTTTTCAGATGATTCTTCTTTTGAGTCATCTGTTTTTACATTCTTTTTATTGTTTTCTTCTGTTTGTGGATCATCTTCTGTCTGATCTTTAGTATCAGTTTGTGTAGTAGAAGAACATAATGATGTTCTTCTACTTTCACATATTGAATCTGTTTCTTTATCCGTTTGAGAGCCAATATCAAATTTGTCAGGTTCATTTTTACGTTTTTTAGATTTAGGTTTTTTCGTATTATCTTCTGTCTGTGAGAAACAATCTACAAATGTTTTTGTTTGTTGGTCTGTTTGTGTGGAGGAACTTGTTGAACTTATTGAACTTGTTGAACTTCTTCTACTACTGTTACTATTCCTTCTAAAAATTGATCCTAACGACTTGGGCATATCTTCAGTTTTTCTATGCCATTGATCTGCTTAATATTTCTTTTATTTTTCAGTACTGTATTTAACTTATTTTATATAAAAACAAAGAACTTATTACAGTAAATAAAAAATGTCTTTTAATTAACTAAAAATTTGAAACTACTCTTGTTTTATGTGTATGTATTTTACGTAATATCTAATGTGGAAATAAAAAAAAGACAATTTGTGCTTACATGTTGAACGTTATTTTAATTTTAATACTTATGTATTGTTATATTCCTGCTTTAACTGTAGTAAATGTATTCTCCTCATTTTGCACGTTCTTTATAAATGTTATTAAAATTTACATCTCTTATTAACGTTTCCATTTTTGTTGACTTATGTTTCACTTTGTTTTGAACTTGGCAGAAAGCCAAGAACAGCTGAGTATTACTGAAGTAAGTTAGTTTTGTTGATGTTTTTCTATTCTCACATTTTGAATGTTTTTATTTATTAATATTTATTTATTTATTTAAAATTTTAATCCATACAAAACTGAAAAAGAGTGTAGGATAAGTCAGTATCAAAACATTTTATCTCTTAAAAAGAAACATCAAATAAAACAAATTGTCAACATCAGTCACATAAATAAAAAAAATAAACAATCATTATACAATACAAAACACAAAAATTTAGACTCCACCATTTATAAATTCCTTAAATGTATAATACAACTTATCGATTAGGTAAGGCTTTAAATCTTTTCTTATATTAAATCAAAAATAACCTTTGTGGAAGATGGAACATCAATTTTGATCCAGTATATGATGGTTTTTTTTTCTTAGAGAGACAATCTATGAAACTCGGCAGTCAGAACGGTGCCTTCTTGTGTGATAGCCATGAGGCTTTACTATCAAAGCATCATGTTTGACTGACTTGGCCCACAGAACAGATTTCATAATGAATATCGGTTGTTACGGTCATTTATAGTACATAAAACAACCGATAACCTATTCATTTATTGTTCATCATTTATTGTTATTTTAACGAGTGTTTTATTAAGGACGCAACCCTGATTATATAGAAGTAATACATTGATAAATTTTCTGTCCCCCAATCGGTATGTTGGTAACAGTGTACTCAAGGCCAAGACCTAAGACAGTTAAAATGTTCCAGTCAAGCATTAGTGTGGTGACAGCAGTCGTTTCGTTATATTGTGTCAGCAATGGTTTTTTCGAAGGAAGAACGCGTGTTTATTGTAGAGACTTACATAGCGAGTAAATCTTACAAATGCAGTCCCAACATGATAAGGATGCAAATGTAACTTTTTTGTTGCTCTGAATACAGTAGTTAATGTTACCTCAGCTTGCGATGATAATCTTTTAAGTGATTTTGGTGGTGATTGAGTCAAACGATTTTTCAAATCGTTGAGAACTTCCGCGGTTAACTTTGTTGGCTGGTGAGGTGGTTTCTCATCGAGTACACTCCCAGTTCTACGGAATTTATTTATCAAACGCAATATTGAAGATTTATTAAGAACAGCAGAATGGGGAAATTTTAACTGAAGCTTATAACTTGTACACATTTGTAAGATTTACTCGCTATGTAAGTCTCTACAATAAACACGCGTTCTTCCTTGGAAAAAACCATTGCTGACACAATATAATGAAACGACTGCTGTCACCACACTAATGCTTGACTGGAACAGTTTAACTGTCTTAGGTAGTTGGCCTTGAATACACTGTTGCCAACATACCGATTAGGGGACAGAAAATTTATTGATGTATATCTTCTATCTTCTTATAATCAGGGTTGCGTCCTTAATAAAAGACCCGTTATTTAACATTGTGTATTTAATAATTTAAAAATCTGTTTTGTAAATATTTGTGTGGTTTTGTTAAATATTTTGTTTTTAATTTTAATTTTTGCGAATTGTCTTGACGTCGTATTTCAAGTGGATAATGGTGAACATATTATTGGTTACGTCATTATTAAGATTATTATTGGTTAAAATATGCGGAAATCTATTAAAATAGTATTACAAAAACAAAAAATCTGGTGTGAAACACTCACGACTTTCTCTCGCCAATGCAAATAATGAACAATATTACCTAATATTAGAAATAAACAAAAAATTAACCTCAATTTGGGAGAAAAATTCTCTAAATAAAAGTTGTATATCTTTTAATTTACTATAAATTTTATTATATACATTTTTGTCGTAAAATGCATACTCAGGCTGAAATCTTTAAAAAAATTGATTATTTTACACGTTTTTGTGAGAATAAACAGAAAATCGCTAATTGCCGCTAAACTAAGCGTTACACAAAAAAATGTTTGAAATAAAAGTTGCAGGATTTTAAATTCCCTACATTTTTTATTGTCTACATTTTGTGATAAAATTCATATTAAAGTCGCAATCTTAAAAAAACTATTTTTTTACAAGAAAACAGCCTTTCCAAGAATTTCAGCAAACATGGTACCTACCCTATCTTGTAGAGCATAAAAAATTTAGTAAATGAGGCGATTTTTAAAAATTTGAAGCCGTTTTAGAGAAAATCGCAAGAAAGTGAAAAATGATACGAATAAACTACTACTTTATGTTGACCAATTTTGATGAAAATGTTCGTGGCGGGTCCGGTAGTAGTATTTAACTTAAATTTCAAGTTCTTACTATGTTCCGTTCTTGACATATTCTGTTCACACACATACTCACAGACGAATCGCTAAAAACATGTTTTTTGGATTCAGGGTGTCTGAAAAGTGTTGATCCGGTAAAAACTCGATTTCGAAAAATTACATGAAACACATTTTTCATATATATTCATATTTTATACTTTTTGTGCTAAAATTCATATTAAGGGTGCCATCTTTAAAAAAAAAAACATTTTTTCTACAAGAGAACAGCCTCTCCAAGAATTTCAGCGGACATGGTGCCTACACTATCTTATAGAGCATAAAAAATGTATTAAATGAGGCGATTTAAAAAAATTGAAGGAGCCGTTTTTGAGAAAATCACAAAAAACTGAAAAATTTTACGAATAAACTACTACTTCCGGTGGACTGATTTTGATGAAAATGTTTGTGTTGGATCCTCTAGTAGTATATCTAATTAAGTTTCATGTTTAAACTGCATACGATGTTCTGTTCTTGAGATATTTTGTTCACACACACCCAGACCAATCGCTAAAAACATGTTTTTCGGGTTCAGGTAGTCTGAAAATGTGTATTACCAGTTAAAACTCAATTTTGAAAAATCGACTTGAAAACAATACTTTCCTTTCTATATATTCATATAGGCAAGAGAAAATAAAACCCAAAATTGAAATTTATATAGTAAAGGTGCTTCATAAAATATATAAGTTTAAAAATATAAATTTAAATGTAACTGCGTAAATAACAATGTAGCAGGAAAGTGAGTTTATGTAGGCCAATGAGATAAAAGAGCCTATAAATATTTTCACAATGGATTGTTCTCAAAAATAATTATAGATTCGGATTCAGCACACAAAACTGAATAAGAAAACAAAAATTTACAAAATCGGGATTGCATCGGACTATTAGACATTTACCTAAGAAGCAAGGTACATAAGAATTTTATTTTGCTTAAAGTAATCTTTACAAGACTTCTCCTGACCTATCCCACGTAAAAATACCATATTGATCCAGTGAAAACTCTATTTCGAAAAATCGACTAAAACAATTTTTTCTTTCCTATATGTTCATATAGGCAAGAGAAAGTAAATGTATAAACTTCTAAGTACTATTTAATATGCATGGTTGGATGACTGCTTATTGAAGTAAGCAATTTGTAAGTAATGAATTTAACATATTGTTCAAATTTGAGCTTATTAGTTTTATCATGACATGTCCTGTACTCCCTCCTAGATGCAGTTTTAAAATAAAATTAGCCATTTAAACAAATTACTCCTTGGTTTGGAGGTTATCTAATAAACTTCCAGTGAATTCTTGTAGTACATATTGCTTACTTCAATTTTTATTTGTTTTTAGGAAGTGGTTGTCAGTGGACAAGATTTTTTTTACTGTTATTGGTACTTGGATCTCAGCATGGAAGTTTCTGAAAAGGTCTTTCTTTGTATTTCTGAAAATGTCCGACTTATTAAGGCAGAGTACAATACATCCGGGACAAAATTGGAACCTATCGATCAGGTTTGTTTTATATTTTAATTTTATTTAATTCTGCTAATTTCATTTATACATAAAATAATATACATGAGGGTTATTTTTCAACCTCTGTTTGGTTAAAAAAATAAAACTAATGAGAATAATAATACAGATTATTATCAAAAGTTAGATGCATCCTTAGTTATTTTTCAATGTAATTACCATTAAAATTGAGGCATTTATCATATCGTAAAATTTTTCCTGTAACTTCTTCATTAAACGTTACCGCTAGTGATTTGAAATGGGTCTTCATGGTGTCTTGGAGATAGTCGTCTGTTCTAGGATTTTCTAGGATTTTTTCTGCCCTCCTAGCCACTTCTTTAGTTCAGGGAAGATGTGGAAGTTGCTTGGCGCTAAGTTGGAACTACATTCCGGATTATCAAAAATGTCCCATTGAAATTTGTCAAGAAGCCGTTTTGTTACTGCAGCACTGTGAGGACAGACTTTATCATAGATGAGCACAACTGCAGAAGTGAGGATTGCTCTTTTTTTATTTTGAACTGCTCTCCGTAACCACAATAAATGCTAAAGGTTACTATGAAACTGCGACGGTTGCAGTGAACCATTCAAAACAAAAGAAGAGGAATGCTCACTTCTGGAGTTTTGCTCATCCACTATAAAGTCCGGCCTCACAGTGCTGCAGTAACAGAATGAATTCTTGACAAGTTTCAATGAGACATTTTTTATCATCCGGCGAATAGCCTTGACTTAATGCTGAGCGACTTCCACCTTTCCCCTGAGAGATATCAGAGATTGAAAAAAATAACCCCGTTTATATTATGATATATCATGTACATATACAGGGTGATTTTTAAGTGTGGAAACTACTTTATGTTCCGTAACTGAGATGTTAAAAGAAGAATATGCGAGATGGAGACTGAAGATCAACTGTGGAAAGACAGAGTATTTGGCAGTCTGGGGACTTCAGGAAGACTTGCAGCTCGATGGGGAAAATATTAGATGTGTAGAACAATGCAAGTACCTTGGATCAGTATTCACAAAGGGAGGCAAATCTGCAACATACGAGGGCTATTCAGAAAGTAGGGAATGTTTTGTAAATAAACAAAAACTATGTAAAAGAAAAATTTTTTATTATATACATCTGAAAGAGTGACTAAAATACTACTTTTCTACATAGTCACCATGCAAACTGAGGCACTTGTCATAGCGGTGGACAAGCTTCAAAATTCCTTCGTCATAGAAATCCGCCGCCTGCGACAGCAGCCACTCAGTGACGCGCGCCCGGAGTTTTGGGACAGGCAAGGTGTGCTGCTCATTGACTTTCTCGAGCGTGGTGCAACAATAAACTCTGATCGGTACTGCCAAACATTGCGCAACCTTAGGAGAGCAGTTCAAAACAAGCGCCGAGGAAAGTTGTCGTCAAAAATTTTGTTTCTTCATGACAATGCCCGACTTCACACGGCAAACCGCACAAAAGAACTCCTTGATTCATTCAAATGGGAGGTTTTCCCTCATCCACCCTATAGTCCTGATCTTGCACCGAGTGATTTTCACTTGTTTCCAAGAATGAAGAACTGGCTAGCAACAAAGCGCTTCGACGACGACGAGGAACTCCAGGCGCGCGTCACTGAGTGGCTGCGGTCGCAGGCGGCGGATTTCTATGACGAAGGAATTTTGAAGCTTGTCCACCGCTATGACAAGTGCCTCAATTTGCTTGGTGACTATGTAGAAAAGTAGTATTTTAGTCACTCTTTCAGATGTAAATAATAAAAAAATTTTCTTTTACATAGTTTTTGTTTATATACAAAACGTTCCCTACTTTCTGAATAGCCCTCGTATATTAGTTGTAGGATTGGCTAAGGTAGGAAAGCAATAAGATGCTTGAATCCTCTGTTTTGGTCACTGAAAATCCAGATTGACATAAAGAAAAGAATTTATAATCTTGTAGTGAAGCCTATTACATTGTATGGTTGTGAGGCTTGGACCCTGGATAGAAGAAGTCAGGACAAATTGAGGGCTTTAGAGATGGATTGCTTCAGGCGCTCATGTCGGATCTCCCTGATGGATAGGGTCAGAAATGAGGAAGTCAGGTGGGGACAAGTTGTGGCAGTATAATAGTGGAGGACATTGAAATAAGGTAGTTGGTGAGGTATGGCCATGTTCAGAGGATGGAGGGGCGTAGATGGTCGAGGAGACTCTTGGAGTACTGTCCTTCAAGTAGCGTAGAAGGAGAAGGCCACAATGAACTGAAGTATTAGGTTGGAATTAACCCACCGGGTTGGTCTAGAGGTAAAGTCGTCCCCAAAATCAGCTGTTTAAGGTTCTGAAGGTTCCTGGTTCAAATAGTAAAGGTAGTTACTTTTATACGGATTTGAATACTAAATAGTGGTTGTTGGTATACTTTGATGGTTAGGGTTCAATTAACCATACTCTCTCAGGAATGGTCAGCCTGGGTCTGTACAAGACTACACTTCATTTACACGTCATAAACATCATCCTCATCTCATTGGGTCATGGGGTTGCTTATTGTTCTGAATTGAACAGATTGCAACGTACACACATTAGGGGTTGAAAAAAAAGGTTGGAATTAAGTATAGGTTGAAACTTAAGTTAGATACCATGAGGAAATCTGACAAATATTTTCTAGGATTTTTACCACGAAAACACTTGAGTTACTGAAGGAAAAAAGTGCGTCTTATACACCAACAAATACGGTATATATTTCTTCGAGCTTCTTCTTCACTTGTTATTCCATACATAGTTATAATGAAAAAGAGTGGTATCGGTACAGTACCTCATTCTGCTTAGTATTCATATTATGGCCGGCCCGTTGGCGTAGTGGTTAGCGCAACTGGCTTCTACGCTGGGGTCTGGGTTCGATTCCCAGTCAGGTCTGGCATTTTTTCATCACTAATTTTTATTTATC
Source organism: Catonia carolina (assembly GCA_035578175.1). Classification (NCBI taxonomy): domain Eukaryota; kingdom Metazoa; phylum Arthropoda; class Insecta; order Hemiptera; family Achilidae; genus Catonia; species Catonia carolina. Next base: position 33,594,444 of record JAQMRL010000009.1, on the reverse strand, counting down.
ATCATTCTCCACCATCTGCATTAGCAGAAATTGCATAACAGTCAGACGTAAAACAAAAAATTGATATTGTTTGTTTTGAATTTGCAGGATTCAAGTGACATTGAGTGTTTGGAAAGCGATCCATTAGCTATTGATGATAGTGATATAATTGAACATCACGTAAGTATAGATTTTATTACATTTATTTACTTTCTCTTGCCCATATAAATATATAGAAAGGAAAGTATTGTTTTCATGTCAATTTTTTGAAATTGAATTTTCAACAGATCTACACATTTTCAGACCCCCTGAACCTAAAAAACATGTTTTTAGCGATTGGTCTGTGTATGTGTGTGTCTTTGTGTGTTAACAAAATATTTCAAGAACATTTCAGGAACATTGTACAAAGTTGAAACTTAGGTTAGGTATACTAGAGGACCCGACACAAACATTTTCATCAAAATCGATCAACCGGAAGTAGTAGTTTATTTGTGTCAATTTTCACTTTTTTGCGATATTCTCAAAAACGGCTCCTACGATTTTATTAAAAATTGTTTTATTTACTTAATTTTTTATGCTCTACAATATAGGGTAGGCACCATGTCTGCTGAAATTCTTGGGGAGGCTGTGCTGTCATAGAAAAAAACGAGTTTTTTTAAGATTGCGGCCTTAATATAATATGCATTTTAGCACAAAATGTATGTAATAAAAATTGTAGAAAACTTAAAAACCTACAACTTTTATTTCAAACAGTTTTTCTGTTTTTTTTTTTTTTCATGAAAATCGATTTTCTAAGATTTCAGCATTAGTATGTATTTTACAACAAAAGTGTATATAATCAAATTTATAGGAAATTAAAAGATTTATAACTTTTATTTAGAAATTTTTTTTCAACTGAGCCTAGTAGCGTGAAAGAGTGATTTTCTATGTTATTAAGCCAAACTAAGGTTGATTTTCATTTTGCGTCTTTCTCACATGATTAAAATTAAGTTATGTTTTTTGAGGTCAGTTTTTTGTTTGTTTCTAATGTTTTATTATTAATATTAGGTCATATTGTTCATTATTTGAATTGGCAAGAGAAAGTCGTGTGAGTGTTTTTCACACTAAATTTTTTATCATTTTTTCCTCATTCTCTGTATAACCTGGAATTTTGTTAACTCAGCTCAGTTCGGCTCTAGTTGATGATCCAGTTGAAATTCTTCTCTATGTAATTTAAATGTTCAACAAGGCTTCTTTTGTAATGTAGTGATATCCCGCTAGCCTCTACCGCAGAGGTCCCAGGTTCAATTCATGATGAAATCATTGCAAGTCAAAACATAACCACTAGTTCCAGTTATATAGCCCATCGTAATCGATAATAAAAAAAAGCATTAAAAAGTTTAGTTCTTTTTATTTGTAAGTAGATGGTAATAATGTCTTTATGGTTTTTTTAGTTACATACGAAATAAAGTTCCGCATTATAATACATTCTTACTATCTTTATACATTATTTGTACATTTAAGATATAGATAAGCCTTGTAATTTAGTTGTTTTTACATTAGATAAGAAAATTTATCAAGTTTGCTTGTTTTTACTTTCTCATGCCCTAAATGAATATGTAGTAAAGGAAAGTATTGTTTTCATGTTCAGTTTTCACCAGATATACACGTTTACAGACTCTTTGAACCCAAAAAAAACATATTTTTAGTGATTGGTCTGTGTGTGAACAAAATATTTTAAAAACGTAATAACGTACAAAGTTGATGAAACTTAAGTTAGGTATTGCTACAGGACATGACATGAAAATTTTCATCAAAATCGGTCAACCCGATGTAGTAGTTTCTTCGTGTAAATTTTTGCTTTTTTGTAATTTTTGAGAAAATTGCAGAAAACTGAATTGTAAAACAACTTTACTCCAGACCTTTAGACTTTTACCCCTCTTAACTGCTAATTTTGTATTTAAGTCTTATTAACCGTCAAATAACGAACGGAAACCGCTCTGATGTGTCAACATGTAGACTGAATGCTCATAAGTCCTTTGTCAGCAATTGTAGATACATCGACAAGCTAACCAATTTGTTTAACAATACAACGATCTATAATCTAGTGCCAAACTAAATCTTATTGGTCTATTTTATGTGGTTTGGTAGCAGTAGAAAAAGAGAGAGAAGAAAAAACAAGGATATAAGAGGGCCATTTTTTCAACCTCTGATGGGCCATAAATAAAAAGATAAAGTGAATAGAAAAAAATTATTTTATTACCAAAATGTAAGTACACTTAACTCTTTGAGAGCTAGAACGTTTATATACCTCATGGTAGCCAGAGCTAGTTATATGTTAAAAATTTTTTGAAAAATTACATATTTTTTTATTGCATAAAAGTGATAAAAATGTTATTAAAATTTATACTAAATAGATAAGATATAAAAAATATTTTGAATAAAGTCAATACTTACAGTTACAGTGTAGCAAACGACCACTAACCTAACATGTAATTCTCATTGTATGTTAGTGTATTTAGTTTGAAGAAAAAATTAATTTACTTATTTTTTACTTATAACACTATTTTATGTACACTTATAAAATGTTTCGCATAACAGAAAACTTGATTCAAAAATCTTTTTTTGTATGATAAAGTTCAAAACATACATCTGGATGCAGAAATGGTGTGTTCGTGCAGGTTTTGCAAAAATAAATCGTTTCTTTCCTTAATTTATTTTTTGTGCAAACAATACACCTTCTACCTTTTGGCCACAATAACCACAATACAGTAAACAAACAAGCTGCCATTCATAACCTTACTTCAACAGCGATCGATCTTTACATCGATTGTCGTACGATATTTAGTTAGTAAATCGATTATGTGATGTTAAAATAAGAAGACAGTAACTGAAAAAACAACTAGTGACAGTTCTATGAACTAACTTTTAATCTACACTATTTAATACGCAATTGCGTATATAACTGTATATAGCTCTTTGGGCAAAAAAACGGGTTGCGGTTATAAGCGTAAAAAGCTCTTTGCGCACTTTTTACAGATGTGGTTATACCCATAAATAGCAAAGGGTTAAGTTTACTTCTCAACATAATCACCTTGAAGATTGAGGCATTTGTCATATCTGTGGACAAGCTTTGAAATACGCTCTTCATAAAATGTTGCCGCCAGTGAATTTAAATGAATCTTGACCTTGTCACCACCAGATTTTTTAGTACAGATTTATTCATTGAAATGTGCTGTTCAATAATAGATAAACACATTGCCATAAAAAATTATAAATAAGTCTGTAAAATCACAGTATCGTACAAGTGTTCCAAATTTTCGAACTATTTTTGAATATCTAATATTGAATCACTATAACTAAAGTAAAAAGAAAGCAATTTATGCAATTTAAAAAAAAAAAATAAAGCTCACATGTTTGTAAACCTTCATGAATATTTACTTTCTCTTGCCTTTATAAATATATAGGAAGGAAAGTATTGTTTTCATGTCGATTTTTCGAAATCGAGTTTTCACCGGATCTATACGTTTTCAGACCCCCTGAACCCAAAAAACATGTTTTTATCGATTGGTCTGTGTGTGTGTGTGTGTGTGCAAAATATCTCAAGAACGGAATATTGTACGAACTTGAAACTTGAAACCTAAGTTACATACCACTACCGGACCCGACACGAACATTTTCATCGAAATCGGTCAACCGGAAGTAGTAGTTTATTCGTGTAATTTTTCACTTTTTTGCGATTTTCTCAAAAACTGGTCTTACGATTTTTTTTTAATTGCCTGATTTACTAAATTTTTTATGCTCTACAAGATAGGGTAGGCGCCATGTTTGCTGAAATTCTGGGTGAGGCTGTTTTCGCGTAAAAGAATTGTTTTTTTAAGATTGCGGCTTTAATATGCATTTCAGCGCAAAAATGTATGTTATAAAATTTGTAGAGAATTTGAAGTCCTACAACTATTGTTTCAAACATTTCTTTGTATAACACTCAGTTTAGCGGTAATTAGCGATTTTCTGGTTTTTTCTCACGAAAACATGTGAAAAATCGATTTTGTTAAGATTTCGGCCTTAGTATGCAGTTCACGACAAAAGTTTATATTATAATCAAATTTATAGCAAATTAACAGATCTACACCTTTTATTTAAAACATTTTTCTCTACAGAGCTTAGTTTAGCGTGAAAGAGTGTATCCGTATTTTTAAGCCACACTGAGGTTTATTTTCGTTTTGCGTTTTTCACTCATGATTTAAATAAAGTTATGTTTATTGAGGTTAGTTTTTTGTTTATTTCTAATGTTTTATTACTAATGTTAGGATTATTATTGTTTATTATTTGCATTGGCAAGAGAAAGTTGTGTGAGTGTTTCACACCAGATTTTTTGAATTTTTTTGTAAGAACATAGCTGAGAGATGAGAGTAGAAGTTAAGAGAATTTTGCAGCAGGCGGCATCCAGCTAAGCATACCGTACAATATAAGTTAATTTGCCCATAACAAACAGGTGGAGTGTCAAATTATTTACACTCAATCTGTGAGTTGCAGAGCTAAAATAAATAGTTCTGTTTCATATCACATGATCAGCCAATTAAATGATTGAATCATTTAAGAATAGAAGAGGTAGACACTAATCAGAATTATCTCCTCTGAAAGTAATGAATTTCATTATGCAGACAGATCCTGTGGTGAATGAAGTGAAGTTGTCATTTGCAGAGTGAAAAATACGAGGTGTGGCTATTAAATAACGAGACTGACGTAAATAATTTTATTTTTATTTTATACATAATCACTTATTATCACCTTCAATATACACTCCTCTATCCCTACAATGCTCCATGCGAATTTTCCATTGTTGGAAACAGTGCTGGAAGTCATCTTCTGTCAGCTCATTCAAGACACGTGCCGCTCAAAAATGTTTGAAATGAAGCTCGCAACAATGCTTCTACTGACACTTTGTACGCGATTGAAAATGACCCAAATTTTTTGGAAACTATAATAACATGTGATGAAACGTGGTTTTTTACTTATGATCCGGAAACAAAGCGCCAAATTATGCACTGGAAGAGCCGAACTTCATCGAGAGCCAAAAAAGCTTGAATGAGCAAGTCAAAATTTAAAGCAAAGATGATTGTTTTTTTATATCTATGGGATTGTGTACCTTCACTGGGTTCCTGAAGGTTAAACAATTAATCAATATTACTACCTTGAGGTACTTTCTAAACTACGTCAAGAGTAGGAAAAAACTACGTCTAAGAGTAAGGAAAAAACACCCTGAAATCTGGAAGGACAAATCATGTGTTCTCCACCAAGACAATGCGCCAGCTCATTCCGTGTTATCTGTCAAGAGGTTCCTAGCCAAGTACAGCATCTCAGTGTTAGAACATCCACCTTATTCACCAGATCTTGCACCATGTGACTTCTACCTGTTCCCTAAGGTGAAATCTGCATTAAAAAGGACAAGATTTGAGTCTGTGGAAGCTGTAAAAGAGAAAGCGGCACGTATCCTGAAGGAGCTGACAGTAGATGACTTCCAGCACTGTTTCCAACGATGGAAAATTCGCATGGAGTGTTGTAGGGATAGAGAAGGAGTGTATATCGAAGGTGACAATAAGTGATTATGTATAAAATAAAAATAAAATTTTTTACGTGCTTTTTAGAGGGCCCTGCTTGCTGATAAGTGTACTTTTCCATTCAGTAAGGAAGTCAATAGTAAACCACCTCACTCGTTTTACTTAGTAAAACTTCTACAGGTTCAAACCAGCCTTTCGGCTGACGACCTAAACAAAAAATGGGTTAATATTTACAATCTATTGTTATAAAAATAATAATAAATTGGGTTAGGAATATTTTAATATATTTCTAAGACAATTGAGAATTAATTATTATATTGTATATATTTTTAAATAAATAATATAATGTATTTTTCAGTCTGCATACATTTTTAAATTATTTAAAACTGCATATGATATGAATTAATATTTATTGTTAAATGTGTGTGCAAGGTAACGGGTGTTCTTGAAGTTTTTATATTGTTTAATAATTATGAACGCAATTTAAAGACTGAATGCAGATCATTTAACCCATTCGGTTGGTCTTGTGGTAAAGTCGTCGCCATGAATTAGCTGTTTAACAGCTGATTTTTGGAGACAAAGGTTCGATGGTTCAAATGCCGGTAAAAGTAGTTATTACTTCTCTTGTCTATATTAATATAGGAAGGAAAGTATTGTTTTCATGTAGATTTTTTGAAATCGAGTTTTACCGAATATACACATTTTCAGAACCCCTGAACCCAAAAAACATGTTTAAGCGATGTGTGTGTTTGTGTGTGTGTGTGTGTGTGCGTGCCTCTATAGAAGATGTATTGAAACTGTTCATGTCGGGTCCGGTAGTAGTATCTAACTTATGTTTCACATTTCAAGTTCGTATGATGTTCCGTTCTTGAGATACTTTGTTCACTCACACACATACACACACACACACACACACACACAGACCAATCACTAAAAACATGTTTTTTGGGTTCAGAGGGTCTGAAAACGTGTAGATCCGGTGAAAACTCGATTTCAAAAAATCGACATGAAAACAATACCTTCCTTCCTATAATATTCATAACGGCAAGAGAAAGTAAAAAGGTTAGTGAAATTTATTGTATACAATAGAATTAATTTCAAGCTGCATGATGCATTAAAAGGATTTTTTTTTTAATGAAGTATTTTCATATCATTTTAAAACAATACACAATTTTAACAATCAATGGTAACTTATGGTTGCCAGTGCTGTTACTGTACGGGAAATATATTATATGATCTTCTTTAACTTCAAATTCAGCGGCAGTCTTTTCTGCCTTATGAATTAAGGTTTTTCCTGGCAACATTTTCCAGAACAATGACAACTCATCTGTAATGTAAACTTGATTTGCGGTTAAACCCCGATTGTCTATTTCTTCGTGGAATTTTGTTTTGAAGTCCATAAAATCGTTGATATAACTAGAATTTTTCTCACCGGTAACAGTTAATAGCCTAATACCATATAGTTTGAATTTTTCCAGCCAGCCTTTACTGGCATGAAAGTCGTCTTTCCCGGTCATTTCTTTGTAGAAATATTTCACTCTTGAGTGAGAATGTCTCCACTGATTATAGATTACCTGCTGCTTTCAATGTTTTTCTTTTCTGTGGCCCGCACTCCATTTTTGAGCAGTAAGATCGAATAATGTCTAATTTCTTCCTAATGTCACAAACTGTCAATTTACCTATTCAATACTTGATTGCTAATTGAGTAATACTTACACCACTTTATACAGGGCGTTTCATAATGTTATTCGGGGTTACAAAATTTAGTACTAAAAAACTATTTCACTTACCTACATAAAAGATGTACGACCAATGCAGGGACTCAAATAGTTATTTTTAAACATCTGTAAATGTTCGATGTGTGCTCCTTTGGTGACATGGCACACATCAATGTGAAAGTTTTGCTCTTGCCAAACATGTCCCTTTCAATAGAGTTGATTGCATTGATTATGCGATCATTCAGCTCAGCAATATCGTTTGGCATTGGTGGGATAAACACCTTGTCTTTCACATTACCCCAGAGAAAGAAGTCACATGGTGTGAGGTCTGGTTAATCTTGGTGGTCACAGCATAATGTGTTGGTCTTCTTCAGACGCACATCCTATCCAGTGCCGACGTGTTAATCTCCATCAGATAGATGCTGCATTCATTGAATATGATACAGTTTGAATAATAAACGTTCACGGAGAACTCTCCACACCGTTGTTTTTGGAATACCTAACTCTCTGCTTGCAGACGCAGTCGATTTTAACGGGCTGCGAATAAAACTTGCATGCACATGTTCGACATTGGCATCTGAGGTTGATGGACAACCAGTTGATTTCCACTTGCACACGCAACCAGTTTCTCTGAATTGTTTATACCATGCACGAATTGAATTGTCACTTAGTGGATCCTTATTAAATTTCAACCAAAATGCACGTTACAAAGTAATTACTGACTTTGACACGTGAAATTTTAACACAAAAACCGACTTCTCGCTTCCTGTGGCAGCCATTTTCTCTACTGTCTACACCTAGCGGGCAAACAGTTAACTAACTGCCCAGAATATGTGGAAAAAACTATTTGAAGTGCTCTTTCGTACAGTACTTGTTTCATTTTTGTAAGTGAAATACGTTTTTTGTACTGAATTTTCATAACCCCAAAGTAAATTATGAAATGCCCTGTACAACATACATAAAATTCCTACGGACAATTCCTGGAATATAAATACACTACAATATTAAATGGATTGTTGTTGTTTAGATCATCAGCCAAAAGGCTGGTTTGAACCCGTAGAGGTTTTACTAAGTAAAACGAGGAGTAAGGTGGTTTACCATTGCCTTCCTCACTGAATGGAAAAGTATGCTTATCAGCATGCCGGGCCCTCTGAAAAGCACATATTTTCCACTCTGCAAATGATACCTTCACTTCATTCACCACAGGGTCTGGCTGTATAGTAAAATTCATTACTTTCAGAGGAGGTAACTCTGACTAGTGTCTTTAACACCTCTACCTCTTCTGTTCTTAAATGATTCAGTCATTTTATTGGCTGACCATGTGATAAGAAACAGAACTATTTATTTTAGCCCTGCAACGAACAGATTGAGTGTAAATAATTTGACACTCCACCTGTCTGTTATGGGCAAAATATACAGTATTCGACTTTTTGAAGAAAAATGCTAAAAAAAAAAATTACAAACATGATATTAGGTGATCATTTTGATTACCACGATTATTCTATTTTTTATAAAAATGTATTATTTCTCAATTTGTAAAAATAGTTTAAAACAAGTAAAAAATTTGTTTATACATGAACATGATCAATTAAAACTTAAAATTATAATACAACCTTTATATTTTCATAAATTTTTTTCAGTTATTTTCAGATTTGTAATACTATTGATTGTTTTTTAGACGCCTTGTAGTAAGTAAAATATGTATTCTATTTTATAATAAACAGTTGTATTCTGTATCATGTTCCCATCTGTCACATGTAATTGTTTTATCTCTTTGCTTGACTCATATACTTTATGATTAATATTCAGATATTATAATAGGCCATCATAACTAATGCTAACAAATTCGTCATTACAAACCGCTTTGTTTTTTTCTTCATTGGTGAATTATCTCTTTGTAATCATTGGTTTTGCTAATTTCATTGTTCTTATTTTTCTTAAATGTTCTATAATTTTATTAGACATTATTTTAGTTAATTTTTGTTGTGGTAATTTAATTCTCATGTATTCCTGGAAGCAAGTAATTATAAATTTTCTTTTATTTTTATTATTTAAATTTTTTTAGTGTACTGAATAAATAATTTTTGATTTCTGTTCAATGGAGTTTTAATCATGTAGTCAATAAATTATCTCATATTATTCTCTTTATAACCTCTGTTATTTCATATTACATATGTGATTTTTTTTATTTCCTAGTTTCTTTGTATTAAAACTTTTAAATGAGTTTTTTATTCATTCTTACCAATTTTTCGCTTATGTTGACGTGTACTTACTTGCGAAATGAGACAATTATGACTATGGACTCCAAATAATGACTCAATATTTTTCCTCCTTCTGTTTACTTGTTCTTGCCCTCAATGAATATAAATAGGGAAGGAAAGTATTGTTTTCCTGTTGACTTTTTGATATCAAATTTTCACCGGTTATACACATTTTTAGGCCTCCTGAACCCTAAAACTATGTTTTTACCAGTTGGTCTGCGTGTTTGTGTGTGTGAACAAAATATCTCAAGAATGGAATAGCATACAAAGTTGAAACTTAAACTAGCTACTACTACAAGACCTGATACAAACATTTTCATTGGTCAACCGGGAGTATTAGTTTATTTGTGAAATTTTTCACTTTTTTGGGATTTTCTCCAAAACGCCTTCTACAATTTTTTAAAAATTGCCTCATTACTACATTTTTTATGCTCTGTTGTTGTTTAGGTCATCAGCCGGAAGGCTGGTTTGAACCTGTAGAGGTTTTACTAAGTAAAACAAGGAGTGAGGTGGTTTACCATTGCCTTCCTCACTGAGTGGAAAAGTACGCTTATCAGCATGCCGGGCCTTCTGAAAAGCACATATTTTCCACTCTGCAAATGACACCTTCACTTCAATCACCACAGGGTCTGGCTGTGTAGTGAAATTCATTACTTTCAGAGGAGATAACTCTGATTAGTGTCTTTTACACCTCTACCTCTTCTGTTCTTAAATGATTCAGTCATTTAATTGGCTGACCATGTGATAAGAAACAGAACTATTTATTTTAGCCCTGCAACTAACAGATTGAGTGTAAATAATTTGACACTCCACCTGTCTGTTATGGGCAGTTTTTATGCTCTACAAGATTGAATAAGCGTCATGTCTGCTGAAATTCTTGGGGAGGATTTTTTTTGTTTTATGTCTGACTGTTTTGCAATTTCTGCTTTTTTTTTGGTTTAACGTGCATTAGCAATTTCTGCTAATGCAGACGGTGGAGACGATGATATATGAAAATGAGTGATGAAAAACTGCCAGACCTGATCGAGAATCGAACGTGGGACCCCAGCGTAGAAGCCATTTGCGCGAACCACTATGCCGATGGGCCGAAATAATGAAAAAAAAAAATTTTTTTTTTTTAAGATTACACCCTTAATATGCATTTTAGAGCAAAACATTTAAAATACTACAACTTTTATTTCAAACATTTTTTCTCAACAGAGCCTAGTTTAGAGGCAATAACTGATTTTCTGTGTTTTTAAGTTCTGCAAAGCTTGATTTTCATTTTGCATCATTCACTCATGATTAAAATTAGATAATATTTTTCATTTTACATTGTTTACTCATGATTAAATGTAGGTTGTATTATTCAATATCTACATTGGCAAGAGAAAGTCATGTGAGAGTTTCACACTATATTTTTTATTTTTCTTAATATTGAGTAACTTACCTATTCCTTCCTATCTTCCCTATTATTTCCATGTGCTGTTCCTGTTCTTCTGACAAATAGATACTTCATTTTCTTGTTGTAAAGTCTATATTACTTTATTCCTGTTTCAGGAAATACTTGTGAAGAAAGATCCTGAAATATTTGATCGGTTATTGCACATTGATGCTTCTGAGGTAAGTTTTGTAACTTTTGTGAGTATTTCAAATGAAAATTTTAAAAGTGCAATAAAATTCTGCCAGTTGTGAGATTGATTTGTTATGTGGCAGTAGCGTTCCTTGAGCGGTAAAACGTTACCAATAGTGGAGTAGATGTCAACCTCATCAATCAACATGCACCATGTTAGAGCAGCGATCTGTAAATTGATTTCTGAATAGTGAAATTGTCGTACCTATTTAAATTTATCGTAGGATGATAGTGCAGTATGGGAATTCGAGTTTGCCCTTGCAGAAAATTTAAAAGTGTCATAATTTCTATAGAAGATGCACAGCGAAAAATTCTGCACTCAGCAATCAGCGGGAAAACTCAAGCTCACTATATTGGGATGCAATTGGAATAATTTTGGAACATTACTTGGAAAGGGGGAGTAATAGTAACCAGTGTTTGTTGTTCGTTAGGTCAACAGCTGAAAGGCTGGTTTGAACCTCCAGAAGTTTTACTAAGTAAAACGAGGAGTGAGGTGGTTTACCAGTGCTTCCTCACTTTTTTTTTTTTGGTTTAACGTCCGACTGTTCTGCAGTTACTGCTAATGCAGACGGGCTTTCCTCACTGAGTACAAAAGTAGCTTAAGCTTATCAGCATGCCGGGCCCTCCGAAAAGCATCTACTCTGCACCCTGCAAATGACACCTTTACTTCATTCACCACAGGGTCTGGCTGTATAATGAAATTCATTACTTTCAGAGGAGATAACTCTGACTAGTGTATTTTACTTCTCTACCTCTTCTGTTCTTAAATAGTTTAGTCATATAATTGACTGACAACGTGATAAGAAACAGACCTATTTTTTGTAGTTCTGGAACTAGCAGATCGAGTGCAAATAATTTAACCTCCACCTGCCTGTTATGGGCGTAAGTGTTTGTTATTCAGATCTAAAAAATCAACTTCTCCTTGCCATCAGGAGTAAACGACATTGACTTTTGACTGTGGGTATATTGTTACATCGTGACAATTTTTACCTACATACAGCCCGTTTGATAGCTCAGACTTTTCACAGTATCAAATTTGATTGTTTCATACACCCACATTATTTACCAGATTTCTCACCTGGTGACATTCATGGGTTCAGACTACTTAAAGAATCAATGAGAAGCAAGCATTTCAGAAGTGATGAGGTGAAATCCATGGTGCACAAATGACTAAAAGAATTCTTTAAATGTGGTATCTCTGAAGGTTTGGTTTGTGTTTTATGCGTGTTTTTTGAAAGAAACCTTTTTAGTGGCTTCGTGAAAATGAATGACTCACATTTCAAGCGATGAATGATTCAGCGCAATGGCAAAGACTGGATGAGTCGGGTAGTCACTGAAAATTAGACCTGGATATTTGATTATGACTCCGAGACCTGTAAACAAAATCAGCAGTGGGTGGAAAAGGCGGTGAGCAGCCAACGAAAGCGAGGATGTCAAAGTCGTGACTGAAGGCAATGTTGATCATTTTTTTTTATATCCACGGCATCATTCATTGTGAATATGTTCCTGCCAGCCAGATAATGACTTGACATTTTTATGTTGGCGAACTGGAGCAGCTGCGAGCACGCATTTTACGTGTGTTCCGTACGCGGAACACACGTCTGGTTCACACACGGCTGGATCTTGCACCACAACATCGCACCAGCCCATTCGTTGTACATTGTGCAAGAGTTTTTGGCAAGAAAAGGGATTCCAATGCCGCCGCACCCACTTCATAACCTCGATATCACCCCTACAACTTCTTATTCTCAAAGATGAAGTCATACAGGAGGTCAAGGAAGCTGTAACCCCACTGCTGAATGGAATAACTTATAAGTATTACCAAGGATGCTTCTAACTGTGAGACCAACGTTGGAATTGTTGTGTAGAGTTAGTGGGAAACTATTGTAAAGGTCGGTTATAAAATTTTCCGTGTATTTAATTGATAAATTCCTGGAACTTAATTGCCACACCTTGTATGATGATTAGGTGTATTGTAAATGCTTTGTTTGTTTATTTTAACAATCATCATATTGGAAAGGTTAAATGGGTGCTCATATTGCTATGACTTCTCTTCGGAAAATTATTCCATGGTGATTTTACTGCTTTGTTCTTTAAAATATTTTTCCACAATTCCAATTGCAGGTGACTTAGTATTCAAAAGTAGTTACTGAAGTTTACCTAAAAATGCCTAATTGTGGAGTAATGTAGTTATGCAAATTGAATCCAAATTTAGCTGGGAGATAAGCACACCTATGAGTCTTTTCCGTCATGTTTAAAAACTGGAATAGAAAATTCTGTGGTTCGTGAACTTTTTCTTTGTGTTGGATTGTAGTTGAGTTTTGTAATACTAAGGTTAAATAAGATATTTTACAAAATGATATTTTTATGTTTTTATCAATTTACGAAAAAATAATAATAAATCGATGATAAAAATTTTGTTTGTTCTTTTTAAAGGTTAAAATGGAGGATAATGCATACAACGGAGATGATAATGATGACAATGATGATGATGATGATGATGACGATGAAAACAAGTTACAGATTTGTGAAGACGATCTCATTGAAGACACCTGTGATAAAATTAAAACTGAACCGGTTCGTAAATTCATTTTGTAATTTTTATGTAAGAATGTTAACTTTGTCATTTCTAATAATTTTCGAGTAATGGGAGCATTGAATGTTGAAAGTAACTAATTTATGGAGAAGGTCCCTATTTTGTATCATACCTTATTAGTACTTCAGCATTTTATGCTGGCCATGCCATGCCGGCCGCGTTGGCGATGTTGGTAACGTGCTCGCCTCTCATCACGCGGTCTTGGGTTCGAATCCCACTCGGGCATGGCATTTTTTCATACGTTACAAAAAATTCATTTCATCCTTCACCGTCTGCATTAGCAGCAATTTGCAAAACAGTCGGACGTTAAACCAAAAAAAAAAAAAAAATTAATTGTGCAAATTTATCAGCTGTTTAACAGCTGATAAATTTGCACAATAAATTTTTTTTTCACAATGCTAGGCAGTGGTTACTGGTGTACAGAGTTTGTATAAAAAGTAACCGGACTGAGCTTGTGACGCCCAGTTAAAACATTTGTAAACCGATTGTTGGTGCTCTAGTGGTGGTGGGGGATCGAGGGAAGGGGAGCGGGCCTGAGTCAGTTGCCTCTAAACGCTTGGAGGGTTAGCATCGTGCGAGAGCGCAGTGCATGTTCAGTGATCTCGTCGGAGTGAAAATGGAGCGTACCATCGAGCAACGTGTTAACATCAAATTTTGTGTCAAACTCAAAAAAACGCCTATGGAAACTCTTAAAATGATCAATGAGGTTTACGGTGAGGAAGCTATATCCAGAACTCAAGTCTTCCAGTGGCACAAGAATTTCCGAGAGGGCCGCAATGACATCCACGATGAACAGCGCGCCGGACGTCCATCAACCAGTCACACGGACCCAAATGTGCAAAAAGTGCGTGATGTGTTGAACACTGACCATCATCTGAGCATCCGAGCAATTGCAGAAGAGGTCGGGATCGATAAGACTGACCGCCGCCCGGGTTCGCCGAGTCCATCCAGAGATTGCCGATTCCTGGATCCTCCACCACGACAATGCGCCGTCGCACACCTGTCTGCTTGTTACCGAGGAATTGGCCAAACACTCAAGGGCGACGTTGCCACAGCCTCCCTACAGTCCGGATACGGCACCACCGGACTTCTTCCTATTCCCCAAGATCAAGAGAGTACTAAAGGAGATGCGTGGTTCGGGACTCTAGAAGCTGTTCAACTCGCTACGACGAGGGCTGTAGAAGCTTTACGGGTTGCCGACTTCCAGGGGGCGTTCAGGGACTGGAAAATCCGATACCAAAGGGTTATCGACTTCAATGGGGACTACTTCGAAGATTTCTAGAAAAAAAGTGTAGAAATTTTGCCAATAAATATGTTTTCTAAGTTCAGTCCGGTTACTTTTTATACAAACCCTGTACTTTAATAGTTGGGGTTCAATTTACCATACTCTCTCAGGAATGGTCGACCTGAGTCCGTACAAGACTACACCTCATTGACATGTCATACACATCATCCTCATCTTATTGGGTCATGGGGGGATTGCTTATTGTTCTTAATTGAACAGATTGCAACGTACACAAATTAGGGATTATTAATTTATTGGGTATAAAATTCATAAAAAGGAATTAATTTAGATCTTTTCTGACCTTTATTCACCACAATATGGATTTTTGAACGTGTGATTCTTTGTGTAAAATTAATTTTAAACTGTAAAAATGTTTGTAGGTTGAAAATGGTAATGAAGAGGAGGATGATTGTAATATGGATTGCAGTAATGCTGGTAATAAAGAATTACAAATCTATAAAGGTGTAGTAATTCAGGAGGATAGTTATCATTTAAGTGAATGTCTTTTACAGGTAAATATTTTACAGATATTTCTTGTGTTCTCTGTTAAATAAATTTAAATTTAAAAAAATACCTAATTTTATTAATTTTTACTTTCTCTTGCCTATATGAATATAATATAGGTAGGAAAGTATTGTTTTCTTGTCGATTTTTCAAAATCGAGTTTTTACTGGATATACACATTTTCAGACCCCCTGAATCTAAAAAATATGCTTTTAGCAATTAGTCTGTGTATGCACGCCCACGTGTGTGTGTTAACAAAATATCTCAAGAACGGAATATTGTATGAAGTTGAAATTTGGAATTCAAGTTAGGTACTACTAGAGGACCCGACATGAACTTTTTCATCAAAATCAGTCAACCGAAAGTAGTAGTTTATTCGTGTAATTTTTCACTTTTTTGCGATTTTCTCAAAAACGGCTCCTACAGTTTTTTTAAATTGTCTTATTTACTACATTTTTAATGCTCTACAAGAAAGGGTAGGTACCATGTCTGCTGAAATTCTTGGGGAGGCTCTCGTAAAAAAAAAAATGGTTTGTTTAAGATTGTAGCCTTAATTTACATTTTAGGGCAAAAGTCTATGTAATAAGAGTTGTTGAGAATTTAAAAACCTACAACTTTTATTTCAAACATTTTTTTGTATAATGCTTAATTTAGCGGCAATTAGCAATTTTCTGTTTATTCTCACGAAAACGTGTAAAAAAAATTGATTTTTTTTAAGATTTCAGCCTTAGTATGCATTTTACGACGTAAGTGTATGTAATCAAATTTATAGGCAATTTAAAAACCTACAACTTTTATTTTAAACATTTCTTTGCATAACGCTTATTTAAGGGGTAATTAGTGATATTTTTTATCATGAAACCCTGTAATAAAATGATTTTTTTAAGATTTTGACCTTAATATGCATTTTACAACAAAAGTGTATATAATCAAATTTATAGGGAATTAAAAAATTTACAACTTTTATTTCAAGGTTTTTTTCTCTACAGATCCTAGTTTAGCATCAAAGAGTGATTTTCCGTATTAAGCCTAACTGTGTTAACCTTTTGAAGACTGACATCTTTTTTTTGTAGTTTTCCCCGTGGACTGCCATTTTTCGGGGATTTTTAAAAAATTGTAACAAACCAACCATTGGTCATAAATTCAAAAAGTAAAGATTAAATTAAAGATCATAATTAGTAGATTACTTTTCATTTAATATGATTAGGATTACTTGCATTTTAATGATAAAGATGTTTGACTAAAGAGAGGTATGTTTTCTTGAATTTAAAATTTTTTTCACCATAATAATGTTAATAATACATAAGAATAATAAAATTAATCATATGAGTTAAATTCTTACAAACTAATTATCTATTTCTAATAACCAATTTACTTTTTTATTTTTTAAGTAAAATAAAAAAAAACGAAGTATTATAATACCGAACTAATAACTAACAACAATGCGCAGAAGTACCGGGAGATCCCTTGCTCACGCTCGATAACATCGATGGTGTAAAAGTCGATATATTCGATAATGTGACAACATTAGGACTATGGTGTACTCTTGTTAGATTCAGAATGAACTAAATTAAGTGACAGCATAGACGGCAATCGTATACGATACAAGCTAATGGATATAAAACCAAGTGAAATAGGCACCCGTATCGTATATGGCTGCCGTCCAGCCGATCAAAATGGCGTGCCCGTATCGTACACAGGTGCCATCCTGTAAGTGTTAATGTGTTAATCATAATCGAGGAAATAATTCAAAACTGAGAGGAAAAGAAAGTATTAAAAGATAGTAAGCTTTGCCGACTCCCCTTCAAAGAAGCAAACTATTCAACCTATCATAACAGAGAAGCTGACCATCACGAGATCAAAAAATATGAACAGGAATGGGAGCTAAAGAGACAGCAGAAGGCTAGCTCCGTAGCTAGTTCTTCAAAGACAATAACATGGAATAACTTAAGTCCTTCAATTGGGGCAAAAACTAAAGAAGAAGAAGAAAATTTTAATAATAATTAAACTTAAATTTAATAAATTTAAATTTTACTGTGTCAAGGGGAGGTATAATCACCTGTCTGTACGATTTTAATTGTGACTATATTAACCATTGTAACTCCAACGTTCAATATAATTTATGCTTTGTAACCCAGTGTCCTGTGGGACATCAAATAAAACACAATTCAAATTTGTTATTACGCATTATATTTGCAATTATTTTATACCAGTTGACATGAAAACTACAAGCTTTTATGTCCATGAAATGCGTCGTTAAAAGTATATTTTTACTTTTACTTACCCCTTTATATAGATAAGGAAAGTGTTGATTTCATGTCAATTTTTTGAAATTGAGTTTTCACCAGAAGTATTTCACAGATGTTACATAGTATGAGATAAAACGGGGTAGATTTTTTACAAAAATAGATATTAATCTTAAAAAATTAATTTTTACTCATAAATTTTACAGCCTGAAGATAATATTGTTTTGGTTTCTTCGGAGGATGATGATGATGATGATAAAGATGTCAACAGTGATGATGATGATGAGGAAGTTAAAAAGAATGATGAAGGTAAATTAGAAATCTCCGATGAAAATGAAATAAGTACATCTAGTCATCTTAATGAAGAATTTTTAGAGGTTTGTTTGATTTTTTTTGTTATTTACAAATTCTATCTTGAATGAAAAATAGTTGATAAGAAAATACACTGTAGAGTCCTGCTTATCGGCTAATCAATTAATTCGCATTGTGGAAAATTGGTGGTAGTCATGGGGAAATATTTTTGTGGTAAAAATTGTCATCATCTTTATCTCTTTCCAGTTTTGTCGGGTCGGGATCAACACAACACCTTTCCATCTTTCCTCAATTGCTCTTGTGGCATCACATCTTTTTCCCAATTCATTTCACTCATCACAACTTATTCACTTCACTTTTGGTTTTTGTCCCTCCACCTCCAAGTACAGCATCCTTTTTGGCAGTCTATCCTCCATCATGTGGACATGGCCAAATTATCTCCCTATCATAAGGATTGGGAGCCTTAGCGGATGCGACTGGGCGTGTCCCTAAGTTGTGGTTAGGGGAAAGGCCATTAAATGGTTAGCTGCAAATAAAGGGTTACTTAAATAAGCAATCAGTGGCTGAACCTGAGGTTTGATGGGTTACTGTCTAAGGGGACTGACATTGCACCTACAAATCCCACAATGCCAATAAGGGTTTTGTGCAGTGGTGAAAGATGACAACAATCCCATTGCCAGTGTGCAGGTGAAGTCTTGGCCGAGAGTATTAAAATGCCTTTGAGCATGGCGACCCCAGCAGTATTTTGTTCTATAATGGAAATATGGAAAGGGGAAGGACATACTTTGGATGAGACGTATGACTTCGGGAAGATCTAAGTATCTCTTGGGTTGTAATTCAAAATTTTTGGTTATTTTCTAAATAGACCTCGTATATGAATTTCAAAAGATCTCATTTTTGGCATCTGTGATGTTGGATAAAATGAAAATCTCATTATTTCAGTTTTCCTTTGACAAGATTAACCCATTGATTTTGTCTGTAAATTTGACTTTCTATGGTCCCAGGTTTTATTCCTTTTAAGCCTGGTATTTTTTCATCACTCATTATCGTTTGTCACCTTTCATCATCTGTACAAAACAGTCAGATATAAAATAAAAGAATTTAAAAAATTGATACAAGATGTACAAGGTGTGGTAATTAAGTTCCTGGAATTTAGTTATAACTCGGGAAGTGGCAACACTGCATAGTTTGTGAACATATGACCAAAAAAAGGGGACCTTCCTTATGTTGCAGACGAAGTTTGAAGTCTATAGCATGTTCGGTTTGAGTTATATGCATGTTTTTTGAAAGCAACATTTTTAGTGGCTTAGTGAAAATGAGTGACATATTACAGGCGCGAATTTTTTGTTCTGCATTCGGAGTGATGACAGAGATTGGATGAGTCGGGTAGTCACTGGAGATGAGACCTGGATGTTTGAGTATAACCCTGAGACCCATAAACAAAGTCAGCAGTGGGTGGAAAAGGGTGGGGAGCAGTTAATGGAAGCGAGGACGTCCAAGTCACGGCTGAAGGCAATGTTGGTCGTTTTTTTTATATCTGCAGAATCATTCTTCGTGAATATGTTCCTGCTAGCACTCATTTTACGTGTGGGGCCTGAAGTTACCCAGGACAGCCGGACCTTACACCACGACAACGTGCTGACCCATTGGTCGTTCATTGTGCAAGAGTTTTTGGCAACAAAAGGCCTTCCAATATTGCCGCACCCATCCTATAGCCCCGTTATCGCCCTGTGTGAATTCTTCTTGTTCTCAAGTTAAAGTCGCACCTCAAGGGAACTCACATGGCGACATACAGGAGGTCAAAGAAACTGTAACCACGGTGCTGAATGGAGTATTTTTGGAGGATTACCAAGGGTGCTTCCAATCGTGGGAGCAACTTTGGAATCATTGTGTAGAGTAAGAGAGAGACTATTGTGAAGGTCAATTATAAAATTTTGTTCGTAACTTAATTTTCTTGTGTTATTAACAGATTCTCGGAACTTAATTGCCACATCTTGTAGGTTTCATTTTAGAAATTCATTCATAAATTAAAATTTAAAATTTTATACAAAACTCCTTTGTTACAGGTAAACTTAAATGGAAAAACCAACTCAAATTCTTCTAAAAATAATACCAATGAATTATCGTCTATAGACAAGTTAATAACAAAAGAAAGAATATCGTTCTGTAACGCATGTGGAATGAAATTCAATATCATCAATGATCTGTTATTACATTTTTCATCTAATTCATGTCAAGTTAAAAGACTAAAGGAATCTCTTTACAATAAATTAAATGAATTAATTTGTATTTTAGACAGCACTGATTATCATTTTTGTTATAGGAATGCAGATGAATACATATGTCTATTATGTAAAGATATATTTTGTTTACCTGTTAGTTATCTTGAACATGTATGCGACTGTAATTCAGTACCAGAATATTCTCACAAATATAACATAAACGGAATTAATTTTGTTATTAAATTTAAAAGTTTATGTTATTTAAGTGGCGGTACAATATCATGCAGCCGATGCAATACTAAATTTCTTATAAGTATCGATAATTGTATATTAAATAATTATAATAACCTGATAGGAATCGCGAGCGATTCTAACGATAATCACGTTCATTTATGTTATGTTAATCCAAAATTAAACAAAATGATGTGTCTTATTTGTAGTAAAATTGTTAAGTTACCGATTTCTTATTTAAAACATATTTTGGATATAAGTAATATCTGTAACAAAAAATTTTACAAATTAGTTTTTGCACGTATTTATGATATTTTGTCGTCTAAACAAATCTTTCGATTTAATTATAAATGTTCGATTATTAATAAAAATAGAAAAGTAGTTTGTAATAAATGTAATATTCATTTTGAACGTGAAATTAAAAACGTAAATATTAAAGACGTATCGATTTCGTTAAATGATAATTCGTTGAAATCGATCGGATTATTTGAAGACGGAGGTAAGTTTCATGTATGTACTATAGTTAAAAATAATAAATTTGGTTACGAATGTTCTGTATGTCATAACCTAATATTTTTTCCATTAAAATATATTAAACATATACAAGATAATTCATGTAAAAAAATGGATCACTCGCGTTATTATTTCAGTGAAGGTAATATCAATGTAATCATGTATCAATATGAATGTAGAATATCAAAAAACTATTCTAATGTTTATAAATGTAAAAATTGCGATAGATTATTTCGCAGAGATAAATTTAAAGGTAATCAGGATATGTTAATCGGTATTATCGATAAAAAACACAATCATTTATGTAACGTGAATCCATCTGGCAAACATGAATGTATTGTTTGTAAAGAGGTTATATTTTTGAATAGAGAATATATGAGGCATATTCAAACCGATTGTAACGAATATGATACAGTTTTTAATCATATGTATAACATAAATGGTTTTAACGAAGTAATTAATTTCAAATATGAGTGTTATTTACAACATAATATCATCGGTTGTAATCGTTGTGGTAATATTTTCGGTGCTGATGTCAATAATGATGAAGAACATAAATTGTATGGTGGATTAGTTAGGATTGTATTAAATAGAATGAAAAACAAACGATTCCGTGTTTGTTATAATCAAAATGATTGTAATTGTTATGAATTCAATGAAATCAGTTATAAATGTAATGTAGGAGCTTGTACTAAATATTTTAGTTCGTATTACGAGTGCCGTGATCATGCTTTACTTCATTTTCATATTTGTAGAATTTGTCAGAAACGTTTTCGTAAACATGCCACTTTACGTAGACATATCGATACCGTTCATAATTCAGACGAGGAAACAAAAATTAAAAAACAAATTAAACAATGTTCAAAATGTAACAAAACATTCGATGGTTTTACCGAATTACGTAAACATGTGCGTATGTTTCATTCAGATACTACTATGTATTGTAAACTTTGTAACACAGTATTAAGTAAACGTTATTTCAAAAAACATATTCAAAAGATACATAATTTAGAAGACGTGTAAACATTTTTTTTTAAACTATCGCTAATCGCTTTAGACTTTGCAACATGATTGTTGCTACTTTGAGTAGTGTACGACGGGGTACCCAAAAGTAACCGAAATCGCATTGCCGTGGGTGGTGCTTGTGTAGTACGGCATTTCTGCCGCACAGATGTGTATTGCGCAACTCACAGTGCAGTAATTAGAACTCATTGTGTGTTCAATATTCATCTGCAGTGATTGTTTTTGCTAACGCTGTTTTGTTCTCGTTTCGTTTTTTATGATGACAAGTTTAAGTGAACGTGTAGCTGAGAAATTTTGTTTTCTACTTGGTAAAAGTGCTGCTGAAACTTTTTTAATGTTGAAAACAGCTTACAAAAATGACGCTATGGGAAAATCTCAAGTATACAAGTGGTTTTCTTGGTTTAAAAATGGCGACATGTCGATTGATGACAAACCTCGTTCTTGACGTCCATCAACTGCCCGAATTGACAAAAACGTTTAAAAAATTCGAGAGCAAGTGCTCTCAGACCGTTGACTGACAATTTGGAAGTTTTAAGAAGATTCTGGAACAGTGTTCATCAAAAAAGATCCAAATTGTGGCAGACAGAAGACTGGTTCTTGTACCGCGACAATGCACCTGCACACATAGCCATCTCGATGAAAGATTTTTTGACTAAAAATGGCATAGTTCCGTTGTCCCACACACCTTACTCGCGTGACTTGACTCGATGCGACTTTTTTTTATTTCCACGCATGAAAAGGGACATTAAAGAATCCCGATTTGACAACATTGAAGCGGTCAAGAAAAAAACGAAGGAGGAGCTGTGAGCCATTTCTAAAAATGACTACAAAAAAATGTTTCGAACAGTGGAAGCACCGGCGGGATAAATGTATTAGTTGTAATGGAGAGTATTTTGAAGGGGGTAAGGTTGTTTTGTAAAAAAATTGAAAATAAATAGCTTTAAAAAAATAATTCCGGTTTCTTTTGGGTAGCCCCTCATACAGTGAGTTATGCTATATTTTCCTTTTGTTTTTAACAGCTGTTTTCAGAGCTATTATAATTTTTAGATCGTGTGATAGCCTAAAAATACAACAAAAAATATTGTTTACAGAGAAGTTCTATAAAAACAAATTTACACTTTTGTGTGGGTTTTCCTGCACGTGTTCACCTAGTAGATGATAATTTGCATCGTTCTGCGCCTGTGATTTAATAGGCAGTTCGGTACGGAGACACGAAATCTACCAACTGAATCCAAATTGTTCACGCACCTACACTCTACAAGTTGTGATGTGGGGGGGGGGGGATGCATGGTAACCCTAACATCTACAAAATGATTAACAACACAATTAGCATATTGATGTTGTTCATTTAGAGAAAGCATTATTTTCATATTCAGTCTTGTTATATGATTTCTTAATGTATGTATAATATTCATAATATATTTATTAATTTTGTATTGTAATGTGTGCTAAGCAATTTGTAAATATATCTTAAATAATATTTTGTAGTATTAATTGAATCAGTATGCATATTTTTTGTGATCTATTAGTTATACAATAATGTAATCATATGTCAAAATTTAATCTTTGTTTTGTAGTATTTTTAGGTTCTAGTCGTTTTTTATTTTGTGTTATTTATATAAGGTATTATTTACTGTAAGATTAATTACATTTAATTGATTAATTTACATGTAAGATATTATGTACTAGATTTAGGAATTATTTTATGTATTTATGTATTTATTTGTTTTATGTTCTGTTAGCGATAAAATTGATTGTTGTACTGTTCAGGTAATAGTTTAGAGATCAGCACTTAAGATGGAAGTTGGTGAACCAGTATCATATGATTTATAGTGGTTAGCACAAAACAAAGCTGATAATGTAACCTAAAAAAATATATATTTATTCCGTTACTATAAAAACTAAGTGATTACTGATAAATTACAAATAAATCACTGTATTACTTTCTTCTAAACAATGTAAAATAACTCTATCATCTAAAGCTGTGCTAGCAGACGCCATGGTGAATGAAATAAACAATAACACATAAACAGACCACAAAAACATGATCTCATCACCTCTAAAATTACTGTACAAAAATGGTATACGGATGCTATCTAGTGTGATAAAAGTTAACAAATATGATAAGTGTTCTAAAACATCGAGAAACGTAATACTACATCTTTGTACATTACAAAGCGTGGAAAATATGGCTGTCGTATTACGTCTCCCGCATTTATTTCTAGATTTCCAAAGGCTTTAGCACAGTAAGTGTTAAGGTAAGCAATAGTAAAATACTAATCATGCTCTAAAACTTAAACAGAATTACTGCTATAAAAACTATTATGATGTTTAATTTTGATATTTCGCTAAATATTTTTCTCATTTATATCGTAGGAGTGAAAAAAAGTTATTCCATTTTCCTGATTCTTCATTACATTGCAACTTATAAATTTAACTTAATTACAAAGTCAATTTCCTCAATTTTTTCTTCTTGCTTCCTTTATCTTTTTCCATCTTTCCTTGATGTTCTCCAATCTCATCCTTCTGATCTCTGCTGATTCTATCTTAACCCTTACACACCTAAATGCCCAATATCACTCATTCGTCTTCATCTTTCTTTAAACTCAACTATCTCCACAACTATTCATTATTTTCTAACGGGTTTAGTTTTATTAGATAGACACTTTTTTCTTCTTTCATTTGATGTATCTTGCATATTTATACAATGAAAATTGACAACGTGTTGTTACGCAAAAAAAAGATATATTTTTTGAACAGCCAATACTAAAATTTAATGTTTTATCCATAACTTTTCAATAAAAAACGTATTTGTTTAGAAATGACATCATCAGTTAGCTTGAAATGTAACAATCAAATCAATAAATTAAGTGTCGGCGACAAATTTGATGACTCTAAAATCGAACAAAGAAGGTTAACACTACCCGTCTCGTCTACCCCTCGGTTAAACCTTACAATTAGCATCAAAATAAATGATGAACATATTTTGATTTATGCTATCCTGTTTAGAAAAGAATAAAACACAACGCAACATGCGTAAAAGAGATAGAACTTGCATAGAACAAGAGTTAATAAAAATTGATAAGACACCACATTATTTTGAGGCGACTTTTTCAACATTTTTTTCATCCAGCGTTACTTTGTTGAACTAAAAGTGTGATATCTTTTGAATGCGTCTATCAATTTGCAATATCTAAACGTTGCGTTTTTTGCCACGAATTGCTTTATATATATAAAGCTTGTTGCATTGAATAAAAAGTTTATCCTTGAACGGTTTCCATAGAGACGACACAAATCTAGCGGAGGGGGATTCTGTAATTCAGTCACAGCTAGACTGCCGTAGCCTAAACATGGTGTAGATATTACTGTGGTGTGTGTGTGTGAGTGTATACTATTAGCTTGATTGAAAACATTGTACTATATTATAACTATAGTGATTTAGTAACATGATCTTCGGCACAGTTACATTAATTTTTTACATTTCCGGTTTCTTGATCACAACGCGATTTTTCCTTACACTATAAGTTAATCGTAGGTTAGTATTTAGTTCAGGTAAATTATGGAAGGTGAAAGTAGTGGGGTATGTAAAAAAAAAAATTGGGGGGCGCAAAATTATCCATAGCCAGACGAGAGAAGTTGTATTTAATGTTTTAAAATTTATGACAGATGAGGCAAAACGTGGTCCGATCCTTTTGACACAAATTCAGAAACGTGTTGCCCAAGCTACGGGAATTTCTATAAGCAGCGTTCAAAAAATTGTAAAAGAAGCAAAAACTAACCCCCATAAAGGCTTCAGTACTCCTCAAAAAAATCGTAACACCAAAAAACCTAAAACGACAGTGGACAATTTTGATAAAAGAGTTATTCGTGAAACTATTTACAATTTTCACATTGAAAAAGGTGAACGCGTTACTCTTAGGTCGTTGCTACCGGTGGTAAAAGAAAAAATAAACTTTCACGGAATCCTTTGGTCATTGTGGCGTATAATCAAAGAAATGGGGTTCAAATGGAAAAGAACTATTGATAATCGGAAAATGTTAGTTGAAAGATCAGAAAATCGGGAACTGAGGCTACGTTATTTAAGAGCCATTGAAGAGTACTGCAACCAAAACAGGCCTATTATTTACATGGACGAATCCTACGTACATGCCAGTCATACTAAGCCTCTATCGTGGAATGATGGCTCCGACCGTAACCTTGCTGCTCCAATATCTAAAGGACAGCGCGCTTGTATTGTTCATGCCGGTCACGAAAATGGTTTTATCAAGAACGCGCTTCTTATATTTAAATCTGGTAGGAAAACAGGAGATTACCATGACGATATGAATTATGAAAATTACGAACGGTGGGTAAAAGAAAAATTGATTCCTAATCTCCCCCTAACTCAGTCGTTGTCATGGATAATGCTTCATATCATAACGTTCAACTGAACCGTGCTCCGAATTCAAACTCGCGAAAAGAAGACATGATAAATTGGCTTCTGAAAAATGACGTAACATTCGTGAATACAATGTGCAAACCAGAACTGTATAAGTTAATTAAATTACATAAATCGCGCGTTAAATTATTCAAAATAGACTCTCTTTTAGCCGAGGAAGGTCACAGTGTTTTGAGACTGCCTCCTTATTCTCCGGAATTAAATCCGATTGAAAAAATTTGGGCGGTTTTAAAAG
The DNA here is from genome assembly GCA_035578175.1 of Catonia carolina. Taxonomy (NCBI): domain Eukaryota; kingdom Metazoa; phylum Arthropoda; class Insecta; order Hemiptera; family Achilidae; genus Catonia; species Catonia carolina. Next base: position 33,567,729 of record JAQMRL010000009.1, on the reverse strand, counting down.
AGTATGTCGCAAAAAAAAAACGTTAATTTCAAATTAGATGACGCTATAAATTTAATTAAAGAACGTGCAGATTCAATGACGAATGATGAATGGAAATTGAGGTGCGATCATGTCAAGAAAATAGAGAAATTGTATCTGTGTCGAGAACCCTTAATTGACAATGCCACTGACAATATAATTATAAATTTAAATGACGATAGCGATGATAGTGATTTAAGTGATGAGAGTGATGAAAACAACGGAAATGAGATAAGTGAAGATGAGTTATCGGGAATTGAAACATTAAATTAAATTTGGTAAGTAGCAGTTGAGTTTAATGTTTTTGTGATAGTATAGTAGTTACCCAGCCGCTTCTCCTCTTTCGCTGTTGGTGCCTACTACTAATACGCTCGCTTCCCCTCCAAACTTTTTGTGGTTTGCTACAAACTCTATCTATAGCTAAACATATGTTTTTGTATGTTTTACTGATTTTGTGACACTTTTTTGTACAAAAAGTGATATTACTAAAAAAAGAATATTTTTTCTTAAATTTCAATTTTTATTCTGGTCGTAAATGAAAACGGAAAAATTTGGTTTAAACGTTGTTCTAATAAAAAATTCTTTATAAATAAATGGTAATTTTTTGAAATTTTTAGAAATGAAACTGAATGAAATAAAAGAGTTTTTATTAGGCGTAAAATGACAGTCCGCGTGATCGTTAAAAATCTCCGTTCTCGTCGGGTTAATCCAGTTATACTGGGAGTTAATGTAACATGTTTGCTCAAAATTAGTTTTAACAGCAACTTTAGATTTTCTGCATAAGTTGCTTTAAAATTATTCTAATCCGTGGGGAGTTAGCTGCTAATTTGTTTTCTCCCAAAATATTCAGTGGATATTTTTGGGTTGATGTGTTGCTCAAAATAACATATTATAGTATTAGATACATCAACTTCCTTCTTATGTGCTAGACCCTGTACATTTTATACGAGGTTCATTTAAATATAAACCGGAATGTTTTCACACAGCTTTATTGGTGCTAGATCAAGTATAAATGAAGTAGCTTATTTTTCTACATAGTTCCTTCAATAGAAATGCGTTTTCTCAATTGGATTGGAAACTTTCTGATGCTGTCATAGAAAAAAGAAGATGGCTGCCCCTGTAGCCAATTGCACGTGTATTGTTCAACCACAGCATTATATTTGAATCTCTTCCCTCCTAATTCCTCTTTCAGTAGACCGAACACATGGTGACAAATCAGGACTATAAGGTTCAAGATGTTGCCAGTGTAATGTAGTGAGTTTATTACGAGTTAAAACTGCTGTATGCGACCGTACATTGTCATGCAGAATGAGGACATCGTGAATCAGTTTTTGGCATCATTTGTTGCAATAAATAATCTTGGCAGCTAGGGTAGAAATTATCAACATAGTGTAGTAGCCCACATTCACCGTCCTTTGAGCATGTAGTTACGCAGTCAGTAATATACGAGGCGTGTTCAGAAAGTAAGTACCGTTTTTAGAAAAAGCAAGTAAAACAATTTTTTTTCAACACAATTTTATTTCTACATGGAAGTCCAAACCTTAAACTATTTTTCGACATAGTTTCCACTGATGTTCAAACACTTGTCGTAGCGGGTGATCAATTTGTCTATACCCTCTTCGTAGAAGGTTCCCGCCAACGAATGTAGCCACGACTGCACAGCAGTTTTCACTTCGTCGGTTTCAAAGCGTTGGCCGCCTAGCTCGCGCGTCATGTGCAGGAACAAGTGGTAGTCAGACGGTGCCAAGTCCGGGCTGTATGGCGGGTGATCGAACTGCTCCCAACGAAATTGTCGAACCAATGTTTGAGTGTCACCAGCGGTATGGGGCCGAGCATTGTCATGGAACAACACAATTCTCATCATGCACATTTGTTCGACCGCCATTGAACATTCTAACCCACTTTCTCACCATTCCTTCACTCATCACGTCTTCCCCATAAACATCTCGAAGTTGACGATAAATTTCAGCCGGTTTCACATTCCTTGCGTTAAAAAATCTTATTACAGAACGAATCTCACAATCGGCGGGATCACTAATTGTCTTAAACATTTTAAACGTTCAGAGAAAACTGAAAACGCAATGTAGAACAACTACAATGGCGTGAGTCGATAGCCAGTGAACAAGGACGACTAGTGCGCATGCGCGGAACACCGATTGCAGCGCTACGGCGGCAGTAGAATGAAACGGTACTTACTTTCCGAACACGCCTCGTACTTTTTGAGTTCCAAAACGCTGTTGCCAAAACTTTCCTGTCTGACAGTTGAGTCTTGGCCTTGATTGGTGCCCCTCCCAATTTTCTTTCAATCCATACTCATCTTCTTGTTTTTTGGGGTGTAGTGATAGAATGATTCCTGAATCCTGGTTGAGAGGAACCCAATGTTGGCGACATCATGTTAAGAAACACCTGGTCGCTCGGTGAACAAATTTACAGAATAAATGCAACCTCGGGGTAATTCAGGGGAATTTTATTAGGTGTAGTTAATAGGATTTAAGCTCATTGGAGAATGGGTATTTTTACGTACTTGGGAACAGTAATTATTAAGATGGAGTGAATTTAAAAATTTATAGGGCTGTGGCAATTTATTACAATTTGTGGGACTGGTGAAAGGAAGGGATGGGTGGCTCTTTTGTTTAAATTATTTTATTTCAGTCAGTAGCCTTTTTCTCCTTTGTATTGTTGTTTGGGGGGGAATGGGCAGTCTTATGTACTCGGGGATAATTTGTACAAAAATGGAGGGAATTTTTTGGATCGTACCATGACCTGTGATAAAACATGGGTCTAGTGATAGACCCATGTTTTATCACAGGTCATGGTCATACGATCCAAAAAAAGCCTGTCTCCCTTCTTCTTTAAAGTGATTCAGACGACACTTGACAGATTTCTTATTGCACATTTTTTTGTGCCTAGTTAAGTAGACATGGAATCTACCTTGCCGATACTTTATTGTATTTGAGTATGCTTGACGTAATGGTTTAAACTTTTCGAACACTTACACCCACATTTGATGCAATAGTAATTTGGTGATGGTCTTTCGCAAGCTCACACACGACCTGAATACTGGCTTAATTGCTTCTGGTCACCGTAAATGGCTTTGGTTTTCCACTACGAGCACCATTTCGAAATTTATTGCCACAATCAAACACTTGGGTTTTACTCAAAGTAGTATAGTCATACTAGGGTTAAATCTATTAAAAATTTCACTCAATTTCTCACCTTTTTTGGTGAGAAAATGAATAATAATGGGTTGGACAACTGACGCTAGTATTTCCCTTACACTCATAACGATATTGAAATGGTAGACATGAATGTGAGGATCATAGGCATGGCTGAATTCCAGTTTATATTTGAATGGCCCTTGTACATTGATATGACAATAAACTGGCCATAAATACTCTATATAAGTTCACCAACACATGGTGGTTTGTATAAATATCTTATCTCATGTATATAATGTAGTGTGCATAATATTTCTCAATTGGCTGTTTATCGTTTGTTATAATTTCACCTGTATTATTATTATTATTATTATTTCACCTGTATTATACATTATTTTATGATTTATTTAAGAAATGTATTGTTTTATTGTATTCATTCTATAATTATAATTTAAGTATTCTTTGTGTCTGTGTGATATTAATAAATTAGAAAAATGTTAATGGGAAGTTGTGAGGTATTGCGAAACTTATATTATTTTGATGTTTCAGCTTAATTATAGAAATCCGTTAATACATTTTAAGATATTATTTTTAAAAACTCCCTTTTTTGAGATGACGTGTCTCATGGCTGGTGACAATTTTTAAAAAGGCTTACCTTTGACCTATTGCAAAAACCATCAGTGGTTTCTGTATCTACTTTTAATTAAATAAATAAAATTGTTGCCTTTATGGTATAGTGGTTAGCATGCTATGCTAAAAAGTGGAGATCCAAGGTTCGATTCCCAGCTAGGGTCTGAAAAATTATTACAAATTTCTTAACCGAAAATAGTTGCTAATGACCAAGATGTTGATTCGACTTCAAAATAATGTAAATAAACTATTTTTCCCCCAAGAAAAATCGATATCTTACATACTGGAAAGAATCTTGTCCAGTTAAGAGTTTCCCCGCATCTGTAGACAAGATCAATCCTGCCTAATAAAATTTCAAATGAATTAATAATTATTAAACACATTGTTATGGTGATTTACGAGAATGCCTTTTGAGTATGGATGGGCTGTAAGGAAGGGAGGAAAATTAGACAGTGCTGCCAACCTCAATAGTGAGACACTATATATTTTACTACTGTCTAATTGCCTTGTTTGTTAACCACATGTTGCCTTTCAATTAATTTACTTCGTTGTAACTGACACTTTTTCTACTTAAACCCCATTTCCTTTAAAATTTTTCTTAACGAACAAAGTTTCCAACTAAAATTAAGCTTTTCTTTTAAAACCGATAATAACTTTTCACATGTTGGCATCACTTTCTTATTGATATAAAAATACTCTATAATTTCGACAACCACATGTCTTTCTTAGCCATCTAATAAGGCATTCCTATATTCTGACCGTTTCTTTTTTTACCAGGTGTCAAAAAAACTGTTGATGAATTATCTTCTTGACTGTCTTTAACTTCCTTTTTTATATTTCAAATTGTAGAAACAGAAACATCACAATAGTTAGCCGCTCGCTCGTGGCTTTTGTTAAGAGGCACGGGAAGGTATTTTTGTTTAGCTTCAACTTCACAACATTTTATTACATTGCATATTAGATTTTGTTTACCACTGTGAACTGTACAACCGCGTTTTCGAGAAACTGACATTTCCATTTACAGTAACAAACAGTTTGTAATACTCGTACAGTTAACCTACAAAAGGTTCCGCATTATAACTGTATGTGCTCTGGGTATAGTTTACGTTGTTGTGTTCGTAAACTGATACCAAATCAGTCACGCATGCACACTGATGTTTTCCCTCTTTACCCCGTGTTGAAAACAAAGGCAAACTCGTGACTCAAGTACTATACGTACCTGTAATTGTAAATTTTTTATTTTTCATATATTTTTAAAAATCGTGTGTTACATGTTAAAATTCAATTTTATTTTTTACTTTCTCTTGCTTATATGAAAATAAAGGAAGAAAAGTATTGTTTTCATTTCAATTTTTTGAAATCGAGTTTTCACCGGATCTACACGTTTTCAAATCCCCTGAACGCATAAAACATGTTTTTAGTGATTCGTCAGTGTGCGTGTGTGTGTGTGTGTGTGTGTGTGTATGTGAACAAAATATCTCAAGAATGGAACATCGTACGAACTTGAAACTTAAGTTAGGTACCACTAGACATGAACATTTTCATCAAAATCGGTGAACCGGAATTAGTAGTTTATTCGTGTCATTTTTCACTTTTTTGCAATTTTTTCAAAAATCGCCTCTTTACTATATTTTTTATACTCTACAAGATATGGTAGGCGCCATGTCTGCTGAAATTCTTGGGGAGGCTGTTTGCTTGTAAAACATATGTTTTTTTTTAAGCTTGCGGCCTTAATACGCATTTTACAGCAAAGGAGTATATATTAAAAGTTGCAGATAATTAAAAAAAATCTATCACTTTGATTTCAAAAATTTCTTTGTATAACCTTTAGTTTAGCGGTAATTTGTGATTTTCTGTTTTTTTTTATGAAAATGTATAAAAAATGGATTTTTATGATTTCAGTCATAAGTATGCATTTTACGACAAAAATGTATATAATAAAATTTATAGAAAATTAAAAAGATCTACAACTTTTATGTTAAGCATTTTCTCTACAGAGCCTAGTTTAGTGTCAAAAAGTGATTTTCTGTATTATTAGCCAAACTAAGTTGGTTTCATTTCACATCATTCACTCATGATTAAAATAAGGTTATATTTTGTGGTTATTTCTAATGTATTATAATTAATGTTAGATTATATTGATTCTTTATTTGCTTTGATAAGAGAAAGTCATGTGAATGTTTTACACCAGATTTTATAGTGTAGGGGAAGGTGTTGTACCTTTGACCAATTTTCAGTTCTGTATTTTTGTAGTCTGTAATTTTTCTGTAATATAGACTTTTTTTGTATTAAAATATTGTTTACTCTATTCCCCACCTTTCTGACACTATATAAATTTTTTATTTTGACCTAATGTATTTTATTTTTATTTTTGAAATTTTCTTTACATGGTGGTCAAAAGTACAACAACATGTTGTACCTTTGACCGGGGGGTGTTGTACCTTTGACTAGGTTGATAAATAACAAGAGTTTCTATCAAAAAATAAAACGTTTATTAAAAATAGCCTAATTTAAAAATATTATACATTCTGTGATAATTATTACTGATTATTCTACATTATAGTTTTCAAAATTAACATCAAATTTCAAACAATCCTTTAGTCGCATAGATCATCCAGCTACTTTTGGATCTGGTAGCTTAGCCACAACATCTCGTACTGGAACGTCGTATATATTGTAGTCTTCCTTAGTAAAAGATGAACTTTTAGTCTTTCTTTTTAAAAATTGTACTTTTAGGTCTTCATCATCCACTTCATGTATTTCAGCTACAAAATACTTCGAGGTTTTCTTGGTTGTTATGTTAACAAGAACAAAAACCCCTTTAGTTAACTCTTTTCTTTCAAAAGAAAGAACTGGCTCTTCAGAAACTTCATTATTCCAACTATCATCAGAAAAATCAAGATCAAGATCACTTTGACCAGATGAAATTTCTATGTCTGACTCAGAACTATTATTATGAGATTCAAATAAATTTTTTTTGGGGCAAGGTTCACAATTTTTTTTGCCTTTTTTACAGAATGTCTTAGGCCTAGATATCTTTTTCAGTTTGGCAGCCTCCAATGCTTGCTTTTCTGGTGTGTCAGTTAATATTTTAGATTTTCCTTTAGGCCGGCCTTTATGTATCAACTTTCTCGGCTGTGCCTTCGGAAAAGGTCTGACATCTTCGGGTGATACTACAACAATTGAGGTTGACAGCAAGTTAAGAGGGCTATTTAGCCTACTTAGAGCTTGGCTTGTTGTTGGAGCACTTTCTACAACACAAGGAATTTCATTAGCCCCTTCAGATTCTTGCGGCAATGGTCTGTCAGTAACAGCTGATGAAAGGAAATCTTCTTCTTTGAAAATATTTTCGTTAAATGGAACGAAGCCGGAAACTTTAAATCCCTTAATTATATTATATGGGGTCACAGCTCTGGTGTAGGCATCGCCTGCCAGTTTTGGAACATCATAAATAGTTATAGGCTTTCCCACATTTCCTGGATTTATCATCCAATTATTGGCCTCTTGGTGGTAAAACGTTTTGAATGGCCCAAACACACCTCTGTCCAGAGGCTGCATCTTGTGACTAGTGTGCGGATGGAACGTCATAAGAGTCACACCATTTGCTTTTGCCACATCTATTACAGGAATCGAGACGTGAGACTCGTGGTTATCCAACAGCAACAGAGCTGGCTTTTCTTTACTTGGCCTTACATGGTTGATGAAATGATTAAAAAACTGTAAAAAGATGGATTCGTTGGACCAACCAGATGGATTGGCCGCTCCAATTGATCTCGGAGGTGCTCCATTTAACATAAAGGGTTTAAAATTTACCCTCGGGAATACAAAAAGAGGTGGAATGTGGTTGCCAGCAGCACTTACTGCCGATATAATTGTTACGGTGGATCCTCTCTCTCCTGAGGTCATTCCCCCAACTTGCTTTTTCCCTTTTCGGGCAAGAACTTTCGGAGGCTCATGGACTGTGCTAACTCCGGTTTCATCACAGTTCCATATTTCACTAGGTTGGAATGGATGACGCTCAAGAACCTTTTTGTAGTTACTAAATACAGCCGCAACAGTTTCTTTATTAAATGCAGAGGCCCGAGCCAAACTAGTGGCCTGAGGTTTTCGAAGAGCTAGTTTATCATTATATTTCTTGCGAAAATCCCTCAGCCATTGTTTTCCTGCACTTTTGTTGGCAATCCATGATGGATCCATTACTTTATGATTTGCCTTGGCAAAATCATAAGCTAAACGCATTATTTGGCTTTTAGTGAGTCCGTAATGCATGTCAGCTGCCGTTGTCAAATACTGGAGAAGTAACTCCTCTTCACTCTCATTGAACACCTTCTTAGGTTTTTTAGGAATATATGAATAAGTAGAAGTAGTAGGGATACCTGACTGTCTGTGTTTGTGGAGGTGGAAAATTACCGTTGGCTTTTTTAAGTTAAAGTATCTTGACGCCTCCCCAATAGTCATCTTTTTCGATAGGATGAAAGAGATGGCAGTTTCAATATCTTCCTTGTTAATTGGTTTTCGTTTTACGCCTGTTTTACTTCTTGGCATCTTGAAGCGCTCCAAGAGTCTGAAACAAAGCAACAGCATTATTAACAATTTGAATAGCATTAACATAGGGCTGCATGAGGTAGCAGTCCTGTTGCTCAGAACATTCATGTAAAAGTAGGAGTATGTTCCCTCTGTATGCTTAGCTTAAGTTAGCATGGCTGTATTATATTATTTTTGTAGGCTATAATTCAGTACTTTTATGTTAATATTTACAACTAGGCTACCTATTTGGTTAACAACAGTAGAACTAATTTCTTTACTGAAGTTGGATTAACACATTAAAATAAAAACAAAAATACATTTGCTCTTAGGCAACTAATTCACATTGATAATACAATGGATTCATTACTAATATCCCCTATAACTAATATTTACTAAAACTAAAACCCCCCCTATTAATTGGAATTTATCTGTTAAAAATGTATTGTACCTTTGACCTGGTCAAAGGAACAACACATGATGGTGGTCAAAGGTACAACACCCAGTCAAAGATTTTTCAAGCCCACAATACTATTATTAGGTTAGCAGCACCATTTTAAAACTTCCAAATATAATTCTTAAATAGTTAATAAGTAATTTGCAGCACTCTAAGATAAACACAACAAAAGTTATTAAACATATAGTAAGAGTTAAAATACTTACTTTTGAGTGATAAAAGTAGATATCAATTTTTAATGATCACCATTTATAATATTCAGCTTCTCATGCAGAATGAACAGTGGCTCCAGTGGACATGCTATGCACTACAAATATGAACTTCAGTCAATACAGCTAGATAACACCACAAGCTTGCATGGTCAAAGGTACAATACGGTCAAAGGTACAACACCTTCCCCTATTTTACATCGCATTTAACATCTTGGTTATTAGTGAATACTTTCTGGTATGAAACATTGTGTTTTGATACATAATAATTTCCGGACTCCAGCCAGGAATTGAACCCTTGATAGGTTAGAGTGCTAACCACTACGCTACAGAAGCGGCCAACAAAAAAAATACAGTTTTATTTAATTTTTAGTGTTATGTATTGATGCAAATTTTTTCATTTGTTATCTCCTCTATCCATTACTTACGGACAAGCTGAGGCGTATTTTAGGTACTCAATACAATAAATTAATCTTCATTTCTGAGACTCAAATTCAATATTGAGTAAAAATAAATTTGTTTACCTAAATGTACACTAAAATACAAAATTCTGTGACTATCCAATTATATCATATGATGCCATACCAGATTATGATATTGAATTTGTTTTCTATACTCCATTTAGTTAATTACTATTGTGATACTTTTTTTAAAGATATCTTTAAAATCCAAAGAATAAACAGTATTTTTACTACGACAACAGACTGATCAATAATTTTTATTAACTACAGTTTTCTCATTAAATATAGTAAATAAATGTTTCATATAAAAAAAATTTAGGAATAGTTTTGTTAATTTTTATTTTTACAGAAAAGCACTAATGCACTTTTTATTATTTTCGGTTTGATTTAAAATTCCTGTGGAATTTAATGTCGTTCAAAATAAAAATAATAAATAAGTTTATGAAAGGCACAATAAATCACTTAAAAATTTCACATTTTAAAACCAAAAATGCTCTAGAGGAACAACAAAGATCATTTATAATTTATTGAATGATAAAAGTGTATCGTTTTCGTTTAGTTTAGTGTTAAATGTATTAAAACAATGTAATTATTTTATGAAATTTCATACAAAGCTCTAGTGTTAAAGTAAAGACTGACAATTTTGATTTGATGTTAATCACAATATGTATTTGTGTTATCAAAAATTAAAATAAATTTATTAATTTGTTTTTGTGTGTTTTTATATGTATCTTTACCATATTTTTTTATTTTATTTTTTTTAGTTTCTTTTGTCTGTATGAATATATAAGAAGGAAAGTATTGTTTTCATGGCGATTTTCTGAAATCGAGTTCACCTGATCTACACGTTTTCAGACCCTCTGAATCCGAAAAACATGTTTTTAGCGATTGGTCTATGTGTGTGTGTGTGTGTGTGTGTGTGAACAGAATATCTCAAGAACAGGACTTCGTACAAACTTGAAACTTAAGTTAGGTACTACTACCGACCTGACATGAACATTTGCATCAAAATCGGTCAACCGGAAGTAGTAGTTTATTCATGTCGTTTTTTACTTTTTTGCGATTTTCTCAAAAACTGCTTCTACGATGTTTTTTAAAATTGCCTCATTTACTACATTTTTTATGCTCTACAAGGTAGGGTAGGCGCAATGTTTCCTGAAATTCTTGGAGAGGCCGTTTTCTCGTTAAAAAATTGTTTTTTTTAAGATTGTGGCTTTAATATGCATTTAAGCGCAAAAATGTGTATAATAAAAGTTGTAGAGAATTTAAAATCCTACAGCTTTTGTTTCAAACATTTTTTTGTATAACGTTTAGTTTAGCGGTAATTAGCGATTTTCTGTTTTTTCTCACAAAAACGTGGAAAAAAATCAATTTTTTAAGATTTCAACCTGTATTTCATGCATTTTGTGATAAACATGCATAATCAAATTTATAGGAAATTAAAAGATCTACAACTTTTATTTAGAGTATTTTTCTCTACAGGCCTAGTTTAGCGTGAAAGAGTGATTTTCCATATTTTTAAGTAAAACAGGTTGATTTTCATTTTGCATCTGTCACTCATGATTAAAATTAGGTTAGTTTTTTTGTTTATTCCTAATGTTTTATTACTAATGTTAGGTTATATTGTTAATTATTTGCATTAGCAAGAGAAAGTTGTGTGTGTGTTTCTCACCAGATTTTTTTTATTATAAGTGCAGAACTAAAAGAAGAACAAAAATTTACGCGATTCGCTATTGTGTTTGTTGCAATTTTTCAGCTTTTGATAACGTAAAGTTAAAAGTTAAAAGGTGCATTATAGGGAAGACTGTTTGTGGGCCAGTACAATTTTCTATTGACACAAAGCGTTTCTGACGGACAAAAGTCAGGTGAGTTGATTCCGGAAGATCATGGTAGATCATCAACTGCAATTACTGAAGAAAAGATCGGTACTGCGGTGCCATAATTAGTGATGATTGACATATATCAATATTTACACTGCATCCTCTCTTTGACTTTCCAAAAGCTCCATTCACTGCATTTTGACAGTGTTTTTTGTAACGTATGAAAATATGCCGTGCCTGGATGGGATTCGAACCCATTTCTTGGCTTTGGTTCTGCACTCGTTGACAAGGGAATAGATAACTAACTGCGTGAACATTTGCATTCAGTACGTGGCAGAAGATTTAAGACAATAAATTAAATCACAAATGCTGTTCAAGGTTTATGCCAGACCATCTAGAAGAAGAGTTCACTAAGACAATCATTCAAAAATGGGAAAAATGCATGCACGCCTTTGCATCCAAAACAATGGGAAATACTTCTAAAAAGATAACTATGAGTCATCAGATGACAATAACTATTAACTGCATCATAATTTTGCTACAGATTTTGTTACTTTCTTTGTAAAATGTTAAAATCTGGAGGGTGTTGTTCAACTCCTTTCACAAAAAAATTAATCAAACAATTTGGTGAATTCTTCACCAAATTAGCTCATTGATCATTAGTGATAGCTAATGAGTTACTCAAGAGATCTAAATGGTACTGAAATAAAAGTAATTTCAGCAACCTTTTGTAGGTTTCTTCATTACGAATATTGATTGTGGCCAATCAGCCTTTTGTGCATTTGCAATACTTACCGTTGTTTCAGTTCCTTTATTTAAGTTTTGCAAATGGTTCTAATTCTGTTACGGCACTCATGAACTTAGCACCAAATGCATTATGAACTTCAACAGTAGTTTTATAATTCTTCTACCACAACAGTTGCGCATGAACCCATAGTTTTTTAGTGAACATTTTAAGACACTAAAAACTATTCCTGTGCTGAGATTTACAACAGACAAACCAGTATAGCAATCAAAGGAATGCTATATGTGCTGTTGGTCTTGAGGTAAAATTGTTCCCGCTAGTCAGCTGATTTTCAGAGATGATGGTTCCAGTTTCAAACCCAAGTAAAAGGTAAAGGTAGTTACTTTTATATGAACGTATTTTGATGGTAGGGGTTCAATTACCCATATTCTCTCAGGAATGGTCGGCCTGGGTCTAAACAAGGTTCACGTCATATCCATCTCATTGGATCATGGGGTTGCTTCTTGTTTTGAATTGAACTGGTTGCAAGGTACGTACATTAGGGGCAAAAATGCACACGGGGAAACTGATTTGTGCATCAACTGGAAAATCATTATGTTTATCATATATTTGTACTTAAAATCAGAATAAGTGAATGAATAGCTGCACATGATTTTGCCAATCCTTTACATAGGAGATATAATTGTCAAATAATATGAGGGAATTCGCCCACTAACTGCAAAATCTTGTTAGAAAATTGAATTCACTACTCTGAGGAACTTTATTTTAATAAATTTCCTGGCATGAAAAGCAAATTTGGGTCCTAAATATGATTCTGGAAAAATGTAGCCTACACCAAAATTATTAAATGGTTTTAATACCATGATTGTACCAGGAAGAAAGGTTATAGAATAACTGAATACGGCAGTCATCATGAACATTAATTTTTCTGAATGTTGACGTGATATTTTTCAAAACCCACATAACCGATATTTAGTGAGTTCAAAATTTGCTTTTGTTGGGGAAACAACAATAACTATGGCTCTCCAAAAGATTTTAATCCTAAATTTTGTTGTTAAACAACCAACCCTGCATATTCTCACTGGGAAACTGACACTTGGGAATTCAAATAGTTGACATGTGTCAACTATGTGAATTCCCGCTACTTGCCGACTAGATGTTAGCCCAAACAAAAGATTTCATCGTTCCACGAAATACAACAATAATTGGTTTTTCGTAACAATTTGTGGTATAATTTTAATATTACTGAGAAAATATTGTTTTCCCAAAATTTCCTTCCTGTTTACTCTTTGTATATTTTTATTTACGTTTTAAAAATAATTTAATCAGCTGTTGATTATCAGCTGAGTCTGCAGTGAGAAGTTGAGTCAAGTTAATTATTTTTGCGTTGGTGGTTATCGGTAACACAAGTTTTTCTCTGATGTTTGAAGACACTGTCAAAACGGTTTTATAATATTATATGGAAGTTTTAGAAGGATTTTTTGTGTCTAATTCTTAATGAGGCTGAGCTGATTTGTTTCAATTTTCCGGTAATCCACGGAATATAACCTCTAGGTAAACTTAGCGCCGTGTACTTTGTATTTTTAAACAAATTAAAATTTTTACTGAATTTTAACCTTTAGTAACCTGTGATTTTTATTTTTATTTATATTAAGAATATTGGGTTTTAATCGTAAACATATAGATTAATTTAGAAACCAATTATTCTGTTTGTATTCTAGGAAAGATTGAATCTTCTTTTGTATGTTTTGACATTTACAAGTAAAGCGTAATTTTGGGTAAAGATTACGTGCATAAACTATAAAAATTTATTATAGTTGACTTGAATCTCCCAATATAATTGACGGCGTGTGAACTTCAGCTTAGGTTATTTTAGGAAGACTGATATTGTGGTTGTTGGTAAATATTTGAGTTAAAACTAATAACTGTAAAGATTTTCAGTAGAAATTAATTTAAATTTACGTTTATCCAGTGGAAGATCTTCTTTTAAGTATGTACTTCCTTCAAACCATTTTGTGGTAGGGTTAATTGAGATTATATTACTACAGTACATAATATTATGTATACAGAAGTCTTAAAAATTATTTTTTGTCCTTTTCATTCCTTGTACTCACAGAAAGCAGCAAGTTAAATATTGATGATTCTGTTTTCAGTTATAATTTTTGTTGTGTTCCAAAATTTTGTGCATTTAAAATTGAAGGATGTTGTGATAACAATTACGTTCAAATTTAATTTTCAGTATCATGAATTTTTTGTAGTTTCTTATTAAAAAAAGAAATGATCGTACTATTTATTATCTGTTAATGTATAATTTGCCCAAGTTACCCAACAAAATGTGGAAAATTTTCTATATGGGAAATGTATATTAATATTAATGGAAAGCTAACTTTTATTTATATTTTTCCTCGTACAGGCCCAATTCTAGACCACGTGAGATGATTGGACGTTTCTGGAAGCTCTTTTCTCAGCCTACATTTTCAGCATTCGTTCACTGTGTTTCTTCTTTCTTCTGTCCACCTGGTGTTCTGTTTGTAAACCACATGAGGTGACTTCAGAAGTAAACCACATGAGGTGACTTAAGAAGTTTCTGGAAGATTTTTACAACCTACATTCTCAGTATTCGTTCACTGTCGGCTTTTCACCTTTCTTCTTTTCACCTAGTGTTCTGTTTATGCTCATCTTGGAAACCCTTAAAGTCGGTAGTTAGTTGTCTGAATTTGATTCAATTTATTCTGATTTTCTCAATATCCTTGCTGACATCTTTGAGCCATTTATCCCAACACCTTAGGTCTCTTGTTTATTATTAGCATATTATTACTTTCTCTTGCCTATATGAATACAGTATATAGGAAGGAAAGTATTGTTTTCGTCGATTTTTCGAAATCGAGTTTTCACCGGATCTACACGTTTTCAGACCCCCTGAATCCAAAAAACATGTTTTTAGCGATTGGTCTGTGTGTGAACAGAATATCTCAAGAACGGAACATCGTACGAACTTGAAACTTGAAACTTAAGTTACATACCACTACCGGACCCGACACGAACATTTTCATCAAAATCGGTCAACCGGAAGTAGTAGTTTATTCGTGTAATTTTTCACTTTTTTGAAATTTTCTCAAAAACTGGTCCTACAATTTTTTTTAAATCGCCTCATTTACTTAATTTTTTATGTTCTACAAGATAGGGTAGGCGCCATGTTTGCTGAAATTCTTGGTGAGGCTGTTTTCACGTAAAAACATTTTCTTTTTAAGATTGCGGCTTTAATATGCATTTTAGCGCAAAATGTTATATAATAAAAGTTGTAGAGAATGTAAAATCCTACAACTTTTATTTCAAACATTTTCTTGTATAACGCTTACTTTGGCGGTAATTAGCGATTTTCTGTTTTTTTCTCACGAAAACGTGTGAAAATATTTTTTTAAGATTTCGGTCTTAGTATGCATTTAATGACAAAAGTTTATATAATAAAATTTATAGGCAATTAAAATATCTACAACTTTTATTTAAAGCATTTTTTTGTACAGAGCCTAGTTTAGCGTGAAAGAGCAATTTTCAGTATTTTTAAGCCAAATTGATGTCGATTTTCATTTTGCGTCTTTCATGTATATAATTAAAATTAGGTTATGTTTATTGAGGTTAGTTTTTTGTTTATTTCTAATGTTTTATTACTAATGTTAGGTTTGTTGTTAATTATTTGCATTGGCAAGAGAAATTTGTATGAGTGTTTCACACCAGATTTTTTTATATAGTTTTTGAAATACATATTTTTCTAAACCATCAGAATATTGTAACAATAAACACTTACCAATTTTTAGAGCGCTTTTGTGTATCTTGTACACATGTTCAGTAATGTATTTTACAATCAAAATTTAAAACTTCCTACTTCTACCAAAGCAGATAAGGAATAATCGATTCTTATATCTAGAACAATTGCCAACTTATCCAGTTGGTTGTCATATTCATCTTGTGTATTCATTAATTTTTCTCTATTACCATTTTTATTTATATTTATTATTTTATCAAACATCCTATGTAGGATTTTTAAACAGCCGTATTATTTAAAATTCTCTTCTTCTGACATCCACGGCATAGGCATGTCTGCGTGTTCCGGTCTGTAAGATTGCCTCCTTCTGTTAATTTTTAATTTTGTCGATTTCTTTTTAATTTTTTTAATTTCTAGTTTTGTTCCCATCTTTTCCTAGGCCTTCCAATATCTCTTCTTCCTGTTGGTTTATATTTCAGAGCCTGAAAGGGGATTCTATCAGATGGCATTCTTTCCAGATGTTCTCTCCATTTGATTCGATACTTCTCCATCATCCCGTTCAATGACTCCACCTTTAGTTCATTTCGAATATCTTCATTTCGCAAGAGATCCAATCTTGTACAGCCTTTAACACTCCTTAGAAAGCGCATTTCTGCCGCCTGAATTCTGCTTGCTTCCTTTTTACCGAGAACCCATGCTTCACTTCCATACAACAATATTGGGATGGCCGTGGTCTGGTAGAATTTCAGTTTTGTTTCTCTCCTTGCTTTGTTCTTCAAGCTCCTATGGATTGTTCCGCAAAGATATTGGAATTTATTTATTTTATTCGAAACATCTATGTCTTTCTCATAGGTGAGTGCACAGCCCAAGTATGTAAAAGCAGAAACTTGCTCCAAAACTGAATCTCTAACCACTATCTTCGTTCGAACCGGCCATTTCCCTTTGAAAGCCATCACTTTAGTTTTTGCAGCTGAGATACGAAGGTCATACTCTTCACATACTTTAGTCAGTTGGTATATGGAGTATTGCAGGTCGTCTTCTGTTTCCTGGATCAGGATTTGGTCATCTGCAAATAGAAGTCTATTTATAAAACACTCACGTCCAATCATTATTCCTGCATTTACCTTCTCCTTCCATTTTCCTAAAACTTCATCTACATGTAAATTATATAGTGTTGGAGAGAGGCTACATCCTTGTCTTAATCCTTTGTTTATCAATATTTCATCTGAGAGTGTTCTTGATGTTATAATAGCCATTGATGATGATAAATATAAGCTCTTGATAACTTCAATATTTAGAATTGAAATCTGTATTTCTAACCACCAGAATACGGTAACATAAAACACTTACCAAAGTTTATAGCGCTTTCGTGTATCTTGTACACAATTATAATTTACTGAAGATGTGTACAAGATACACGAAAGCGCTATAAACATTGGTAAATGTTTTGTGTTACCGTATTCTGGTGGTTAGAAATATATATATATATATATATATATATCAATTTTTTAAACATGTTGTACTGTGTGCTGAATTTACATTAGATAATATTAAACCACCAGTAAACACACAAAATTAGCAAGAATGATCTTACCGTTAAAAAGGCCTTTTCAGATCCCTGGATCCATCATCAGTTAACTCAAAACACTATAAAATTTTTTTTTTCTTCACTGGCAATGCATTGCCTTGTCAATTCAAGTCATGATTCTTTGTGAGTTAACTGATGATGGATCCAGGGATCTGAAAAGGCCTTTTTAACGGTAAGATCATTCTTGCTAATTTTGTGTGTTTACTGGTGGTTTAATATTATCTAATATATATATATATATATATATATATAAATACCATATTTATATATAAATTATAATACTTCTCCAAAATTTCAATTTCATTTTGCCATGTCTGTCATTCATTTCTAATATTTTTAGATTATTTTTTATATTTGATATTGTATGTTTATTTTTATTCATGTGTTCAGTTACATTGTAGAATTTTTGGTTGCTTTTTTACTTTCTCTTGCCTGTATGAATAGGACAGGAAGTATTGTTTTCACGTAAATTTTTTGAAATCGAGTTTTCACCGGATCTACACGTTTTCAAACCCCCTGAACCCAAAAAACATGTTTTTAGCGATTGGTCTGTTTGTGTGTGAACAGAATATCTCAAAAACAAAGCATAGTACGATTTTGAAACTTAAGTTAGATGCTACTAGAGGACCAGACACAATCACTTGCATCAAAATCGGTAAACCGGAAGTAGTAGTTTATTTGTGTAATTTTTCACTTTTTGCGATTTTCTCAAAAACGGCTCCTACAATTTTTTTTAAAATCGCCTCATTTTCTAAATTTTTTATGGTCTACAAGATAAGGTAGGCACCATGTCTGCTGAAATTCTTGGGAAGGCTGTTTGCTGGTAAAAAAAGTGTTTTTTAAGAGTGTGGCTTTAATATGAATTTTAGTGCAAAAATGTATATTATAAGAGTTGTAGAGAATTTAAAATCCTACAATTTTTATTCCGAACATTTTTTTACATAATGCTTAGTTTAGCGATAATTAGTGATTTTCTGCTTTTTCACAAAAATGTGTAAAAAAAATCATTTTTCAGATTAGACAGCCTTAGTATGCATTTTACGACAAAAGTGTATGTAATAAAATTTATAGGAAATTAGAAGATCTACAACTTTTATTTAGAACATTTTTCTCTACAGAGCCTAGTTTAGCTTGGAAGAGTGATTTTCCATATTTTTAAGCCAAACTAAGGTTGATTTTAATTTTGCGTCTTTCACTCATTAAAATTAGGTTATGTTTTTTGAGGTTAGTTTTTTTATTTATTCCTAATGTTTTATTGCTAATTTTTTTTTGTCATCAGTCTCTCGACTAGTTTGATGCAGTTCTCCAACCTGTTCTATCTTGCGCAAGTCGTTTCATATCAACATACCTGTAACACCCTACATCTTTTGTAATTTGCTTTATATATTCTAATCTTTGCCTCCCTCTACAATTTACTCCCTCAATATTACCCTCCATTATTAATAGCCCAATACCTGGATGTCTTAGGATATGCCCCACTAGCCTATCCCTTCTTTTGGTAAGATGCTTCCATGTACTTCTTTTTTCATCCACTCGCCTAAGAACCTCTAAATTACTTATTTTGTCCACCCACCTAATCTTTAACATTTTCCTATAACACCACATTTCAAAAGCTTCTATCCTCTTCTTTTCTACAGCCCCTATCACCCACGTTTCACTTCCGTATAATGCTACACTCCGAACATAATGTTTTAAAAAATTTTTCCTAATCTGTAAATCAATGTTTGTAGTCAGTAAGCTGTTTTTAATTTCAAAGGCTTGTCTAGCTTGAGCAATTCTACTCTTGATATCACTTGTGCTTCTACCATCCTTTTTTATTTTACTCCCTAGATAGCAGAATTCCCCAACTTTATGTTTTCGATGCCTACTTTTAAATTTCCCATCTCTTCTAAACCACTCTTGCTGCTGCACAACACTTTCGTTTTGTTCTTATTATTATTGCTAATGTTAGGTTATATTGTTCAATATTTACATTGGCAAGAGAAAGTTGTGTGAGTGTTTCACACCAGATTTTTATTATTTTTGCAGCGGTCCATAATAGTAATCACCACATATTTAGAATTATTTCTTTGAAAATGCAGTTGTTGCAATTTTATGAGTTTTTTGTATATTTTTAATATGTTTTATGAGGCAATTTGTGTATATTATTTATAAATTATTGTTTTCTGATGATTGAGTGTGAAATGTCGTTATTGATTTATTACTTCCTCTTGCCTATATGAATATATAGGAAGGAAAGTATTGTTTTCATGTCGATTTTAAGAAATCGAGTTTTCACCGGATCTACACGTTTTCATACCCCCTGAACCCAAAAAGCATGTTTTCAGTGATTGGTGTGTGTGTTGGGTGTGTGCGTGCGTGCGTGTGTGTGTGTTGTATACAAAATATCTCAAGAATGGAACATCGTACGAACTTGAAACTTTAAACTTAAGTTACATACCACTACCGGACCTGACACAAACATTTTCATCAAAATTGGTCAACCGGAAGTAGTAGTTCATTCGTGTAATTTTTAACTTTTTTGCGATTTTCTCAAAAACTGGTCCTACGATTTTTTTTAAAATCACCTGGTTTACTAAATTTTTTATGCTCTACAAGATAGGGTAGGCGCCATGTTTGCTGAAATTCTCGGTGTGGCGTTTTTCACATAAATAAATTGTTTTTTTTTTTTAAATTGCGGCGTTAATATGCATTTTAGCGCAAAAATCTATAATTAAAGTTTTAGAGAATTTAAAATCCTACAACTTTTGTTTCAAACATTTTTTGTATAACGCTTAGTTTAGTGGTAATTAGCAATTTTCTGGTTTTTTCTCACGAAAACGTGTGAAAAATCTATTTTTTAAAGATTTCGGCCTTAGTATGCATTTCACCACTAAAGTATATTAATAAAATTTATAGAAAATTAAAATATCTACAACTTTTATTTAAAGCATTTTTTTGTACAGAGCCTAGTTTAGCGTGAAAGAGTGATTTTCTGTATTTTTAAGCCAAATTGATGTCGATTTTCATTTTGCGTCTTTCAAAATGAATGATTAAAATTAGGTTATGTTTATTGAGTTTAGTTTTTTGTTTATTTCTAATGTTTTATTACTAATGTTAGGTTTATTGTTAATTATTTGCCCTGGCAAGAGAAAGTTGTGTGAGTGTTTCACACCAGATTTTTATATCATTGTAATTAGAATTATTGTTTTAGCAGTAAGATTTTGTGACATTCATTACTTAATTTGCTTAATGATAATAAAATTCTGTTTATTTGGGTTTACGTTGTGTTACAGTATGGGACAAGCAGGAAGTTCCGATAAAAAGTTAACTGATGATGTTGAAATTTTTGGGGAAGAAGTATTTCGCCAAGCTAGATTTCTGTCTGAAATTGCAACATTAAGTTATGAAGATTTCTTAGAATATTTAAAAAAATTAAATGGACTGTAAGTATGAAAATTTTTGGTTAAATATTTTTTGAAAAATTTGACTTAAAGTTTTGTGCACAGTTTCTTTTTGGTTCAAGAGACTTCCAAAGGAAGCATAGGACGTGTCAAGAACTTATAAGCTAACCCAATTTTTTTTTGTCATCAGTCTCTCGACTGGTTTGATGCAGTTCTCCAAGCTGTTCTATCTTGTACAAGTCGTTTCATATCTACATACCTGTAACACCCTACATCTTTTGTAATTTGCTTTATATATTCTAACCTTTGCTTCCCCCTACAATTCACTCCCTCAATATTACCCTCCATTATTGATAGATTAATACCTGGAAGTTGAAGGATATGCCCATTGGTAAGATGCTTGCTTCCATATACTTCTATTTTCATCCACTTGCCCAAGAACCTCTAAATTACTTATTTTGTCCATCCACCTAATCTTTAACATTTTCCTATAACACCACATTTCAAAAGCTAGCAACTCAACTTATGGAAAACTCAATAGCTGCTAAAAATCTCAATTGTGAGCGTTGGGCCGCTCTCACACCGGTGAAACTCAACATCTGATACGAGCCGTACCCTTACATTTATATGTTCGCCCTCACACCAGTACGGTCTCGATGCAACCTCGATTGAACCGATTGCATGCGACTCAGCTTGTCCAACATCTGCTCAACCAGTCCCTTATAATCATGGCAGATGAAGCAGCCAACATAGCCTTTATGCTTGAAGTTGAAAAATATCCGTGTCTGTACAATTTTAATTTGACAGAATATTCTAGGCGAGACATTACCTTTCTTTTGGCACCCGATAAAAATACTTAAATTTGTTTTCATCACAGGAAAGTTCCTGAGTGCGCACTTACGCTCCTCTATTACGATTATTAATTATATACGGTGATTTCCAACAGCTGCGGTTTTTTTCTGTTTTCTTCTTTAATAGTAATAAGCAACGACTACGTCTTCTTCATCACTTGACATTTTGCAAACTGTAGGTGGATTTGAAGAAAAGGTTGAACAGTTGCGTCAAGGTCGAGTCTCCTCGATGTGCGAACATGCACGACGTGACTTGTTTTTCGGTCAAGTCATTTTAATTGCGTCGAGGTCGAGTTTTACCGGTGTGAGAGCGGCCTTAGAATAATAACATCCCTATTTTAAAATGTAAATAAAAACAAGTTTTCTGTATACAACAAATTTAGTTTTGGTTGAACTTACTCTTTGACTCAGGAAGTATTTCCTAATTAGTTTTAAAAGTATATCGGGCAAGTGGTGTCTGTAATTGTCAATGTAACCGCACTTTGAAGCTTTCAGTAATACTATCCAACATAGCTTGAGGTGTGCGATGAATTTCCTCGCTTAGTGTTTGATTCAGGTATTGGAGGTTCCTAGGGTGATGTTTGAACACCTTGCTTTCAAGTAACCCCACAAAATAAATCACATGAAGTTAAATTGGGTGAGCGTGCTGGCCATGCAATGTCACCTGCTAAGAAATCAACTAACCAGGAAACATTTGCTTCAAAAGTTTCATTGATATCTGAGATGTATGGTTTGTGGTACTGTCCTGCTGAAACCATACGTTCTGTACAGCACGCTCTTGTAGTGTAGGTTAAAAAAATTCTTTAATCATGTTGGCGTTCCTGTTCGAGTTAACAGTAACTACAACACCATCTTCTCCAAAATACTGAGGTATGATAATTTAAAGTTGTAATTGGATCTACACAGTAACAGATTCACTATGAAGAGGCCTTTCATGAATCTTGAGGGTTGTTTTCACTCCAATACATAAATTTTTGTTTTTTTTCACAGCTATAGAAGTGAAAATGTGCCTTGTCACTGAAGAAAACAATGGCATCTGGTGGTAAAATGTTCAGCATGATTTGACATGCTCCCACACAGCATTGCCAATCATGTTGAGAGAGTTCTTGGATGACAATAATCTTAAACTACCCCTTTTCGTTTGTTAATTATCCCTAACACTCTTGAGTTTTTCCCACTACTCACTGTACACCAATAAATATTGGGAGGTTATTTTGGTATACCGTGTTGTAATATAATATAAACTTTTAATTTTTTAGGTCACAGCACTGTATGGATGCTGAAGGTAAACAGTTAATATTCGTAATCAAAAATGGTACAGATTCTTCTCTGTTCTGGCGTTCAAGAGTTCGTATAGCATGTGTAAAAATTAATCCAGTTACAATGGAAATAGATAGTTACAGGTTAATGAATCTGAATGAGTTTTTAAAGGTATGTATTTACATATGCCAGTTAATATGTCACTTAATATTATTTCATTAGGGACTTGTACTATAAGAAAGGATCATAACCAAAAAAATGGAGATGACCAGTTGTTGCATCAGAGTCTTCAATTGTACCTTGGTCTATTTTGTAGATATCCATGCATTTGTATAAAATCAAAGTAAACGAAAACTGCTTTTAACCCATTGGCATGTAATGACAGCGAAACGCCATCCACCATATTTGTGACGTTGTATACAATGATGGCGATTCAACATCCTCATACTTTATTTAGTCCTGTCTACGTAGTTTTCAAAAACTTCTTGATGTAGCAGCACTAATAAAAACTACATAATTTTTGCTTTATTTTTGTATATTTACCAATAGAGTGCGTGCAAATGTTCAGTTATAATTATGTGATCAAAATAACCTATACCATGTGTTGAAAAATAGCGTTTGTTTACATTCTGCAAATGCATGTTTGTTAAGAGTTTTTAGGTTATTTATCGTATATTTTGGTATTTTATATCAAGTCATAATATTCAATATTATTAATTCAATAGTTTTTAACTATTAAATAAATTCTCTGCGTGCTAAAATATTAATTAAGGTGTGTGAATAAGTGAAAACGGCAATGACCGGTGATTAGAAAATAGGGGATAACTTTTTTTATATTAACCAATCTTTAAAAATTTGAAATAGTTTTGTAAAAAAAGAATTCTCTAGATGGCCTCTATATAAGTTTTTATAGAAAATTATAAATTTCTAAGTTATAAATAAAAAAAACTAAAAAAAATTTCATATACAAGAAAAAAAATTGTTTAAAAATTTGTAGAAAAAAATTATTTCAAAGACAATAAAAGTAATTCTTTGGTCTAAATGGTTACTAAATTCTTAAAAAATTAAAAAAAAAATTAAAGAATTGGTTAAAATAAAAAAAAGTTATTGGCTATTTACAATATAGTGTCATTTTATGCAAAATTACATCCAACTGTAAGGCCATCAACAGTCCAAAACAATTCGTAGGTCAGTGGGTTAAAAACTCCAAAAAATATTCAATGACTATTGAAAACTTTTTGTTGGGATTTTTCTACAGATTTGTTCTTGAGCGTGTTTGGCAAAGTTCAGGCAATTGTCTAGGATTACACAAGTATCAGACGTTTTGTTTCCATGGCAGTTGAACACAGAATATGCTTACCATTTTTTAAAACTGTAGCTTTTCGGGAAGTTATAAAAATAATAATATTTTAAATTGTTCTTATATTTTTAGGTATTTAGGTCATTGAATAGCCAGTTTCAAACTGCACAGCAGATATCAAAATGTCAAGAAGCAGTGGAAGATACAGATCTGGTATCTGAAGCCGATAACGCCACATCTTGTTCTATCTCAGCTGTTACTGAGTTTGATAATCGAGAACCGTCCACATCAACTTCATCTCCAAATGGTCCCGATTCAACTGTGCCAATACCAATTCATGAAATGACTGCATCGATTTTAATGAGAGAAGTCGATAAAGTTACATCAGCATCTTCAACTGCTTCTTCATCTCATAATTCAAGTAATAAAAATAGTCATGATGAATTTGTGGAATGTTGCGTTTGTCTTGACAGAACTCCTAACGTAATGCTTCCATGTGCACATTCATATTGTAAACCTTGTATTGAAAAATGGTAAGTTTTTTTGATACAAATGTAAAATATTTTGTTTTTTATCAATCAGACTAATTGATTGATAATGTTGTTGCCACCGGCTTTTAGTAGCGCAGTCTGTAGAGCTCATAGGACCGGTCGGGCATCCGGCGGTGTAGTTCTAAATAAAAAAACCAGATGCTTGTAGTGAAGGGGGAGGAGGTTGTCTTTACCGCTGCCTAAATGATTAGGAGCAGCCGCCGACGCAGCGAACACCTTTCACCGCTGCCTCCGAAGAGGAGCAGTCGCCGGTGAAGCGAAGTGGGGTTGTCTGTACCACTGCCTAATCAAATAGGAGCAGTCGCCGACACAGCGAGCACCTTTTACCGCTGCCTCCGAAGAGGAGCAGTTGCCGGTGAAGCGAGGGGTAGGGAAGGGAGGTGAAGTAGCAGAAAGAAATACTCAATGTAGAGTGTTGAATCTTCTCCATATCGACCTTCTCGTATGAACGGATCGATACTGACTGTTGACCTACTCAACTATCGCATTCGCCAGTGCGTAGATACATATGTTGCCACTTGGCATATGTACTGTGAGAGGTGTGATCGCTGCACTATCTATCGGCAGCAGCAACCCCATCACAGCGCCCCCAACAGTGGGCAAAACATGAACTACGGACCGGCGTAAAAGTAGTACAGTATCAATGTATTATTAACCCTATGAAACAAACTGGTTCTCGTAAAACAGAAGAATTGCAAAAATCAAAACGTGCTCTCAAAATAACTGTTTTATCGAACGTCATTACTGATGAAAAATTCTGAAAAAATTACAGTTGATTCATACAATACGTACACGCCTTTTGAGTATAATTACAAGAAAATTGCTTCATAATTCTTTGTGTTTAGGCGAGCAAAATTTTCATCCGCGAAAATTTTGCATATTAAGGCTGCAATCTTAATCATATTTTTTACCGATTTTGATGAACAAAATGCAAAAATCTCTTATTTACACTAAACTAGGCTTTGTAGAAAATAATTATTGAATTAAAAGTTGTAGATATCTTAATTTTCTACAACATTAATTGCATAATTTCTACCCTAAAATGCATATTATAGGTAGTGAGTCACAAGAATGCCTTTTGCATATTTATGCTGTGAGGAGGGAAGAGAAATCTGACAGTGCTGCCAACCTCATCATTGTGAAGGAACTAAAATGTTTTAATATTTTTACTTTCTCTTGCCTATATGAATATATAGGAAGGAAAGTATTGTTTTCATGTCGATTTTTCGAAATCGAGTTTTCACCGGATCTATATGTTTTTAGACCCCCTGAACCCAAAAAACATGTTTTTAGCGATTGGTCTGTGTGTGTGTGTGTCTGTGTGTGAACAGAATATCTCAAGAACGGAACATCGTACGAACTTGAAACTTGAAACTTAAGTTACATACCACTACCGGACGCGACACGAACATTTTCATCAAAATCGGTCAACTGGAAGTAGTAGTTTATTCGTATAATTTTTCAGTTTTTTGCGATTTTCTCAAAAACTGGTCCTACGATTTTTTTTAAAATCGCCTATTTTACTCAATTTTTTATTCTCTACAAGATAGGGTAGGCGCCATGTTTGCTGAAATTCTCGGTGAGGCTGTTTTTACGTAAAAACGTTGTTTTTTTAAGATTACGGCTTTAATATAAATTTTAGCGCAAAAACTTATATAATAAAAGTTGTAGAGAATTTAAAAACCTACAACTTCTGTTTCAAACATTTTTTTGTATAACGCTTAGTTTAGCGGTAATTTGCGATTTTCTGTTTTTTTTTCTCACGAAAACGTGAGAAAAATCGATTTTTTTAACATTTCGGTCTTAGTATGCATTTTACGACAAAAGTGTATATAATTAAATTTATAGAAAATTAAAAGATCTACAACTTTTGTTTAGAGCATTTTTCTCTACAGAGCCTAGTTTAGCGTGAAAGCGTGATTTTCCGTATTTTTAAGCCAAACTGAGTTCGATTGTCATTTTGCGTCATTCACTCATGATTAAAATAAGGTTATGTTTTTGAGGTTAGTTTTTGTTCATTTCTAATGTTTTAATACTAATGTTAGGTTTATTATTAATTATTTGCATTGGCAAGAGAAAGTTGTGTGAGTGTTTCACACCAGATTTTTTTTATAATTTATTTCTACATGCATATGTTCACAAAATTCCGTGTTTTCATTTAAAAACATATGTCATATATGGTAGAAACATATCTGGAAACATAACTGTAGGAATGGGTCAATGACATCAGCTCAAAGAGAGAATTTTTTTTTTGGCCTGCATTTTACCACAGAATCCATATTCACTTGAATCTTACATACGCTTGAATAGTCGTATAATGTGGTAAGCGAGGGCGTTTAATGTATCAAATTTTTCACTAGACATTTTTCTATAATACCAGACTAAAAAAAAAAAAATAAAAAATTTTTATTGCCAAATTTTGACAAAAACGCGCAACTTTGCACAAATTACAACAATTTTTTTTGTATATTTACTGTAACTAGCATAAGAAAACAGAGTTTGTCATGTTTGTTTTTTAAAAAATCTCTTGAAGTTTTCGTAATGTTTCAAAAATTTAAATTTTTTGATAAAAGATTGATAAAAAAAGCCAAATCTATTGGTACAATCTCGGAATTAGTGTTCAAAGAGTTAATATTCTAAAACCTATCAGTCACAGAAGGGTTAATTAGGATAAGGTTACCGTTAAGGATAAATTAGGATAGTTGCCGTCACAATTTGAACAAATTAAGAGTTCTTAGGAACGGCCTCTGGGTCTATGCCTTCTGACAACCAGTTGGAGGAAAGGGGATGGGAGAAATACCAGTAAACCAATTTACTTTTTAAAATGAAAACTCTTTTACCTAGTTCTCTAACAATTCACAAGTTTTTTTTAAAGTAATACATATTTTTTATTTGTTTCTAGGAATGTGAATCATAAAACGTGTCCTGTATGTAGAGAAGAAGTTAAAAGCAGCGATGATGCTTGGGTTGTAATCTCAGAAGCACCTAATTCTTTAGAAGTTAATGAAGAATTGTGTTCAACTTTAATGAATATTTTAAATACAAACGGCAATCAAGACAGCACTAGTAATAATATTAGACAAACTAGATTAGTTAGGAATCATACTTCTACTACTACATCTAATAGTACAACTGTTGATAATGATGATTTTGATGACGATGATGATTTCCACGATTCTTATCATTATCATAGTTACAATGACGATGATGATGATGATGATCTGGATTAAAATTTACATTTTGGTTATGGCTGATTCGCATTTTTTAGTCAACATCTTTTTTTATTTATTTATTTTTTTAAATTGAACTTTCTTGATGGAATATAATATGTAAAGAAAGAAATTGTAAAACAAGTTATATACTTATTGAAGAAGTTTTCACAGATGGCATTAATCCATCAATATTAAATCGGTTTTAATATTTTTTCGTATGAAACAAGGTTTAGATAGAGAAAAACCGACTGAGGCTGAAATTTTTTATTTATTTACAATTTTTATATTATCCCCTTCAGTATAAGATAAAATAAGATACCTATAAAATTAGTATTAGTGAGATAACAGTATACGTGGTGTCGCAAAATTTTCCGACTTACCTTCAAATCTCCGCATTGTCATTCTATGTCATCCGGCTCATGGCTTCTTTCAAAGTAATCCCCATTTGATTATGCAACACGCTCCCATCGGTCTTTCAACTTTCTGAAACAGTTCTGGAAGTCAGTTTTTGGAATAGCCTTTAGTGCCTCATCACATTATTCTCAATCATTTCTATGTCATCGAATGAATGTCATTGAACCGAGGGTGATTAAGAACAAGAGGAGAGGGATACTGACAAAAGGAGTCTGCCTGGTGCACGACAATGCCAGACCACACACGGCCAACGCCACAAAGGAATCGCCCGCCTCGTTTAAATGGGATGTTCTGAACCATCCCGCTCATTCCCCTGATCTAGCACCTTCAGATTACTATCTCTTTACCTCCCTGAAGCTGCACATAGGTGGAAAAACGTTTTCAACCAACGAGAAGGTAAAGGAGGAGGTGGAAAGGTGGATATAGGGGTTGGCGGGAAACTACTTCGAGGAAGGCATAAAAAAAATTGATACCCCGCTTCACCACTTGCATTGAGAGGAATGGCGACTATGTCGAAAAATAGCTTACGTCTGTACTAAAGTAACCACGTAATGTTTTTGTTTAAATAAAAATTTTTGAAATCTTCAAAACTTCAGTACACTTACTTTTTGGATATGCCTCGTATAACAGTTTTTGCACAATGTGCTAATGCAGATAAAAATGATTGACAAACAATTATTACTTTTTTAAATTTTAGATCTGTAAACAATTGGATTTAATGATAGCTTGTAATGAAAAGTTAGATCAAAATATTTCTGTATTTCTAATTCTTTTATATATTTTTTTTTTTTGACTTACAGTTCTTTATAATGAGCTTCATAATTTCCGTATGGAATAATAATGTGTTCCTGTACTGGTGACTGAAATAAACTACAGAGCAGTAATTTCCCTAAAGATGTTCTGAAACAAATTCATAAATTTTAACGGTACACATTCCTGTATAGTTGTTTTGATAGTTTAAAATGGACCTGTTCTTAATCGGTGAGCTTTTGATTTAAATTTTTAATTTAGTTAATTAAAAAGTTATTGTGGAAAGATCTGCTATGTAAATTACTAGTGAAAATTGTATTTTTTATGGAATATCCTAAAAAGAAATTTAGGTTGGAATAGTTTATTTTATGAATTTTAGTATGTGAAAAGTACTCGTGTGGCTAAAAGTTTTTCAAATGAAATTTATTCTAGTTTGTTACATGAGTGTTACCAAATGGTGCTTGCTTAAATGTTAAGAAATTTTTGATCTGAAAATGGCTGTGATAAGAATATTATTGGGTGGGCAGCTGTGAAGAATCTGATCGATGTATTGGTCTTTTTTTTAATGCAAAATATCTGGAAGCAATCTAGATGAGCTGTTGGTATCGTAATTGTGGGGTCATAAGATTGGACAGAATTAAAAATTAGGTTGTCAGGGTTAGAATTAGAGTTAATGTCAGTATTATGGAAACAGTGGGGTTTTAAAAGTTAAACTGGTATGGGCACATGAGGAGAATGCCTAAAGGTAAATGACCTCGATTGATTTGGAGGGCGATGCCAAAGACAAAGTGTGGGGGGAGTCTTTGTCAGATGATGAGGCTTAAAGACTTAATGGAGTATGACTGCCAGGATTGGGTTGAAAAGCATTTTGGGCTGTGAAAAGCATTGTTGGAAACTAATAAGTTTGGCTTTGAAAAAGGGATATTGATCTTGAAAAAAGAGTATATTCAGCTTGAAGAACACCATTGTTAATGTGTGCCTGTAGTAGCCACTGTTGCCGATTGGGGCCGATGACACGTGGCAAAACCTTGTTTGGAAAATAGGTGGATCTGAAAAGGGCCATTGTTGGTGGTTGGAAGTGGTGAGCCGGCATGGTAGAAGCGGAGCCCGAAGTGGTGAGCCGGCATGGTAGAAGTGGAGCCCTCAGCATTCCAGAGTATAGTGAGCATGAGTTTTCCCGCTGTTGGTTGACTGCAGACATTTTTTAGTTTTGGCGATGAGCTGCAATGCCATTCCTTACTTGGCTTGTTTGTTTCTGGCTAGTGATAGTGAATCACCATACTGCACACTTACAATGAATTTCATCGCTATTCAGAATTAAAATTACAGATCTCTGCTCTCATTGCATGTTGATTTTGGGATTGCCATCTTGATAATGACACTGGTACCCTCCTTTTTATTTTAAGATCACTCTGCCAAGTTTCGGTAATATTTTTCAGCTCAAGGAACTCTACTGATACATAACAAATCAATCTAATGTTCAGAATTTGATTGCACTTTTGTGGTATAAAATTTGATGTAGGTATCCTGAAGGAGAGGCGACCTTCACCATTTTGTAGTATAAAATGAGGTTACATAAAGCACGGCGATCTGCACCATTTTGTAGGGTGAAAAGATGTAAAAAAAAGCACGGCGAATTACACTAATTGTGTAAGGTGTTTTGCAGAGATAATGCGGGGGCTTTCCACCATCCAATTTTAGAACCCAACCAGACGCTGAAATTGAATCCAGGGATTAATTGGCAACCCAGAGATTTGAATAACGTAGCTCTATTGATGGTAAAAACTCGCTTTTAGTACTGCGAAGGTATGGTTGAATAACCACACAGGTCTAGACACAATGACATTTTACACAGAAAGAAAATAATAAAAAAAATTAAAGAGTAGCTAAAATAATTTATTAAAGAATAACTAAAAAACTAAATAAAATAAATAATATTATGAATTTAAGTAAACGGTTAATTCGTATAGAATTTAAAAAAAAAATTGGTTAAATAACAATACAGTTTAAGAAAAAAATAAAATAAAATTTGGAAAAAAATTTTAATATTAACAAAACTTGATTTAACTATAGAAAATACTTAATATGAATAATAATAAATTAATAGGAACATTTAAGAAAACAAAACTATTTTTAAAGTCCTTGGACTGAAACGGGAAAAGAAATCTCTTGGGCAGAGTTTAATAAATGATTAAGTGAAGAAAAATAAATACAGAAATGTATTTATTTTTTTTGGGAAAACTAAATAAAATTAAGACATAAAAAAAAAACAAATTGTGAGTTGAAATTTAGTAAAAGAATTACTTAGAAAAATTTAAGTAATTCAGTGGCCATTGAACAAGAGTTTAAAAAGGAAAAATGTCATATTTTAAAGATTTAAATAATTTAAAAGAAAACGAAAGATACTGAAATTAGATAATGTTTTGTTACTTAAAACTATTTAAAAAAAAGAAAAAGAGAGATTTATTTATAAATAGGATATTTAAAACACCATAATAATATTAAGAAACATTATGAATTTAAATTTAATAAAAAAATAGATTAAAAAAAAATTGTTTAAGTTAAACCTGAAAAATTATTAAACATGGTACTTAAATTTAAATTTAGGTAATTTTCCCATATTGGGAAAGAAAAATTATTTACCTGAAAAATTTTGATCCTATCGGTTCGCCATCCTGTCCAAGACAAGGCGTAAAAACTCAATGCACACAAAAGCAAAAAAAAGGTCATTCCCCTAACGTTCACGAATGGAAGCGTTCGAGGCTGCGAAAAATGCCGATACATCGGAAATACTATAAATTTAAACGAGGAAAAATATATGAAAGAATTAAAACGACAGTAACAGAGAGAGAGAGAGAGAGAGAATCAATCGTGTAAGATAGAAAGAGAGAGAGATACAAATTACACGTGTTAGCAACTGAACAATCAAGAAGCAGCGACAAAAATGCAATCGGACACCGGACGTAAGCCTAAGAATTAAAAACGTAAATTAAAATACGGAATAAAAATCTAATGAAATAAAACCAACTGGAAATAAATGAATAAAATAATTAGATTTAATGAAGAAAATTACATAACCCTTAAAATATAATAAATCCGGCACAAAATCAAAAAAACGGGATTGTAAATGAATTGAGAAGATTTTGGAGACAAAATCTTAGAAATTCATTACACTCCCCCCCCTTAGGAAGAAAAAGAAGACAACTAGATCTGAAGAAAATCAAAGGTAGTGGCGTTGATGACAAGAAAAAAAATATCTCGTTTTCTGCAGAAAATGGTCAAGCAATCTTTACATTCAATGAACGTTGATAATATAGCATATAATTAAATTTATATGATTATATATTTGCTTAAAATTTGATTTAAATTACTCTATCATATAGTATTAATTAATTTGAATCATAATCATGTACCATTAATTTTATTTTGTAAGTATACCTGGTGTGTTTTATTTTTTGTTTAAAGAATTGAATCAAGTCTTAATTTATTAGAATAGATTGTAATTATATGATAATTTGTTAGTTTGATTGCAAAAATTACTAAAAAAATTTTTCTGAACAATTTGAATTAGAAATTAGTATATGAATTTTAAAATTTATGTGTTATTATACCTAAACATATATAGATAAACATAATAGTAAAATAAATTTGATTAACAATAGCACCCCAAGGATTTGGTGTTAGGGTAGGTGTAAGAGAATTTTAAGGGCAGGAATTAATAAAATGTATGGAATAGTTGGGATGGAAAAATGTATGTTAGAGGAATTATCGGTAATTGGTAAAAAGAAAAATTAGGAATAATATCAATTGGACGATGACTAATTTGTATTAGGAAAGCTATGGGAAAGAAAGGAATTGTACTGAACATGTGACCTCTTGTAGATGGACATCAAAATGGCTGAATTGTAGTTGAAGATGGAAAATTGTTCAAGTTCTTGAAGTTTCTCTAGTTGGAAGGTTGTATTATCGATCCAGTTTGTAATGTTGGAAGTTTATATTCTTGAACGGGATATGTGATGAGTCCGTAAGCAGAAAGTGTCGGTATGTTCTCATAACAGCTGTATGTTGTTTATTTTAAATGTTAATACATTTGGCTTTGATGTACAGGAACAACCAATGTATTGTAAATTTGAAGTCGAAGTGGTAATTCTTGAAGATCTGGTAATAGAAGTTCTTTAGGTAAAATCTTTGTTGAAATGTGTTGTGAAAAAATAGTGTTCTTGAATTTGTTGTAACGACGTTTTTAAATTGATACGAGAATACGATAAATAAAATACAAGAAATTCTTCATAATGGAAAAGATTGTGAGTTCTTCTGCGTTTCATTAGCTTGAAGTCAAAAGATGATATCTTTAAAATCATGATATTTTTGTTAGTTGAAAAAATCTTGAGGATTGTGAACTGTTGCATTCAGATGCTGCATTGTAGACTGGTACGATACGCTGGAAGTCCATTGGTCCTCTCGTTGAAAAGACAGCTGATGGTTGAGTAAAGTGGGTGAAAAATTCTTAGGAAAAATATACAGGAATACTTGGGTATGACCTAGGAATTGATTAAATTAAGGATATGGATGCTTTAGAAACAATTGTGTAAAGAATAGGTATGGTATGTGTAATATGAAGTACATTATTGGAAGTTGGATAAAGAGTATGAGGAAGCAAAAGGGAAATTTTGATGAGTATGATAATTTTTGGAAGGAAAACTCGTGTGAATAGGTCGTATGAGAATACTAATGGATGGAGTGTACTATTTTACAAAAAGAAAATTTGTCTTTTGAAATGGAAATTAAAATAACCTAAATAATGTTTTTAGAAACACATTGTAACCAGATAAAAGTATTTTGTATAGTACTATATTTATCTGTAAAGATTTATTAACTTTAATAATAGTTTGTTTTAAATTGTGCAAATTATTTTTTGGATCAAATGAAAGTTTTATAAGTTAATTAATTTTGTAATTTCATCAACATAGTTGAAGTTAAATGAGTATGGCAGTTATTATAAAAATGTTATAAGTTGGTATTTACCATAAGTACAAAAGAATAGATCACCTGAGCATCTAACATATGAGCAGAGAATGAGGTATGGTTGTAAAATAGCATTTATGAGTTTAAAACATGGACAGAAGAGTAAAATATAAGATTTAGCTTGATATGAATAAAATATCAATATGTTAATTGGTGTTTTAAATATATATGTAACTTTATTCTAACTTAAATACTAGCTTATGAAAATATAATATAATAAATTCGCCGTGTCGCAGTGATCGTTGTTGTATACTTGAAAGTTTACGAAAAAGATTTTTTTAATTGTAATATTTTTAAGTTAAAAGTCCAAAGGAAAAATATTTTTCTAATATATTTATTGAACGTTAAAAGTTCCACTTGTAATAATTGTTTGTCCATGACAACGCGTAAACCATTTTGTGGTATAAAATTTGATGTAGGTATCCTGAAGGAGAGGCGACCTTCACCATTTTGTAGTATAAAATGAGGTTACATAAAGCACGGCGATCTGCACCATTTTGTAGGGTGAAAAGATGTAAAAAAAAGCACGGCGAATTACACTAATTGTGTAAGGTTTTTTGCAGAGATAATGCGGGGGCTTTCCACCATCCAATTTTAGAACCCAACCAGACGCTGAAATTGAATCCAGGGATTAATTGGCAACCCAGAGATTTGAATAACGTAGCTCTATTGATGGTAAAAACTCGCTTTTAGTACTGCGAAGGTATGGTTGAATAACCACACAGGTCTAGACACAATGACATTTTACACAGAAAGAAAATAATAAAAAAAATTAAAGAGTAGCTAAAATAATTTATTAAAGAATAACTAAAAAACTAAATAAAATAAATAATATTATGAATTTAAGTAAACGGTTAATTCGTATAGAATTTAAAAAAAAAAATTGGTTAAATAACAATACAGTTTAAGAAAAAAATAAAATAAAATTTGGAAAAAAATTTTAATATTAACAAAACTTGATTTAACTATAGAAAATACTTAATATGAATAATAATAAATTAATAGGAACATTTAAGAAAACAAAACTATTTTTAAAGTCCTTGGACTGAAACGGGAAAAGAAATCTCTTGGGCAGAGTTTAATAAATGATTAAGTGAAGAAAAATAAATACAGAAATGTATTTATTTTTTTTGGGAAAACTAAATAAAATTAAGACATAAAAAAAAAACAAATTGTGAGTTGAAATTTAGTAAAAGAATTACTTAGAAAAATTTAAGTAATTCAGTGGCCATTGAACAAGAGTTTAAAAAGGAAAAATGTCATATTTTAAAGATTTAAATAATTTAAAAGAAAACGAAAGATACTGAAATTAGATAATGTTTTGTTACTTAAAACTATTTAAAAAAAAGAAAAAGAGAGATTTATTTATAAATAGGATATTTAAAACACCATAATAATATTAAGAAACATTATGAATTTAAATTTAATAAAAAAATAGATTAAAAAAAAATTGTTTAAGTTAAACCTGAAAAATTATTAAACATGGTACTTAAATTTAAATTTAGGTAATTTTCCCATATTGGGAAAGAAAAATTATTTACCTGAAAAATTTTGATCCTATCGGTTCGCCATCCTGTCCAAGACAAGGCGTAAAACAAAATTTGTTGTGTGACAAAAGTATCTGTTGTAATAAATGTTTATTTACGAGAAATCTTTTTATTAACACTAATTTTTTTTTTTTTGCGATTGTATAAGTTCTTTTGCGATCAATGTTTATCAGAGAAATTGATTGTTTAATTTAAAAAAAATATTGTGTAAAAGAGTCTTTAAAATAGTTGTTTTTGTGTGAAAGGTATTTGTTACACTGATTATTTTCACTGTAATAAATGTTGTTTCAATAAATTTTCGCGAACATTTAACTGTATTATGTAAAAAGAAGTTCGGTCATTGATTATGTAAAAATGTATTCTTGTCCGTAGGTAAACCTGGTAACTGTAGGTTGATGATCTCTGACGGATGATCATAGCTGACAGGAACTTAGTAGGATGCTGGTAGTTGAAAAATGTAATCGGTCACTGCGTCTGTCGGCTCTCTTAATGACTAATGGTCTATGACTCACTTGATCTGCGGTGATTCTGGGAGTACTTAGGAAAATGTCTCCATCTGTTGACAGGTTAAAAGCAATTTAAGCTCACAAAAATAATATAAATTGTTAATATGTGTTCCTAACAAGCTTCATTGTAGTAAAAATTTTCATCATAGAGGGGAATAATTATTAAATACATGAATAACTAATTAATGATTATAAATAAATATATGTATAATGACAAGTGATTAAAAGTTTGTAAGAATATAAGTATATAAGATGATAAGTCGTGAGGAGTACATTTACATGCTAGTTTAGAAAAATTATCCCATTGCAATGTGCGAAAGAAAAAAAATTATCTGTAGACTGTGAACTATTTTGTAATAAAAATCTACTATGTTCTCCTGAAACAGGAAGCATCAATCAATAGTCTAACTAATCTATTAATATTTATTTCATCGCTTAAAAACTAAAACTCTTCTTGAGTAAATACTGTCTTACAAACTAAAGTTCTTGTTGAACAAATATATCGTCTTAAAGTCTGTCACCGGATGGCGACGTTAAGTGGCAACCTTATTAATTTGGTGGCCCTGAAAAGGGCCGTTTAAGCGGTGGTCGTCTGTCGTAGTCGTCGTGGCGGTCGGAGGCTGGGCGACACGGCGTGTCGTCGTCCAGCGGAGACGTCATCTTCTTCCCTCGCAGTAGTGCGTCGATGGCTGCTTCGTCGGGTCCGGTGGGCGTAAGGCTCGGTCGAGGGACCGCTGTGGGCATCGCTCGCGTCAGCGGGCGATGACGGTCCGGTCGACGGCCTACGGTGACGGGACGGCGAGCGGAAGCAGCATCTTCTCTCTTGCGGGGTCGTTGATTAGTTCTCGCTGGAGTCCGGCAGCCGTGTGCGGTGGTGGACGTCTCGTCTGCTGTCTGGTGGAAGTGAATCCCTCGGTGTCTTGATTGGAATTGATTCCTGGCTCAGTGCAGCGCTCTTTATATAGCTGCTGTTGTAGAGAGCGGCTACTGGTTTGGCCTTGATGACAAAGGCAGCCGGAAGGTTTGTCGGGCGCCGCTACAGGGCTTTGCGGTGGGGAGCCGAAAGCCTTGTCGCTATGCCGTCAAAAGCCGGAAGAATTATTGAAGCCGGCAACACAGTAAATGATTAATTAGAAGGGGTGGCGGTGACAATTCCCCCCCACTAAGAACTGTGCTGCCAGGTGAAATTCGAAGGCTGCAGGCAAGAACGAAGCAGTCCAGCCTCGTCCAGCTGCAGGCAGTTGTGTTGTGTTGGGCGCCATATCTTCTGTTATCTCAGGTGCTGGTCCGGTATGAAAAATCCTTTCCATATCCTTGCCCCACGTTCGGGCGCCACTTGTCACCGGATGGCGACGTTAAGTGGCAACCTTATTAATTTGGTGGCCCTGAAAAGGGCCGTTTAAGCGGTGGTCGTCTGTCGTAGTCGTCGTGGCGGTCGGAGGCTGGGCGACACGGCGTGTCGTCGTCCAGCGGAGACGTCATCTTCTTCCCTCGCAGTAGTGCGTCGATGGCTGCTTCGTCGGGTCCGGTGGGCGTAAGGCTCGGTCGAGGGACCGCTGTGGGCATCGCTCGCGTCAGCGGGCGATGACGGTCCGGTCGACGGCCTACGGTGACGGGACGGCGAGCGGAAGCAGCATCTTCTCTCTTGCGGGGTCGTCGATTAGTTCTCGCTGGAGTCCGGCAGCCGTGTGCGGTGGTGGACGTCTCGTCGTTGTCTGGATCGGAAGCGGATCCCTCGGTGTCTTGATTGGAATTGATTCGGCCGGCTCAGTGCAGCGCTCTTTATATAGCTGCCAAGAGCGCTGTTGTAGAGAGCGGCGACTGGCTTGGCCTTGATGACAAAGGCAGCCGGAAGGTTTGTCGGGCGCCATATCTTCTGTCATCTCAGGTGCTGGTCCGGTATGAAAAATCCTTTCCATATCCTTGCCCCACGTTGGGCGCCACTTGTCACCGGATGGCGACGTTAAGTGGCAACCTTATTAATTTGGTGGCCCTGAAAAGGGCCGTTTAAGCGGTGGTCGTCTGTCGTAGTCGTCGTGGCGGTCGGAGGCTGGGCGACACGGCGTGTCGTCGTCCAGCGGAGACGTCATCTTCTTCCCTCGCAGTAGTGCGTCGATGGCTGCTTCGTCGGGTCCGGTGGGCGTAAGGCTCGGTCGAGGGACCGCTGTGGGCATCGCTCGCGTCAGCGGGCGATGACGGTCCGGTCGACGGCCTACGGTGACGGGACGGCGAGCGGAAGCAGCATCTTCTCTCTTGCGGGGTCGTTGATTAGTTCTCGCTGGAGTCCGGCAGCCGTGTGCGGTGGTGGACGTCTCGTCTGCTGTCTGGTGGAAGTGAATCCCTCGGTGTCTTGATTGGAATTGATTCCTGGCTCAGTGCAGCGCTCTTTATATAGCTGCTGTTGTAGAGAGCGGCTACTGGTTTGGCCTTGATGACAAAGGCAGCCGGAAGGTTTGTCGGGCGCCGCTACAGGGCTTTGCGGTGGGGAGCCGAAAGCCTTGTCGCTATGCCGTCAAAAGCCGGAAGAATTATTGAAGCCGGCAACACAGTAAATGATTAATTAGAAGGGGTGGCGGTGACAAGTCTAAAGTAGAAAATGAAATCAACTGAAAACGTTGTACTGACTGAATAGCACATACATTACTACACCTAGCCAGAACCTAGGCATAGAGGGCACAAGGCTCCTTTCTAGCGATGCTAGAAACCATGACTTCCTTGTACTTGAAGTTTGAGATGAGAAAATATAAAACCAGTAATATACTTATAACTAAAATGCTTGTAGTGTAACTTGTAACTCATAAAATCATAATTCCTTAACCTAATATTCAATAATAATCATTCATATAATATAACATCAATTATTTAACGGGTGACTGCTGAAGATTAAAAACATTGCGCTGAAGGTGATGCACTAATGTAACTATGTCTAGCCAGATCCTAGACACAGAGGGCACAAGGTTCCTTTCTGGCGGATGCCAGAAACCATGACTTCCTTGTACTTGAGATTCATAAATAATAAAATAATAAAATCATCCATTGTTGGAGTGGCTTAAAAACTAAAATGAAGGCTGAAAATAATCTTATCACTAACTTAAACCTAATTATGTTGTAGTAAAATCTGAGAACAGCAATGTAAAATGATTGTATTTAGAAGTAGAAGGAATGGAATGGGATAAACTCACGACAAATTCTAAAAAAAATTAATAGGAAGAGTAAGGGCCTGGATATAAGGAAAAATAAAATAAACAAAATTAGCATACAAGGTGTTTACAAAGGTAGGAAACCTAATAAAAAGCTAACATGTCTTCAAACAAGTCGTACCTCATTCTAATTATTGAAAAAAAATCTAGGGATAGCAGAGAAAATCCTAACAGGACATTGTATGTGGTGTGAAAATTTGGGAAATACCTGAAAATTTAGAAACGAGTTTCATGAATCAACGGAAAGTTAACTCCGGACAAAACTGGGCAGGAAACAGAGTAAAGAAATCCAAAAATAAGAAGAACGGACACACGTCGGGCAAAAATTTGGAGAAACAACAAAAAAGATAGAAGGAAAAATGCACTACGATTGCCCCCTGATTCAAACGCTCACAAACACACACGCAATCACACAATCAGAGACAGCCAACATTCATTTGCATTCATCCATCACATACAATCTCGATTGGATAGAAAATCCAATTCCCTGGAACCTGTACATCAAATGACACATGCACATCTGATCACAGTGTCAGTGCGACCAGTTAGGCAGGGGAAAAGGATTTTGTACCAAACAAGTTAGGGCAAATGGTAGACATTGGAAAGACACAAGGACAAGGTAAGGGGCCTATGGGTGGCTAAACCAATGGGGCACGAACCAAAAATTAGGGCGTCCCTAGGAGCTTTCCGAAGTGTGAGAACTCATGGAAGAAAAGTAACTTAAGTAAAAATATGTGAAATGAAATGAAAGTAAACTGGTAAAAATGAATGAAAAACAGCTGACACTAATGAAACATACTGAAGGCTACCTAACAATAAATAAGAATAAAATGGAAAGTACTTCAGAAACCAACTGTCTGTGAAGAAAATTGGGAAATATAGGTAAAAACTTGTTGAAGTATGCTGACGGATTGAGAACAACATGAAGTAAATAATAAAAGAAACATCTTATAAAAGGTAAACCTATAAATAAAATTCAAAGCATCAAAATAAAAGATAAAAATGTAACTACAGTAAAATCGAATGCCTAGTGAGAACTGGTCACTAAATCGAGACATTAAGAATAGAAGTCAGTAAAGAATAAATAAATAAAATAAGATAAAATCACATGGTCCAAAAATGAAAATCATTGTAAAATCTAATGTAAATTGAATCATAATGTTAAAATGATGAGAATATAACAGAAGCATTGGTAATTATAGAAATAAAATATGCATCAAAAATTAATTGTAAAATCTAATGTATAATAAGAATAGAAACCACAGATCAAGAAACCCAGAGTCGAATAGTCATGAATATTATAAAAACTAGAAATAATTCTATGAACTTAGGATAATTATAACCTAACTGAAATATAGGTAAATATATCATCTAATACCCTAAAATTCTAAATTAAGTTAAAAAAAACCAAATAAAATTCAAAATGACAGGAAAATAATCATGAAATCGTCACTCATTAAGAACTGTTTAACATAACAAATCCATAAGCAAGTTTTAAATGATAATGAATAAAACGTAATATTAAATTTGTAACAACAGTAGTTATATTTAGTGAGAAGGTGATTGAACATTCATTTTAAATAAAATTTAGATTAATAAAATTCAGTGCGAACAGCACTTTGGAAATGGTATCATCAAATTATGTAAAATTTTAATTTAAATTCAAAATTAATTTAAAAAATTAATTCATAATACAGTTCTTAAGAAGCTACCTATTTCATGTTTATTAAACACTGGATAAATAAAATAGTCAAGTAGATAAGACAATTTCTGTAAGATAACAAACATAGGCATGATAAAACCTACAAAAAAAAATAGGCATGAAGAAAAAGAATTATAAACTTATTACAGGAGGAAAATAGTGACTGAATAAAATGAACAG
Organism: Catonia carolina; assembly: GCA_035578175.1. Lineage (NCBI taxonomy): Eukaryota > Metazoa > Arthropoda > Insecta > Hemiptera > Achilidae > Catonia > Catonia carolina. The sequence continues at coordinate 33,526,475 of JAQMRL010000009.1, read as the reverse complement.
AGAAGAGCAAAAAAATTAAAGGGTCAAAAAAAAACTAAATTGAAATATGGATTGGAAAGAAAAATAACAGCTGTAATACTTGAAAACAAAAAGTCAACATTTGCGGGAAGAAATTGTGAAAAAAACGCGAAAATTAAACCCGTAAAAGTACATTATAGAAAAACTAATAAAATGACCATATGAAGTAAATAACATGTAACCAGAAGCGAGATAACGCGTAAATAAATCTTAGTACATAAGAATTTATGTATTAAAGTATATAAAAATGAAAACAGATTATATAAAATCGGTAACGTTAGACGTAAAATTACATAGAAAAAAAATAAACACATAGTAATCATTAAAACTGAATATAAAAATTATGAGAGTAAAATGAATTGTTAATACTTGCGATTGTTTTACAAAAAATACTTAGTACAAAGATTCCTGTAGAATATAGGTAGTAGAGTTGATTGAACTGTCTTGTCTGAATGAAACAGCTGTTCTAGTATTGTCAATGAAAACTGTGTTGACTTTGTATTCTTAAGAATGATCTCTGCTTTCTCTCAGGCAATTACCCTGGTATTTTATGCAAAAACAAAAAAAAAACATATATTAGTTTGAGTTTTATGACCTAAAATTTTAAATACTAATTAAAAGTAATTTGAAAAATTTTAATGGCCAAATATGAGTTGGACCAATTCGCCACTGACGACAACTGAAAATTTTGCATGAAGTTAAACTGTTTAAAAAAGGCACCCAAATTTAACGTAGGTACATAGTGTTGAGATTTATAAAATGCACCTAAAATTGAGCAATAATTCGGTAATAAACCGCTGTAAAAATTATCATAATTTTATAAATTAGATATTTCATTAAATCAAGAAACATCCAGTCGTGACGAAAAACTTCATAAATAATTTTCCACACAAATACTTCTGTATATATTGGATTGCAAAGGCAAATCACTGAATAATAGTACAGAACTTATTCTGCTGTTAACAGCTATTTACGCATAGAAATAGCTTAACTGTAATTATAACAACAACGAAAAATGAAATTACCACCTGAAAACATGTAAAATTTTATTAACAAATAAGTAAATAAGTGCAAACAATACAAATAAATAATTTTAAAACACAGTTATAGTATTTTAGGAGATTTTACAGAAAAAGTTAGAAAAACCTAGTGTGACTTAGAAGACATTCAATGAAAAAAGAAAGTGCATTAGAAAGGCCTGAAAATCAGATACAATAAAACCTAAAGTGAACAAACAATAGAACAAGTAGTATGGTTAAAAACTGATAGTAACTGCAAAGCAATAGGTGAAATAACAAAAGAAACAATACAGAAAACGAATTGAACCAACCTGCAACATCCACAAGACGTATCGGTACTGAATAGAAACGCAAAATTGCACCAGACTGACTAATGTTGAAACCAAAAGTTTCAAATAGAAGGGGATAGAACAATGAACATAGAACAGGTTTAGGAGACCAAGGCCTAAAAACTGCCCGATGTAAACAAACGAAGGGTCGGGTGCAGGCAACCCCTTATAAAAATATAACAAAATCTATCTTTGGACAAAGGCATAATATTGTAAACGAAATCTCTGAATAGAAGTCAAGTAAGAGAAAAAAAAATACAGTATTTGTTACTTACAGAAACATCCCTCAATTATTCCTAACCTGAAAAACGCTTAAAATACCATAATTAAAAAATTTAATATATTAAAATTAACATGTAACTTAGCTTAGCAATATAGGTATTAAATGTAACTAACAAAAATTTTAAAATCATGTGTCTTGTCATTGAATCAAAATCACGGCGCAAACTCCACCATTTTGTGGTATAAAATTTGATGTAGGTATCCTGAAGGAGAGGCGACCTTCACCATTTTGTAGTATAAAATGAGGTTACATAAAGCACGGCGATCTGCACCATTTTGTAGGGTGAAAAGATGTAAAAAAAAGCACGGCGAATTACACTAATTGTATAAGGTGTTTTGCAGAGATAATGCGGGGGCTTTCCACCATCCAATTTTAGAACCCAACCAGACGCTGAAATTGAATCCAGGGATTAATTGGCAACCCAGAGATTTGAATAACGTAGCTCTATTGATGGTAAAAACTCGCTTTTAGTACTGCGAAGGTATGGTTGAATAACCACACAGGTCTAGACACAATGACATTTTACACAGAAAGAAAATAATAAAAAAAATTAAAGAGTAGCTAAAATAATTTATTAAAGAATAACTAAAAAACTAAATAAAATAAATAATATTATGAATTTAAGTAAACGGTTAATTCGTATAGAATTTAAAAAAAAAAATTGGTTAAATAACAATACAGTTTAAGAAAAAAATAAAATAAAATTTGGAAAAAAATTTTAATATTAACAAAACTTGATTTAACTATAGAAAATACTTAATATGAATAATAATAAATTAATAGGAACATTTAAGAAAACAAAACTATTTTTAAAGTCCTTGGACTGAAACGGGAAAAGAAATCTCTTGGGCAGAGTTTAATAAATGATTAAGTGAAGAAAAATAAATACAGAAATGTATTTATTTTTTTTGGGAAAACTAAATAAAATTAAGACATAAAAAAAAAACAAATTGTGAGTTGAAATTTAGTAAAAGAATTACTTAGAAAAATTTAAGTAATTCAGTGGCCATTGAACAAGAGTTTAAAAAGGAAAAATGTCATATTTTAAAGATTTAAATAATTTAAAAGAAAACGAAAGATACTGAAATTAGATAATGTTTTGTTACTTAAAACTATTTAAAAAAAAGAAAAAGAGAGATTTATTTATAAATAGGATATTTAAAACACCATAATAATATTAAGAAACATTATGAATTTAAATTTAATAAAAAAATAGATTAAAAAAAAATTGTTTAAGTTAAACCTGAAAAATTATTAAACATGGTACTTAAATTTAAATTTAGGTAATTTTCCCATATTGGGAAAGAAAAATTATTTACCTGAAAAATTTTGATCCTATCGGTTCGCCATCCTGTCCAAGACAAGGCGTAAAAACTCAATGCACACAAAAGCAAAAAAAAGGTCATTCCCCTAACGTTCACGAATGGAAGCGTTCGAGGCTGCGAAAAATGCCGATACATCGGAAATACTATAAATTTAAACGAGGAAAAATATATGAAAGAATTAAAACGACAGTAACAGAGAGAGAGAGAGAGAGAGAATCAATCGTGTAAGATAGAAAGAGAGAGAGATACAAATTACACGTGTTAGCAACTGAACAATCAAGAAGCAGCGACAAAAATGCAATCGGACACCGGACGTAAGCCTAAGAATTAAAAACGTAAATTAAAATACGGAATAAAAATCTAATGAAATAAAACCAACTGGAAATAAATGAATAAAATAATTAGATTTAATGAAGAAAATTACATAACCCTTAAAATATAATAAATCCGGCACAAAATCAAAAAAACGGGATTGTAAATGAATTGAGAAGATTTTGGAGACAAAATCTTAGAAATTCATTACACTTTTAAAGTTTTTATTTGATACACTGTTGTATAATTTTAAAAAAGTTGTTATTTATTTAAATTAATCTCGAAACAAGATGTTTCAGCTTGCATGGACTGCTGAAAGATTGAATTATTTATATCCAGGTGCGTCAGTTACAAAGGAGTTTACCATATTACTTGAAGAAAAGAGCGACATATCTGTTGTTACGTTTTCAAAACTATTATACAAGTATGATTTTTAAGTATGTTATTATAATAACATGTTACAATAATTTTATTTGAGTTGTTGTATTTGGAGGAACTAACATTATAATAATTGTTAATTAAGTTGTGGTGATGCACTTATGTAGCTAACGGTTGTATGTAGTTTAGTTCCCATTTTGGGCAATAATTTTTTTATTAAAAATAATTTAATATGTAATTGATTATCATGTTGTTAAATAATGAGGTATTGAGTTTTTTTTTTGTTATGAACATCAAGAATTTAAATACTCATTAAAAAGTACATCTAATGAAAATACGTATTGTATTATTTATATATGTAAATGATGAAATGATTCCTACATTTCTCATTTTTTGTAAATAACTGACTGTTAATTTTGAAATGAATCTTGCATTGTTAAATTTATAAAAATTGCACTAATCGAAAACTCATTGCCTCTTTATTGATTAACTAATGTTATATTATTAAAAATAATATTGTTAATAAACAATTTTGTGATATTTAAACTTGTGCATGTAAATATTGTATTAAAAAAGCACAAACTATAAAAGTGCTTTATTGCAGTTCTATAATTATTATTTTTATAATTAATGTAATTATACTTACTAGTCGTTAATTGTGTACTTAATAATTAATTTATTAATTAGAGATTTTAGTTTTTATTTTTTAAATAAGAATACTTGCCATTATTTTTTTGATGGAAAGATACAGTAATTCTCTAACAATCTCTGTTGCTTTTTTCGACCATCAAAATATTAAAAAATATGAAATACTAGTGGACCTGTACTTGCTTTGCTTCAACTAAAAATGTTGTACTTACAATAGATGCGGAACTAAATAAATAGCAGTCCTCAGCTTTGCATGGGTGGTAGGTGATAAAAAAGTTTTCATTAAGTACGAGGGTTATCCAGAAAATAACCTACGTTTTGAAATAAAAAGTAAACGAGTGAAGATACAAAAACTTTATTATATACATATTAAAACTACAGTTTTTCTCTATTTTTCGACATAGTCACCAAACAGATTCAAGTACTTGTCGTACCTTGGAACAGTCTTTGAAATACCCTCTGCATAAAAATTTGCCGCCTGTGAATGTAGCCAACTATTCATGGCGTTTTAAAGCTCTTCGTCATTGGCGAACTGCTGAGATGCAAGCCACCGCTTCATGTTTGGGAACAGGTGAAAGTCACTAGGAGCCAAGTCCAGGCTGTATGGGGGATAATCGAAAACGTCCCATTTAAACTTGGCCAAAAGTTCATTTGTTTTCTCGCCCTCATACAGCTCGAAGACTTTCACCTGTTCCCAAACATGAAGCGGTGGCTTGCATCTCAGCGGTTCGCCAATGACGAAGAGCTTCAAGAATGGTTGGCTACATTCACAGGCGGCAGATTTTTATGCAGAGGGTATTTCAAAGACTGTTCCAAGGTACGACAAGTGCTTGAATCTGTTTGGTGACTATGTCGAAAAATAGAGAAAAACTGTAGTTTTTATATTTATATAATAAAGTTTTTGTATCTTCACTCGTTAACTTTTTATTTCAAAACAGAGGTTATTTTCTGGATAACCCTCGTAACTTTGTTTCTGCTGAAAACAGTATTTTTCCCCATAACATTTTCATCTGTTAAAATTGTAACAATATTTATAATACCTCCGCTTATACAACATTCTTTGTCTTGTTTCTACACGTTATGAAAATGTATTTATCGGGTGAACTACCAGTTCTTGACAGATCCACATTATCCATGCGAAAAACATTCTTTGTGTAAATCTAACCTGATGAATTTTAAAGTTTATCCTTAAGATTTATTAATTGTTATAGCGAATGATAGCTTAATAGGGAACTAAACTCTTTTAAATGAAAAAAAGCATGGTCCCTGGAGACATAGGATCTACACATTTTCAGACCTCCTGAGCCCCAAAATCATGTTTTTAGCGTTGGTCTGTGTGTGTGAAGAAAATATCTCAAGAACAGAACACTGTACGAAGTTAAAATGTAAGTTAGGTACCACTAGAGGATCTGACACAAACATTTTCATCAAAATCGGTCAACCAGAAGTAGTAGCTTATTTGTGTCATATTTTACTTTTTTGCGATTTTCTCAATAACTGCTTCTACGATTTTTTTAGATTCTCCTTATTTACTAAATTTATGTTATACAAGAGGTGCCATGTCTGCTGAAATTCTTGGGAAGGCTGTTTTCTCGTAGAAAAAACTGTTTTTTAAGATTGCGGCCTTAATATGCATTTTATCGTAAATGTTGTAGACAATTTAAAAATCTACAACTTTTATTTTGAACATTTTTTTGTATAACGCTTAGTTTAGCGGTCCGTAGTGTCCATTTTACGACAAAAATGCATATAATCAAATTTATAGGAAATTAAAAGATCTGCAATTTTTATTTTAAGCATTTTTCTTTACAGAGCCTAATTTAGCGCGAAAGAATGATTTTCCATATTATTAAGCCAAACTAAGGTTGATTTTCATTTTGTAACATTCACTCATGATTAAAATTAGGTTATTTTTTTGTTTATTTGTAATGTTTTATTACTAATGTTAGGTTATATTGTTCATTATTGGCATTGGCAAGAGAAAGTCGTGTGAGTGTTTCACACCAAATTTTTAATTTTAATAAATTTTTACTATTTTTAAGTTTCTGCATTATGTTGTTCTTGTACCAATGTTATTGGGTTATTTATAAAGTACACAAGCACAGACTTCTGTTATTATATTTTATAAATTATTTATCATATTAAACGATTGTATTTAAATATATTGCTTCTAATAAAAATGTTATTGAAATAATTTTAAGGAGTTTTGATCTGTAGCTGATGGCTCGAGTCGGCTGCGTTAACAGCAAGGTATAGTCCATTGACTATTCTGAAAGATACGAGGGCTGTCCAGAAAGTAACAGACGTTTTGAAATAAAAAATAAACTAAGTATAAAAAACCAATTTTTATTACGTACATTTTGAAGGTTATGTCTTATGCTAGCAGTACACTATTGCTGAATGATTCGCCGAATATTCGGGCCAAGTCGCGACAACGAATCTCAGCGAATGTTCTACACGAACTAACCCAGTACATACTCGTCTATATTCGCGAAACCTCAGTTCGATCGTGTCATCACATAATTCAACGTAGATCAGAAAATGGATTTTGATGTAGGGGTTGCAGCAGCTTTTTATATGTACAGTTATGCGTACTACAATTACATTCATGCATACCACCAGAAAAAAATTCAGAAACCTTCTTCTTTTTTAATTCTACCGTGGAACGGTTTAATTGTTCGCTTAAACGAACCCACGCATCGTTTATGTGCTTCTTATCCTTGTGTTTTTTGTGTCAAGGATCCCATAACACTCCCTCACTATGGTAAGCTTCCAAAAAAACTAAAGTATTTTCATTTGACCATTCCATAGCAAAATACACAGTTAAACAGTTATAAAAAATAAATAAATAAAAAGTTCACAATAAATAAATAAGTAGTGTCGCCGCCGGCTTCTAGTAGCGCAGTCGTCGAGCTCATAGGACCGGCCGGGCCTCCGGCGGCGTAGTTCAAAAGTAAATGATAACATCCAAGGGGGAAAAACGGGAAGTCGTCTTCGCCGCTGCCTAAAAGATTAGGAGCAGCCGCCGACGCAGCGACCACCTTTCACCGCTGCCTCCGAGGAGGAGCAGTCACCGGTGAAGTGAATCGGGGTCGTCTGTACCGCTGCCTAATCTAATAGGAGCGCGTCGCCGACGCAGCGTGCACCTTTTACTGCTGCCCCCGAAGGGGAGTAGTCGCCGGTGAAGCGAGGGTAGGGGATGGAGGAATCCTTCCCCTACCGTACAGATGACGGAATGAAAACTCAATGTTGAGATGTCAACTTCCCCGTATCGATTCTCGCAACACAGAGAATATCGATACTGTCACCTGCTCAACTCTTGCCTCGCCAGTCGCAGATACTATATGATGCCACTTGGTACATGCGCTGTGAGAGGTATGACCGCTGGCGCATTCTATCGGCAGCAGCAACCCCCATCACAGCGCATAGTGGACAAAATATGAACTACGGACCGGCGTACAATTAAAAACAGCATCAATTCCTCCGCGGTCGAGAGAGCCGAGTCCGGAGTTAATGTTTATTTGGCAAAAAATTATGTACAGAAAAAAAATGAGGGCTCACAGGCCCGTGTGAATTTATGTAGAGCACGTAGGCTCGCTTAAGTTCTAGGTTGAGCGCGTAGGCTCACTTAATTTCTAGGTTGAGCGCGTAGGCTCGCTTAATACTAGGGTTGAGCGCGCAGGCTCGCTTAATACTAGGGTTGAGCGCGCAGGCTCGCTTAATACTAGGGTTGAGCGCGCAGGCTCGCTTAGATGCTAGGTTGATAATTGGAAAGACATAAGGTGGTTGCGCAACCGTGGTATTAAAACCACTTACTATGCTAAATTATGTACAATTACAGGATAATACTTACATGCTAAAAGTTAGGTGATTATAATTGAGGTATTCTTACTTACTAATATTTACACTTATACGTTGCACTACATATATACACATATCATATTATATACACATCACATTTAGTATTTGCTCTTTTATTACTACACAATATTTAAAATTACTTATATATATATATATTTTTTTTTTCACTACACGTTATTTACAGATCACTTGTTTGTGTTTTTTTTTTGTTTTCACTGCACTGTGTTCACTGTCTCTGTTGTAACACTGGAAGTGGCTACGTCTGGAGCTTCCGGAGCGGGTCGTATCTGATCCTGGTGTACCTTTTGTACGTCTTCTCCGCGCTGGACCCAGTAGACTGGTCCTTGTTGGTGGATGACGGTAAAGGGACCTTTCCACTTAGGTGCAAGGCCGGCGTGGAATCTTTGTGCCTTGTTGGAGAGTACGTGATTTTTTATGAGTACTCTCTCTTCAAGTTTGTATCGTGGTTCTTTAGATGTAGAAGGGGTGTTGGCGAGGTAGCTCTCTTGCTGCACTGCCCCTTGTTGTTGGCGCGCTTTGTGTTGTGTGGCGCGGCTTGTTGTAGTGTCGTCCCAGGGTCGTAATTCGGCTGTCTGCAATGCCCATTCGCCGGGTCTTTTGAGTAGCTGGCCGAAGAGTAGGATACTGGGGCTTTGTTGCGTGGCGCTATTTTGTCTGTTTCTTAACGAGAAGAGGACTGATGGTAAACGACTTTCCCAATCCTGGTGTCGCTCTTGTAGACGTACTCGCAAGCCCTTTTTCAGTTCTTGGTTTCGTCGTTCAGTCGGGTTAGCACGGGGATGATAGATGGGTGTCGTCCAATGTATGGCTTCCCATCGTGTACAGGCTTTGTTAATTATAGATAGAGAACGTATACTGCGCTGAATGTATCCGAAGCCCGGAGTACCATTAATGTTAGATATAGTGACACGGCATGTAAAACAACTAAATACATTGAAGGTTTCTGTAGCCCGGATTAGCAAAATATTAGAGATAGTAGGCGAACAAACGATTTACACCGGAGAACCAGATTGCGGTTAATAAGTAGCTGGCAATCACAACTAAACGACTGAGTAATTGAACGAGGTAGTTAAATAAACGGTTAAGTATAACTGACAAAGTATGTAGGAAACAGGCGATGAAAGGACATGACATTACATAGGAACAAACACATTATTGGTCAACAATACATAAAGAACAAGTACACTTACCTTTAATCCAGCATTGAAGTTTCACAGTTGTAGACAGCACGTGTTTGATAGATCAAGCGGACACTACATAATTGCAATTAACAAGCATAAAGTTCACAATACATTAACATGAGCTAACGAATAGAGTTCTCAACGAGCGACACGATGAAAAGGACCGAAACGAAATTGTAGAACGAATGGCGTCACCAAGCCATACGATACACGCAGCAGAGGAGGGCGCACCCATCCATTATGCATGTCAAACCAACAATGAAAAATGAACAAGACGGAAATGAAGGAATGTAGAGGGGGCAATGACGTGATCAGTTAGGTCACAGGAACTATTAGGTAAATTTGAAATATTAGGAAAGCGGGAGTTACGGAATTTATTTTGTCAGTATAAAGTGGCGTTAACATACCGCCCGCCCTGAACAACCAGGGAGCGGAAAACGAAGCAAGGAGACGAAGAACGAAGAATCGAAGACAAATGTAGAAGAAGCGAGGAACGGACACATCTTGAGGTGGCGTGACAAACGCGCGAGTTTGCCCGGCCAATCGACGTACGGAGCATCTTCCACGGCTTGCGCGGAAGCCAACGAGGGCTGGCAACCAGATGCGACGAAGAAACAAAAACGAAGAACGAACGAAAAACAGCAGAAGAACGAAGAAAACAAACGAAGCGACGAAAAACGAATGAAATGAAATTAAGCGGGAAACGAACTGAAACAGCGGAGAAGAGTTAGTCGCTCAAAGGCAAAGCTAACTGGTACGCGGGTTGCGAAACGAACTGACGAGTAGGCGAACAATTGTGGCGAGAATCTTGAATTGCGGTACGGCGAAATTCACAAACTTGTTGAGAGTGAATCCGTGATTGAGGTTGAGGTGACGTGCGAGATTTACGAAGGTTACACCAAGCGTTGAACGAAAGACGAGAATTGAAATTACAATTATTCACCGGTTGTGAATACTGTTTACGACGATTGGGGCGCCGCCCGCCATGAGGGGCATAAGGCGCGCGAGGAGCGTTAGCAGAGCATGAAGCGACTTAGGAGGGCCGATTGCCCTTTAGCGAAGCAATTTGCAGCGGTTTATCAACAGAGTGTGCGGGAGACGAACAGAAGTCATGATCCGAAGTCGGTTGGTTAGCCGTAGAATCAGCTAAGGCGAGAGTAGAAGTTTTATCGGCGAAGTATCTGCGATGCTAGAAGACTTGAAGCAGTTTGACGAAGAATTAATTGGAGACAACTCGGTGGAAGCCTTCAGCGTAGACTTGAAGCGACGAATTGACGGAGTACCAGCAGCAAAATCGGTCGAGAGACTGGCGCAGTCGGAAGACGAAGCGAGACGAGAATCAACAGCAGTGATTTCGGATGGAGCAGCGAATCGATTTGAAGTCGAAGAAACGTGATTATTTAAAACAGTAGCATGATCCAAATTGTTGTCGGATGCGGGCGAAACAAATAAGCAAGTAGGCGAGTTAACAGTAGAAACGATAGAATTATTGATCTCGGGGTTTACAGTAACATCGAGCTCAATTTTTGAAGTAGCAGGAACAAGAATTTGATGATTAACGGCGAGAGTTTGAGGCGAAATCGAATTTGTGTTTGACATTCGGTTTTCAACAATAGGAGATGCGGCATGAACAGCATCAGTAAGCGACGAGAATTTAGCATCATTCGAGAGAGCAGTTGTTAAAAACGAAGCATTATTTATTAAAGAATTGAGTGGTTGGATGTCGGGCAATTTGCCTAACACGACATAACCAAATACAGTTAACAAAGCGGATGGAGTACCTTTTATTAAAGGAGTTTTACTGAAATCTAGTATTTCTGTAAAAAAATCAGCACCAAGCAGTAGGTCTACTGGATTGGGGCTACGAAAACGAAAGTCGGCTAGCAGATGTTGCGGAAATTGTTCACCAACGGATTTATGAATTCGAGTAGCAGGAAGCCGGTCTGTTATTTTTTGAATAACTGTAGCCTTAAGCGGTAAACGAAAATCTGAATTTGTCGGCGACAGAATTGTAACGTTAGTGGTGCCTTTCACGGATGTAACTTCAGATGAAATGCCTTGTAAGCGCTTAGTAGTGGGCGCTATGTCGAGTTGTAGATTACGAGCAGCGTTATAAGTTAGAATGCTGGATTGAGCCCCATTGTCAATTACAGCGCGAAGTTGAACAGATTTGCCGGAAGAATTAACAGCGTGAACGATAGCGGTGCCTAACAGCGCGGTTTGTCCATCAAGGCGACAAGAAAGAGCATAATCGTTAGGTTTTTCAGCGATAATTGACGAAGACGAATTTTTAGTAGTTACCGGCATATCAGTAGTGCAGGTAGCGCAAGAATCAATTGGCGGAGTTGCGAGAGTAATAGCCTGAATCGACGGCAAGAAATTAGTAAGCAGACACCCGGTAGATTGTGAATTGTTGACTGGGTGTTCGACGAGATGAGAAGACGTAGCGGTTTGCGAATTATGCGGTTTAACAACGGAAGTATTAGATGAATTCGATTGTTGAGTGTTACGGTCAAAATGTAACAACGTATTATGAAATTTGGACTGACAAATACGACAATGTTTAGTCGATTTGCAGCTACGACGGTCGTGACTGCCGAAACAAGCGAAACACAGTTTAAGCCGAGAAATAATTTTGTAGCGGTTATCGATGGTTTGTGAAAGAAATTCACTGCAGTTTTGAATTGAGTGAAAGTTTGATTCGCACGATAGACATTTAAGCGGGTTCGATTTAACAAAAAATGAATGTACACTGTCTGAGTTGGTAGAAGTTGCAATAGAATTCGGATTATTGTCTGAAGAATGTAACAGCGTGTGGTGGTTGGCTGAATTACACACACGACAAGTTTTATTTGATTTGCAATCACGTTTTGCATGTTTACCCAAACAGCCGAAACATTTATGCATTTGAAAAATTGCGTCCTGTCGCGCAGTAACTGGCATATTGATAAACTCGGTACAATTAAATACATTGTGTTCAGATGAATTACAAAAATGACATTTATTAACAGCCTCGTAATTAGGACTTGAATCGCCTACTAAAAATGAATGTTTACGCCTTGGCAGGTTGGGTGACGAATTATTTATATGAAAGATCGGTTTATGAACAGCCTGTTTGACGAGATTCGGTTGAGCGCAGTTTGAAATAGCAGTGTCAATGTCCTGTGTTTTATTTACAGGTTGAGCGGAGTTAAGCAATTCGTGCGAGTGCATTTTAGCCGTAACAAAACAGATTAAATCGTTATAGGTAGGCACTTTAGAAGCTGTAGTTTGATCTTCAAATGCCTGTTTGGTTATCGGGTCTAGGTTAGAGTAAGTAATCTCGAAAAGCAAATATTCAAGTAAGTCGATATCTAGAAGGCGAAGCGCGCCGATTGAAGACTCATGAGTGTTTAAGAAATTTTTTAATGACTGATAATCGGGTTTTTCAGCCTTAATGAAATTGAAAACCTGCGTTAAATGGACATTGGCGATTCGCCTTGCGTTAGAGTAGCGTTCGGTTATTAAATTGTAGGCCAATAGGTAATTATCAGCAGATAACGGTAGGTGTTCGATTAATCGCAAAGGTTCATTAATCAAAGAACAACGTAAATAATGTAATTTTTGTACGGGTGACAATTCATTATTGTTATGAATTAAATCACGAAACAGACTGTCAAAATTCTGAAATTTAGTAATATCTCCATCAAACGTTGGTAGACGGATACGAGGTAACTGAACCAATGGTGTACTGTTGGTTTTAGTTTGATTTGGAATAATGATAGTATCATCCAACGATTGTATCAATTTCTGAGCAGTATCGTTTAATTGAAAGTATTTATTTTCAAAGGCAGTGCGCTCGGTTTCAAAATCATTGTCGGGTTGCAGAAGCTCGATTTTAGTTTGAATTTGTTCAAAATCAGACCAGACATCAGAGAATTTATCTAACCGTAGTTTTATTTGAGTAATTTCAGCGTTGGTTTTAAGAAAATTATCGAATCGAGTTAAATGATTGTTGATAACTGCACGTTTACGAATTAATGATTGATAATCGTCCATTTTTAAAGAAATAATAATTTAAAACGTAAGTTGAAAATGTAAACAGATAAACAGCTGATGAAAAGTAGGTTAAGTACGCACAGCACACAGAGTAGAATGCAACGTTGAATGCAGAGTGACAAACTGGTTTGAAAGCGAGTCCGGTGTAACCGAAGCGGGAGAGAATGGGCGTATACGAACTAGATGATATGCGCAGAACAGAACTCAAAGCGTCCAAGGTGGAGCCGGAGATTCACAATGGCGGCCTATAGAGACTTGTGGTTTGCTCGATGCTACCGAACAAAGCGAAGCGAGTGTGACGTCACGGATAGGAACGTGTTGGTTGCACCCCCGCGTCCCGTCTACAGCGGTTTCGCAACAGTTGAAATAGCCTTGTTAACGAACAAAGAATACACGATGAATTGTAACAATTATAATACGCAACAACGATTTTTAATAAAATAATATAGATATGTAGTTGACTGTATAACCAATATTTCACTGATTTTATCCGCAGCCCGAGAGAGACCAAATGTTAATTATAGATAGAGAACGTATACTGCGCTGAATGTATCCGAAGCCCGGAGTACCATTAATGTTAGATATAGTGACACGGCATGTAAAACAACTAAATACATTGAAGGTTTCTGTAGCCCGGATTAGCAAAATATTAGAGATAGTAGGCGAACAAACGATTTACACCGGAGAACCAGATTGCGGTTAATAAGTAGCTGGCAATCACAACTAAACGACTGAGTAATTGAACGAGGTAGTTAAATAAACGGTTAAGTATAACTGACAAAGTATGTAGGAAACAGGCGATGAAAGGACATGACATTACATAGGAACAAACACATTATTGGTCAACAATACATAAAGAACAAGTACACTTACCTTTAATCCAGCATTGAAGTTTCACAGTTGTAGACAGCACGTGTTTGATAGATCAAGCGGACACTACATAATTGCAATTAACAAGCATAAAGTTCACAATACATTAACATGAGCTAACGAATAGAGTTCTCAACGAGCGACACGATGAAAAGGACCGAAACGAAATTGTAGAACGAATGGCGTCACCAAGCCATACGATACACGCAGCAGAGGAGGGCGCACCCATCCATTATGCATGTCAAACCAACAATGAAAAATGAACAAGACGGAAATGAAGGAATGTAGAGGGGGCAATGACGTGATCAGTTAGGTCACAGGAACTATTAGGTAAATTTGAAATATTAGGAAAGCGGGAGTTACAGAATTTATTTTGTCAGTATAAAGTGGCGTTAACAGGCTTCATGCCACAGTTTTCCCGTGAATTGAACTCTGTTATCGGTGAGTATGGTACGAGGATATCCCCACCTGGGATAGAAGTGAGTGTCAAGAGTGGTGATGATCGTGTGGGTTTCTGCATTCGGAATGGGGTAAGCTTCGGTCCATCGAGAAAATGAGTCGGTAACAACCAGTATGCTGCGATTTCGGCGTGATGTGAGAGGGTACGGTCCCATCAGATCCAGGCAGACCGTTTCCCAAGGCTGAGTGGGACGGCGTGGTCGCTGGTCGGCTGGTCGTGAGTGGGTGAATCCTTTGGTGCAGGCGCAGAGCAGGCACTGGGTGACATAGCGATAGATGTGGGCCCGAAGTCGTGGCCATGTGAATTGTCGAGCTATTGTCCGATAGGTTTCTTCGGCTCCTGACAGCTGCGGGAACGACGAGACGCCACTCTGGCTCTCTCACATTAATGTTCTGTCTTAAGACTTCGTCGATCACTTGGTAGCGTAAACCAAAGTTTATATCGGCGTCGGTGCGTTGTTATTCTGGGCAAGATTGTATCTGATGCCAACGAGTAGTCTTTTCGCTTACGGCGGCATCTTGTAGTTGGGCATCGCGTATCTTGTCCAATAGCCGACTGGTTGCTTGAAGTTGCTGTAGTGAGGGTGGCTCAGGCATTGCTTGGCCCAGCTCAGGGGGCACGACCCGATCCATGTCGTGGCATTCTGCTTCTACTGGAGTAGGCTCAGGGTTCCTTGACAGAGCGTCCGCTAATTGATTTCTAGTCCCTGGGCAGTGTTCTATTGTGAAGGTGAATTCTTGTAAGGTAAGCGCCCATCGTGTTAGCTTAGCCCGAGAATCCTTCATGTTATGAAGCCATGTTAATGACTTGCTGTCCGTTCTTAGTATAAACGGCCGGTCTTCCAGGTATGGGCGGTATCGTTTGATGGCCCATATGATCGCTAGGCATTCTTGTTCGTTGATGTGGTACCTCTGTTCAGTTGGATTTAATTTGGCGCTGGCGTAGGCAATTACTTTTCTTCCATGGTCGCTATCCTGATATAGAACTGCCCCTAATCCGATCTTACTGGCATCAGTTTGTAGGATGAGTGGCCGGTTTACGTCTGGTCGGTGTAGAGGTTGTAGGTCGGTTACTATTTCCTTGATCCGGCAGAATGCTGTGCTTGCGGTGTCGGTCCATTTCCATCTGGATTTTGCGCTTAGCAGATCAGTCAAAGGAGCGCAAACTTCTGCGGCTCGAGGAATAAATTCTCGTAACCACCCTACTACTCCCATGAACTCCCTTAGCTTCCTGCGATTGGTCGGCGGCTCGGCTGCGAGTATGGTGTTAACGGAGTTTGTCTTAGGGTGGTTTCCGTCGGCAGTAATAATATGTCCTAGGTATTCTAACTGCGGTTTTCCAATCTGACATTTATGGACAGCGCAAGTTAGATCGTATGCTTCCAGGCGTTCAAGCACTTTGGCGAGGTGTAAAAGGTGTTCTTCCCAGGTTGGAGAATATATGATGATATCGTCCAGATATGCGTAGCAAAACTCATCAAGGTAGCCGCTGAGTACTGTGTTCATCATAGTCTGGAAGCGACTCGGTGCGTTTCTTAAGCCAAACGGCATTACAGTGAATTGTAATTTCTCCCCTCGCGGCGTTGTGAAAGCGGTGTATGGTCTTGAATTTGGTTCGACCGGCACCTGCCAATATCCCATTCTAAGATCAAGGGAGCTAAAAACCTTGGCTTGGCCTAAGCTACGGATAGCATCGTGTAGTCCTATCTGTGGTGGTGTCGCCGGTATGGTTATTGCATTTAATTTTCTGTAGTCAATACACAGACGTGAGGTGCCATCCTTCTTAGGTACTACAACTATAGGAGAGTTGTAGGCGGTGTCGGCAGGTTCTACGAATCCTTTTTCTTTCATTGCGCTTACTTCTTCCTCTATAATTCGTATCTTTTCAGGTGAATACTTATATGGTTTACAGGTGATCAGTCGATTGTTAGTGAGCTGAATGCTGAATGTAGAAGCTGTAGTTTTTGTAGGCAGGCTGGTCTCTTGGAAAACTTTCTGATGTCGGTCCAGGATCTGTTGGAGAGGCCTTTTATATTCCTCTGGTGCGGTTTCTATTATTGTGGTTGTATCTACTGGCGGCGCAGTCTCGGATGTGATCGGTTTCCGTTCCCAAAAGATAACCTGTCGTTTATGTCGGCCGTATAGTAGGCGGTTTGATTCGAAATCTAGGCAGGCATGATTTGTGGTTAGCCAGGGCCTTCCTAGTATAAGGTCTTCTCTCAGGTCAGGTAATATATAGAATTGGTCTTCGTGTGTCTCTCCGTTGATAACTAGTTTAAGTGTAACCATGCCTGCTGCGTAGCTGCCTGATGCACCGGTGGCCAAGAGAATTTCCTCGGCTCGGGGTTGTTGTTGTTCTTATGAGCTGAGGTGTCCTTCTCGTATGAAGTTGTGTGTTGCTGCCGAATCTATGAGTGCGTGTAGCAGCTTGCCGTGATAGTTAACGCGAATGCGCGGAAGCGGTAGACTAGTGGGTAATTGACTGGTTTGTGTAGCCCCTATTGTTGGCCGTGTGGAGCTGGGGCGCTGGTTCCCACGGGGTTGGAGTTTTCCGTTCGTCGTTGTTGCAAGACAGGGCAATTGCTGTGGTAGTGCCATTCAGGGCAATACTGACACTTAGGTGGTGAGTTGTTAGGCCTAGTGGTAGCCTGCGGCGGTGCTGTGGTAGTTCGTGGCTTGCTTCTCTTCGTAGAATCTACCTCGAAGTCGTTTGCTAGTTGGATTAACTCTTCCAAGTCTCGCGGGCGGGCGGCCCTTACTAAGGAGCGCAGCTCGGGCAGCAATTGATTCGTGAGCAGTGTAATTATGTCCGCTTCTCTCATAGCGTTCCCTATGCGTTGTTGAAGCTGTATCTTTTGCCTCAAAAATTTTTCAGCGGGTGGTAGCTGCTCGCTACCATAGAATTCTTTATGTGCTTCCGCAATACGGCTTGCTCCGGCGAATCGTGACTGCAGGCGAGCCTGGAGTTGGTCCAAGCTATTCACAAACTCTCCATATTCTTGCCACTATCGGGCGGCGTCGTCCTTGAGTTGACTTCGGATTAGTTGCAGCCATGCGTATTGTGGCACTCGCTGTTGACTTAATATTTGAAGACAATTTCCTATAAACTGGTCGGGATCTTCGTGGATTCTTCCTCTGTACTCGGGTAATAAAGAGGGTAAGGGTACTGGTGATGGAGTAGGTATAGTTTCAAAAGGTAATTGGAAAGACATATTTGGGATGGCGGTGGTTGAGGGGAATGTAGAAGGTAAGGTGGTTTGGGAAGTGTAGGTTGGTTGTGTCTGAGCCAGGTTTCCTATTGCATGAATACTGCTCGGACCAGGCTGTCCGGCGGATGGTGATGTGATTGTACCGGGCATCATCCGTGTAAAAGCCTGCTGCGTTCGAGGTGGTGTTGGTTACTGCAGTTGGAATTATGACGGGCACCGCTGGAGTGGTTGTGTTCCCTGTCGATGAGCTCCATGTTGTGACAGTTGAACTACCGCTGGGTGGGTCCACGCAGGCTTGTCCACGCGTCAGTACCATGTTGAATGAGTTGGGCGCCACTGGATTTTATACTTTCCCAGAAAGTGGTATGTTGTAGTTGTCGGGTCCTATGATCGTCGGTCCTCACGAAGCACTCTTCATGAATAGCCCCACGTTGGGCGCCAATTGTCGCCGCCGGCTTCTAGTAGCGCAGTCGTCGAGCTCATAGGACCGGCCGGGCCTCCGGCGGCGTAGTTCAAAAGTAAATGATAACATCCAAGGGGGAAAAACGGGAAGTCGTCTTCGCCGCTGCCTAAAAGATTAGGAGCAGCCGCCGACGCAGCGACCACCTTTCACCGCTGCCTTCGAGGAGGAGCAGTCACCGGTGAAGTGAATCGGGGTCGTCTGTACCGCTGCCTAATCTAATAGGAGTGCGTCGCCGACGCAGCGTGCACCTTTTACCGCTGCCCCCGAAGGGGAGCAGTCGCCGGTGAAGCGAGGGTAGGGGATGGAGGTACAGATGACGGAATGAAAACTCAATGTTGAGATGTCAACTTCCCCGTATCGATTCTCGCAACACAGAGAATATCGATACTGTTACCTGCTCAACTCTTGCCTCGCCAGTCGCAGATACTATATGATGCCACTTGGTACATGCGCTGTGAGAGGTATGACCGCTGGCGCATTCTATCGGCAGCAGCAACCCCCATCACAGCGCATAGTGGACAAAATATGAACTACGGACCGGCGTACAATTAAAAACAGTATCAGTAGGTAATGAATGAAATAATAAGTAAGTAAGTAGGTAATTGTTTAGGCCCGATAATTAAATTATTTTTGTTATCGCCGCTATCGGTAGTAAATCGCCGCTATCGGTATAGGTAGCAGATAACTCGACACAGTCGTTGAATGACCATCGTACAGTGCGCGTCGCCTTTTGTTACCGCTGTCTCGTTAACCGCATATGACCGCTGTTTTTCTAACACGGGAGTTCGGAACATCGCAATTTGGAAACCTTGTACCTTATCCCTGCGCAGGTGGTATTCCTTTTATTTTATTTTTCCTTGTCCTGAAAAAAGGGGTAAGTCAAGATTTCATTAAATTTTACTTCGCATATATTATAATTAATTTATGTTACCGCACTACAGTCCACTGTCGCTCTATCAAATAAAATACAACCGCAATCATTGGTAACCTCCGGACCTGATATCTTCCAGAAGCACATTATTAACTTTCGGGCGGATAGCTTCGAAAAGACAATTGGTTTTCCTTCGCGAGGATATACCTTTACATTGTGTTTTATTTGATGTCAACTGAATTCACGTTAAATCGCTATGTTAATGTAAATGTAAATAACATTAATTTGTTTAAAATACGCTATTCGCTATTGCACGCTATACGCATATTTGTTAAATTTGCGCTTTGCATAAAATTCATAACTGTTCATTTTTTTAAGAAGTCGGAAAACTTTAATTACGTTTTCAATTATATATATTGTTAGCATAATACGCATTACAATTCTTGTATGCTGTGTCGAGTTTTAACCTGCATAAAACTTGTTATTCGCTTTAGGTTATCTGCTACCTATTCCTACAAATTTTGTTATTTCGTTATCGGCTTATCTACAAACTTAACATTTAAATTTAAATTTCGATAAACACAATAATTATAATTTTATTATTTCAATTTGATTATCTTCATGAATAAATTCTTTAATCCTTAAATTATTTTTAATTATTATAACTTAATTTAAAGAAATTATTCTTTAATTAAGTTACGCGATTTCCGTGCTACTTGTTTGCATTTATAACCCTGTTATTTGGTTCATTTCTTATATTTAAAAAAAAATAAAAATAAAAAATATGGCAACCGATCAAAAAAGGTTAAGGGTATTAGAAGCTAAGAAAAACCATCTCTACCAAAGAGTTCAGCAAACGTATGATGCCAGCCTAAAGCTGGATATACCCGCTTGTAAAGATTTATTCATAAAAAAATGTTTAACTATTAAAGAAACCCGAAATGAATTTCGTTTAATTATGGATGAAATAAATGAATTGTCATTAAAAATAGATGATAACACTGAACCTAGTTTTCAAGCAGTTGATGCTTTAGAAGATTTATATTGTGCTATTATAACCGCAGAAAATTCGCTTAAATTAGAAATTAACAACAGTGAACAAAAAAGTAAACAAGTTACTGAAATTAAGCCTAAAATTAAGTTGCCGATTTTAGAACTACCCGGATTTTCGGGCGAACTTTCGGAATGGCCTATATTTTTTGAAAGTTTTAAAAGTAATATTCACGAAAATATTAACTTATCCGATTCCGATAAGGTTAGATACCTTGTAGGTAAACTAAGTAAAAAAGCATTAGCAGTAACTTCCGGAATTCCGCCTACCGCTGAAAATTATGCTATTTTATGGAAAAATCTTGTAGATAAATATCAAGATAAAAGAAATTTAGCGTCTTTTTATTTAAATAAAATTTTAGAGTTTAAACCTCTTACTTGTCAATCTGCTCAAGGATTAGAAAACTTTTTGCATTCTTTTGTAGCATCCGTTGATGCTCTTAAGGCTATTAATGTCGGTAACTTAGCCGATTTTATTATTTTGCAAATAGCCCTCTCAAAGTTAGATCCAGAAACTGTGCGCTATTTTGAAATGCATTGTAGGAAGGATGATATCCCTACGTTCGATCAACTTTTAACTTTTACAAAAGAAAACGAAAAAATTCTTTTTCGTAATTCAAAATTTAATAAACTCGAGAATTCTCAAATTAAAGATAAAATTAACAAAAGTAAACCTACTCATACTTTTTTGACGAGTAAGAATAATAATTATCAACCCCCAAAATGTGCAATTTGCAATGAATTGCATCAAGTTTTTAAATGTCCTGAATTTAAACGGTTATCATCCGCTGACCGATTTTCGGCTGTAAAAACAAAACATTTGTGCGTGAATTGTTTGTCATCTCAGCATACTACTAAGAACTGTAAGAGTTTTAAGACCTGCATTTTCTGCAACAAACGACACCACTCTACCTTGCATCGTGACAGTCAACCTTCTGTGACGAAAACTGAGGAACTGAACGCAAGTAAATCGGATACTCAGACTCCTTCTGTTGACACTTCGAAACAAGTTACCTCATTTGATTCTTCGCTCGCGCACTGCTCAACATCGTCAGTTAGCATGACTTCTCAAAATACTCCGCCAGAATCGATAGTTCTATTATCAACTGCAAAAATTCTCATTTTTGATACGATGAACCGCGCTCATGAAGCTCGTGTGCTTCTTGACAACGCCAGCCAATCAAATTTTATTACTGCCGAATTTCAACGCAAGCTGGGGTTAAAGGTATCACGAGTAAATTCAGCGGTTCAGGGAATTGGACTTAGCACTCGTCCTCTTAAATTTAACGCATCACTTTCTATCGCCTCCCGCTTTGATACGCAAAGGGTACTTAAATTAGACGCTTTTGTTATAGATAAAATAACTGATAGTTTACCCAGCCGATGTTTTTCATTGGAGTCATTATCGCACTTAAAAAATATTCAGCTCGCTGATGATACGTGTAATATTCCCAGTCAGATAGACATTCTGTTGGGATCGGAAATATTTTCGCGTATAATAAAATCACATAAAATAACGGGACCTCCCGGGACTCCAGTCGCTTTAGATACGCTTTTCGGTTACATTCTTATGGGAAGAACTGTATCGGATCATTCGCACAGTAATCGTTCTGAAAATCAAGTCTACATGTCTACTACTGAGACTTCACTGGATGATTTAATGAAGAAATTTTGGAGTCTAGAAGAAATCCCGCAACCCACTTTTTTGGACAAAGGAGACGAGATATGTGAAAAACATTTCATCGACACCCACCAGAGACTACCGACTGGTCGCTATTCTGTTTCGCTGCCGTTTAAAGAAGATCCTTCCACTCTCGGAGATTCACTACCTGTCTGCGAAAAACGCTTCTCATCTTTAGAAAGACGACTTAAAGCCAATCAAGACATGAAGATAGAATATCATGCCTTCATGAAAGACTACATCGAACAAGGTCACATGTCTCTGTCAACTTTTACTAACGACAGTTATTATCTGCCACATCATTGCGTAATAAAACCGGACAGTGCAACCACACGTCTTCGAGTAGTTTTCGATGCAAGCGCTAAGGCTTCAAATAATCGTTCGCTTAATGATCTTCTTTATACAGGACCTAAATTACATTGTGACTTAATAGAAATTCTTGTTAGATTCCGCTTATATCCGATTGCAGTTACTGCAGACGTGAAACAGATGTATCGGCAGATTGAAGTCAATTCCGAACATCGAAAATTTCAGAAGATTTTATGGAGATTTTCCCCAGATGAAGAAGTGCGCGCGTGGACACTAAATACTGTGACTTTTGGTGTCAAGCCAGCTCCATTTCTCGCGATTCGAGTCACTCGGCAATTAGGCGTAGATGAAGCAACCAAATATCCTGAAGCTGTTGCCGCAATAAATAATTCCATCTATATGGATGATCTGGTCACCAGTATAAAGAACCTCCAAGAGGCTCAGACGCTATACCATCACTTAAGAAAATTGTTTAAGGCTGGTGGGTTCGAAATGGTCAAATGGTCAAGCAATTCCTCTGATTTAGTTTCTGTAATTCCAATTGAAGATCAACTTCTGAATTCTAAAAATTTCCAAAATGATGACACAAGAAAAATTTTGGGTTTGCAGTGGATCGCATCATCGGATTGTTTTAGTTTCAAGATATGCTCTGAGAATAAAATTTGTACAAAACGCAACATTTTGTCGTCAATAGCTAGGATATTTGATCCTTTGGGATTTCTAGCTCCCGCAACGCTGCTAGCAAAATGTTTAATAAAAACATTATGGTCATTAAAAATAGACTGGGATGAAAGCCCTCCAAAACAAATCGTGGAGACTTGGACCAACTTTCAATCGCAACTGCCAGTACTATTAAAATTAAAAATTTCTCGCCATGTCGCTATTTCTGAAGGACACACAGCAGATCTTATCGGTTTCTGCGACGCGTCTGAAAAGGGCTATGGTGCTGTAGTTTACATTAGAGCTGAGCAACCAGATAATACATTCAAAATTAATCTCTTATGTGCAAAATCTCGTGTTGCACCTATGAAAATAAATACAATTCCGCGGCTAGAGCTATGCTCAGCAGTTATGCTTGCTCGATTGATTTCATTTGTGTCCAAAGCATGTGAAATTCAATTTAAGTTCAAGAATATATTCGCATTCTCGGATTCAATGATAGTGCTTCAATGGATCAATAGCCCTGCATCGAGGTGGAAAACCTTTGTCGCTAACCGCGTATCATATATACAAGAAAATCTACAATCTTCAGCTTGGTTTCACATAACTGGAGAGCAAAATCCGGCCGATTGTCTCTCTCGCGGCCTACTGCCAAATAATTTGGTTGACCATCAGCTATGGTTTCGAGGCCCAAGCTGGCTAGAAGAAGATTATTCACTCTGGCCTAAGTATCCGATCAGTTCGTCAAAAGAATTCGTCGATGAACAACGTGTTTTGATTGCTACGGAGTCAGCAGATTACCCGCTTCGAGACTTAATAGACAAATGCTCGTCCTACAATAAATTGCTCAGAGCCACTGTTTACGTTTTACGGTTCTTAAAACGACTTCCTTGCGTTGATGGTCTCATATCCGCATCTGATTTAGCCGCCGCCGAATTACTTATAGTCAGAGAAGTACAAAAGGAACATTTTGCCTCGGAAATACAATCGCTTATTGAAGGAAAGGGCTGCTCTTCGGAAATTAGGAAGCTCAATCCGTTCTTGTCAGAAGGTGTTCTACGTGTTGGTGGACGGTTAATTAACTCGGAAATAAGCTACGAGCAAAAACATCCTATACTTCTTCCAAAACGAGATAACTTCACGAATCTCATCATAAATCATTGTCATCAAAGGCATTTCCATACAGGGCCGACGCTCGTGTTATCGCTACTACGCCAGAAATATTGGATCTTAGGTGGAAGAAGCATAATTCGAAACTTGATCCGTTCTTGCAATATTTGCTTTAAACTTCGACCAAAACCCGTATTTCCTCTTATGGGAAGCCTACCCTCTGCAAGAGTGAAGCCAAGTAAGGCATTTTTGCACACCGGTGTGGACTACGCTGGACCATTCTGGGTGTCCTGGACAAGACGCAGGGGCGCTCGCCCTCAAAAGGCTTACTTGTGCTTATTCATCTGCTTAACTGTCAAAGCAGTACATTTAGAATTAGCATCTGATTTGTCAACTCAGACGTTCCTTTCTGCCTTTAAAAGGTTTATATCTCGCCGTGGGCCATGCAAGACGCTTTATTCTGACTGTGGAACAAACTTCATTGGAGCCAGAACTCAGTTGAAAGAAGTATACGAATTAATAAAATCAGACGCTTACGTCAATGCATTGGGGTCAGAGCTAGCCGAGAACCAAATTGAATGGAAGCTTAACCCACCTTATGCTCCGCATTTTGGCGGTTTGTGGGAGTCCAATGTAAAATCTGTGAAGAGCCATCTTTATAGAGTAATTGGTCAACAAATTTTAACGTTTGAAGAGCTTTCCACCGTTTTTTCACAAATAGAAGCTATTCTCAATTCTCGCCCGCTTTATTGCTTAAGCTCGGATCCAAGCGACCCTTCAGCTCTTACTCCAGCTCATTTTTTAGTGCAACAACCTCTACAAGGACTGCCTACTTGCAACCTACTGGATGAACCACTGAATCATCTTACTAGATATCAGCTTTTAGACCGGTTGATCCAAGAATTCTGGAAGAGATGGAACGTGGAGTATCTTCACAACCTGCAAGTAAGACAAAAATGGAACTCTCCCGCTAAACCTGTGGAGGCCGGTTTAATCGTCATCATTAAAACTGATAATTGTCCGCCTCTTCAGTGGCCACTTGGAGTAATTCAAGAAGTTATTCCTGGTCCGGACGGAATTATTCGAGTCGTGAAAGTTCGCACTCGAACAGGAGTACTTACGCGGTCGGTGACTAAAATTTGTCCGTTGCCGACCCAGTAATATTTCGATTCTCTTTTAATTATTTATTCAAGGTATCTTTTATTTTAGTTTATTCTATTCTATTTTCGCAATATGATTTCGATATCTTTTCTGTAATTTTTATTTATTTTTTATTGCGTTTGTAAATAATCTGTGTGTAGAGGTTTTTACACGGGAACTACGCCTTTAGATTTTTCTATTTTACTTTTTTCCATATATTTTTTACGCTATTTTTCTTAATTATCCTTTCTTTTTCCCTTTCTTCCGTGGGCCACCTCGCCTTCGCAAGTCTTCAGTGACAGCCCCCGCTGAAGTGAAGATGTCTCCTTTCTTTTTCCTTATTTATTTTTTTTGGGGGTTCAGAAACTGTCGTTTCAGGGGCGGGGAGGATGTTTAGGCCCGATAATTAAATTATTTTTGTTATCGCCGCTATCGGTAGTAAATCGCCGCTATCGGTATAGGTAGCAGATAACTCGACACAGTCGTTGAATGACCATCGTACAGTGCGCGTCGCCTTTTGTTACCGCTGTCTCGTTAACCGCATATGACCGCTGTTTTTCTAACACGGGAGTTCGGAACATCGCAATTTGGAAACCTTGTACCTTATCCCTGCGCAGGTGGTATTCCTTTTATTTTATTTTTCCTTGTCCTGAAAAAAGGGGTAAGTCAAGATTTCATTAAATTTTACTTCGCATATATTATAATTAATTTATGTTACCGCACTACAGTCCACTGTCGCTCTATCAAATAAAATACAACCGCAATCAGTAATGAATAAAAAGTAAATAAAAAGTATGGTGTAGAGGCACGGAATAATGTAGCCCGAATGAAGGCGAGTGTGTACTGCTAGCAGTTTGCCCCACTTAACTCTCGTTATTCGTCTGTATTCGTCCCCTTTGATTCGTGCAAGGTATCGACTCCAGACCGAACTAAGGCCAATACGAACCATGGCGAGGCGAAGTGGAACGAATAACCACAAATACACCGAGTACACTATCGTATTCGCCTGACTTCGCCTATATTCGGCGATAGTGTACTGCTAGCATTAGGCTATTTTTCTACGTAATCACCAAGTAAATTAAGGCATTTATCGTAACGTGGTACAAGCTTTTCAATGCCCTCTTTGTAGTAATCTGCCGCTTGCGAGTTCAACCACTGGTTTACACCGGCATGGAGTTCAGGGTCAGTGTCGAAATTAACTCCATCGACTTCCATTTTGTTTCATAGTTGACGTGCTTTACCCAAGTCTCATCACCAGTTATGATACGATCGATAATATGGTTTCCACTTTTGTCATACTCGTCCAGAAATGTCAGTGCTGAAGCAAGTCTTTGTTTTTTGTGGTCTTCCATTAGGATTTTCGGAATCCACCTGGCACAAAATTTGTGGTATCTAAGTTTACCATCCACAATTTCATGAATTAAACTCTGTGAAATTTGGGGAGTTCCATAATAGTGAAACGACTATTTTCACGGATTTTTTCATTGATTTTCACCACCATCAGTCACAAGACTAGGCCTACCACTGCGATCCTCAACGTGAACATTGGTTCGGCCATTTCTAAAATCAATGCACCACTGCCTCACTTGGCTTTCACTCATTATTCCTTTGCCGTACATGTCATAAATCTGGCGATAAATTTCAATCGGTTTGTAATTTTTCGCCAACAAAAACCATAACACACCACCCACTTCACAACTGGCGGGATTTTCAATCCCAGCGCTTATTTTAAAACTCTACTGTATAAAAAGTACAATACGCACGATGCTAGCTACCACGCCTGGTTGCGTACTGAATGTAGAAACACTCTGACGCCAAGATGGCGGCGCTAGCTCCACCCACTGCCGCACCAGGCCAAAACGTCTTGTTACTTTCTGGATTGCCCTCGTATTAAATAAAAACAGCTGTAATGAAACTGTGTGAGGGTAAGCGCACAGTGAACGCTGGTTGCTGTTCGCTTACAAGCAGGAGCCTTCTAGTAGGAATATGCCATTATATTTTAATCGGACCTCTCACAGTAAATGCTGGTGGGAAACCTGGACGCTGGTCATCTGTGCATATCAGTTCACGGGTTTGTTTTGTATAAACCTACCTGTTGCATACTGGCAGGTTGCTAAGTGTACTTGACATCGTATAATACGTATTCATAAAAAATAACAAATTTTAGCATAGGTTTATAAAAATAAATTTAAAGATTATTACTGGCCAGACAATGCTTTATAATATTGAATATCAGTAGTCAAAATGTTCAAAATACATACCTCAAAGAAATCACAAGTCTTTCTTTCAGTAATATTGGTTGCTTGTGCCAGTTGCACAATTGTTTTTGTAAATGAAGTTATACTTTTGACAATATAAAATTAACGTTTCTAGAGTCATTCTCATGTATTTCGAAAACCTGTCTTTATTTAATTGCGGAAAAAAGATGATTATACTTGCTGTGCAATTTTCTGTTCTTATTAATGTCACTAACGGTATCATCTTTAAATGATAATAATTTTGTATAAATGTTTTCCATTAGAAATAATTCTTTATCACTGCTGCTTCTGGAACTCGTGTTGAATACGGACAACTGAATTAAGGTTAAGCGCGTAATTACATGTTCCCACTATGCACACTTGCCAGTGTGAATCAGCACCTGTGACCAGCGTTCTCTGTGTGCTTACTCTTAGACTATAGAATTGAAGAGGGACAAGAGGATATAACCTTATTCACAACACAGCCGACTCAAGTTGTCATACAAGTTCTACTTGTTTAATCCTTTATTTTTCATGTTTTACAATTACTGTTGATGCAGACAATAAGAAGGGTGATAGATGAGAATGAGTGACGAAAAAATGCCAGACCTGACCGGAAATCGAACCCAGGATCCCGACGTAGAAGCCAGTTGCACTCACCATTGTAATCCTTGTAAGATAAAATTTTTTGTCAAATCTATATTACATTATTCTTAATTTTTTTAAAATCTTTAATGTTTGTACGTTGTAATCTGTTCTATTTAAGAATGAGCAACCTCATGACCTTATGAAATGAGTCATGTACAGACTCAGGCTGACCATTCATGAGAGAGTATTGTTAATTGAACCCCAACCATCAAAGTACATCAATAACCACTGTCTAGTATTCATAATTGAATAAAAGTGACTACCTTTACTAGAATTCGAACCATGGAATCTTTGTCTGTGAAAATTAGCTGTTAAACAGCTGTCTTGTGTTGGTGACCTTACCGCTGCATCAACCTGGTGGTTTTATAAAAATTTAGTGTTTATTTTTACTTTTTCTTGCCTATATGAATATACAGGAAGAAAAATATTGTTTTCATGTCAATTTTTTGAAATCAATCGTTCATTGGATCTACACGTTTTCAGACCCCTGAACTCAAAAAAATGTTTTTAGTGATTGGTCTGTGTATGGGAACGGAAGATCGTATGAACTTGAAATTTAAGTTAGATACCACTAGAGGACCCGGCACAAACAATTTCATCAAAATCAGTTTACTGGAAGTAGTATTTTATTCGTGTCATTTTTTACTTTTTTGCAATTTTCTCAAAAACGGCTCCTACGATTTATTTAAAAATCGCCTCATTTAATTCTTGGGGAGGTTGTTTTCTCAAAAAAAATTGTGACTTTAATATGCATTTTAGCGCAAAAATATAAATATAATAAAAGTTGTAGAGAATTTAAGATCCCATAACTTTTATTTCAAACGTTTTTTTGTATAACACTTAGTTTAGCAGTAATTATCGATTTTGTTTTTTTCATGAAAATATGTAAAAAAATCGATTTTTTAATATTTCAGCCTAGTATGCATTTTACGACAAAAGTGTATATAATCAATTTTATAGGAAATTAAAAGATCTACAACTTTTATTTAGAGCATTTTTCTCTACAGAGCCTAGTTTAGTGTGAAAGAGTTATTTTCCATATTTTTAAGCCGAACAGGTTGATTTTCATGTTGCGTATTACACTCATGATTAAAATAAGGTTAGGTGTTTTGTTTATTTCTAATGGCAGGTTGTACATTGTTAATTATTTGCATTGGCCAGAGAAAGTTGTGTGATTGTTTCACACCAGATTTTTTTTTACATTGAAAGTAAACATGTTTTGTTGGTCTAGTGATAAAGTTGCTACCTTGAGTCATCTGTTTATTAGGTGAATTTTGGAGATAAAGGTTCCTGGTTCAAATCCTGAAAAGGTAGTTATTTTTATATGAAGGTTATCCAGAAAATAACCTCCGTTTTGAAATAAAAAGTAAACGAGTGAAGATACAAAAACTTTATTATATACATATTACAACTACAGTTTTTCTCTATTTTTCGACATAGTCGCCAAACAGATTCAAGTACTTGTCGTACCTTGGAACAGTCTTTGAAATACCCTCTACATAAAAATCTGCCGTCTGTGAATGTAGCCAACCATTCACGGCGTTTTGAAGCTCTTCGTCATTGGCAAACCGCTGAGATGCAAGCCACCGCTTCATGTTCAGGAACAGGTGAAAGTCACTAGGAGCCAAGTCCGGGCTGTATGGGGGATGATCGAAAACATCCCATTTAAACTTGGCCAAAAGTTAATTTGTTCTTCGAGCTGTATGAGGGCGAGCGTTGTCATGCACAAACACAACACCATGTGTCAGAAGGCCATGACGCTTGTTTTGGATCGCTCTTCTTAGTCTGTTTAAAGTGAAACTTTAAGAAAAGCGATCTAAAACAAGCGTCGTGGTCTTCTGACACGTGGTGTTGTGTTTGTGTATGACAACGCTCGCCCTCATACAGCTCGAAGAACAAATTAACTTTTGGCCAAGTTTAAATGGGACGTTTTCGATCATCCCCCATACAGCCCGGACGTGGCTCCTAGTGACTTTCACCTGTTCCCGAACATGAAACGGTGGCTTGCATCTCAGCGGTTCACCAATGGACGAAGAGCTTCAAAACGCCGTGAATAGTTGGCTACATTCACAGGCGGCAGATTTTTATGCAGAGGGTATTTCAAAGACTGTTCCAAGGTATGACAAGTGCTTGAATCCATTTGGCGACTATGTCGAAAAATAGAGAAAAACTGTAGTTGTAATATGTATATAATAATGTTTTTGTATCTTCACTCGTTTACTTTTTATTTCAAAACGGAGGTTATTTTCTGGATAACCCTCGTACGTATTTGAATACTGGACAGTAGTTACTGGTGTATTTTGATGGTTGGGTCCAATTAACCATACTCTGTCACGAATAGTCAGCCTGAGTCTGTACAAGACTACACCTCATTTACACGGCAGTTCATTGGGTCATGGAGTTTCTTATCATTCTTAATTGCAACATACACACATTAGGGATAAATAAAAAGCCGTTACAACCAAGGATATCTGTACTTAAGGCAGACAAGTTAATTTTGATTGATCAACTAATGTACATTAGTTTTCAACTTTTTAACTTTTTCGTATTTTAACTGTTCAATTAATGGAATGATCAAATAAACTCGTTTAAACCATCTGTTTAATGTATTCAATACAGTTTGTCAATAAAAAGATGCTTGAATAAATAATTTTTTTTTGTTTTACATCTGACTGTTTTGCAATTATGAACTCAATAAATAGCATTTTATGCGTTATTCATGTAAAATTTCCTGTAATTCATTATTAGAATTTCATAAATTATAGTAACGCATGCACTGACAATTCATCTGTCGCCATCTAAGATTGAACCGTACCATGCAATTTAGTTAGAGTCATTAGGTATAAGGGACGTAGAACTTAAATGGTTTCAGTCTTATCTGGTAGGTAGAGTGCAGTGCGTAGAAATAACTAGAGTAGTTAGGGGGAAACTTACAAAAATTTTGTCTGAAAAGCTTGATGTCAAAGCTGGTGTTCCGCAGGGTTCAATTTTAGGCCCCATTTTGTTTTTATTGTATATAAATAGATTACCAGAAATCTTACCCAACAGTGGAGCTTTATTGTTTGCTGATGATACTTCTATCATAAACAAAAGTTTACTGGTAGAAAATCTCGGAAGTGAATACACATATTAGCATAGAATCTGTAGTCCAATTTCTGAATGAATTAAGGTTAACAATTAATGGGAAAAAGTGTCAGTACTTACAGTTCAAAAACAAACACAATGTAAGGGAAAAGAGAGAAGTGGATGTCGTTATACAGAATAATATCTTAGATCATGTGCAAACAGATTTTAAATTTATATTTAAAAAACATGTTTTTGTTAAACAAGCGAAAAAACGTTTTCTAGGAGTGTCACTAGATAGGACCCTATCATGGGATTATTACACCGATCAAATTTGTGGTAAAATATCATCTGGGGTATTTGCATTAAAACAAATTGCCAGATTAAATGATAAAAAATTGCTTATAGCAGCTTATCATGGTTTAATTTTATCTCATATCAGGTATGCCATACTAGTATGGGGTAATTCATCACAGGGTAACATGGAAAGAGTTTTTAAAATACAGAAAAAAGCTGTTAGTTGTATGATGGGAGTCAACCACCTTACCTCATGCAGATCACTATTTAAAGAGCTGCTATTGCTCACAGTTCCTTCTTTGTATATTTTTGAAGTGATAATGTACGTAAAGAAAAATACCTTTTAACAGAATTTAGATGTTCACAACCACTACACAAGAAACAGAATCGATTATTATGTTGCTAATCACAACACTAAATTGTTTGAACAAAAACCAACTTACGTAGGTAGAAAATACATCAATAAATTGCCACAAGGTTTAAAAAGTTGTGACAATTTAAGTCATTTTAAAAAAAAGCTAAAACAGTATTTGATTGATGAAACATTTTATAGTGTGCACGAATTCCTTTCTAAATAGTTTTTGGTTGAAAAGTATTTAACTTGTAATTAAACAAATATTGTGTACTATTTGATACAAAGGGGTTCATGACAAGCCTACTGAGTTAAGTAGTAGCAGGGAACAATATTGGTAAGTGATGAATTTATCATTGTGTTCGATTTTTTTAAATTTTAATTTTGTGTGATATTTGATTCAATGGGTTTCATGACAAGCCTACTGAAGTAAGCAGTAGCAAAACAATTTTCTGGTGGTAAGTGATGAATTTATCATTAGTGATAAACTTTTAGTTTATCAATAAACTTTCAGTTTATCAGTTTTATTTGACATAAAAATAAAAAAAAAATAAAAAAATTAGTTCAACAATCAAAGTTGATCAACTAAATCACTTCGTCAGAACCAGTTTTTAACAAGAATTAATTATATTCAATTAAATACTTTTTTATTTTGAAAAATGTCAACATAACTTTAGGATATTTTAATGTAAAAATTTACCATTATTTATGGAGGAACTGTTATAGAAATGTATCGAAGAAAAAGAAAATGGGTTATATACAATAAAAATACATATGCTTGCCGATTTAAAAACTATTATATTTTGTTCAGGCATCACAGACTTTTTAAATAAAATTATAAAAATACAACATTATGTATATACAAATTTTACAAGTATGTAATAAAAAATAATAATATTTATATTTTGTTTTTACTTAGTTATATAACTTAAAACCATATGAAAAGATTAAAATTAACTGTCACTATTACTATTTTATATGTTGCTCACAAAACTCTTTAAATAGTAATTTATGAGGTTGTAACAGATACAGTGAAAATGCTGAAACCAAAAAAAACCATTATTGAATCAAATTTAACAAAATAATATTTTGAAAAATTACGTATGTTAATTAAAAAAACATGATTACTAAAACAAAAATTCCTAATTTTTACTTTAAACATGTGACATTTTTTGTTCTTGGGATTCTAGCCACTTCCACTGCATAGAAAGGCATAACACTTAACCACCGAAGCCATACAATGTACAGCCCTGCCTCGTCAGAAACAGTCTTTCTTTCAGCGTGTTCGATGAGGGTGACTCGCGCCCCTGAGGAACACCTTTTCTAGGAAGCCACAGTTCTCTACATAGATAAGAAGAGAAATGCTGACTCCGTGTTGGTGGGCCAAACAAACTTGATGGCCAGGATAGCCAGTTTGGTGATGTCATGGGTATTGTAACTCAACACCTACTTGTGCAATTTAGCGCCATTTTTTCCCAATCTTTTGTCTCCCTTGCCACAGCCATTCATTTTTTCCCGGCTGTGAGTAGCTGAGAAGATTATGAATCTGAAAAGGTATTCAAAGTCGGCTTCGAATACCTCTGTTAACATTTGGAATGTTTCGGTGGCTTTTTCATTTTGATTCTTTGTTCAGTTTTCACTGTAGACATTTTCCCTGGAGATTGCAGTTGCATGCGTTCACTCATTGATGGCAACCGTTTTAGTAATTATTGGCAGCAGCAATTGAGGAGTGCGGCATGAGTTTAACGTAACAGTTGTTGCCAACTTCACTCATTCTTCAAGTTATGCGCTCAACCCTTTCTTTGTCACACTTCTTATACAAGGAAAGAGAGAAGAGTAAGAAATGATGTAATTAGGGAAGAATTCGGGGATGGACAAAAGAAGCTACGATACTTTGGTCATTTCAGAACACAGGTGGTAAGTTGACTGAAAGGTTGCTGTACTTGTAGGTGGCAAGAGTGACCCCACTTGACATCAAGTTCAAGGTTGCTGTCTTTTCCCTCACCACCTACAAGTTCAGCAACCTTTCAGGCAACTTACCACCCGTTTCCTTCTGAAATGACCAAACCATCGTAGCTCTATTTGTCCATCCGGAATTCTTGCCAAATTACATCATTTATTATTCTTTTCTCCTTCCTTCCAACGAAGTGTGACACAAAGAAAGGCTTGAGCACAAATTGAAAAAGTGTGGGCAACATCAGTTCCGTTAACCTCATGCCATATCCCTTCCACATATCAGAGTGCGTAAGTACTCGCCCCATTTGGGTGTCATCAATGAGTGAACACTTGCAACTGCTCCTGGAAAAATGTCTACAGTGCAAACTGAAACAAAGAATCGACATGAAAAAGCCACCGAAACTTTCCAAATGTTAACAGAAGCATTCGAAGCAGGCTTTGAGTACCTTTTTTACATTCATATTCATTCTTCTTCACTACTAAACAGCAACAGCAGGAAAGAAATGTTTGGCCATGGCAAGGCAGACCAAGGACTGGGAAAACTAGGAAAAGGTTGGTACAAAAAGGTGTTTGACAATATCCATGACATCCCTGGCAATCAGGTGTGCTGTTACCTCCAGGACCAACAATATGAGACGGCCACAACCATCGGTACGCTCACTCAGTGCGGCAGCAGCGGGCTTTTGAGTGCGTAGATATGGCTGTGACATCTCTTGTCTTGGCGTGTTCGGTGTAGGTGACTGGTGACTGCTTCATTGATCAAAGTGGGTTTGGTGTGGGTTAGTGGGCTTTGGTGTGCAGTTCTGCCTTTTGAGTGCGTAGGCTGTGACGGTCTTTCTGTGACATCTTTCGCATGTTCGGTGTGCTCACTCAGAGCGGCCTTTGGAGTGCAGTCCTGACTTTTGAGTGCGTAGATGGCTGTGACATCTTTCTCTTGGCGTGTTTGGTGTAGGTGATTGGTGACTGCGTCATTGATCAAATTCTTGTAGTGCGCTTTGATGTGCAGTCCTGCCTTTTGAGTGCGTAGATGGCTGTGACGGTCTTTCTGTGACATCTTTCGCATGTTCGGTGTAGGTGGCCGCGTCCTTGATCAAAATCGTGAGCAAGCCATGGGTCTCTTTAGATGAAACTGAAGATATGTTCGACTCGCCTCAATGGGCCAAACACCTGATGGTCAGCTTGGTGTGCCGTGGATATTGTCAACACCTTCTTGTGCCATTTTGCGCCGCTTTTTCCCAGTCCTTTGTTTTTCTTGCCACAGCTAATCATTGCTTCCCTGCTGCTAGTATTGAAGAAGATTATGAATCTGAAAGGTATTTAAAGCCTGTTTGGAATACCTCTGTTAACATTTGGAAAGTTTCGGTGGTTTTTTCATGTTAATTCTTTGTTCAGTTTTCATTGTAGAAATTTTTCTAGGTGAATGCAGTTGCACAAGTTCACTCATTGATGACACCCAACTGGGGTGACCGGTCGAATATTTATTCACAGCAATTGTGGAGAATCGTGGCATGACGTTACTGGAACCATTGTAGCTAACTCCATTCTTTCTTCAAGTTATATGCGCTCAACCTTTCTTTGTGTCACACTTCATATGCGAAGAAGAAGAGAAGGGTAAGACACAATGTAATTAGGGTAGAATTGGGGATGGACAAATAAAGCTACTACAGTTTGTTCATTTCAGAAGGACATCGGTGGGTAAGTTGCCGGAAAGGTTTTTAATACTTGTAGATGGAGAGTGAAGTGGATGGGTTTAGTTATGGATGAATTTGGAAACATCCACTTCACTCTTGGTCTTTTCACTCTCCATCTACAAGTATTAAAAACCTTTCCGGTAACTTACCCACCGATGTCCTTCTGAAATGAACAAACTGTAGTAGCTTTATTTGTCCATCCCCAATTCTACCCTAATTACATTGTGTCTTACCCTTCTCTTCTTCTTCGCATATGAAGTGTGACACAAAGAAAGGTTG
The DNA here is from genome assembly GCA_035578175.1 of Catonia carolina. Taxonomy (NCBI): domain Eukaryota; kingdom Metazoa; phylum Arthropoda; class Insecta; order Hemiptera; family Achilidae; genus Catonia; species Catonia carolina. The sequence goes on along the minus strand of JAQMRL010000009.1, from coordinate 33,490,717 downwards.
AGCGCATATAACTTGAAGAAAGAATGGAGTTAGCTACAATGGTTCCAGTAACGTCATGCCACGATTCTCCACAATTGCTGTGAATAAATATTCGACCGGTCACCCCAGTTGGGTGTCATCAATGAGTGAACTTGTGCAACTGCATTCACCTAGAAAAATTTCTACAATGAAAACTGAACAAAGAATTAACATGAAAAAACCACCGAAACTTTCCAAATGTTAACAGAGGTATTCCAAACAGGCTTTAAATACCTTTCAGATTCATAATCTTCTTCAATACTAGCAGCAGGGAAGCAATGATTAGCTGTGGCAAGAAAAACAAAGGACTGGGAAAAAGCGGCGCAAAATGGCACAAGAAGGTGTTGACAATATCCACGGCACACCAAGCTGACCATCAGGTGTTTGGCCCATTGAGGCGAGTCGAACATATCTTCAGTTTCATCTAAAGAGACCCATGGCTTGCTCACGATTTTGATCAAGGACGCGGCCACCTACACCGAACATGCGAAAGATGTCACAGAAAGACCGTCACAGCCATCTACGCACTCAAAAGGCAGGACTGCACATCAAAGCGCACTACAAGAATTTGATCAATGACGCAGTCACCAATCACCTACACCAAACACGCCAAGAGAAAGATGTCACAGCCATCTACGCACTCAAAAGTCAGGACTGCACTCCAAAGGCCGCTCTGAGTGAGCACACCGAACATGCGAAAGATGTCACAGAAAGACCGTCACAGCCTACGCACTCAAAAGGCAGAACTGCACACCAAAGCCCACTAACCCACACCAAACCCACTTTGATCAATGAAGCAGTCACCAGTCACCTACACCGAACACGCCAAGACAAGAGATGTCACAGCCATATCTACGCACTCAAAAGCCCGCTGCTGCCGCACTGAGTGAGCGTACCGATGGTTGTGGCCGTCTCATATTGTTGGTCCTGGAGGTAACAGCACACCTGATTGCCAGGGATGTCATGGATATTGTCAAACACCTTTTTGTACCAACCTTTTCCTAGTTTTCCCAGTCCTTGGTCTGCCTTGCCATGGCCAAACATTTCTTTCCTGCTGTTGCTGTTTAGTAGTGAAGAAGAATGAATATGAATGTAAAAAAGGTACTCAAAGCCTGCTTCGAATGCTTCTGTTAACATTTGGAAAGTTTCGGTGGCTTTTTCATGTCGATTCTTTGTTCAGTTTGCACTGTAGACATTTTTCCAGGAGCAGTTGCAAGTGTTCACTCATTGATGACACCCAAATGGGGCGAGTACTTATTCGCAGCATGAATTGAGAAGGGATATGGCATGAGGTTAACGGAACTGATGTTGCCCACACTTTTTCAATTTGTGCTCAAGCCTTTCTTTGTGTCACACTTCGTTGGAAGGAAGGAGAAAAGAATAATAAATGATGTAATTTGGCAAGAATTCCGGATGGACAAATAGAGCTACGATGGTTTGGTCATTTCAGAAGGAAACGGGTGGTAAGTTGCCTGAAAGGTTGCTGAACTTGTAGGTGGTGAGGGAAAAGACAGCAACCTTGAACTTGATGTCAAGTGGGGTCACTCTTGCCACCTACAAGTACAGCAACCTGTGTTCTGAAATGACCAAAGTATCGTAGCTTCTTTTGTCCATCCCCGAATTTTTCCCTAATTACATCATTTCTTACTCTTCTCTCTTTCCTTGTATAAGAAGTGTGACAAAGAAAGGGTTGAGCGCATAACTTGAAGAATGAGTGAAGTTGGCAACAACTGTTACGTTAAACTCATGCCGCACTCCTCAATTGCTGCTGCCAATAATTACTAAAACGGTTGCCATCAATGAGTGAACGCGTGCAACTGCAATCTCCAGGAAAAATGTCTACAGTGAAAACTGAACAAAGAATCAAAATGAAAAAGCCACCGAAACATTCCAAATGTTAACAGAGGTATTCGAAGCCGACTTTGAATACCTTTTCAGATTCATAATTTTCTCAGCTACTTACAGCCGGGGAAAAATGAATGGCTGTGGCAAGGGAGACAATTGGGAAAAAATGGCGCAAGATGGCGTTGCATGACAATATCCATGGCATCAACATGCCAGCCATCAAGTGTTTGGCCCAACGAGACAGAGTCAAGGATATCTCGTGCTCATCTATGAGGATACATAGGAAAGACCCTTATCTATGAACAGACCCTTGGCTTGTCCTCGAGAATGTGATCAGAGACTTGAGACTTAGTCACCTGCACCGAACACGCCAAGTGAAAAACTGTCACAGCCATAGATGTTATCTATGCACAAAATCGGCAGTGTCGCACATTTTATGTCTAAGGCGGTTGAGCGTTGCGCTTTTCGCCTGCACTTCACTATAATAAATTACCCTGAAAAGTAAGCATCCATTAGTCGATGCAGTGGAAGTGGCTACAATCCCCAAGAACAAAAAAATGTTGCTTGTTAAATTAAAATTTAAGGTAATGATAATCTTTTTTGCCGTTAGAGGATTGTAATGATCGAGAAAGTTCCCAGTATCAAATTGTAAATCAGCAATAAATTGATATACTGAAACGACATCGTATGTAGGCTAGACCACAGTTGTGAAGTGATGAGTGGCTGTTGCACCTGCTCACAAGGCCATATCTCAGAGGCAGTTTCTGGCCAGCGGAAACATTTCTATTATGGAACATCTGCCTTATACATCTAATTTGGCTGTCTGTGAATTCTTATATTTCCTAAAGTTAAGTCTTGCATTAAGGGAACTCGCTTGTATTCCTTTTTTGAACAGTTCATGTTTTTTATGCCTACAATACAAGTCCCTAATAAAATTTTAAAACTAACCAAAAAAAATCTATCAATCGATAATTTAGTTTTAAGAAACAACTTCTTTTATACTAACCTTTGAACAAATTATGCGTTTCCTTATTAGAAAGAGGTAATACTTCTTGCAACAAACTTAACATTTCATCATAATCTTTATTAACCTTGTAGTTTATCACGCCTGCTTTGAATTTCAGAAATTGAGTTGGTTTTAATACTTTTTTAATCTATAAAAGAAAATAACTAATTAGAACATTATTAATAATTTATAAAAAAACATATTGCATATATTAGTCAATTAAAATTTTAATTAGTCATTAGTGGCACATGATATGCCTGCCCTTTAAAAAATTTGGCCTTAGGTCCAGCCCAGCCAATCAACAAACAGCTAAATACGAGTAAGTAATAAAACACTGGGTAAGTCTTCCATACTAATGGAAGACATGTTATGGTGTCCACCAAATTATAAAAATTGAAGTAAATACTACTAAATTAAGTATACTTTTTAACTTAGAACTAAATTATAAGTGGTCACCAAATTAACAATTCAATTTTATCGACTGGTGCTCAAAATAGTTAGCTGAAATTCTTTAACCAGAAAATACATCTTCTCCGCATGCTGCGTTTTCCAGCTATTCCTCCATGTAATACAGATTGCAGCAACCCATATCTTTTTCCGTTGCGCATTAATACTCAAGCTTCCTAATCTTCATTGTGTTCATGACTTCTTTCGATAACTGCATGATCTTATTAAACCATTATTTCTGCATGTAATTCCTCATTAAACACACGATCCACTCAGGAGATTCTTAGGATCCTTCTGTATAACCACATCTCAAACACTTCAGGTATTTTACTTATTAACTAATTAAGCGTCCAAGACTCCATGCCATTAAACATTAATGATAAATGAGAAAATGATAAATAGTTAAAGAAAATGAACAGTTTCTACTAACTTTTTAGCAACTAATAACAATTAGCATCCAACAAATTAAAGCTGAAAATGGTTAGTAATACATGCTAAAACATGTCAATTAAAATTGACATGATCAAAAATTTTGTTATAGAAATTTTTAAATATAATAATTTGTTTTTTACTTTCTCTTGCCTATATGAATATATAGAAAGGAAAGTATTGTTTTCATGGCGATTTTTTTGAAATTGAGTTTTCACCGGATCTACACATTTTCAGACCCCCTGAACCCGAAAAACATGTTTCTAGCGTGTGTGAACAGAATATCTCAAGAACGGAACATCGTACGACTTGAAACTTGAATTAGATAGTACTACCGGACCCGACGTGAACATTTTCATCAAAATTGGTCAATCGGAAGTAGTGGTTTATTCGTGTCATTTTTCACTTTTTTACGATTTTCTTAAAAATGGCTCCTACATTTTTTTTAAAAATCGCCTCATTTACTAAACCTTTTATGCTCTACAAGACAGGGTAGGTGCCTTGTCAGCTGAAATTCTTGGGGAGTCTGTTTTCTTGTAAAAAATTGTTTGTTTTTTTAAGATTGTGACTTGAATATGCATTTTAGTGCAAAAATGTTTATAATAAAAGTTTTTAGAGAATTTAAAATCCTACTTTACTTCAAACATTCTTTTGTATAACGCTTAGTTTAGCGGTAATTAGCAATTTTTTGTTTTTTTCTTACAAAAAGAGTAAAAAAATCCGATTTTTTTTAAGATTTAGTCTTAGTATGCATTTTACGACAAAAGTGTATATAATAAAATGTATAGGAAATTAAAAGATCTACAACATTTATTAAGACATTTTTCTTTACAGAGCCTATTTTCGCGTGAAAGAGTGATTTTCCATATTTTAAGCCAAACTGAGGTAGATTTTCATTTTGGGTATTATACTCATGATTAAAATTAGGTTATGTGTTTAGTTTATTTCTAATGTTAGGTTATATTGTAAATTATTTGCATTGGCAAGAGAAGTTTGGCTTAAAATACGGAAAATCACTCTTTCACGAGAAAATAGGCTCTGTAGAGAAAAATGTCTAAATAAATGTTGTAGATCTTTTAATTTCCTATACATTTTATTATATACACTTTTGTCGTAAAATGCATACTAAAGCTAAATCTTGAAAAAATCAATTTTTTTACTCTTTTTGTGAGAAAACAAACAGAAAATTGCTAATTACCGCTAAACTAAGCGTTATACGAAAGAATGTTTGAAGTAAAAGTTGTAGGATTTTAAATTCTCTAAAAACTTTTATTATATACATTGTTGCACTAAAATGCATATTCAAGTCACAATCTTAAAAAAACAAACAATTTTTTATGAGAAAACAGACTCCCCAAGAATTTCAGCTGACGAGCTACCTACCTTGTCTTGTAGAGCATAAAAGTTTAGTAAATGAGACGATTTTAAAAAAAATTGTAGGAGCCATTTTTGAGAAAATCGGAAAAGAGTGAAAAATGACACGAATAAATTACTACTTCCGGTTGACCGATTTTGATGAAAATGTTTGTGTCGGATCCTCTAGTGGTATCTAATTCAAGTTTCAAGTTTGTACAATGTTCCATTCTTGAGATATTTGGGCTCAGGAAAATGTGTAGATCCAGTGAAAATTCGATTTCGAAAAATCGACATAAAACAATACTTTCCTTCCTATTTATTTATGTAGGCAAGAGAAAGTAAAAAATAAAATAAAATCAATGAAAATAAAATAAACAATTAGCACCTCAGTCATATAAGCTACAATTTTCATGTTTGTTATATCGATATCTGGAGGTGCATTACTTGTTGTTGGAGATTCAGCTTCGTCATTGTAACTTGCAACCTTGTTTACACTGATTTTACGTTTCTTCAGAGAGCCGTATAATGGAGACGAACTATCAACATCAATCATTTCAACAAAAGAACTATTAGCTGATGGTGAGGAAGGAACCTAAACAGAAAAAACAATTTTCATTAAAATTCCAGTTGGATTGTCCACTATGATTATTTAAAAAAACCTAAAAATAAACACCAATAAAACAAAATTTATGGTAATTTTCTAAGTACAAATTCCAGCATATTTAACAATAAATAACCTAACTGAAACAATCAGTATTGTTCATTATTTTTATTTATTTAAAATTATAATACTGTGATAAAACCTACGTGCCTGTACAGCTAGTGATTGAAAATAAAGCTATTTTTGATAACCTGTTACTGAAATTCACAGCCTGCTCGATAACAGGGTTCTACGAGGTGTGGCAATTAACCTTTTAAAGACTATGAACATGTTTCATGATTCGGTCCAAAAAACTACAAACGTACTGGTACATTTGCTTCATTTTTTGTACTAATACATGTAAATACAAGTTCAAAATAAATGTATTATTATATAGGGTTTGTATTATTACTTAATGGAAAAAGTATGTGCATTAACCTTGCTAATGTGTTCAGAAAATTTGTGTTATTGTGTTAGCTTCTTGCCACCATTTGTTTACTAATGTAGAATATTTCTTTCCCTGGGAAAACAAAATATTTTACAGTAATATAAATCTTTTTAGTTTTATTTTTCTTTGAGAAAAGGATAAAGAAAAATAAAACTACTTTTATGGCATTTGTAGATTTAGAAAGCATTTGACAATTTGGACTGGAGTAAAATGTTTAAAACTTTGAAAAGGCTAGGAATTAAATACAAAGAAAGGAAAGTTATCTACAGTCTGTATAAGAATCAAACGGCTGTTTTGAGAATCGAGGGGTACAAAAAAGAGGCTGCTGTAAGAAAAGGTGTACGACAAGGTTGTTCTTTGTCACCACTACTTTTTAACTTGTATATAGAAGAGGCTATAAATGAAGTGAAGGAGAAATTTGACGCAGGAATAAAAATTCAAGGAGAAACAATAAAAATGCTGAGATTCGCCGATGATATAGTAGTATTAGCCGACACAAAGAAAGAACTAGAGGATGCCTTAAATGGAATGGATGAGATCTTGAGAAAGGATTACTTCATGAAAATTAATAAGAACAAAACGAAAGTGTTGTGCAGCAGCAAGAGTGGTTTAGAAGAGATGGGAAATTTAAAAATAGGCAACGAAAACATACAGGAAGTTAGGGAATTCTGCTATCTAGGGAGTAAAATAACAAAGGATGGTAGAAGCACAAGTGATATCAAGAGTAGAATTGCTCAAGCTAGAAAAGCCTTTGAAATGAAAAACAGCTTACTGACTACAAACATTGATTTACAGATTAGGAAAAATTTCTTAAAACATTATGTTTGGAGTGTAGCATTATACGGAAGTGAAACGTGGGTGATAGGGGCTGTAGAAAAGAAGAGGATAGAAGCTTTTGAAATGTGGTGTAATAGGAAAATGTTAAAGATTAGGTGGGTGGAAAAAAAAGTAATTTAGAGGTTCTTAGGCAAGTGGATGAAAAAAGAAGTATATGGAAGCATCTTACCAAAAGAAGGGATAGGCTAGTGGGGCATATCCTAAGACATCCAGGTATTGGGCTATCAATATTGGAGGGTAATATTGAAGGAGTAAATTGTAGAGGGAGGCAAAGATTAGAATATATAAAGCAAATTACAAAAGATGTAGGGTGTTACAGGTATGTAGATATGAAACGACTTGCGCAAGATAGAACATCTGGAGAACTGCATCAAACCAGTCGAGAGACTGATGACAAAAAAAAAATCTTTTATCGTGTATATATTTTTTTTTATTTTAAACGTTCCGTTTAATTGTTTATTTTGTGAAAATACGAGCGGAAATGGTTGGCTTTAGTGGTAAGCGTCTCTGGAATGAAGAAATATTACAGTCACTCTACGAAACATATTTAGTTCCAGGTATGGAGAATTGAGACAAAATAGGTGAATACTAAATACGGGAAGAAGAAATTAATGAAAAATCTAAAAAGAACTCAAACTGTGGGCTAACTTCTAGGTTGAAAAACATAGCCCACAAAAGGTTAAGTTCCAGAAATTTAGTTATAACTTGAGCATTGGCAACACTGCGTCGTTTGTAAACATTGCAGCTGGAGTTACTACAAAAACTAGAGAGTGGTAGAAGTGTGTCAAATTTGTACAAGAGAATGGAGTAAAAACACAAAAATTCTCAGATATTTGTAAATCAAAAAAAAGCTCGTTAAATTTTCGATGTAGCACGATTAATTTTAAGAGGAAAAATATGGTGTTTTAGAATAGTGTTCCTGCATATTTTCTAATTAATTTTAGCTAAAATTCCGCCTTTTAGCACAAAGGGTAAAGGAATTACAGCATTTTTTTTTAAATTGTTATTTTTGTTCCCGATGGACGTAATGAGTTAGAACCAATGGTGTACCCTTTTAATTAATAAGAGAATGAAATTACACTACAAATAATTATTTTAAATTTAACAGATTTTCTAAAATAAAGGTAGATTTTTAGACGGATTTTATAAATTCAAAGTGGGCTAGTAAGCTACATTGTGGGTAAGCAGGCAATGATGTGGTATCGCTCTGTTTCGTGTCGAACATGAGCCTGATATTGTGTAACTACGTAAAAATGAATGATTCTCGTGTGGGTACTTCTACTTGGTTAAAAACCAGACTGCATAGTGTCTTCTGCTCCATATCACGAACATTAACATCTCACTGCTAAACGCACATTTTTAACCCTTTACAGGTTTTTGGTAAGTATACTTACCACTAGCAATAAGGTCGATTTTTTTAAAGAATAAGCTATAGTCGGTCTACTGTAAGAGTACTCCGCGCGAGGCAAGCGCCTATAGGTTGTAAACGAAAGTTTTACACTAGTTGGCGCGTACCTACCTCTCCGCCGGACAATATTATCTTGCACTACGATCTATCATAAAGTATCTACATTCATCTAAAATAAACATTATCCTTTAAACGTTTTCAATTATATCGCTCAAATTACTTGTAATTATTGCAGCTCCATAAAGCAACTCCGTAAAAAATTTTTTAACCATTACATTTACAAAGCAATTTTTTTCTTACTTAGGGAATTAAAGACATTTAGACAATTTTTTATACTTTTTAATGGTTTACCGCATTTGTTTCAAAAACTTAACACATTTACTAACATACATATTAACAAAACACAGCTTACAAAACTTTTCAACTTCAGTGTGCGAAGAAAATATTAACGAACCTATACAATACCAAAATATAACTGATGAAACTAAAAATGAGTTTAACACGGGCAAGTGCAAACAAATGTATTAAACTAATCACAGACATTAATTTTAATGATACGAAATAAACAATCTGAAATGATAAACAATGAATGACTGGCATCGTTTACTGTCCAGTTATAATTCTTGCGTATTAGTCTGTTATATTACTTGTGACCAAAAATAAAACTGAGTCTATTATAAAAACGTAGTACATACTCGTAAATAATAATAAAATAAATAATAATGTAAATAATTTCACGAAAAATAACAATGTAAGAGTAACGATAGAAAAAGAGGAATAACAATAGTAAAAGTTTTAGTTATCAATGGTAACTAATGTTTGATTTAAGAAACATTTTCTAACAAATGAATTGAAAGTGTTTCTTACATTAAGCTTACAACGAACGAATTAGTCATGCTGTATGGAATTTAGTTTTTGATCATACTGTGCATATTTTTAATTAATGCGCATGCTCAGTTGTATTGCTGGTTGCCTACATCGGAGTACTCTTAGCGTAGACAGACTGTATACAGTTAAACCATTTTGGCATTTTATGGTTTTATAGATATTCTCTGGTAAGTAGGCTATCCAAATTTTGAAATTAGTGCGCAGCGACCATTTGCTTCATGAGTTACACGAATGTGGTAAGGATTCACACCAGCGTACCCAACCGTGTTGTTTTGTTGTTACTTTTGTACTGTGCTTATAAAATTTGAGTTTTTTTATGGGAAAGCAAGCATTCATGCTAATATTAAGTAAAGATTAGCTGTTATCCTACACATTTTTCTGTTATATAGTACTAAAGTTGTTTTAATAAGAATTATTACCACTAAATCTTATGTGATTCCTATTTCAATAAATGTTCCTTGGAAAGTATACTTACCAGGCCTTAATAAAAAAGAAGAAGAAATATCTTACTGTTTTAGCATTAGAAATACATTATTGAAGTCCCTATAAAACAAAATTTAACATTTTACAACATGTATATTTTTCCCACGTAGTACTGCCCTATAAAGGGTTAATGCAAGTTTTTTAAATATTTCTAATGCAACTAAAAAAAAACCTTCACATTTACAACATTATTTGTAGTGTAATTGCACTCCCTTATTAATTAAAGGAATATAGCATTGATTCTAACTCGTTACGTCCATCGGGAACGAAAATATCTATTTTTTTTTTAAAACGCTGTAATTCCTTAACCCTTTGTAGTAAAAGGCTGAATTTTAGCTAAAATTAATTAGAAAACATGCAGGGACACTATTCTAAAACGCCATATTTTTCCTCTTAAAATTGATCGTGCTATGTGATCTGAAACATGGACTAAGTGAAAAATGCGATAAAAAACGGGTATATATTTTGTTTCCCCCAACCATTAAAAAAGCCTAATATACTCCCGTGTTTTGTAATTTATACAAATAAAACAAAAAACCAAGCTTTAAAATGAGCCAAACAAATTACCTCAAACTGATTTTGAAGAAGTCTCTTTTTCATTAATACTGAATTACTACTGTTTTCTGGATCCTTAGAAGAAGTTGGAGAAAGTTTTTTGAGGAACCCAGTCAAAAATGATGGTAAAAATCCCATAGTTTGAACTTCATTATTGGATGTATTACTGGTTTGAGTTGAAACTGAAGCATTAAAATTCTGAAACACAAATTCATCCAGTTAAATAAAAAATAAAAAATTCAAATTTTAATGTTGCTAAATAAAATTCACCAGTATTTTAGTTTTTACAAAGTCTGGTATTTCCGATTTTTAGTACAGTAAGTTTAAAACTGTGGATAATTTTTATCTGTTAAAGTTCCATCTTTAAAAAAGTGATAAGAAATATTTAACTTTTTTACTTTCTCTTGCTTATATGAATTTACAGGAAGGAAAGTGTTGTTTTCATGTCGATTTTTCACCAGATCTACACGTTTTCTGACCCCCTGAACCCAAAAACATGTTTTTAGCGATTGGTCTGTGTGTATGAACAGAATATCTCAAAAGCGGAACATCGTACAAACTTGAAACTTAAGTTAGATACCACTAGAGGACCAGACACAAAAATTTTCATCAAAATCGTTCAACCGGAAGTAGTAGTTTATTCGTGTAATTTTTCATTTTTTTGAGATTTTCTCAAAAACTGGTCCTACAATATTTTTTTTAAAAATCGCCTGGTTTATTAAATTTTTTATGCTCAACAAGATAGGGTAGGCGCCATGTTTTCTGAAATTCTTGGTGAGGCTGTTTTCATGTAAAAAAAATTGTTTTTTTAAGATTGCAGCTTTAATATGCATTTTAGCGCAAACATTTATAGAATAAAAGTTGTAGAGAATTTAAAATCCTACAACTTTTATTTAAACATTTCTTTTTATAACGCTTAGTTTAGCGGTAATTAGCAATTTTTTATTATTTTTCTCACGAAAACGTGTGAAAAATAGATTTAAGATTTCGGCCTTAGTATGCATTTTATGACAAAAGTGTATATGTATAATCAAATTTATAGGAAATTAAAAGAACTACAACTTTTATTTAAAGCATTTTTCTCTAGCCTAGTTTACCGTGAAAGAGTAATTTTCTGTATTTTTAAGCCAAACTGAGGTTGATTTTCATTTTGTGTCTTTCACTCATGATTAAAATTAGGTTATGTTTATTGTTTATTTCTAATGTTTTATTACTAATGTTAGGTTTATTGTTAATTATCTGCATTGGCAAGAGAAAGTTGTGTTTCACACCAGATTTTTTTTGTATAGCAGACAGTAAAATTCTGTTAACTTGGATTAGAGAGGATAAAATCATGAAATTCGATTATAAAACGGCCACTGTTTTTCAACCTCCAATAGGTAATGATTAAAAGACAATTAAATATACAAAAAGTATTGGTCCTTTTCCTTTAGTTAAATACCAATCGAAATGTTTTTTCAATACAGCCTTTTATCTTATCACTAACTGTGATAAATAATTATGTACTTGAGTGGTCATTGTTGATGTATTCGACTAGGAAACATGAACATGTTGAGTATTGCCAGAGAATTATTTAGGTTAAGATAGATTTGGTTTTAAGTTTATATTGAAGGAAAAATTGGTCAAATGCATTGGAAAACCCTTGAACACCCTACCTACAATCTAAATTTATCCACTTGAGATTATTTTTTGTTTGGGGCCCTTGAAAGAAGCACTGGAAGAATGGTTTGAAAATGAGCAAGTTGTTGAAGATTACGTCCACAATTGGCTAAAGGTCAGCCTCGAAACTTCTTTGAAGAAGGAATTTTTAAGCTTCCAAAACTGTAGAATGTAAAGAAAACTTTGTTAAAAAACTTTTTTTTTTTACTATACAAGATATTTTTATTAGCAACTGTATAAAATTAACAAGCAAATTTGATAAAAAAAAAAACGATACAAATATCGACAAATTTTAAGACATTGAGGAGATCGCTGCCCATTGACAGTGCTCCAACCGTAATCATTAAGTTAGTTAATTATTTTGTTAATTATTCACTTAATTTTCTTCTGTTTTTCTTCAATTTTGACGTCTCTTGATATCCCGACTCCAGAGTCGTTTCAGTCTTCGTATAGGGGCAGTTGGTAAATCTGGTATGTCTAGATTAACAATGAGCTGGTTTGGATTATAGTGCAATTTCTTTTTAAATCGTGTGTATGAGCGCAGAAACACATTGTTGATGTATGGGACGTTTAAATCTGCGTGTAGAGTATCATTCGTTAAATAAAAGGGAGCACTAGTTATCTGTCGTAACAGTTTAGACTGAACGCGTTGTATTTTCAAAATGACCGATGGTTTGGCACAACAGTAAATTTGGCTGCTATACATCCAAACGGGTCTAAGATAACACTTATAAACTAGTAGTTTTAGATGAAGTGGGAGTTTAGAAGATCTGGAAATCAACAAAAACAGTTCTTTATATCTAGCGTCCTAAGTTTTTCGTGTTTCGTTAACATGTTGGTTCCACATTAATCTTTTGTCGATGTAGAGACCAAGATACTTTATTCTGTCATGTTGAGGAAGTGGCACACCATACAAATAGACTGGAGGAAAAAGTTGTTTTTGTAAAGAAAACGTGACTTGTACAGTTTTAGTAGCGTTAATTTTAATCTTCCAGTTTTAAAACCAATATTCAAGAGTATTCAAATGGTTTTGCAAGTTAAGAAATATTAAAAACATTATTTGCATTTTCTTATCATAACATAAATAAATTTATATTTACTTACTAGCAACTAGCTACTATGCCGGGGTCCCGGGTTCAATTCCCGGTCAGGTCTGGCATTTTTTTCATCTAACTCACCGCATATCATTACCTACGCACAAGCCCAAGGCTTATGTAGGCATCATCGCTCAATAAAAAAAATTTTAAAAAATTCTTCGAACATTCCTAGTTGTACCACTGTTGATGTTCAACAAGTTCAAAATAAACTGTTGGCTTCAACAAGTTGACTGCATATGTCAACAGATATGTGTCAATTAAAAGCTATTGAAATCTTGAAAGAGTTGAACAAAGAAGAGTTTAAGGCAAGCAGATGCTGGGTGCAACGGTTTTATAACAGACATCAATTTTCAAACAGATGGAAAACTCCGATCTGTTAACGATGGCCAGATGTCTATGCAGATAAAGTGGCCCAGTTTCAGCGGCACATTATCACATTTCGAGAGAAGAATTCTTTTTTCTCAAAGTCAAATCGGTAATGCAGACCAGACAACTGTATTTTTTGATATACCACTTGATATTACAGTTGAAAGTAAGGGACAAAAATGCATAACCATTTTAACAAGTGGCAACGAAAAGCAGTGTTGTACAATTATGCCGATGTTATTAGCTGACGGCAAGAAACTTCCATCCTTCATTTTTTCAAAAAGAATAAACTTTCCTCGAGGCATTATAGAGAGAGTGCAAGAGAAAGACTGGATGGACAACTACCTGGTCATGGATTGGAAAACATGATGGTGTGCTCTTATGTTTACGCAATACTTTAGTTCTTGATAGTTTTCGAGGCCATACTACAGCCTCTAATTCATTTCATCTTTCACTGTCTGCATTAGCAGTAATTGCAAAACAGTCGGATGTTAAACCAAAAAATAAAAGAAAGATCGTAAAGGATTTCCCTCAAAGCACGACATCAAAATCGGGGTGCGCCGAATACACGAATAAATTACAGTTGATATACCACTTGATATTACAGTTGAAAGTAAGGGACAAAAATGCATAACCATTTTAACAAGTGGCAACGAAAAGCAGTGTTGTACAATTATGCCGATGTTATTAGCTGACGGCAAGAAACTTCCATCCTTCATTTTTTCAAAAAGAATAAACTTTAATTATTTAATCTTTAAGGTACCCAAAAATACTACTGTTTGGTTGTTTTAGAGAAAAGTTCACATGTAATAAATAAAGTTTGTTAATTACCTGCTGTTCAACTTCACTCAAAGCTTCTAATAAATCTGTAGGTTTATTCTTAGGTTTAGATTCATTTTTTTTCAATGACTGATTACTTTTTTGCATTTTTGTAAACTGTTCAAATAAACTGCGTGTTTCTTCTCTATTAAAACTATCATTCTTGGCTGTAGATTTAAGTTCATGTATTTTCACATCGGTAGCATATGAAAAACTTGCACCAGGATTTGATAACCGTTTAGCTGGAAGCTAAACATAAATGAATCTATTAGTAAGAAATCATTTCAACACGTTTTGTAATGATTTTATTCAAATGGAATAATCATAATAATTTGATATTTATGGTTCTGAATATACACAATTTTACTTTAAACACCATTTATATAAATTTGGTTTAGGGTTTGCTAATTACATCACATCTTTTAATAAAAACTTAAGACATTCTAACAAAATGAACACACAAGGAAGATATCAAAATAACAAATTTTAAAGAACACTTGGATTAATTTTATCAGCTGATAAAAATTTTGTTGTCATGACTACAAAAATTATTTAGTTCATTAGTTTTTTTTTGTTTTTTAATTTCTCTTGCCTATGAGTATATAAGTAGAAAGTATTGTTTTCATGTTCATTTTTCACCGGATATACACATTTTCAGACCCCCGGAAACCAAAAACCATGTTTTTAGCAATTGGTCTGTGTGTGTGTGTGTGTATGTGAACAAAATATCTCAAGAATGGAACATCGTACAAAGTTGAAACTTGAAACTTAAGTTAGGTACCACTAGAGGACCTGACACGAACATTTTCATCAAAATCAGTCAACCAGTAATGCTATTCCTGTAATTTTTAACTTTTCTACGATTTTCTCAAAAACTACTCATTTGCTGGATTTTGTATGCTCTACAAGATAGGATAGGTGCCATGTCTGCTGAAATTCTGGGGGAGGCTGTTTTTGTAGAAAAAAATGTTTTTTTTTTTTAGATTTCGGCCTTAATATGCATTTTAGGGCAAAAGTGTATATAATACAAATTGTAGAAAATTTAAATACCAACAACTTTTATTTAGTTCAGCGGTAATAAGTGATTTTCTATTTTTTTTTCATGAAAATCTGTAAAAAATTTGGATTTTCGAGATTTTGGCTTTATTATGCATTTAACTACAAAAAGTAAATATAATCATGACAAAAAAAATATAATCAAATTTATAGGAAATTGAAAGACCTACAGTTTATTTTAAGCATTTTTCTCTCCAGAGCCTAGTTTAGCGTAGAGTGGTTTTTCATATTATAAATGGTTCGCATTGTAGTGTAGGGAGATAGAAATTGGTGGTTCGAATCCATCTGCGACATTTTTTGTTATTAAAAAATATTGGAAATATTTAAAAAAATTAATTCTTTTTTAAATTTTGACTATTGTTTTCTCATCTGAAATTATTGCAATAATCAGCTTTCTCTGAATGAAATGTTACTGATAAAAATTATTTTAAAAAATACAGAATTTGGTTATAAATTTTTTTAAAATAAATATCTTAACCCGGTTCACACTGTTGATCTAATTTTAGGTGATGCTGAATGGATTGTGGGTGGGTTGATAAAACGTGCTTCTGCAAGGTCAGTATAAATCGGAGACTGGTAAATATTGCACTTTTTTGTAGAGAATTCTTTAACGCATCTAATAATGTTTCCAGAAATAGAATATCTAATAAGGGAAATTTTTTATTCTCTCTTTAGTGTGTTGGTGACATTGATGGTTAGGAAATCAGTATGTTGTGATTGAAGTCTGTGCAGCTCGTCTGTACGAGGTTGGCATAACTTTGTAGAAATTTAGTTTTGTTTCTTTCGTAGCTATATTTTCTAAAGTTAATAAGAAAATTAGCTTAACATATACTCTCTCAAAGTATATGTGAGTGTCTCACATATACTTTGAAACTTTTTCAGCTTCTGCTCTACAACTAATCTAATCGGAGGTTGTAGGTCACTTGACAGAATTTCAAAACCTACTATAATTCCAGAGATAATAAAATATGATTTCTTAAAAATAAATTATTCGATCAAAACTTTTTCTTGAATTATCATGTAAAAACAAAAGAAAAATCAACTAAACGAGTATAAGTTACTTACCAAAGGACCAACATTACGAAAAAATGAAACCAAGTTAGCATACGCAAACCTAAAATGACTACAGTTTTTGATATGAGGCTGCAACCATTTTGATAATGATTTAGTCATTCTAGTGTCACCGAAACGACTGTCACATAATAAAATTGCTCCAAAATCTTTAGAATGTCGTATAACACGACCAACAGCTTGATTGACAGCTCTTGTTGCTTCTAACTGGTACCATTCCATCCCCGTAAGACTCTACAAAAAGAAAAATTATTATAAAAATATTATTTCAATACATCTAAATGGAAACTTAGAGTGATGCAACAAAAAATGGAAAGATCAATGTATGAGATTTTATTATAGGACCATAGTAATGAACATCTATAGATTTTGACACGTGAATTGGAATGATAAAAAGGTCATGATTAATGGGAAAAGGCATAACTATTTAAAATACCGGGTGTTTATACATGAATAGCGGGGTTTTAATGCTCTGTAATATTTAATACGTTATACTTGGAGTTATAGATGATACATCAAACGAAAGCGCAACTCAAACAGTTTTACATAAATGCCTACAAGTGTTCAATGTGCGCACCATTTGTCACACAACACACATCAAGACGATATGCGAGTTCCTCCTAAATGTTGTTTAGTGTCTCTCGAGTAATTGTTGCAACAGCTGCTTCAATCCTGATTCTTAATTCGGGAAAGTCAGCTGGTAGTGGATGCACATACACACGATCCTTTATGAACCCCCAAAGATAGAAATCACACAGCATCAGATTGGGTGACCGTGGAGACAATAGAAAACAAGCCTTGTCATTGCACACCTTGCGGCCAATCCAGCGGTCGGGTAAAGTGACGTTCAACCAATTGCGTACTTCGTTATGCCAGTGAGGGGGCGCACCATCTTGCTGGAAAATGAAGTTCTCTGGGTCTTCATCTTCCAACTGAAGGAAGAGCCATAGCTGTAGAGTATAAAGGTAAGAAGCACCAGTTACAGTTGCTTCATCAAAAAAGAAAGGCCCATAAACTTTCCGCCAGGACATGGCACCAAAAACATTCAATTTAGGGGTCTTGTTGCACTTGTACCATCGCGTGAGGTTTTTCTGTGCCCCAGATTAGCACATTATGAGTGTTCACTTGTCCACTAAGGTGAAAGGTCGACTCATCACTGAAGACATGATATAGAAAATTTTCATGCAACAACATTTTGTTAGCGAAGTTGGCACGTAAACCATAGTCTGCAGGATTTAGAGCCTGTACCAACTGCAAACGATAAAGATGTAGTTATAAGCATTTCTGTAAAAACTTTTCAAACAGTCGTTACAGGAATTGCTAACTCATGACTAGTCTTCCAAACAGATTTCTGTGGGCTACGCGTGAACGACTCTCGCACTCACTCAACGCTCTCCGCACTAACACTTGGTCGTCCCGTACTCTTCCCTTTGCATAGGCAGCCAGTATCTTCAAACTGATGATACCATCTACGGATGTTATTATCACCTGGAGGTTCACAACCGAACTTAATACAGAACGCACGTTGCACAGTAACTACAGATTCCGTCTTTGCGAACTGTAAAACACAAAACGCTTTCTGTTCTTTAGTCGCCATCTTTGCAACTAGCGCTTTCTAACAGCTGGCAGTGGAAACATTGTGCACTGCTGCCAACAAAAAAATGCTTGAGTTGCACTTTTGTTTGATGTATCATTTATAATCACCCAGTACAATGTTTATGTGGTCCTAATAGCAGAAAGCTTTGAATTTACTTGTATAAAATGCAGGAAAACAACCTAAACGCTGAAATAAAGAGCAACATAAAATTAGAGTGGCATGCTTTCACAAGCCAAAATAAAATCCTGAAGAATCACAAAATTCCTTTAAGACTAAAAATTCTATTTTCAATCAGGGTGTATACACCCTGATGTATAGTTTGTCTACTTTACCCCAACTCAATAATGGACAAAAGCACATCTCATGGTGTTGGTAGGAGAGGCATGTGAGTAATGGAAGTATGGTGCAAAAAAATAAATAAAATAAAAAACAATATGATGAAGTCAGTCAGTACTTTCGCATTTATAAATAAACATATTTAATTAATAAACTTACCAATCTATCACTTTTATTTTGATCGATGTACGCTCGTTTTAATACAACTCGTGGATCTTTAAAAGGTGGATAAGGCAATCCAGTGATAAGAACTGCTCGGCCTTTATAATCAGCGAAATCGAAACCCTCAGAAACTTTACCACGACAAACAGCTAATAATATGGATCCTTTTGAATTAGCCTCAACCAATTTTTCATAATATTTATTGATCACTTCATTTAATGCATCTTTTCTTTGCGGTTCAACAAAAATAGGCTGAAAACGGAAATGATGCGACAGAATTAACATAAATTTTAACAAAATTAATCTAATACACTAAATATAAATATATTATATTTATATAAATATAAGCCTATGATAGTACCGGGTGATCGTAAAGTCGCGAAACCAAATGTTTGAAGCCGTGTAGGAATTGAAGGTAAATTTGTAAAGTAAGATTAGAATATGGGAATTTTTCGTTTAGTAGTACAGTATGTGGCAGCACTGCTAGATCATGCCACCGGGCGACAGTTAGCCAGAAACCAGTTGGTTTGTTCAGTTCGAGTCGCAATGTCTTTTACACAAGAACAACGCGTCTCTATCGTTTTGAGTTACTGTGAATCGA
This sequence comes from Catonia carolina, assembly GCA_035578175.1. Taxonomy (NCBI): domain Eukaryota; kingdom Metazoa; phylum Arthropoda; class Insecta; order Hemiptera; family Achilidae; genus Catonia; species Catonia carolina. Next base: position 33,471,593 of record JAQMRL010000009.1, on the reverse strand, counting down.
AATCCTACGCGAAGTGTCAAGAACATTTCTCCAATGCCTTTCCACATGCTAAAGTGCCAAACAAATCGACCATATTTCGTTTGTTTCATCGTTTTCGGGATAAGGTAGCGTGAATGACCGCAATCGTACCGGCCGACCTAGTGTTTTATCTGACGACAGTCTGAAGACGACAAGAGAAACGTTTTTTCGTTCTCCAAAAAAGTCTCTTCGAAAACTTTCTACTCAGACTGGACTGTCTTAAAGAAGTGTTCATAAAGCCACTAAGTTATTAAAATTACATCCGTACCAGATTAACGTAACTCATCAGCTCGAAGAGCCAGATAAGGAGAAGCGATTGCGGTATTGTCATAGGTTTAAAAATTTCATTCGAAATGACATATCTGTTCTGGACAAAGTTTTTTTCAGCGATGAAGCTTGGTTTTATCTAAATGGATATGTTAATAGTCAAAATTGTAGAGTATGGTCTGCAGAGAATCCACATGAATTCCATGAACAGCCATTACATTCTCAAAAAATTGGGGTGTGGTGTGGTGTATCTCGTCGGAGAATTGTCAGGCCTATCTTTTTTTCGGATACAATCACAGCAGAACGTTATCATGAAATAATCATGCAGTTCGTAGCACTGCTACATGTTGACGAACGTTATTGCTGGCTACAACAAGACGGAGCAACTTCACATACGGCAAACAGTACTATCCAATTTCTCCACGATTTCTTTGATGACCGAATAATTTCTCGTGGTTTGTGGCCTCCTCGGTCACCAGATCTGACTCCTCCTGATTTTTATTTATGGGGCTATTTGAAAGATAATGTGTACAAAAACAACCCGCATACAGTAGATGAACTTAGAAGAAACATTGAAGACTGTATATCAAATATTGCTACTGCTACACTCAAAAAGGTTGCGAGCAATGTAAGAAAACGCGTTGATGCATGCATTGCAAACCACGGTGGACATTTCCAGCTTTCGTTGTGAACTTGTCAGTAAGTAAGTTGTAATTATAACTTGTATCGTAAACTTTGAAAGAAAAATAAAAAATGCATTACAGCTTTCTAAGACTGTTATCATTTTGGGTTGCATGACTTTACGATCGCCCTGTATAAACAGAGAATCACTCCTAAAGACACTTATAGATGGGAGCTCACTTGATTGCTAGCGTAAGGAATTTGGTTGGAGAGGATTGTTTGTACCATTCCCCTTCACCTATAACCTAGTAGTAGTAATAATACCATTAGTACGCGCCTTTCTAAAAATATTAGTCACAAACCATTCCAAATAACTACTGTAGTACCAAAATATTTTATTAGATTTTAAACTAATAATATTCTAATATATTTTATTAACATACTAAAAGTTTATTACAATTGCCTAATAAAGTAAAAAAATACATTAGTTTTTAATATTTTACTACCGAGTGTTATATTTTATATCAGTTTGTTTATAAATAGGCCTAATATAACAATATTAGATTATATACAATAACTAGATTAATAACTTGAAGAGCCGCGAGCGTAATTAACTCCACTACAGTGAACGATCTCACAGTAACAACTGATGAATATGAAGAGTAAATATTTTCAGAATGTACAGTACACACGTCACCGTGTGGATATCACGTGACATTATGTCTCACTGTCGGCTGTCCCCCTTGCCCTTCATCTCGCACTAGCAAACAAGTCAGCTCTGTACTGTAAGAACTTTGGGCTCCACCCAAAATTGGTATCTCTGATTGGTCTTATGTTGATACAAACGGTGTCCAGAATAAAATTCAAGGGAGAAATCTCCAGAACCTTTGAGATAAAAACAGGACTCAGACAGGGTGATGGTTTATCATCGTTATCTTCAACTGTGTTTAGGAATTTATTATGAGGTAATGGATCGCTCAGAATCCTAGAGGTATAAAGATTGGATGAGAATCAGACAACATCAAGATAAACTGCTTAGGCTTCGCTGATGATCTAGTCTTCCTTGCGAACACAGTAGAAGAAGCCAGACACCAGATCAGAACTCTGGAAGACCTAGCAACAAAAATTGGGTTGAACATCTCGTATGAGAAAACCAAGTTTATGATCATGGTTCCACTCTGCATACAAGAAATAGAGATACGAGGCCACAGTGTCGGAATAGTTGAAAACAAAATGGTTGGAAACCAATTTTGGGTGGAGCCCAAAGTTCCTATAGTAGGGGTCTGACTTGTTTGCTAGTGCGGTGTGAAGAAACCAGGACGGTTATCATCGCCCATTATTCTATACACGGGTGTAAAGGGCCCAAGTGTAGAACGTACTTTTCTTATTATAAACTAAAAGTCTTAAAAACTAGAAATATCACAGAAGATTAGAATAATAATAAGAAAAAAGTTATTAAAAACTTACAGAATAAACATACGATGATAAACTTAAACCTAATATCACAGACGGAATAAATAACATTTACAACAACTTATCAAATAAAAATCTTACAAACTAGTATCACAGCAAACAAAATATAATTAACATTAAAAGTTAATATCACAGACCTGACGGGTAAACAAAAGGCTGTAAAGGGGCCACGAAAATAAAAAAAAAACATACACAAATACACATATAAAATTAACTAATATTGCTATTTCCCTATCAGAAACTGTTGTATACACTAATAGATCTAAGAAATCTTAACATTGAGTCCAAAACATGGCTATCGTCGCCGAGTACATCTCGTAACTCGAAGGGTATCTTGAATCACCGACGCAGAGCTGCGTAGCAGACGCAATCTACCAACACATGTTTAATTGTCAAAGGACAATCACATCCACCACACATTGGAGCATCACCAGACGTCATGAGTCATGACGTCATGGCTTTAAATCCACATGACGATATGTGTTCTGTACATTCTGAAAATAAATATTTACTCTTCATATGTGTCAGTTGTTACTGTGAGACCGTTCACTGTAGTGGTGTTAATTACACTCGCGGCTCGTTCAGTTATTAATCTAGTTATTGTATATAATCTAATATTGTTATATTCGGCCTATTTATAAATACACTGATATAAAATATAATACTCTGTAGTTACCTAGGTGAATACATTCATCACAGATTTAATGAAAAGATATGCTGGGATGACCGGATCGCTAAACTTAGAAGCGAACAAGTGTTAACACGGAATACATACAATAAAAAATCACTAACAGTACAAAAATTAAACATTATAAAACGACTTTAAGAACCAAAATCTTATATGGCAGCGAAACCCTAGCGTGGTTCAGGGGAGGAATCAAGGAAACCTGCAGAAAATTAGAACGCAGGATACTCAGAACTTGCATAAACAAAAAGCACAAGATACACAATCACTACAGACTTTTGCGTAAAGATCAAGTCTACAGAGACTTAGAACCAATAACAGTGGCCATGTGCAAGAAACGGTTGTCGTACTTTGGACATGTACTAAGAACACCAAACGCCAGACTTTTACACAGAAAAATTGACCATGCAACGAGATGAAAAATGGACGCTGGTAACACATACATGTGGCACAAAGAAAGTAAAAGGGATTTACAAGAACGTGGACTAACTCACGAAGATCTAAAGGAAAAATCACCCAAATACAAGCAGATCATCAAGGACCACAACCATCGGCTTATGAGACAGAAAAGAAAGTATAAGAAGAGGGAATTTTTAGAAGCAGCCAAACAGAAGCGTGCTCAGAACACGAGAGAATATCACGCAAAAAAGAGACGCTTCCAAATTGACTAAAGTGGTCCATTGTGGCTAAACAAGCACTAAAAAAAAAAAAAAAATATGTAATTGTTAAGTAACGCCTTACCACACAACTTTGAAAAGCTGTACACTTGTAGGATTATTTCAATTAAAATGTTGAAAGAAGAATGCCTCCAATAATCATAATTACACAATATGTTGCACCAGAACAGAGTAATGAATAGTAATTTTTTTTAGCAGATTTCCTAAAGAAAATTGACGATTGAGATCACTGCCATTACACATTTAAAAAAAAATTCCTTAAGTCTCCTCCGTTGATCAGATATGATATTGCTAAAATTATATACAAGGTGTGGCTTTAAATAACGAGACTGACTTTGTAAAAAATTTAATTTTAATTTTATACATAATCACTTATTGTCACCTTCAATATACACTCCTCTATCGATACAATGCTCCATACGAATTTTTCATCGGAAACAGTGCTGGAAGTCATCTTCTGTCAGCTCCTTCAAGACACGTTCCACTTTCTCTTTTACAGCTTCCACAGACTCAAATCTTGTCCCTTTTAATGCAGTTTCACCTCAGGAAACAGGTAGAAGTCACATGGTGCAAGATCTGGTCAATAAGGTGGATGTTTTAACACTGAGATGCTGTACTTGGCTACGAACCTCTTGACAGGTAACGCAGAATGAGCTGGCGCATTGTCTTGGTGGAGAACCCATGATTTGTCCTTCCACATTTCGGGGCGTTTTTTCTTTACTTTTTGACGTAATTTAGAAAGTACCTCAAGGTAGTAATATTAATTAATTGTTTGGCCTTGTGAAGGTACACAATGAACCTGTGTACAGTGAAGGTACACAATCCCACAGATATAAAAAAAAACTATCATCATTACTTTAAATTTTGACTTGCTCATTCAAGCTTTTTTGGCTCTCGGTGAAGTTCGGCTCTTCCAGTGCACGGATTGGAGCTTTATTTCCGGATCATAAGTAAAAAACCACGTTTCATCAAATGTTATTATCGTTTCCAAAAAATTTGGGTCATTTTCAATCATGTACAATGTGTCCGTACAAACATTTTTGCGAGCTTCATTTCAAACAATTTTGAGCGGCATGCGTCCTGAAGGAGCTGACAGAAGATAACTTCCAGCACTGTTTCCAACAATGGAAAATTCGCATGGAGTGTTGTAGGGATAGAGAAGGAGTGTATATTGAAGGTGACAATAAGTGATTATGTATAAAATTAAAATTAAATTTTTACGTCAGTCTCGTTATTTAATAGCCACACCTCGTACAATATAAACAATATGTCTCAAAATTAGAGTCCATAATTTTCATTTGATCATAGCCAAACTTGGTATTTATGATTTTTCTTTGAAAACAATAGAATCAGTTCATAAATGGGCAACTTAATACGAGACCTCAGAGTGAGGATGGTTTTAAACAGAAACCAAACTATAAAATCATGAGAAGAAAAATTACCTTATTGCTATTGATTTTAGTCCATAAGCCTTCCTCCTGCCAAAAACTAATAGCTTTTTCCATAGTAGGATATGATGGAAAAAACACTAATAAACCCTCAGGTATTACTCTTGAAAAGTTTTGCAATGTTAAAGCCAATTCCCTTAGGTACTCAGATTTATTCCTGTAAAACAATGAAAATAAATACACTACACATCTGAATTATATTAATATGTTGTTGTTAAGGTTATCAGCCGAAAGGCTGGTTTGAACCTCTAGAGGCTTTACTAAGTAAAATGAGGAGTGAGGTGGTTTACCATTGCCTTCCTCACTGAGTGGAAAGTACGCTTATCAGCATGCCGGGCCCTCTGAAAAGCACATATTTTCCACTCTGCAAATGACACCTTCACTTCATTCACAACAGGATCTGGCTGTATAATTAAATTCATTACTTTCAGAGGAGATAACTCTGATTTAGTGTCTTTTACACCTCTACCTCTTCTGTTCTTTAATGATTCAGTCATTTCATTGGCTGACCATGTGATAAGAAAAATAACTATTTATTTTAGCCCTGCAACGGACAGATTGAGTGTAAATAATTTGACAATCCACCAGTCTGCTACTGGGCAATTATATATAAATATAACGAAACAAAATAAAGAAATAACCAAACCAATAAATTAATCAACAATAGTAGAAACACTATTAACGCAAAACTGATACGACTAATTTTGTAAATAGATAACAGGAAAATGGTTTAAGTGAATCATAAGGTTTCATATTTAAAATGAATAATGGGGTTTTCAAATGTTTCTAACAGTTCAAAAAAAAGGTATTTTTTTTTGTTTTTTTTTTTTTGTTTAACGTCTGACTGTTCTGCAATTACTGCTAATGCAGACGGTGAATGATGAAATGATTTTTTGTAACGTATGAAAAAATGCCGTGCCTGAATGGGAGTCGAACCCAAGACCGCATGATGGGAGGCGAGCACGTTACCAACTTCGCCAATGCGGCCGGTAAAAAAAAAGGTAGGTAGAGGTAGGCTGGCTACTGGTTTATAGCCCCTACAGAAGAGCAGCCGATGTCCTCCGCTCCCCGTCCCTCACCCATCATGTATATTCACTTTTAAAAAAATTAGGAGTTAAATTATTTTTTATGCAACGCTTGTTAAATTTTTTTATTGAAATTTATTCTCTTTATCTTTTTAGTCACCTTTACATACCTAAATGCTAATTTTTTTAAACAATTATAATTTATTTAAGTTATTAATTAGCATCATAGCAGTAGAATCCATATTAATATTTTGTACTTTATGTATACATAACCCACCGGGATGGTCTAGAGGTACAATCATCGCCAAAATGAGCTGTTTATCAGCTGATTTTCAGAGACAATAGTTCCTGGTTCAAATCCTAGTGAAGGTAGTTACTTTTATACGGATTTGAATGCTAGACAGTGGTTACCGGAGTACTTTGATGGTTGGGATTCAATTAACCATACTCTCTCAGGAATGGTCGGCCTGAGTCTGTACAAGACTACACCTCATTTACACATCATACATATCATCCACATCTCATTGAGTCATGGAGTTGCTTATTGTTCTGAATTGAACAGATTGCAACGTACACACATTACAGATGTATACATAAAAAACTTTGTATTTACCTTTTACTGCTTTTCATATGTCCTTCTTACACATACTTTTGCGGTGTGCAGCACTTCTTCAGGTAATAATAATAAAAGTTCTAGAAATATCTTATAAAGATTGCATTTTCCTTTGTCAATGGTTTGAATCAAACTGAATATAAAATGGAAAAATCTACTGCTATTGCTATCCGTGTCATAAATTGAAATTAAATTTCATTATATATATAATTTATGATAGATTTTAACCAACTATCATTGTCAAACTGTAACTGTTCATTTATTAAATTATTATTATTAATATTTTTTAAAATATGCATTTTATCTAAAGTTTGAATGTTATATATAATGTCATTTATTTCCAGAACAGTAATTATATTCCAATGTAAAAAAGTTCTGGTTATTTCTTTGAACATGTTCTGGATAATTAGATTTCTGTTTACCATATTTATACGCTTGCAGATGTTCTTGATAACGGTTTTTAAATGATCTAGAGGTCATGCCAATATAAAATTCATTGAACCAAATTTGATCTTATAACACTTGCTTTTTCATAAATATTGTTAGCAATGTTTAATTTTGTTTTGTTTATTAACCTACTAAGTTTTTTTATTATTAGTTCTATTAGCTATAGTTATAATATAATTTTTGAGTCCATGTTTAATAAAATAAACTTAGTAGGGTAATAAACAAAACAAAATCAACAGAAGCAAAGCAAAATAAAATTCCAGTGTAAAAATAGGGAGGGCAATTTACTGCGATAACAGTTTCAAGAGCAATTAGCAAAACAGTCACAAATGTAAACATCCGTAAGATAAGCGATAGAAGCAATGATTCTTAGAATCAATTCGTAACAGTGTTAAGTTAGTACATATCCCTCTCTTCCTGTCATTTTATGTAACGTAACATTATCGAAACAAGAAAAAAGAAACTTTTTCAACAAATGACAGGAAGTGAGTCAAAAATTTTCTATAATGTACGCATATAAAGGGTGATTCAAAAAGAGTGCCGGTTTTTAAACGGCTGGTAAATTTTTGTTTATCGGTTGGCAACATTGTTTGATCACATTTCTATTTTGGAGAACATTCCGATTGACGATTCAGTTGTAGTTTCTCTTGTTCGCAGTGTAGTACTCTCGCTGTCTGTGTCTAACCATGGAGAAGTTTACTATTGCGCAACGAGTGTTAATCGTCAAAACATTTTACCAGAGTGGAGAGAGTTATGCGGCTACTGTCAGGCGACTTCGCGGTACTCTAGGACGTAATGAAGCACTGAATGAATCAACAGTTCGCAGGCTCATGAAAAAGTTTTTTGAGACGGGTTCAACAGTCGAGCTTAAAAGTTCTGGACGTCGTCGTTCTGGCCAAACTGAGCAGAACGTTGCGTTGGTTCGTGACAGTGTGGCTGTTAGCCCAGCAAAATCAATACGTCGCCGTTCTCAACAATTGGGTTTACGATGTTCTTCTGTACGGAGAATTCTTCGGTACGATCTCCAATATCACCCGTATAAAATTCAGTTGACGCAACATTTGAAAGTGGCAGACCACCAGAAGAGACGACAGTTTGTTGACTGGGTATTGAGAAAACGGCAGGATGATGACACCTTCGCAAACAAAATCATTTTCAGTGATGAGGCGCACTTACACTTAAACGGTTTTGTTAATAAACAGAACTGCCGTATGTGGGGTTTAGAAAACCCTCGCGTGGTTAATGAAAGGGAAATGTATGCACAGCGAGTGACAGTTTGGTGCGGCTTTTGGTCGGGCGGTGTCATCGGCCCTTACTTTTTTGAAAATCAAGAAGGACAAGCCGTGACAGTAAATGGAGACCGATACCGTACGATGATTGGGGAGTTTTTGTGGCGTCATTTGGATGGAATGGACATTGACGAGTTGTGGTTTCAGCAGGATGGTGCCACCTGTCACGCTGCACGAGAAACAATGTTGTTGCTCCGTGAACGGTTCCAGGATCGCATCATTTCTCGTAATTCCGACCATCAATGGCTACTAAGGTCGTGTGACTTGACGCCTTGTGACTTTCCTCTTTGGGGTCATCTGAAGTCATTGGTGTATGCCAATAAACCCCGAAACATCAATGACTTGAAGGAGGAAATTCGACGGGTTATCGGGCAAATGGAAGTCGAAACTTGTCGTGCAGTAATATCCAGTTTCATGGACAGAGTTGATGCGTGCCAGCGCAGTAGAGGAGGACACATGCATGACATCATTTTTCATACATAAAATCGGAAGGAAAGATGAACTTGTTAATGTATTTGTTTTCAATTTTTCAATAAAATAAACCTCTTAATTTGATATATCAAAACCGGCGCTCTTTTTGAATCACCCTATATTTCTCTGCGTACCCACCCTTAACTGTCTCTTTCTATCCCATCGGCATTCTTACGTTATCCCTACTGTACAGTACTACATACATAATACAGTATTACTATGTAGTAAAACAAAATCAGGCCAACGTGAATTGCGTAAGTCGAGGGCTTACTGTAGATGGCCTAAGCCATGAGGAGAAAAAAATTTGTTTTGAGTGATCTGTAACAGTTAATAAAAAATTACTACTTGAAAACTTAGTGTGAAATTGTTTTACCTGTTCTCATAAGTTGATTTCAGTTCTGTATTAGTAGGTCCTTTTGCTACAACTGATACACAAACCTGCAAAAACATTATTAAAGGAAATAAATAGTACTAGTTTAAAATAATTTTTTCACTTAACAATTTTGCATGTTGGTATTTAAAAAAAACCAGATCCTCTGATCTTTCAGATGGTGCTTTAATTGATTCTTTTTCTTGTTTTAGAAATTTGAAACTAATAATTTGTTTAAAAAATGTCCTTAGTTATATTAATGTTTTGTTTTTTATGTACAGTATATAGTGATTCAAAACTATACGGCAATCTCTTGGGAAGAAAAAAAGTTCATATAAACATATGCCTGAAAACGCTTAGTTAGCGAGTTACGGCTAGCGAAAAATTTCACCTAGAACTCTGTACCCTTGGTGAAGTAAGGCCGTATAAAAATGTTAAAGGTAGTTACAAAGGTACAAATACGATTGTTTCTTATGTTTTTTAATCTGAAAAATTGAATGAAATTGGTTCCAGAGCTGTAAATGCAATACTTTTAATAATAGATATTGAAATTTCGCTTTATTTAAAATCAAAACAGACGCCCATAAAACGAACATTCTTAACTGCATAACAGCTGATATATCAGCTGTTACTTCCAACCTAAATATTAGTTAATATTTTTATGCAGTTAAGAATGTGCGTCTTATGTGCGTCTATTTTGATTTTAAATAAAGCAAAATTTCAATATCTATTATTCATTTTTTTCCTGAGTAATTCACATGAATCTTTTCAGAATTAAATTTTCTACAAATTTATTTAAGAAAAAATACACCGTTATTTACCATTTATGGAAGTAATCTTACATTAAACACAAAAATGTGTTACCTCTTTGCACCAATTCTTGTGTTTTATGTAAGATATCTCTGAAAGTATTGCATTTACAGCTCTGAAACCAATTTTATTCAATTTTTCAGACTAAGAAACATAAGAAACAATCGTATTTGTATCTTTGTAACTACCTCTAACATTTTTATATGGCCTTACTTCACCGAGGGTACAGAGTTCTAGGTGAAATTTTTCGCTAGCCGTAACTCGCTAACTAAGCGTTTTCAGGCATATGTTTAAATGAACTGTTTTTCTTATTTTTAGCTATAGAATGAGGTCCCAAGAGATTGCTGTATAGTTTTGAATCACCCTGTATATAAAATAACTTTGTATTTACTTTATACTGCTTCTTGTATTTTCTTCCTTACAAGCTCTTTCGCGGTGCGCACCGCTTCTCCAGGTAATAATAATAAAAATTTCTAGAAATATTATATGAAGATTGCATCTTCCTTTATCAATGGTTTGAATCAAGCTTATTATCAAATGGCAAAATCTACTGCTAATGCTATCTGTGTCACAAATTGGAATTAAATTTTATTATATAATATAATTTATGATAAATTTGAACAAAGTATCATTGTCAAATTGTAACTGTTCATTTATTAAGTTATTATTATTAATATTTTTTAATATATTATGCATTTTTCCTAAAGTTTGAATATTATATTTATCATCATTTATTTCAGAACAGTAATGTCTTCTAATTTAAAAAAATAGTGGTTATTTATTTGAACATGTTCTGCAAAATTAGATTTGTTGTTTTACATATTTATAAGCTTGCAGATGTTCTTAATATCGGTTTTTACCTTAACCTTAGTTATATGTAAAAAACTTTTCAACAAACTTATGAGGGTCACATGGAAAGTAAAGCACAATTTGACATAACAAAATTAAAAAGAAAGATATCAACACAAAACTTTAAATTCCAAAGTTACAGTACTTAACTTTATTTTTCAGCATAATCACCATTGCTGTCAAAGCGCTTAATAAAACATGGTACCAGTTTTTCAATGCTGTTGTTATATTCTTTTACCGGCAAAGTTCTGAGTAAGGATGTCATTGCTTCTTTAAGGCCTTCATCATTTGCAAACCTAAAATTTCCTTTAGTTTTATTTAAAATGTTTTGTTTTTTATTTAACTGTTCATAAATATGGAATATCATATTATAAAATTTAATTTTTAATTTTTTTAATATGGTTGGTCTAGTGGTCAGAGGAACTGGCTTCTACTCCAGAGGTCCTGAGTTTGATTCCTGGTCAGGTCTAGCATTTTTCATCTATTAATTGTCATCTGCATTATCATTCATGAGCAAAACATTGTGATGTAAAAGAAAAAATGGTTTCATTGGTCAACTATGGATGTGTGAGTTTTGATAACAGTACACTATTTTCTTTCTGATTTTACGCCCCAATTGGAGCACTCAAGTCACTCATGGACATGCGTTCCTTGAGGAATTAGTTGTGGCACCACACTGTTGTTTTCTTCGTTCCCACATCAATTTCATATTCCTTGACCTGGTGGCTCTCAATCTCTCTGCTACAGCTGCATTCGGCTGTCTTCTCTCTCTGAAAGGCAGTTGGGTTATCCTCTTCTCCTTTAGGATGGTCTTCTCTTCTCGTCTCTGGATCATTTCTTCATTTATATTCAAGTTCCTCATGTCTGACATGACTTCCTGTATCCATTTGTTTTGGATCTTATTCTTCATTTGGTAGTCAAGGAGCTGTTTAATGAGTCTTGAGTCATGCAGTCTGCTAAGGTGGCCAAAGAAAGCGACTCTCCTCTTCCTCATTGTGTTTAATATCGGCTCATTTTCCTTATAAACTATATTGTTGGGGACTATCCACCATTTTCCTTGGACTTGATGCTTGAAATTAATGGCTGTTCTTAATATTCTTCTGTCTATCTTTTGAAGTTTGTCCGTGGTTGATCGAGTGTTCAAGTTTCTTTCTGATTTACTGCACAAAAATCCCATTATTAAAACCTACCCACTGAGCACAGAACCTACAAAAATGATATAAAATGAATTAAATTCAAAACCAGATCTTACTTGATTTTCACCAATAATATGAGGATTTTCAAGACGCACACCAACTGGAATACCTATTTCTGAGATAGTTGCATCTAAAGGAGCTAATGTTCCACTTGTTAATATTACACAACGGACACCCTGTTCAACTAATGCTGTCATTCTGGAAACCAAAACAAAATATCAATTTAAAAAACATGTTATAGTCACTTGAGTCACGAGTTTGTCTTTGTTTGCAACGAGAGGAAAAGGGGGAAAAGCATCAGTGCGCATACCTAACTGCTTTAATTTCAGTGAGATAAACATAACAACTTATACTATACCCAGAGCATGTACAGTATATCGTGGAACCTTTTACAGCTTAACTGTTTGTTAAACAAATGTCGGTTTCTCGAAAACGTGGTTGAACTATTCACAGTGTTGAACAAAATCTAATATGCAATGTAATAAAATGTTATAAAGTTGAAGATAAACAAAAATGCCTATCCATGCCTCTTAACAAAAGCCATGAGGGAGCGGCTAACTACTGTGATGTTTCTCTTTCCACAATTTGAAAAATAAAGAAGGAAATTAAGGACATAAAGAAGCTATTCTTTAACAGTTTTGTTGACAACTGGTAAAAAAAAAAAGAAAACGGTTTGGTAGATACTAGAGAGACTGATAATGAAACGCTGGTGAAAGTAATGGTAAAGAAGGTGATTCATTTGTAATTACAGTAAATCAAACATTTGTAGTCATGTAAGCTATAGGCAATATTACAGGTCACATTTATTTCTCATAAGGTTAATGAAGAAAACATTTTCTAACAATAACAGCTTACAAAATGTATGTAGAAACTGCACGGTAGTGAAATGTACAAGTAGTGTCTCAATGTTGAGGTTGGCAGCACCAAATATTTCACTTCCCTTCCTCACAGCCCATACATATGCAAAAGGCAATCTCATGACTTCAGTATCTATAATAATGGGTGGGCCAGGTAAAACCGGCCTGAGAGATGGAAATACATTAATCATTACACATACTATATAAGGAAGAATTGAAAAAAAATTAATACTTTTAAAGAAACTAATAAAACATAAGTTTACTTTTTCTCTTTTACTGTTATTGAACAATTAGTGTTAAAAAGTTTTTATAATAAATTGAAGTCCCCGTTCAAAATACCACCAGGCTTTATCCAAACTTGAGCGGGGTGAATCACGTTAAGAAAAAGCCTTCAATTCTTCAACTGAAATAATGGCGATCTCTTGTCCTATGTTACACATCAACTCTTCTAAAGTCCATGGGTTGTTGCGGTAGACCTTCCCTTTAAGAAGACCCCAAAGGTAAAAGTCGCAAGGCAATAAGTCTTACGATCAGGATGGTCACAAGCCTTTACTCATTGTTTTGCCTCTAATAAAATAACATAAGTTTAAACCTAATATATTTAATATTACTTACCCACATCCCGCATTAAAACACCAAAAGTGGATTCGTTTAGCAGTCACTTTTACAGGTTTTTTATCCCGTCCCTCATATTTGTTTTTCTTACTTACTTCTGGTTCAATAAAAACCTAGATTAAAAATAAACATTACATTAAAAATCTATCCTGAAACATTCATACGACTTTCTCTTGCTGATATAAATAATAAAACATATAACCTACATTCAATTTGTGTGAATGATGAAAAATAAAAATCTGGTGTGAAACACACAACTTTCTCTTACCAATGCAAATAATTAACAATATAACCTACCATTAGTAATAAAAAATTAGAAATAAACAAAAAAATAACCTCAATTAACCTTAATTTAATCATTAGTGAAAGACGCAAAATGAAAACAGTTTGGCTTTAAAATATGGAAAATCATTTTTTCACGCTAAACTAGGCTCTATAGAGAAAAACGCTCTAAATAAAAGTTGTAGCCTTTTAATTTCCTATTAATTTGATTATACTTTTATGTCGTAAAATGCATACTAAGGCCAAAATCTTTAAAAATCGATTTTTTACATGTTTTCGTGAGAAAAAAAAGAAAATAGCTAATTATCGCAACACTAAGCATTATACAAAAAAATGTTTGAACTAAAAGTTGTAGGATTTAAAATTCTCTACAACCTTTATTGTACACATTTTTGCGCTAAAATGCATATTTAAGCCGCAATAATCTTAAAAACCAATTTTTTTACATGAAAACAGCCTCAACAAGAATTTCAGCAAACATGGTGTCTACCCTATCTTGTAGAGCATAAAAAATTTAGTAAATGAGGCAATTTTTAAAATATCGTAGGAGCGGTTTTTGAGAAAATTGCAAAAAAGTGAAAAATTACACGAATAAACTTCTACTTCCAATTGACCGATTTTGATGAAAATATTTGTGTCGGGTTCAGTAGTGGTGTCTAACTTAGTTTCAAGTTTGTACGATGATCCGTTCTTGAGATATTCTGTTCACACACACACACACACACACAGACCAATTGCTAAAACCAAGTTTTTTGGATTCAAGGGGTCTGAAAATGTGTAGATACGGTGAAAACTCAATTTCGAAAAATCAACATGAAAACAATACTTTCCTTCCTATATATTCATATAGGCAAGAGAAAGTAAAAATCAACCTCTGTTCGACTTAAAAATATAAGAAATCACTAATAGGGTATCCGCATACATTGCACTTGCCTGCTGCGTCGAAGAATAGGTGGGACAGAGAAAGAAAAATGCCCCCTCTTAGACTCACTGATGTCTGGTGTGTAACGAATACACAAAAATGTTTACATAAATTGAATGACTAAATGATTTAACAATCTTCCTACTGCACTACTAGCATTGTCCGAACTGAATCGTTAACTGAACCTGAACATCAACTGGACGTGACGCTGGGAAAAACACACATATGAATCATGTACCGTTGTAAAGTTCAAATACGCAAACAATGGAAGTTATTGAGATTTCTAATTACTATAACTTCCAGAAATAAGGTAAAATACGAGGCGTGTTCAGAAAGTAAGTACCGTTTCATTCTACTGCCACCGTAGCGGTGCGATCAGTATTCTGCGCATGCGCACTAGTCGTCCTTGTTCACTGGCTATCGACTCACACCATTGCAGTTGTTCTATGTTGTGTTTTCAGTTTTCTCTGAACGTTTAAAATGTTTAAGACAATTAGTGATCCCGCCGATTGTGAGATTCGTTCTGTAATAAGATTTTTGAACGCAAGGAATGTGAAACCGGCTGAAATTTATCGTCAACTTCGAGATGTTTACGGGGAAGACGTGATGAGTGAAGGAATGGTGAGAAAGTGGGTTAGAATGTTCAATGGCGGTCAAACAAATGTGCATGATGATAATCGGAGCGGTCGTCTAGTCACCGATGATCTGGTAAGGGCATTTGACGAAAAAATCCAAGAGAACAGACGTTTCACTATGACAACGCTATCTTGGCATCATCTGACTACCACTTGTTCCTGCACATGAAGTGCGAGCTAGGCGGCCAATGCTTTGAAACCAACGATGAAGTGAAAACTGCCGTGGAGTCGTGGCTACATTCGTTGGCGGGAACCTTCTACGAAGAGGGTATAGACAAATTGATCACCCGCTACGACAAGTGTTTGAACATCGGTGGAAACTATGTCAAAAAATAGTTTAAGGTTTGGGCTTTCATGTAGAAATAAAATTGTGTTGAAAAAAATTGTTTTACTTGTTTTTTTTTAAAAACGGTACTTACTTTCTGAAGACGCCTCATACATCAACTGGTAAATGGGAAAAAACCCATTGTTAAAAGTAGTTTTATTAGCAATACAGTTACACAATAAGTGGGCTATATTCTTTTTTTTATGTCTGACTGTTTTCCAATTGCTGCTCAAGCAGATGGTGAGAAGGATGATACATGAAAAAATGCCAGACTTGACTGGGAATCGAACCCAGGACCCTGGCGTAGAAGCAAGTTGCACTAACCACTACACCAACGGGCCAGTCTTTTTTGAAATAGTTTAGGGTAAGTTTAAGGAAATAATTTAGGCATTAAAAGTTTTTGGTTAAATTTGAAGAAACATAGTTTTATTTGTCTATTTAATCCCATGCTCTATTGCTAGAGCTGGCACCCAAAATTTTTTTGTGGCATGCGCTTACTGCATGAGTGTGGACATAGCTAATAGTGGAATTTATAGAGTTAAACCATTTAGGAAAAACCTTATCTGCACAAACTTCCACACATCAACAATTGATGAAACTGAAATTTGTTAAATATAAAGTAGAAACAAAATATCATTTTATTTTTCTCCGATTAGAAAAACTTACCTTGTAATATTTATCAGTTCTAGACAGATCCTTGGTAACACCTAAACTGCTGCTAATTACTTTTAATAAGTCTTCAAATTTTTTTAAAGCAGTCCCTCTATTTTGAAATGAAGTTCCACTGACAGTAATAAGGTACTGAGCTACATTATGTATAACTCCTGACAGTATAGGTAACTTATCTGGCGTTACCTGTAAACATTAAAATTAATTAACGTAAAATCATACAACATACAAAAGATTAAAAAACTTTTTCTATAAATTTTAAATTTTTTAAAATAAAACATGGAAAATGCTTCCTTAAAACATAGGTTGAAAATTTCTCCAAATAAAAAAAGAAACACACTGGATAGTTTGATCCAGTAATTCCTTTTCATTCGCAGTTCCGTTTCCTTTAATTCAGGAGTCTTTTCAACTCTCATTATCCCATATGCCATCCATTTCTAACCACAATCCTCCACACTCAAATTCCTGGTGAACATTTCACCCCACACTAACATATTGTGACAATATCTAAAAGGAATGTGTGTTTAAGAATTCTCGAGAAGGACCGAGATTTAAAAGGTGTTAATGTAAATAATAACAGTTAGTATTAAATAATAAATAGGATTTCTAAGAAATAACGGGTGATTCAAAAAAAGCGCCGGTTTTTAAACGGCTGGTAAATTTTTGTTTATCGGTTGGCAACATTGTTAGGCCTCATTTCTATTTCGGAGAACATTCCGATTAACGATTCAGTTGTAGTTTCTCTTGTTCGCAGTGTAGTACTCTCACAGTCTGTGTCTAACCATGGAGAAGTTTACTATTGCACAACGAGTGTTAATCGTCAAAACATTTTACCAGAGTGGAGAGAGTTATGCGGCTACTGTCAGGCGACTTCGCGGTACTCTAGGACGTAATGAAGCACCGAATGAATCAACAGTTCGCAGGCTCATGAAAAAGTTTTTTGAGACGGGTTCAACAGTCGACCTTAAAAGTTCTGGCCGTCGTCGTTCTGGCCGAATTGAGCAGAACATTGCGTTGGTTCGTGACAGTGTGGCTGTTAGCCCAGCAAAATCAATACGTCGCCGTTCTCAACAATTGGGTTTACGATGTTCTTCTGTACGGAGAATTCTTCGGTACGATCTCCAATATCACCCGTATAAAATTCAGTTGCTGCACGAGAAACAATGTTGTTGCTCCGTGAACGGTTCCAGGATTGCATCATTTCTCGTAATTCCGACCATCAATGGCCACCAAGGTCGTGTGACTTGACGCCTTGTGACTTTCATCTTTGGGGTCATCTGAAGTCATTGGTGTATGCCAATAAACCCCGAAACATCAATGACTTGAAGGAGGAAATTCGACGGGTTATCGGGCAAATGGAAGTCGAAACTTGTCGTGCAGTAATATCCAATTTCATGGACAGAGTTGATGCGTGCCAGCGCAGTAGAGGAGGACACATGCATGACATCATTTTTCATACATGAAATCGGAAGGTAAGATGAACTTGTTGATGTATTTATTTTCAGTTTTTCAATAAAATAAATCTCTTAATTTTTGATATATCAAAACCGGCGCTTTTTTTGAAACACCCTATATAACCCACAAATGATTACGTATAATATACATAAGCCTCTTGTTGTGTAATGACCTGAAGGAGCCGGGCATCTGTTTTGATAATTGGCTCTTTTTGTAACCATTCTATTCAGTTATAATGAGTTGCTTACGTTTTGTAAAAACTTCCGCAGCGTTATGTATTGTTGCCGATTATACGTGACAAAACCTCGCCTTGCAAAATGGGTGGCCCTGAAAAGGGCCGTTGTAGGTGGCCGAACGCATTGAGCCAGCATGTGCAGCATGTGTCTGTAGGGTGATGGCTCGGCTACCGGGTTCAGGTATAACCTTTCCTCAGCAGCAGTTGAGTCCCCACTGCAGCGTGAAAGTGGTGGCCTTCAGAGCCCCACAGTGTCGGGTCAGCATAGGCATAAGTCAAAGGTAAGGCTTTTTAAAAATTGCCACCAGCCATAAGATACATCATCTTATGAAAGGGACTTTTATAATTCAGTTACTATTTTTTTTTTTTAATGTCCGACTGTTCTGCAATTACTGCTAATGCAGACGGCAAAGGATGAAATGATTTTTCGTAACATATTGATACTGTACTGTTTTTACGCCGGTCTGTAGTTTACATTTTGCCCACTGTTGACACTGTGATGGGGTTGCTGCTGCCGATAGATAGTGCAGCAGTCACACCTCTCGCAGTACATGTACCAAGTGGCACGATGGAATCTACCCACCGGCCGATGCGATAGTTGAAAGTGACTAGACTGTATCGAGTACTATGTGATCGAAGATCAATACGGGGAATTGATAGCTCAACTTTGAGTCAGTTCTTTCCGTCATCTACACCTCCCTTCCCTACCCCTCGCTTCACCAGCGACTGCTCCTCTTCGGAGGCAGCGGTAAAAGGTGCTCGCTGCGTCGGCGACTCGCTCCTATTTGATTACGCAGCGGTACAGACGACCCCGCTTCGCTTCACCGGCGACTGCTCCTCTTCGGAGGCAGCGGTGAAAGGTGTTCACTGCGTCGGCGACTGCTCCTAATCATTTAGGCAGCGGTAAAGACGACCTCCCCCCCTTCGCTAAGCATCTGGTTTTATTTTGAACTACGCCGCCGGATGCCCGACCGGTCCTATGAGCTCTACAGACTGCGCTACTAAAAGCCGGTGGCGACAATATGAAAATATGCTGTCCCTGAATGGGATTCAAACCCAAGAGCGCATGATGAGAGGTGAGCACGTTACCAACTACGCCAATTCGGACATTACTAGATATGCATATCATTATAATCAGTTTTATATCTACAAAAAGGGGTATAAAGGGCTTCTGTCGTCAACTGGAAGGAGACCCCTTAATTCCTTTTACAAAAGGCTTAAGGGAACCAGCCGGGATAGAAGGCTAGTGTCCTATCCATACATTCACGTTGTGTGGCCTGTTAGTAAACCATGTGACCGCTCATCAGCACGATAACCGGCTCATGGTGAACGGAACTGGAAGGGCTGCCCATTCCACCCTGGCAGACGGTGGCTTGGGGCACTCAGTCTGCCAACCAAAAAGCTGAAAGCAACAGTAAACTACAGCTTTTTCTGTCTGACTAGAATTATCGTAAGGAAACTCCTTCATGTATGATTCTGGTTAGGCTTACTTAGTACATGCTATATATCTTCAAGAACTTCAAAATATGAAAAATTTATGATGGCGTCCTCTCTGGTAAAACATTCCGGAGATAAACTAGTCCTCCATTCGGATCTCCGGGCGAGGACTATCAGAGGGGACTTCATCAAAAAAATAAAAGTTTCTGAAATTCTGCGAGTTGGAACATGGAATGTTAGGAGTTTAAAACAAACTGGTAGGTTAGAGAATTTAAAAAGGGAAATGGATAGGTTGAAGTTAGATATTGTAGGCATTGGTGAGGTACCCTGGGATGATGATCAAGACTTTTGGTCCGGGGATTATAGGGTTATTAACACTAAAGCCATCGGAGGGCAGGGCGGAGTGGGTCTAGTAATGAATAAAAAAATTGGACAAAGAGTGACTTACTATAAGCAGTGTAGTGATAGGATTATCATGGTTAGAGTAGATACGAAACCAAAGTCTACCACTATAGTGCAGGTCTACATGCCTACGTCTTCACACAGAGAGGAAGAAATAGAACAAGTATATGAGGAATTAGATGAAGTAATAAAATATGTCGAGGGTGATGAAAATTTGATAGTTATGGGAGACTGGAATGCAGTAGTTGGAGAAGGAAAAGAAGGAAAGATAGTCGGAGAATATGGTCTAGGGAAGAGAAATGACAGAGGGAGTCGGCTGGTAGATTTCTGCTCCAAATATAATTTAGTGATAGGCAATACACTTTTTAAGAATCACAAAAGGAGGTTATACACTTGGATGATGCCAGGTGACAAGGGAAGATACCAAATAGATTACATAATGGTTAGACAAAGATTCAGAAACCAGATTATGAACTGTAAAGCCTATCCAGGTGCAGACATAGGGAGTGATCATAACTTAGTAGTAATGGATAGCAGGCTTAAACTTAAAAAACTGAAGAAGGGACAGGGAAATGCTAGGTGGGATGTAGACAAACTAAGAGAACAAGACAACCAGGTAGGTTTCCAGGAGAGTATTCAAAAAGGGATAGAAGAAAGAGGTAATGACACAGGAAATGTAGAGGAGGAGTGGATAAACTTCAAGGAGGTGGTAGTGAAAGCAGCGGAAGAATGGTTAGGACATACTAAAAGAAGAGGTAGGAAACCGTGGATTACTAATGATATTTTAGAACTGATGGATGAGCGAAGAAAATATAAAAACGCAAAGGACGAGAGAGGTAAAAGGCAATATTGCTACTTGAGAAATACCATAAACAAAAGGTGTAAGAAAGCGAAGGAAGAGTGGATCAGAGCGAAATGTACGGACATTGAAAGTAAAATGGCAGTTGGTAAAGTGGACGCAGCTTATAGAAAAATAAGGGAAAACTTTGGAGAACGAAAGATGAAAGCTGTTAATTTACAAAGCGCAGGTGGTAAACCATTGTTGAATGGCCAAGAGAGAGCTGAAAGATGGAAGGAATACATAAATCAACTCTACATGGGAAAAGAATTAGAATATGATGCGATAGAACAAGAAACTGATGTTGAAGAAGATCAAAAAGGGGACCCTATACTACGAGAAGAATTCGATCGGGCACTTAAGGATATGAATATGAATAAGACACCAGGAATAGATAACATACCATCGGAATTATTATTACGATGTGGCAAAGTTTCTCAAAACAAATTATACAAACTTGTGTGCAGAATGTATGAGAGTGGAGAGGTACCATCGGACTTTAAAAAAAATATTATGATTCCAATACCAAAAAAGTCAGGAGCGGAGAAGTGTGAACATTACAGAACCATCAGCCTAACATGCCATGCATCTAAGATACTGACAAGAATTATATACAGGAGAATAGAACATCGAGTAGAAGAAGTATTGGACGATGACCAATTTGGATTTAGAAGGAGAATGGGAACTCGAGATGCAATATTGGCTCTGAGACTGATTATTGAGAAAAGGATACAGAAAAATAAAACTACTTTTATGGCATTTGTAGATTTAGAGAAAGCATTTGACAATCTGGACTGGAGTAAAATGTTTAAAACTTTGAAAAGGCTAGGAATTAAATACAAAGAAAGGAAAGTTATCTACAGTCTGTATAAGAATCAAACGGCTGTTTTGAGAATCGAGGGGTACGAAAAAGAGGCTGCTGTAAGAAAAGGTGTGCGACAAGGTTGTTCTTTGTCACCACTACTTTTTAACTTGTATATAGAAGAGGCTATAAATGAAGTGAAGGAGAAATTTGACGTAGGAATAAAAATTCAAGGAGAAACAATAAAAATGTTGAGATTCGCCGATGATATAGTAGTATTAGCCGAGGAAAAGAATGAACTAGAGGATGCCTTAAATGGAATGGATGAGATCTTGAGGAAGGATTACTTCATGAAAATTAATAAGAACAAAACGAAAGTGTTGTGCAGCAGCAAGAGTGGTTTAGAAGAGATGGGAAATTTAAAAGTAGGCAACGAAAACATACAGGAAGTTGGGGAATTCTGCTATCTAGGGAGTAAAATAACAAAGGATGGTAGAAGCACAAGTGATATCAAGAGTAGAATTGCTCAAGCTAGAAAAGCCTTTGAAATGAAAAACAGCTTACTGACTACAAACATTGATTTACAGATTAGGAAAAATTTCTTAAAACATTATGTTTGGAGTGTAGCATTATACGGAAGTGAAACGTGGGTGATAGGGGCTGTAGAACGGAAGAGGATAGAAGCTTTTGAAATGTGGTGTTATAGGAAAATGTTAAAGATTAGGTGGGTGGACAAAATAAGTAATTTAGAGGTTCTTAGGCGAGTGGATGAAAAAAGAAGTATATGGAAGCATCTTACCAAAAGAAGGGATAGGCTAGTGGGGCATATCCTAAGACATCCAGGTATTGGGCTATCAATAATGGAGGGTAACATTGAGGGAGTAAATTGTAGAGGGAGGCAAAGATTAGAATATATAAAGCAAATTACAAAAGATGTAGGGTGTTACAGGTATGTAGATATGAAACGACTTGCGCAAGATAGAACAGGTTGGAGAACTGCATCAAACCAGTCGAGAGACTGATGACAAAAAAAAAAAAAAATCTACAAAAAATACAAACAATATAATTACAGTATTGTTGACAATACCTCAGCCTTAGCAAGAATTTCAAATATATAAGATCCAGGGAAAGCAGCCCCTACATTTGAAGGATCAAGACCACACGATTTATTCCCAGAATTTAAATTAATTTTATCAATAGCATCTTCTAATTCAGTAAACAGTGCTTTCAGTATGCATAAATCTTCAGCAGAGAAATCTGGAGCACTTCCTGATTCATCGAAAGATCCAGATGACACATGATCATGCATCTCTTTCATAACCTGAAATCAGACATCATTTAAGATCAGAGGAGAATTTTCTGCACCATTTATTTCCCCTTAAAATTTATTATTAATACGATAAGCAAACCCATCGCACAATGAGATGAGGATGACATGTAAAGGGTGATTCAAAAAGAGCGCCGGTTTTTAAACGGCTGGTAAATTTTTGTTTATCGGTTGGCAACATTGTTTGACCACATTTCTATTTTGGAGAACATTCCGATTGACGATTCAGTTGTAGTTTCTCTTGTTCGCAGTGTAGTACTCTCACAGTCTGTGTCTAACCATGGAGAAGTTTACTATTGCGCAACGAGTGTTAATCGTCAAAACATTTTACCAGAGTGGAGAGAGTTATGCGGCTACTGTCAGGCGACTTCGCGGTACTCTAGGACGTAATGAAGCACCGAATGAATCAACAGTTCGCAGGCTCATGAAAAAGTTTTTTGAGACGGGTTCAACAGTCGACCTTAAAAGTTCTGGACGTCGTCGTTCTGGCCAAACTGAGCAGAACGTTGCGTTGGTTCATGACATTGTGGCTGTTAACCCAGCAAATTAGGGAGTTTTTGTGGCGTCATTTGGATGGAATGGACATTGACGAGTTGTGGTTTTAGCAGGATGGTGCCACCTGTCACGCTGCACGAGAAACAATGTTGTTGCTCCGTGAACGGTTCCAGGATCGCATCATTTCTCGTAATTCCGACCATCAATGGCTACCAAGGTCGTGTGACTTGACGCCTTGTGACTTTCCTCTTTGGGGTCATCTGAAGTCATTGGTGTATGCCAATAAACCCCGAAACATCAATGACTTGAAGGAGGAAATTCGACGGGTTATCGGGCAAATGGAAGTCGAAACTTGTCGTGCAGTAATATCCAGTTTCATGGACAGAGTTGATGCGTGCCAGCGCAGTAGAGGAGGACACATGCATGACATCATTTTTCATACATAAAATCGGAAGGAAAGATGAACTTGTTGATGTATTTATTTTCAGTTTTTCAATAAAATAAATCTCTTAATTTGATATATCAAAACCGGCGCTCTTTTTGAATCACCCTATATATGAGGTAATCTTTAGTAAATGTAAATAGTCTTGAACAGACTCAGACTGAGCATTCCTGAGGGTACGGTTAATTGAACCCCAACCATCAAAGTACACCAGTAACCAGTCTAGTATTCAAATCCGTATAAAAGTACGTAACTAACTACCTTACTTTTATATGGTAATACTAGGTCTTATTGATACTAGGATTTGAATCACGAAACCTTTAACTTCGAAAATCTTATAACCACCACGCCACGGAAGTGGCCAAATTTTATTTTATTTTCACCTGTAGTTGTTATTGTTTCATTTATTTTGGAACAATCAACCTTACTATTGACTTTTCTTTTAAGATTCATGTTAGTGTTTTGTTAATTCACAAATAAAGAATAGTTTGTAAAAATAATGTAATAATTTATTACACTCGACCATTAAACAAATGACAAAATAACAAATTAAAATTTACCTGAGTAACTTCTGTAATACATAAAGCAATATCAGTACTAGTAACTTCAAAGGACGCAGATTCTTCACACATTTTCTCTACATTGTGGGCTTCATCCAATATAACAATATTGTTCTGCAACAAATATAAACATATTTAAATGTGCACAAATCACGGTTAAATAATCTTGTGTCACTGCCACCCCTTCAAATTAATCATTTACAGTATTGCTGGCCTTCAATAGTTCTCCCGGCCTTTGTCGGCGCACCGAAAAAACCTTTTGGCTCCGCACCAACAGAGGCCTTTGTCATCAAGGCCGAGCCAGTAGCCGCCCTCTACCACAGTGCTCTCGGCAACTATTTAAAGAGTGCTGCACTGAGCCGGGGGATTCAATTCCGAACAAGACTCCGAGGGATTCACTTCGAACCAGACAGCAGACAAGACGTCCACCACGGCACATGGCTGCCGGATTCCAGCGAAGACTAATCGACAACCCCGCAAGAGAGAAGATGATGCTTCCACTCACCGACCCGTCACCGTAAGCCGGCGACTGGACCGTCATCGCCCGCTGACACGAGCGATACCCACAGCGGTCCCTTGACCGAGCCTTACACCCACCGGACCCGACGAAGCAGCCATCGACACACTACTGCGAGGGAAGAAGATGACGTCTCCGCTGGATGACGACACACCGTGTCGCCCAGCTCCTCAACCACGACGACGACTAAGACCGATGCTTCTGATCAAGACGACCACCACTTAAAAGGCCCTTTTCAGGGCCACCAAACAAATAAGGTTTGCCACTTAATGTCGCCATCTGGTGACACTTGTATAAACGAATTTGACTCTACACAAACCCTTAATGCCGTAAAACCCGATTTCACATTTGCGAAATTCCGGATAACACGCAAAATTATAAATCTAGGGCTTAAAAATAATTATACAGTATTTTTTACAATTGTTTAATAGTATGTATAAACAAAGATACAGAAGTTTTGAGAAAAAATATACCAGTTGTCCCACGGAATTTGAACCATAGGAAAATAGCATTGACTTTCATTTGTTTGTCAATATTTTCTTCTACGAATAAATGAAGTCTTGTTATAGTCAGGAATCAGTAGAAAATGTTAAGACCATTTAAAAAATATAAATTTTGATATATTTTAAGCTGAATTTTAGCTTAAATACAAAAAATACATAAATTTGAAACAGTTTTCCATTTAAATATTGTACATTTTGTCAAATTTTTGCATTGTTATGTTTGGAGTAATGGTAACTATCTGGTCCGGAGATGTAAATATAGATGGGTCGAATCCATAAGCAGTAAAGTTTTTTTATTGTTCAAAAAATATTGGAAATATTAAAAAAAATTCTTAATTTATTTTTTAATTTTGATAGTTTTTTTATCATCAATAATCAGCTGTTTTTAAAAATTAAAAGTTGCTGAAGGAAATTTTTTTTTTATTCCTAATTTGTGTACGTTGCAATCTGTTCAATTTAGAACAATAAGCAACCCCATGACCCAATGAGATGAGGATGATGTGTAAATGAGGTGTAGTCTTGTACAGACCCAGGCCAACCATTCCTGAGAGAGTATGGTTAATTAAACCCCAACCATAAAAGTACACCGGTAACCACTGTCTAGTATTCAAATCCGTATAAAAGTAACTACCTTTACTAGGATTTGAACCAGGAACCTCGTCTCCAAAAATCAGCTCTTAAACAGCTGATTTTGGCGACGACTTTATCTCTAGACCAACCCGGTGGGTACGAAATATATAGGTATTTAAAATAAAACTGAATTTGCTTTCAAAAAAGTAAATAATTTTAGATGATAAAACAAATTGTCAAAATTAAAAAATAAATTTTTAATATTTACAATTTTTTTGAACAATAAAAAACCGTTGATGGATTTGACCCACCTATCTTTACATCTCCAGACCAGAACGTTACCATTACTCCGAACATAACAATACGAAAAGTTGATAAAATTTACAATACTTAAATGGAAAATTGTTACAAATTTATGTATTTCTATATTTAAGCTAAAATACAGCTTAAAATGTATCAAAATTGATATTCTTTAAAAGGTCTAAACATTTTTTAATGATTTCTGACTACAAGTCTTCATTCATTCATGGGACACTCTGTATAATATTGTACAGAAATTATTTACTGTATCTTTTTTAAATTATTTACAGTACTTTTAAAAAAGTATGAGATTTTTGATGAAATTGTTTTTTTGCAGCAACATCACGCCATTGTTTTATTAGAAGCATGTCCTGCAATCGAATGGTGAAGAACAAGTAAATGAATAGTGAAACTAGATGCTACATTTTTAAATCCTGTACTGTGTGTATGTACACACAATATTGAAATGAAGTAACCACCAAATAAAATATAAGTTTTTTGGATCAGTTTCAGGTGAGGCGGTTAATAGTTAACCGATTGACGAGATTTAAGACAAATTAACACTTTCGAGACGACAACCATACGTGATACGGCCGTGATGATATACTCCGAGTGACGGCAAACGTATGTGATATGGGCACGGCAATATACATCCCTAGATGGCAAACGTATCTCATACGTTTGCTACTTTCACTTGCTATAAATGTGGCTATCCGTTTCCCGTTTTCACTGTTATTTAGTTCACTTTGTTCTCCGTTTACCTACAGCAATAGTTGACCGAATCGATTAATATTTTCTGATATATCGACCGCTACCTAATGTGCGAGATCGAACCATAGCGTCTACTACCGAGTACCGACATAGCGTGTTACAAGGCCACATTGTTTGCAGTGTATGTGTTCAACTGTTATTGTGCTTTTATACATTTCATGAAACGATGTCTAGAGATGCAATAGATTGTTTTGCAGAAGATTCTGGGTCGGAATTAGATGACACAGACGTTGATGAATCATACGACCCTGCGGAGAATGAAAGCGACATTGATATAAGTTTCATAAAAAAATTTTCGGAAAAGTTATTACGTATAATATTACATGATACACAAAAAATGTAATGAGATTTAAACGTCTAACTTTGTACAAGTGTATCTTATCTAAACATCAGAGTATAATAATAAAATTTAGAGCATAATAGAATAAGATTCATTAGGAAGCGAAAGTAATTTTTTCAGAATTTTTTGATAAAAAATGAGCTTGTTAATGTAGTGAACGAAACTGGCCAGCAGAGTGCCCTATCGATCGCGTATTGTAACAATTCCGCTTGAACACCATGCACTGATTGAAATGAGTTGAGGGGAACGGCGGACGCAACACATTCTCTCACTGTCTCGCTACTAGAGAAGAGACAAAAGAACTGTCACTGTGAACGAGTCACGGTTACTTATAATTCACGGTGACCACAGTTATTCAGATAGGCGAGTAACCATTTCTCAGTCACTGTTACAAAGATCGCTTACTCTTCTGTCACTAGAAGACAAGACGACACGGCGAATGTTCACCGTACGTCAACAGCGTATAGTACAGACCTCTCGTTCCCCAGTCACTGTTACAAAAATCACTTACTTACTAATTCACTGTTCACTGTCACTTTTAAGACAGACTGTTGAATGCGGTAGCTGAATGGTAGTACAGCCCCTACACTCTGCTTTAAACGTTAAATTGGTGAGATCTAATATCACCCGGATACATAAGACACGGCCCTGTTTCGAAGCAAGGGCTAGGCTACTACACGGAACTCGACTAGGGGGTAAATGGAAATGGATTTGACAGGAACACATATATGGAAATAAGGCTGCAAAAACTAAGAATATTGAGGTACTCACTTTGATCCGTATACGCTGATTGTCCACGTTGATGAGATGAAGGCGAACTGCGACGTAATACACTTGAATGTTCGTTGATATTTGCAAATATTAAACCACTAAAGTCACTGTGAAGCACGTTTATAAAGTCACACAAAACACTAATTACACTAGTGATTGCAGCGTGGATACATGAACGGATAAGGTAACGCACGCGGCAGGACAGTTGCATAAGTTTCGTTAATTGCACACAATACAAGAATTAGATTTATATAATAATACGAATTGCGCGTTAGTATCATAGACTGGGGCCGAATAATCGTACTTATACGGCGACAAAACGATGAAATGCGTTGCACGTTAATTGTAGGCGACATCGGTGCTCGAGACCATAGCGTCGGTTATGCAAATTGGCAGCACACGGCTGACCCGTTCGGACGATAGAACACAAGCGAGACTGAGGAGAAAGGCAGGAAGACAACATGGCGAAGGGAAGGAAAAAGGGGAATTTTGCGATTGGAGGAAATCGAGTCACGTGAGGGCTGGATTACGCATCCACGAAGAAAAATAGTGCGTTGATCGATATAATATCAATGTACCTTACATGGGGTGGGAGATCGTTATTCTAGAAAGATCTACAGGCGCGTAAATTAACTGGTGTGATACTAAACATCCCGCCCACCTAAAAAGACAAAGGATTTTTAAGCAAGACGAGCGGACGAGAGCAAACGTCGGTGATCGAAGAGGTTACCGCCCACCAAAGGCAGGAAGGCAGAACGAAGCGGAGAAATCGTTGACGAAGATGAAGAAACGATGAGAAGCGCAGGACGGAACATCTTGAGGTGGCGTCTCCAGTGCGCGGACTGAAGCGGCCCAGAAGAGAGGAACATCTTGAGCGGACTCACACGGGAGCCCCACGAGAAAACGGAAATTTTGCTGTGCTCACAAGCGAGGGCTTGAAAGCAGTTACGACGAAAAGCGACGAAAACGAAGAGAGGCTCGAAGTCTTCAAGCAGGAAGAACTTCAAGTGAAACGTTGCGAAGAGGACGAGACGAGACGAGACGAGTGTGAATCAATGCACAGATTGATCCACGGCGAAGGCAGCTAGAGGCCTTGAGCGTTGACGAGACGAGACGAGACGTGTGTGAATCAATTCACAGATTGATCCACGGCGAAGGCAGCTAGAGGCCCTGAGCGTTGACGAGATGAGACGTTACGAGTGTGAATCAATGCACAGATTGATCCACGGCGAAGGCAGCTAGAGGCCCTGAGCGTTGACGAGATGAGACGTTACGAGTGTGAATCAATGCACAGATTGATCCACGGCGAAGGCAGCTAGAGGCCCTGAGCGTTGACGAGACGAGGCGTTACGAGGGTGAATCAATTCACAGATTGATCCACGGCGAAGGCAGCTAGAGGCCCTGAACGTTGACGAGATGAGACGAGACGAGACGTTCGCAAGAAACAGAAGTCCTGCGGGGTGAGTTTAACGTCGTCCCAGGACGCAAAGAAGGCGAGTTAGTGCGTTGGAAGAAGAATGAGCGAGGATACTGGGCGATGATTGACGTTGACGTTGGCGTTAGACAGACGACCGCCCACCCTGAGGGCTCCGTCTTGATCGATGAACGGTTTGAGCGAGGCGAAGGATGATTCCAATTGTTTACCCTTGGCGCAAGCGACTAGTTGCGACGAGAAGTGCGTTGCTTGAGTGAGCTTAATGCAGATTATTTTAGCGTGATTTAACTCAGATGCGGTGAGAAATGATTCGAATTCGTTGGTTTTGCTGCGAAGACGTTTGAAGAAGCGAAACATGTAGGCGATGACTCGAAGCATTCGGTTGTAGCTGGAAAATCTCGTTAACAGTTGGTCGTCCAATTCGGGTTTTACATTGGCGACGAGTGTGATCTGCGTTGGACGTAGGTCGAGCTGATCGTTCGGAAGCTGAGGTGTGCTGACGTCGGGCCAGGCGGATGCGATGGTGAGATATCGAGCAGGTCCGTGCCACCATATGTCACTGTTGAGAAGACAGTCCGGTGCGCAACCTCGAGAGGCGATATCAGCGGCGTTTTCGTTGGTTGGTATGTGAGACCACATATCCGCGGTGGTTTGTTGAAGAATGCGCAGGACTCGATTGGTGATGTAAATTTTTAACAAGTGCGGAGGCGTTCGGAGCCACGAGAGAACAATAGTGGCGTCGGAGTGAAGTCGTGTTTCACAGACGTTGAGTGACTTGGCGAAGTCCGAAATTGAGGCGAAAAGGCGTGCTAACAATAGAGCAGCGCACAGTTCCAAGCGTGGTATCGTAACGATCGTTTTGGAGGGAGAAACACGGCTTTTGGCTTTGAGCAGGTGAACGTTAACAGTGTTGAGATGCTGAACGTGAAGATAGATGCAGGCGGCGTAACCCTTTTCAGAGGCGTCACAGAACCCTAATATGCGGTAGACAGCTCCGTGAGTCGTTACTTGTCGAGGTAGCGAGAGCGATTGGAGGCATGGCATTTTGTCGGCAAATGCCAGCCATTGCTGGGCGAGCCCTTGAGGTAAAGGGTCGTCCCACGATAAGTCGTTGTTCCACAGAGTTTTGATGAGAGTTTTGATCCAAAACGTTATGGGAGTAAGGAATCCCATAGGATCAAAAATACGAGCGAGATACGAAAGTACGGAGCGTTTAGTGGGTGTACCGTTAAAGGAAGCAACTTGATACGTGTAGGCGTCATGAGTAGGTGACCATTGGAGGCCCAAGATTTTTATGGATGAATCGTGTGAAAAATCAAGCGATGATTCCAGAAAACTGTCCGGAAAACGTTCGAGAAGTGAGGCGCAATTGGAAGACCACTTGCGAAGTTCGAATCCTCCACGTGCGAACAATTCGAGAAGCTGTGATATCAAGTCGTTGGTTTCCTCGACCGTGGATGCACCAGTGATAATGTCGTCCACGTAGGAATGATGTCGTATGGCGTAGTCGGCTAAAGGATAATTGACGCCGTCGTCGTTGGCAAGCTGGATGAGCGTGCGTTGAGCGAGATAAGCAGATGGTGCGAGGCCGTAGGTGACTGTGTTCAGCTCGTACTCTCGGAGTGCTGCGTCGTTAGCAGGTTTGTAGAATATATGCTGAAACTGTCGGTCAGATTCACGAACGTTGATTTGGCGGTACATCATTTTTATGTCGGTGCATATAACAAAACGATGCACGCGAAACGATAACAATATGTTGACTATGTCGTTTTGCAGCTTAGGTCCAGGTAGCAGGACGTCGTTGAGCGTATTGCCGGAAGAATCAGGGAATGAGGCGTTGAAGACTACTCGTATTTTTCCGTTGGGGTCAGAAGTTTTGAAGACTCCATGGTGCGGAATGATGTATGAAGACGGCGAGGATGCGAGAGACATATGTTTTAAGTCGAGGTATTCTAACATGAAGTTGTGGTATTTCTCGGATAATGCAGGCTGAGTAGAAACTCGTGATGCGAAATTCAGTGCGGATCGCGCTACGACGGAGCGGTTGGACGTTAACGGAGCATGGTTAGCTCGAAAAGGTAGTGCTACAGTGTATCGGCCTTGATTGTCCCGAGTCGTTGTGGTTTTGTATAAATTTTCACAAAATTCGTTGTCTGGGTGTGGCGCTGGAAGGTCGGACAATTCTTCGGACTCCCAGAACCGTTGGAGATCAGAATGCACGTCGGAAACTTGCGTGAAGAGCGAAGTCGGTTGATAAGCGTGACTAGGCGTTAATTGAGTTGGAACTTGCCCGAATAAAACCCACCCGAATACTGTCGAAAGGGCGGAGGGCGTTCCCGGTATGAAGGACTGGCCGTCGTTAGTAACAATCTCAGCGAAAACACTGGCACCCAATAACAAGTCGATTGGGGCCGGACGATAAAACTCGGGGTCGGCTAACTGCTTGTTGGCAAACTGTTGTGCCACCGAGTGCGAGATACGAGAGGTAGGCAAATTATTTGTGATTTTATTCACCACCAGTGCAGAAATCGACGTTTCAAAATTGTTGTGAGTTAGCGATGCTACATTTATTTGAGCTGTTCCCTTAATGGGCGCTGAAGCGGAAGTTATTCCCACCAGATTTTGGCGACTGGGGGAAATAGCGGCGTTAATGGACTTGGCTGCGCGTTCCGTTATTAAGCAAGTCTCCGAACCGGAGTCTAAAACGGCTCGGAGTTTTACATAATCGTTTGATTCGTTTTGTACTAGCAGTAGCGCGGTACCAAGTATTACAACGGTGCTACCGGTTTGACAGGCGAGGGTAGTGTGATTTGAATTGTCGTTAATTGAGGTTGATGCAGGTGTGATGCCGTGCTGCTGCGACGCAGGAGCCGGTTGAGCGTTTGATTGCTGAGCTGAAACTCGCCGAGAGTTAGCTTCGTTGGACGGGCTGCTCGTTTGCATGGTTGGGTGACGACTAGTAACATGGCGAGTCGCTGCGTTGTCAGAAGTGCGCGTGTTGGGCGTTGAGCTTTGACGTTCGTTGAAATTGGAAGTTCGCTTAATCGAGACTGGCGTTCGTTCGCGGTGGAGCAGCGTGTGGTGCTCTTTAGCTCCGCAAGTTTTGCAAGAACGTTGAGATTTGCAATGGCTGCGATTATGCCTGCCAAAGCAGGCGAAACAGCGTCGCGCGTTTGAGATTGCTTGATATCGTTCATCGAGTGATAATAACAAAAAATCGGTACAAGTAAAAATGTTGTGCAAGTTAGAGTTGCAGAAATGACAACTAGGTGCTTCGGGATCTTTGGGCTCGAATTCATGAGACTCGAGTAGCAAAGCGTGACGTTTCGACAAAGATAATTGAGGTGACGCAAATTTGCGCACGATTGGCCTGGTGGGCGAGTGCGCCGGCGATTGGTTAGGAGAAACGGATATTAGCTCCGTAGCACGCATGCGAGAGGCAATGTACGTTAATAATTGTGAATAAGACGGTATTTCGGTTGAGTTGATTGTTGATTCAAACGATTGTTGCACAGATAGACTAAGATTGCGGTAAATTATACTAAATAGCAGAAAATCCGTTAAGTCGATATTGAGTAATTTCAACGCGGAAATAGAGGATTCGTGAATGGTCAGAAATTCTTTGAACTGCTCATGGTTGAATTCTTTGGGTACAGAATAATTAAATATCTGTGACAGATGCAGATAAGCGAGTCGACGTGGGTTTGCGAAGCGTTCGTTTAACAGATTATAAGCAAGGTTGTAATTTTCAGCCGTTATTGGCAGGTGAAAAATTAATTTAAGCGGCTCGTCCCGAAGACAGGTTCGCAGATAGTGTAACTTTTGAACTGCAGTTAGTTGCGAATTGAAATGCACGAGGTCGTTGAAGAGCGATATGAAATTGGGATATTCATCCAATTTCCCGTTAAAATCAGGGATTTTTATTTTAGGTAATTGAATCGGAACACCGTCCGAAGCTGCTTTATTCGATTCGTTATTGCTAGAAGGATTATGCGCTATGATTTGATAATATTTGTTGTGAATATCGTTCTGTAAATTTGCAATGCATTGTTCGTTTTCCACGTTGTAATTATCGTTTAATTGCTCAAGAAGGTGATTTAGAATTTTGTCAAATTCTTGTCGCAATCGGTTTGCTTCCGTATGAAAAGATGCGCTAGCAACTGCTGGTAATTTAATATTTGTTTGAACGTTTATCATATTGCTTAATTCCCGTGCGATTCTGCGCGCTTGAACGAACAGTGGGTCTGAGACTGGATCGATTGTGGAAATATCGAGGTCAGGCTCCATGGCGAATGCAAAGTTTTGTAAATATTTTGAATAAAATGAATTAATTTGTTTTTGAACACCCTATGGTGTGAGGAAAATTGAAAGCTCGTTTTTGAATACACTGTAGTGGAAAATCACAAATTGGTTTTGACAGATTCGGATAACCGATACGTTTGAGATAGTTCGGATTATTGACACTGGTTCGGATTGTTGACACTGGTTTACGAAAGTTCGGATTAATGACACTCGCTTAATATTCGTTCGGATTAATAACATTCGCTTGATACTCGTTCGGATTAATGAAAATTACAATGTTGTGCATTGAACGTTTTAATTTGATTGTAGTTTCGCTTGAAAATATTTATTATGTATTCTAATAAATAAATTCCGTTGTTTGAATAAATTGTTAATGTTATTAACGTGATAGCAATGTACAAGTGTTAGGCAGTGTGACCAGCTGATGTTTACCTCACACGAGATGGAAGACTAATGCGTATGGGGCGACGATGGGACTGTGTTTATCCCCACTTCTGCTTAGAAGTAAAAATGGCTGGCTGGCCTTCTACTTCTCGTTGATAGAAGGAGAGCGAACTGTACCGGTTTGTGCGATGGCTTGGCTTGCTACTAACACACTCGCACATACACATACACAAAGAAATGACGCTACGCTATGAATGAAATTGCTTCTTAACGTTGCTAATATTATGCGTGTAGACAATGAAATGTGTAAACACGTTTTTATTTTTAAAATAAGATTTGCCGTAATCCCCACTGCCATACAAAATACAATTTTACGGCAAGGGTTAAAACAGCAGTTATAGCTTAATTGCGTTATATGAAATGAATCGCTCGTTACTGTATTTAATAATGGACTGTATTTTGAAATTATTAAGTAAATATCCGGCACGGCTTAGGACCACTTTGTTGAATGCGGTAGCTGAATGGTAGTACAGCCCCTACACTCTGCTTTAAACGTTAAATTGGTGAGATCTAATATCACCCGGATACATAAGACACGGCCCTGTTTCGAAGCAAGGGCTAGGCTACTACACGGAACTCGACTAGGGGGTAAATGGAAATGGATTTGACAGGAACACATATATGGAAATAAGGCTGCAAAAACTAAGAATATTGAGGTACTCACTTTGATCCGTATACGCTGATTGTCCACGTTGATGAGATGAAGGCGAACTGCGACGTAATACACTTGAATGTTCGTTGATATTTGCAAATATTAAACCACTAAAGTCACTGTGAAGCACGTTTATAAAGTCACACAAAACACTAATTACACTAGTGATTGCAGCGTGGATACATGAACGGATAAGGTAACGCACGCGGCAGGACAGTTGCATAAGTTTCGTTAATTGCACACAATACAAGAATTAGATTTATATAATAATACGAATTGCGCGTTAGTATCATAGACTGGGGCCGAATAATCGTACTTATACGGCGACAAAACGATGAAATGCGTTGCACGTTAATTGTAGGCGACATCGGTGCTCGAGACCATAGCGTCGGTTATGCAAATTGGCAGCACACGGCTGACCCGTTCGGACGATAGAACACAAGCGAGACTGAGGAGAAAGGCAGGAAGACAACATGGCGAAGGGAAGGAAAAAGGGGAATTTTGCGATTGGAGGAAATCGAGTCACGTGAGGGCTGGATTACGCATCCACGAAGAAAAATAGTGCGTTGATCGATATAATATCAATGTACCTTACATGGGGTGGGAGATCGTTATTCTAGAAAGATCTACAGGCGCGTAAATTAACTGGTGTGATACTAAACACAGACCGAATGGTTTACCTTAGAAACTAGTGAAGAAATTCACTCACTCATTCACTGTGTTCACAGTTAATAAACACAACGACATAATAGCTACGTAAGATATGTTGGTCTGTTCACTGGGCTTAGTGCTCTCTTTTGATAACCGGCACGTCCATTCTCTTTTAGTTCAATTTTTACACACTCTTCTCTCTCTTTCACTCTTTCTCTCTCCCTCTCTCGGTCTCTTCCCCTTGTTATGTTTTTCATCTACTAGACTAAACAACACGAGGGTAGTTCCTTTACATTTCTGATAGCGGTAACATAATTATATTACAGTGTTATTTTTATTACACGGTGCGTTCTACCTAGCTATTTTATTTATATTGTGCGCTGTTAATTTTTTCAGTTGTAAATTGTTTCTTGTACTTTCTTTTTTATATACAAAATGTTCTTTTTATTACTAATTTAGAATACCTTGTGTTAACCAGTTATAAGCTAAATTTTTATTTTAGTTGTATATGCAGCCCATTTTTTTAATTTATCAAAACTTCACTTGTTATCATGAAATAACAACTGAAAACATTATTATTATTTCATGATAACTGAAAAATATACTAAGTATATACGCAGTTATTGCTAAATCACTTCTTCTTCTTCAGGTGCCTTCTCCATTACGAAGGTTGGCTATCATCATGGCACCTTGTCCACTGCTACTCTGAATAGGTCATGCGATGAGCAGTTAAATGCTTCTCTCAGGTTTCTTAACCAGGATATTCGTCTGCGTCCCACCGAGCATTTACCAACGAGTTTCCCTTGAATTATGAGATGCAGAATCTCATATTTAGGCCCCCTCATGATGTGTCCAAGGTATGTCAGTTTTCTTATCTTTACGCTCTGCAGGATTTCCATCTCTTTCCCCATTTTTCTGAGGACCTCCATATTTGTGACCCTGTCTGTCCATGGTATTCGAAGCATCCTCCGGTAGGTCCACATTTCAAACGCTTGTAGACGGGTCTCACACTTTTTGGTGAGTGTCCACGCCTCTACTCCATACGAGAGGATGGGAAAGACGTAGCACTTCAAGAGGCGGGTCCTAGTTTCGAGGCTCAGGTTGTGGGCCGATAAATCACTAGTAAAGGGCTAAATCACTAGTAACTATTAAAAGTAACGGTGAACGCAAAATCACTGTCACCGTGATCACAGTGACTGGTTGAAACAGTGAACGCTCTTCACTATTCGCTACCCTCCCTACACGCCACCGTAATTGGCGAACATTATAACAAGCAATTATTTATATACATTTTTTTTTTGTATAGCCCTTTTAAGAGCGCACTAGTTATGTAATTAAATTAATTTTCCCTTAAGCTGTTTTGGGAGCTGTCGCCTCCTTGCGTGGTACTCCCTCATCCTCCTACTCACCACCTGTCTCTCCTCTTCTGTCCAGATTCTAGTCCTGGACTCAGCAGAATGGAAATTCCCGTAAGTCTTGATCTTGTGCCTAAAAATGTCTCTGTTCATAATGTCGTTGCCCGAGATGTCCAACGTTATGAGGTCTTCCTCCACCTCCTTCAACCATCTGTCTCTGGTTTTAAGTCCTTCCTGGCTTCTGATCAACTTGTAGGTCTCATTTTCTATATCCCTAAACCTCATTAGATGTCCGTAATATTGCAGCCGTCTTTTCCGACACTTTGTTGCCAAGGATTCCCCCAGAAAATTCATTATTAATTCATTATTCATTATTATTATTATTATTATTATTATATACATTACATTAATAAATAATTTAAATTATTGAATACTTGCATTCAGTTGAATATCCATAATTTTTCTTATATGAGGATCTAATAGATAATTATACGGTACAAATATAATATCCGCTTTTTTCTGTACTTCTCTGGACATGTAATACGGACAACACTGATGTTTACGAGATTTAGTAACTAAATCTTCTATATCCATTATCTCTGAAAATACTGGATCGAGTTTCTTTAGATCGACATTATTGTAATAATGACATGTTCTAGCACTCACTTTCATCCTGCACAAGGCAACCTTAAAAAAAATACAAATGTACATTAAGCTGTTTGTATAAGTACTTAATACAGTAAAACAAAACTTGTAAAACACTCACACGATTTTCTCTTGCCAATTAAATAACAAAGATCATTACCTAATTATAATCGATAATAAATAATGATACAAAGATCTCTATTTCAGAAGCTACCCAAAACTAAAAATCTGGTATGAAATACTCACACGACTTTCTCTTGTCAATGCAAAAATAATGACCAATATAACCTAATATTAGTAATAAAACATTAGAAATAAAATAAACTAACTTCAAAAAACATAACCTTATTCTAATCACGAGTGAATGACGCAAAATGAAAATCAACCTAGTTCGGCTTAAAAATACGGAATCACTCTTTCACGCTAAATTAGGCTCTGTAGAGAAAAATGCTCTAAATAAAAGTTGTAGATCTTTTAATTTTCTATAATTGTATTATAGACATTTTTGTCGTAATATGTATACTAAAGCTGAAATCTTAAAAAATTGATTTTTTTTTACATATTTTCGTGGGGGAAAAACAGAAAATCGCTAATTACCGCTAAACTAAGCATTATACATGTCACCGGATGGCGACATACAGTGGCGAAACTTATCTGTTTGGTGGCCCTGAAAAGAGCCGTTTATGTGTGTGTCCACCAGGGCGGACAGAGGTGTTTGATGGCCCTGAAAAGGGCCCGTGTAAACCATGAATTGGTCCTGAGAAGACTGTTGTACTGGTCTTAAAGGAGACTGGTGTAGGCAGCGCGTGGCTGCAATGAGAGCCGTGGTTTAGGTTGATGGCCCGGAGAAGGGCCGGCTAAAGCCTTATTAAATTGGTCCTGAGAAGGACCGTTGTGCTGGTCTCGAAGGAGACCGGCGTAGCCAGCGCGTGGCTGCTGCAAGTCTCAGAGCATCTTCCTTCTATATCTCGTAGATGTAGTCGGTCAATCTTCGTCACAGATGTACAGCGTAATGACAGGCGGCTCAGAGCACTGCGCTTATATAGCTACTGAGAGCGCTGTGGTAGGGGGCGGTAACTCGCTTGGCCTTGGCAACAAAGCCCTCTATCGGAACACAGCCGAAAGGTTTGTCGGTATGCCACCAAAGGGCTTACCGCGCCGACAAAGGCCGGAAGAAGTATTGAAAGGTCACCAACACAGAAAATGATTAATTAGAAGGGGCAATGGTGACATACAATAAAATATTTTAAATAAAAGCTGTAGGATTTTAAATTCCCTACAACTTTCATTATATATTTTTGCGCTAAAATGCATATTAAAGCCGCAGTATTAAAAGAGCATTTTTTTACAAGAAAA
This sequence comes from Catonia carolina, assembly GCA_035578175.1. Taxonomy (NCBI): domain Eukaryota; kingdom Metazoa; phylum Arthropoda; class Insecta; order Hemiptera; family Achilidae; genus Catonia; species Catonia carolina. The sequence goes on along the minus strand of JAQMRL010000009.1, from coordinate 33,432,424 downwards.
TAGCCTTTCCAAGAATTTCAGCAGACATGGCATCTACCCTATCTTGTAGAGCATCAAAAATTTAGTAAATGAGACGATATTAAAAAAAATCGTAGAGAAGCCGTTTTTGAGAAAATCGTAAAAAAGTGAAAAAAGACATGAATAAACTACTACTTCCGGTTGACCAATTTTGATGAAAATCTTTGTGTCAGGTCCGGTAGTAGTATCTAACTTAAGTTTCAAGTTAGTATGATGGTCCGTTTTTGAGATATTCTGTTCACACACACACGCGCGCAGACCAATCGCTAAAACATGTTCTTTGTGTTTAGAGTATCTGAAAACGTATAGATACGGTGAAAAATCGAATTTGAAAAATCGACATGAAAACAATACTTTCCTTCCTATATAATATTCATATAGGCAAGGAAAGTAAAAATTTGCATGATACACCAAACAAAAGCCTGCCTTCTTTGCTTAGATTCACAAGACTGCAATTGATTTATTCATAAACAAGTATTTAATAAGGGAATTTACGCATAAAAAGTACCCAGCTTTCTGAATGTGAGCTTCGTATAAAATGTAGGTAACTTCATCCAGGCTGAATATAAAAAAACTGGCGTTTACAAGTGTTAAAGATCGTAGTTTCTTTCTAATATAGTAATTTGAAATTAACAAACGATGGTTCGTTTTAATAAGGTGCTTTTTTGGTTCCACATAAAGACAGGGAAATGATTTTTGGACTGAACCATGGAATTTACAACAATTTTATTTAAAATATAACATTTTCTATTATTATAGTGACAAGTAAAACAAATTTTAATTAGATGCATCATTGAAACTTTTCTATTCATTAGATTCCGAAGTTCATATCTTCAAACATATTTAAAAAAACTGCTGGGAAAAGAACAACTAATTTAAAATTCGAGTCATATTTATGATTATTAAGCCAGAGAAACTCACTTTTAATCCTGCATTTGTTTCTTTTGAAACTTCTGGATGTAGACACATTTGATCTCTTGAACCCAAAACAGCAACTTTAAAATGTGCATATTTCGTTCGCTTTAATTCGGCAATAACTTGACCTAATTGCGAATGTGTTCTAGATGCATATATTATTTTTGGTGTACCAAATATTGTATCTGAAAATAAAAACAAAATTATTTACAACCCATTAATTTTTGGTTAAAAATGTTCAGTAGTATCACAATGGGAATTTTTACCACCGTAAATTATAGTTGTTCTCCTTTCAGGCATGTTAAATATTTTTTCAAATTTCAGAGAATTCACTTCGGCATGTAGCTTATGTCAGAATGAATAGAGGATTCAGTGTATATCACAAACTGTACTGGCTGCTGGGGAGAATATCCTCATTATCAACAACCTACTGCTAGAATCTGTCTGGACATATAGTATAGAACTATGGGTATAAACCAAAAAAACATAATAAACATATAATGCTTCAGAAATTATTTTACAGGGTTTGTATAAAAAGTAACCGGACTGAGCTTGTGATGCCCAGGTAAAACATTTGTAAACGGGTTGTTGGTGCTCTAGTGGTGGTGGGGGATCGAGGTAAGGGGAGCGGGTCTGAGGCAGTTGCCTCTAGACGCCTGGAGGGTTAGAAATGTGCGAGAGCGCAGTGCGTGTTTAGTGATCTTCTCGTTGGAGTGAAAATGGAGCGTACCATCGAGTAACGTGTTAACATCAAATTTTGTGTCAAACTCAAAAAAACGCCTACGGAAACTCTTAAAATGATCAATGAGGTTTATGGTGAGGAAGCTATATCCAGAACTCAAGTCTTCCAGTGGCACAAGAATTTCCGAGAGGGCCGCGATGGCGTCCACGACGAACAGCGCGCCGGACGTCCATCAACCAGTCACATGAACCCAAATGTGCAAAAAATGCGTGATATGTTGAACACTGATCGTCGTCTGAGCATCCGAGCAATCGCAGAAGAGGTCGGGATCGATAAGACTGACCGCCCGGGTTCGCCGAGTCCATCCGTAGATTGCTGATTCCTGGATCCTCCACCACGACAATGCGCCGTCGCACACCTGTCTGCTTGTTATCGAGGAATTGGCCAAACACTCGAGGGCGACGTTGCCACAGCCTCCCTACAGTCCGGATATGGCACCACCGGACTTCTTCCTATTCCCCAAGATCAAGAGAATACTAAAGGGGACGCGGTTCGGGACTCTAGAAGCTGTTCAACTCGCTACGACGAGGGCTCTAGAAGCTTTACAGGTTGCCAACTTCCAGGGTACGTTCAGGGACTGGAAAATCCGATACCTAAGGGTTATCGACTTCAATGGGGACTACTTCGAAGATTTCTACAAAAAAAGTGTAGAAATTTTGCCAATAAATATGTTTTCTAAGTTCAGTCCAGTTACTTTTTATAACACCCTGTATAAGGAACAAAAATGTTTAAATTTTGATACACAGCTTTAATATTACATAGAGCAAGTGACTTAGATCTAATTACATACATTTTACTTTTTCTTGCCTATATGAATATATAAGAAGGAAAGTATTGTTTTCATGTCGATTTTTCAAAATTGAATTGTCACTGGATGTACACATTTTCAGACCCCCTGAACCCAAAAAACATGTTTTCAGCAATTGGTCTGTGTGTGAACAGAATATCTCAAGAACGGAACATCATAAGTTGAAACTTGAAACTTAAGTTAAATACCACTAGAGGACCCGACACGAACATTTTCATCAAAATCAGTCAACTGGAAGTGGTAGTTTATTCGTGTCATTTTTCACTTTTTTGCGATTTTCTCAAAAACGGTGTCTACAATTTTTTTTAAATCACCTCAATAACTAATTTTTTTCTGCTTTACAAGATAGGGTAAGCACCATGTTTGCTGAATTCTTTGAGAGGTTTTCTCATAAAAAAAAATCGTTTTTTTTTTAGATTGCAGCTTTAATATGCATTTAAGCGCAAAAATGTATACAATAAAAGTTGCAGAGAATTTAAATTCCAACAACTTTTATTTCAAACATTTTTTTGTATAACTAATCAGTGATTTTCTGTTTATTTTTTTTCATGAAAATTTGTAAAAAAAAGGAAGTTTTTAAGATTTCAGTCGTGTATGCATTTTACGACAAAAGTGTATAAATAAAATTTATAGGAAATTAAAAGATCTACAACTTTTATTTTAAGCATTTTTCTCAACAGAGCCTAGTTTAGCATGAAAGCGTGATTTTCCATATTATTACGCCGAACTAAGGTTGGTTTTCATTATTTGCATTGGCAAGAGAAAATCGAGTGAATGCTTCACACCATATTTTTTTAAATTACTTACACCATAGCTGATTTTCAGTGGCAGTAACACCACTTGCCTCGGCAAGCTGTTTAAGTAATTCATTGCCAGGTTGTTGTTGTTGTTCTGGCAGTCCGCTCCCTGGGTTAGCTGGATCAACCGTTGCTTGAATAGTAGATTGGATTTGAGCTTTCTTTACTTGTAACCAAGCTAATGATGAACAAAGTAAGCTAAGTGTTTTGCCTGTACCAGTTGGACTTTCTAGAACTCCATGAACACCCTAAGAAAAAAATAATTTCAAAAATTAAGTACGTATGAATCTAAGCTTTGTGCAGCTGCGGGATGAAGGGGAAAGACCAAGTACCAGACTGCTGTATGAGTATACTACAGGAAGGAAAGTATTGCTTTCACGTCAATTTTTCACCGGATGTACACGTTTTCAGACCTCCTGAACCTTAAAAACATGTTTTTAGCGATTTGTCTGTGTGTGTGTGTGTACAGAATATCTCAAGGACGGAACATTGAACAAACTTTAAACTTAAGTTAGACACCACTACCAGACCCGACACAAACATTTTCATAAAAATCGGTCAACCGGAAGTAGTAGTTTATTCATGTAATTTTTCACTTTTTTGTGATTTTCTCAAAAACTGGTCCTACGATTTTTTTAAAAATCACAACTACCTGATCTGCCTTTACCTGGGTATAATTTTGTTTTATTGCAGTAATTTTTTTTAATTAGGATAATACGTAATTACATCCAAAATAAGATTTTCTGATTCGGAAAAATATAATACATAAATACATTTGGAAACCTACACTAAATTTCAGCCATCAACCTCATCATCCATAAATTAATAAGTAAACAAAAATAATTGGTTCAAGGGTTGAACAGTTTCCAACCCCTTACAGGTAATTTTTATTATCATTAAGGGATACTTTTTTTAGGTGCACTGTAGGTACGCCTAAAATTTCTACTGAGATTCAAGCATCTAGTTCCTTTTAATTGAGCAAACTGAAAATATTGATTTAGGATTTAACACCTTCAACCCCTTATGGGTAAACTTTTGAAATCGTTCACGTGAAATTTTTTACCATCATTATACGTAACAGCTTCACAGAATTTCGACAATCTACTTCACCCAGAACTTAATAAATAAAAATTTTTGGTTTAAGGGTTAATCACTCGTTTTCAACCCCTTACAGGTACATTTCTGTTAAGGGATATTTTTTTAGATCCACTATAGATAACATCTCCATCGAGTTTCATCTATCAAGCTCATCTGTAACTGAGTAAACAAAAAATATTGATTTACGGGTTGTGAACACTTATGAGTCAATTTTAAAAATTGCAAAGGTGTCATTTTTTTAGTAACACTATACATAACATTTTCACAGAGTTTTAAACATCTAACTCATCTTAAACTTATTAAATAAAAAATAATGCTTAAAGGTTGGACACCATTTTCAACCTTTTAGGGGGTACATTTTGGATTTATTTTTTTAGTTACTAGTCACGAGTTTGCCCTTGTTTGCAATGAGAGGTAAAGGGAGAAAAGCATCAGTGCACATGCGTGACTGCTTTAATTTCAGTACAACAAACATAACAACTTATGCTGTACCCAGAGCATATACAGTATATCGCAGAACCTTTTGTAGGTTAACTGTACGAATAAAACTGTTCATTATCGTAAACAGAAATGTTAGTTTCTCGAAAATGTGGGCAACTATTCAGTTCTGAACGAAATCTAATATGCAGTGTAATAAAATGCTGTGAAGTTAAAGCTAAACAAAAATACCTTTCCCCTCCCTCTTAACAAAAGCCATAAGTGAGAGGCTAACTACTGTGATGTTTCTCTTTCCGCAATTCAAAAATAAAGAAGGAAATTAAAGACGTGAAGAAGCTATTCTTTAACAGTTTTGTTGACAACTGGTAAAAAAAGGAAATGGTTAGGTAGATACTAGTGAGACTGATAGTGAAGATCCCGGTGACAGTGATAGTAAAGATGGTGATTCATTCGTAGAAAATTTTGTTCCAATGGGATAAGGTTAAGCTACCTTATTGTAATTACAGTGAATCAAACATTTCTAGTCATGTAATTAAACTATAGGCAATATTACAGGTCACATTTATTTCTTATAAGGTTTATGAAGAAAACATTTTCTCGAAATAAACCACAGCTTACAAAATGTATGTAGAAACTGCACGGTTTAAAATATACGAGTAGTGTCTCACTGTTGAGGTTGGTAGTACTGTCAAATTTTCACTTTCCTTCCTTACAGCCCATTTTTACACAAAAGGCAATCTGGTGACTTCAATATCTATAGTTGCTCTATAAATAACATCACCAAAATTCAGCTATTTAACTCATCTGGAACGACCTACCGGGTTGGTCTAGAGGTAAAGTCGTCGCCAAAATCAGCTGTTTAATAGCTGATTTTTGGAGATGAGGTTCCTGGTTCAAATCCTAGTAAAGGTAGTTACTTTTATACGGATTTGAATACTAGACAGCGGTTACTGGTGTACTTTGATGGTTGGGGTTTAATTAACCATACTCTCTCAGGAATGGTCGGCCTGAGTCTGTACAAGACTACACCTCATTTACACGTCATACACATCATCCTCATCTCATTGGGTCATGGGGTTGCTTATTGTTCTAAATTGAACAGATTGCAACGTACACTAATTAGAAATACAAAAAAAATTTAACTCATCTGGAACTTAGCAAACAATAAATATTGGTTTAAGGATTGAACACCATTTTCATCCCCTTAAGAGTACATTTTAAAATGGTCAAGGGATGACTGTAGCTGAACTATAAGTAATACCTCCACCGAGTTTCGGCCATCTAACTTGTCCGAAACTTAGTAACCGGAAAATTTCGGTTTAACGGTTTAATATCCTTTTCAACGCCTTAACTGTGGAACGAGGAAAGCGTTTGTCCAAATAATAGAATTAGTGAAGAAAGTATATCGGACAAGTTAGTGAGGGATTTCCCATTAAAATTTAGAGACAGATGATTTCTACCACTATACTTCAGAGCTTTTTTTTAAACGTTGATTCTTTATTTAAAAACTATACAATACTGTACAACCATCCAAAAGCTTAACAAAATTTAGAAGAAACAAATGACATGAAAAATAAACAGAAAATAATTTTTTTTAAGGATATATCCCAGTGGATAATTCAAAAGTTTAACAATAAAAAAAAATTTAAAAAAAGAAAACAAACACAGGATACCCAAATAATATACACATTACAAGAATAATAAAGATCTGAAAAACACATAATAAATTATAATTACAAAAGAAATGAATGAAGAATGAAATGTTAAGGGATTATGAAATCTGTGAAATAATTTGTTTATCTTTTAAGCATTTTATTTACATATTTTGTTATTCGATCAGTCGATCTCTACTCCATTTTCTTCATAGGCGTCGGTGGGTTAAGTTTTGTCTTGACATTTGCTGTATTAGGGGATTAATGTGGTCTGTTAACTTTCTGTTAAATTTTGAGTATTTTATTTTAGCAGTTTCCGATACAAAAGGAATTTTTAAGTCAGAATGCAATGTTAGGTTTGTTACGTAATATGGGGCGTTTGTTATCATGCGAAGTATTTTTGACTGAAATTCAAACCTATCAGTCAAAAATACTTCAGAGGTTTTAGTTTCAATTCTGCACGTAAATCATAAAATTTATTCATATTATATGTACATTGTACATAGTTCTCACCTTTTGTAAACACTCCAGTACTTTGCTCATGTAATTCTTCTGGACCTCGTATGGTTCAAACGGAAAGCACACAGTTATTCCATTTATTATTACTTCAGCCATCCTAACATTTACTTCGCAAAGCGGGTATCTCGTGAACTTTAGGTTAGAAAAATTGTACCTGCGGTTACGATGTCAGCATAGTTAAAAATCACAGTAGTTGCTGTCATAGCCTACATAAATATCTTTGAGGTATTAATTATATCTAATAATATTAATTAACACAAACAACACCGTTTAATTAAAAACTGATAAAATTAACCTACTGATCAGCATAATTATCCCGCCACTTTTGTTCACTGTCTACGTTATCCATGCAGTCTACACTGTACACAGATGGTTTCCAATGCCATATAAATTATGTTTGGTTAACAAAAATGCTTTTATAGTATACCCAAAGAATAAATTTCAGTCGAATGTAAAAGGTAAATTATGTAAAATACTTAGTTCTTAAATTAAATTGATATAAGTTAAAGATTGAATGTGTTAACAAAATGCATTATTTAACGACTCGTAGAATGTAATTTAATGTACAGAAGAAAATTGATTTCTTACCTCCTTTTACTATTACAGAAATCTATAATAATTCCTGTTCATCACTTCTGATACACTCATTCCTCCATCCAATAAAGTCACCGATTGGTAAATATCATATGCCTTAAAACATTAACTGTTTACTGTTCCAGCATTTCTTGATGTCATTGCAGCCTTTGATCGTGTTTGGCTCCGAGGTATATTATTTAAATTTAAACGAACTCTGCAAACTAGGTTTCTAATTCTTTACTCTCATCTTCTTCATAGATTCTTCTGTATCAGTTGGAAAATTTCTAATCACGTAAAACAAAAATAACAGCAGGTGTACCTCATGGATGTACTATACTTTTCGAATACACTAACTATTAACAGAACTCACCAACATTGCAACATAAGAAAATGATAGAGGAATTTTCGCTAAAGCAAACCGAAGCTTCGGTCAACCTACAGAATCATGTACGACTACTAGAAAATTGGCCCTGTAAATGGAAAATAAAAGTACATTCTACTTTCTATCTAAATTATATTCACTATTCACCGATCGCTTGTCCAACCATCTTTCTTAACAACATTGGAATTCCACAAGAGATTGACGTTCGTTATCTGAGGTTGTCTTGACTCATGATACTAAGTCGTAGTATACGGTCATGACTGGCAACACCATAATAAATCTAAACGACAAACGGTTGAAACGTCTTTACTACCTGACCAACTTCAAATCAACTCTACCTCTACGTCATTTTATGACAGCTTATAAAAAGTCTACTCCATCTAATATGAACTTGCGAGATAGTTACTCGGTTTAAAAAAAAAAATAATCCTCAAATAGACAACCTTTCCAATCGAAGTATTTGTGTATTGCGAAATCGTCACATTACGTCATCAACCAAATTCTGCACAAAGATCATAATTTGCTTCATATTCAAGATATAAAAACTGACTACAAAACTTATGCATATATCTCAATAATCATGTGAACCTCGACAACTCTTTACGAATTCTACGGCGAACATGGAGCAGAGATCTCATTAAAAATATAACACTACATTCTTCACGTGACTCACACAATTTAAGGTTATCCAAATTAGTTATCGCCGGAAATTTACATTGCCTGTCAAAAAACCAACCCCTGGGTCCTTTTTGTATGTTACCACTGCAGTTTTCACTAATTACCATTGTCAGAGCATTTGGTATGGTGCAACTTTTCTGTCGTACGAATTAAAAAAAAATCTATAGAAGACGAACGTATTCATTGCGAAGTACTGTAGCGCTTTACTGTGATTGATTGACGTAGTTAAAGACTCACTGCAGAAAAATTATAATCATGCCGCCGCCACAGTAAAGCAATAGCTCGCAAAATGGACGTATGCTAAATTAAAATATTTTAAAAACTTAATCGGACTATTGCGTCATAAAAGTGCAGTACGTTATTATTTATTTTACTGTTGTTGAATGTAGTTTAGTCGAGTTTTAAGTGAAGACAATTATTTCCAATTTATGTTCGGTGTCTTATCAATGTTTATGTTCGCTATCGGAGAACAACCCGAATTTGCATTCTCAGCTGGGCCTGTCATGCGCATATCTGATAATGTTGGTTAAACGGTTTACCTTCAAAATCAGCTGTTAGGTTTCTAAACAGTGCTCTCTAGTAGAACAGGAGTGGTGTTTCGTAATTATCGGGTTCAGTGATTGAAAATTTTTGCGGCATGTTATTTGTTGTTATTTTTATAACCTTTACTGTGTTAAAACTTTCAGTTATAAACAGAATAATACATTAAAATAAATAATGTTAGAAAGTCTTGTGGCGTGGGTTCTTAATAACTACTTAGGGAAATATGTAGAAAATCTAAATACTGACCAATTAAGTATTGCTCTTCTTCAAGGTAGGTTTCATAATCATTTTGTTATTAAAGCGTAGTTTAGAATATTTTTTTTACTAATATAGTTTCATGAGCGCTGTAGTGTATTACGTTTCCCCCTCTACTTTTAAAAAATTTTCAAAATGCCAAATCCGTTTGCAGAGCAGATAGTATTTCAAATGTAAAGGTTAAATAAATGTAATATTTTGACATTCTTATGAGTCACTGTCATATTAATAATTCTATTTAATTTTTATATTACAATTTTCTTACGTATTTGTAATTTAGAGAAGGGAACTGCATTATGAAGTTTAATATTCAGTATAGAATTTATATTTAGGCAGACCTGAGTGAATGTAATCCATTTATGATATGAATTAGCACTATTTTTTACCCTGTTTTACAATAATATCTATTTTTGAAGATACTATATTTAAAATAATTAGATTTTGTGTTTTGGATAGATCAAGAATGTTATAGATAAATACAATGCTCACAAGTTTCCTGTCGCTTACTTCTTGTTACAGACATATTTAGGTGTTTATTTTGTTAGACATATTTGCAATGGCATAAGTAAGCAGCAAGATTATTGTTGGAGGGGTTTTAGTGTTGGTTAGTAATTTCTAACATTTGGTTTCCGACATTTCTTGAGACGCCGATCATGTCGTGTGGAACTTGCAGAAAAACTATTTATCAAATTAGCAATAACCAAAAATATAAGCTACAACTTTTTTTTTTGAAGTGATCACTATGGATAAGATTGCAACCTCATTTTTCATGACATTTCGTAATTTTACTAGTAAACATTCATTTTTTCAGAAAGTGTCGTCATTTCTACAATTTATGTTATGTTAGATTTCTTGAAAGTCTTGGGTATCTGAAATTTTGTTATTCCCTACTACTGGTAACGCACTGTGAGTTGACGATTGCGCCTATCATGCGGACTATCTATCCTACTTACATCGGCCAACCCGAAAGCATAAGACATGTATCAAGCATGTAACTCAAAATGTTACCACCACAGACACTTAAGTAATAAAATTCAGTTCATGACCAGTCACACTAAATAAGTAAGGAGTAATGTAATTATTTAAAGAAAGTGAATTTTTAAAATTCAATTGCAATTTAACATAACTTTACAGAAAATAATGAAATATGAAAACCCTAAAAATACAATAACATTTTGAAATTACAGTAAAACTAGTATTACTCGCGAAAATAAGCTCGCTTCGACAGAACTCACGGATTAACTAGCCTATCACTAAAAATGTCGGAGTGCAGTAATTCAGTTTACTGCTGATGACCAAAATGGGTACTAAATATAGCTTAGGCCTAGTATTATGGCTTATTTAGAATGAATGTTTATTATTTAGGATAATTATTAAGGATCAATAAATAATACAATGGGATGTTTATAAAACGACATAGTTCAACTTATTAAATCAATGTAAGAGTAAAACTACAACATAATGTCATGGTTAGAGCTGTTGCTATGATGTTTTTAGAAAAGCACATATAAAGGGTGAGTCAAAAAGAGCGCCGGTTTTTAAACGGCTGGTAAATTTTTGTTTATCGGTTGGCAACATTGTTAGACCTCATTTCTATTTCGGAGAACATTCCGATTGACGATTCAGTTGTAGTTTCTCTTGTTCGCAGTGTAGTACTCTCGCAGTCTGTGTCTAACCATGGAGAAGTTTACTATTGTGCAACGAGTGTTAATCGTCAAAACATTTTACCAGAGTGGAGAGAGTTATGTGGCTACTGTCAGGCGACTTCGCGGTACCCTAGGACGTAATGAAGCACCGAATGAATCAACAGTTCGCAGGCTCATGAAAAAGTTTTTTGAGACGGGTTCAACAGTCGACCTTAAAAGTTCTGGACGTCGTTATTCTGGCCAAACTGAGCAGAACGTTGCGTTGGTTCGTGACAGTGTGGCTGTTAGCCCAGCAAAATCAATACGTCGCTGTTCTCAACAATTGGCTTTAAGATGTTCTTCTGTACGGAGAATTCTTCGGTACGATCTCCAATATCACCCGTATAAAATTCAGTTGACGCAACATTTGAAAGTGGCAGACCACCAGAAGAGACGACAGTTTGTTGACTGGGTATTGAGAAAACGGCAGGATGATGACACCTTCGCAAACAAAATCATTTTCAGTGATGAGGCGCACTTCCACTTAAACGGTTTTGTTAATAAACAGAACTGCCGTATGTGGGGTTTAGAAAACCCTCGCGTGGTTAATGAAATGGAAATGTATGCACAGCGAGTGACAGTTTGGTGCGGCTTTTGGTCGGGCGGTGTCATCGGCCCTTACTTTTTTGAAAATCAAGGAGGACAAGCCGTGACAGTAAATGGAGACCGATACCGTACGATGATTAGGGAGTCTTTGTGGCGTCATTTAGATGGAATGGACATTGACGAGTTGTGGTTTCAGCAGGATGGTGCCACCTGTCACGCTGCACGAGAAACAATGTTGTTGCTCCGTGAACGGTTCCAGGATCGCATCATTTCTTGTAATTCCGACCATCAATGGCTACCAAGGTCGTGTGACTTGACGCCTTGTGACTTTCCTCTTTGGGGTCATCTGAAGTCATTGGTGTATGCCAATAAACCCCGAAACATCAATGACTTGAAGGAGGAAATTCGACGGGTTATCGGGCAAATGGAAGTCGAAACTTGTCGTGCAGTAATATCCAGTTTCATGGACAGAGTTGATGCGTGCCAGCGCAGTAGAGGAGGACACATGCATGACATCATTTTTCATACATAAAATCGGAAGGAAAGATGAACTTGTTGATGTATTTATTTTCAGTTTTTCAATAAAATAAATCTCTTAATTTGATGTATCAAAACTGGCGCTCTTTTTGAATCACCCTATAGTAGCGCTCCCCCCCCCCGCATAGTCCAGTCTTACTCTTGCTGATGATCGTCAACTTATATTACGTTACCAGTACCTATTTTATTTTTATTCTGAGTTTCAACTTTCCGTATTGACTTTCTCTGACGTGTCTTTTAGTGTGTTTTCCAATGACACATCTTGGTTTTTCTTGTTTTCGAGAAGTTTATTTTAAAAGTCTTAACTATCATTCATTCTAAAAATGTTTCCATAAAAACAAGTCTTCTCTTTCTCATGGAGGTTAAGAGGTTCATGATAATATACTCTATATCAGCTAAGCTGAGAACTGGTCGAAACAGTATAAAGGAAAAATATTACGTAGCGCGATCCATCCAAAAAGTTTACATTCGTTTTACAGGAAATTTACAGTTGTTAATTTTCTATATTAATTTATTTGTATTTTTACTTTCTCTTGCCTATATGAATTTATAGGAAGGAAAGTATTGTTTTCATGCTGATTTTTCAAAATCGAGTTTTCACCAGATCTACACGTTTTTAGACCCACTGAACAAGTTTCAACTTCATACGATGTTTCATTCTTGAGATATTTTGTTCACACAACACACACAGACCAATCGCGAAAAACATGTTTTTTGGGTTCAGGGGTGTGAAAACATGTATATCCAGTGAAAAATCGACACAAAAACAATACTTTCCTTCCTATATATTCATATAGCCAAGAGAAAGTAAAAATCTTACTAATTTAAAATGAAGAACAACAAACTTAATTCAAATTTGGTAATCTGTAATGCATTGACCCTTACAACCTCTGTTTATTTCATTACAATTAAATCGTTTTTAAATAATATTTATTGGTTGGCTTTAAAGTAGGCCATAGTAGTATAGTTTACACTATTGGATAGTTTAGTTGTCTTGTCTCCCTTGACATGGCAACACTTTAGGCCTACTTAAAATTCATTACCTCGACTATTCCTTTTTTATTTTTCTGTTATATACATCTACATTGTTTTAAAACATATTTTATTTTATGGTATTTGTTTAATTTTTTTTTTGCTGTTTATTATTGCAGTAACTAAATGTATTATGTGTTTTGTTACTTTTTTGCGTTAAATGAAGTCGGTAAAAGAGATGAACATTGTTGTATTTTAAGTAACTGATTTACAGTAAGTAGTTTCTCAAGTATCTTGGTTTCAGTAATATATTAGAAATACCACAAATTATTCTGGGTTCTTTTAAGAGTCTGGTTATTTAATAATAAAAACTTCTTTTAATTATTTATAACAAAGATTTATTATTATGCCACCTCTGTAGCGATTAGCGCATTGGCCTGCCATGCGTCGCTAATGACCGAGCAGTTGATGCAAATTTAAATAAATAAATAGTAAAAAACTGCATTGGCGCAGTTGGTAACGTGCTCGCCTCTCATCATGCGGTCCTGGGTTCGAATCCCACTCAGGCATGGCATATTTTTATACGTTACAAAAAATTATTTCATCCTCCATTGAACAATATTTACAGCCCAACGTCGTCGCTAATGACCGTTGTAGTTGATGCGACGTTAAATACATAAATAAAAAAAAAATAGTAAAAAAAAAAATTTATTATAAATCAGTTACATTAATTAATACAGTTAGAGCGTATTAATATTAATAGTGTATTAAGTAATATATATATATATATATATATATATATATATATATATTTTAGATAATATTAAACCACCAGTAAACACACAAAATTAGCAAGAATGATCTTACCGTTAAGTTAATAAGGCCTTTTCAGATCCCTGGATCCATCATCAGTCAACTCACAAACATTATAAAATTCTTTCACTGGCAATGCATTGCCAGTGAAAGAATTTTATAGTGTTTGTGAGTTGACTGATGATGGATCCAGGGATCTGAAAAGGCCTTATTAACTTAACGGTAAGATCATTCTTGCTAATTTTGTGTGTTTACTGGTGGTTTAATATTATCTAAAGTAAATTCAGCACACAGTACAACATGTTTAAAAAATTGATATATATATATATATATATATATATTGAAATATATATTTTTCTAACCATCAGAATACGGTAACATAAAACACTTACCAATGTTTATAGCGCTTTCGTGTATCTTGTACACATCTTCAGTAAATTAAAATTTATATCAAGTCAAAATTTAAAACTTCCTGCTCCTACCATGGTAGATAAGGAATAGTCGATTCTTATATTTAAAACAGTCTTGCCAACTTAATCAGTTGATTGTCGTATTCAATCTGTGTGTTCATTAATTTTTCCTGCTATTGTATTTATAAATATAATATTTTTCCAAAATTTCAATTTCATATTGTCTGTTATTTATTTCCAATATTTCTAGATTATTTTTTATATTCGACATATTATGTTTATTTTTAATCATGTGTTCAGTTACATTGGAGAATTTTCGATTTCCTTTTTTATAGTTAGAATAGTGTTCTGTAAACCGTTTTTTAAAAGATCTGGTGGTTGAATACGACAATCAACTGATTAAGTTGGCAAGACTGTTTTAAATATAAGAATCGACTATTCCTTATCTACCATGGTAGGAGCAGGAAGTTTTAAATTTTGACTTGATATAAATTTTAATTTACTGAAGATGTGTACAAGATACACGAAAGCGCTATAAACATTGGTAAGTGTTTTCTGTTACCGTATTCTGGTGGTTAGAAAAATATATATTTCAATTTTAAATAATACGGCGTTTAAAAATCCTACATAGGATGTTTAATAAAATAATAAATTTGTTTAAATAAATTTTGTGTTTATTCCTATGCGCGGACAGAACTCTTCAAGAAGAAGAGTTTTTGCGTATAAGTATATTTAGTTAAAAATATTGTAAATAGCTTAGTATAGCAATAGTTGTATCATGTTTAACTAAATAAAACAAATTAATAAATCATGTATGTAATCATTATTTGCTAAAAATTAATTTTTTTAGTTTATTTTAAGTCGCATCTATATTTTGGTTATATCCGACTACGTTTTGGTGAGGAACACGGTGGGTTTGAACTTGTAATAATTTTCCAGGCTCTGGCCGGGAATCGAACCTGCAACCTTCGTTAAAAAGGTGACTTGCAGCGATGACTTTAACTCTACACCAACCCGGTGTGTGTTACTATTGTACATAAAGTAGTAAACTGGTTACTTTGTTACGATTTGTAATTTTATTTATCAAATTATGTACGCAATTAGATAACAACGAAATACGTACTGGGAGAAATAAGACGATTGGCAAGTTGTGTTCTAACTATGGAGAAATGGCAACAGTTACTTGGACACACGGTTTTATCGTAATAAATCAATACACTTCAAAATTTATAAATATATAAATGTTATTTTCCATTTATAAATAACAGGTATCCATATTTCATTCACTTTCACATTAATAAGTCGGCAATTAAAAGGAAAGAAATCTAAAATAGGAGTCTATATAATGAACGAGTACCATTTTTTTTTTTGTAAATAAAAGGGTTATTTAGTTTTTTTTTACGTCACATCAGAAGTTTGGTTGTTATCAACAATGATGGGTTATTGAACTGGAAGAGTGGGTTTTGTCGTAACCCTTTCACTGCCAGGTTCGAACACCCTTCGGAGTCGGGTGTGTTTTCCCTGTACCGGCTCCGTATATGCTTCGGGTCTGCCTAGCACGTTCTCGTATCTCTTTTTAAAAGTCGGCAGTGAAACTATCGTTACTATTTTGACCTCGGCACACAGTAAACATTCTATTCTTCTTTTTTTTTTAGTAAATCACTGTTTTCCCAAAAATCTTGCACTCTGTACTTATATTTAGAGCAAATACAATAAAAAATGGTAAAACATAAATCGACGCATGAAATCATGTAATGAAAATAACGGTGGCAGCAAAAGGGTTAAGAAATATTTCCCAAACCCTAACTGGGAATCAAATCCAGGACCTTCGCTTTGTAGGATAATGAGGTAACAACTATGAAGTTTAATTTGGAGTGAGATATAGAAAATTTTAGACATGGGTTTCGTTCTGTGCTACATAATGTAGTTGTAATGAAAATGTACTTTTGAATTTGATTTTAAGCAAGGAAAGAAATGTTTGTCGTCATTTTTTGTTATTTATAAAAAAATGAAATTAGCTCAGATTACTGTCACAGATAAGATATTTTTTATGGGTTTTTCATTCATTTATTTTATTGTTAAATATTTATAGTTTGTTAATTTGTAACACAGATAAGTTCATGGTTAAAATATCGCATTAAAATTTTTGAAGAGCAAAAAACGTAATAAATTAGGTTGTGTTAGGGTGTTCATTATCTTATCATAGAGATAAGTGTTTTTTTTCATATAGACAATACTTATCATTCTGAAATGTGAGTCATTACATTTTAAGGTATATTCCAATTGTTAAAATAGTTGTTTTAACTCTAGCATACATAATTGGAAATTTTTATGTTTACCTTTTTAAAAAAGTGTTTAAAGTTGAAATTCCTCATTTGAAATGTGCTTTCGTTGGATAATAATGCATTGATAAGCCTTCACTTGTGTGTAGATAATTATACAAGGTGTAAAGAAAAAATATGCCAGATGTAACTGGGGATTCGAACCCATATCCGCGAAATAGAAGCAATTTGTGATGATCACTATACCAATTTTTTTTTCTTTTACGCCCGACTCTTTTGCTATTGCTACTAATGCAGATGGTGAGAAGGATGACAGATGAAGATCAGCAATGAAAAAATTCCAGACCTGACCGGGAATTAAACCCGAGACCCCGGTGTAGAAGCCAGTTGCACAAACCATTACACCAAACAAGCCGGCTCTCTATACCAATGGGCCAGTAAAAATTGTTCTGATCCACCATTTTTTGACTCACGAGATAACTTGACCAGTGTTTAGATTTAGGTACATGTTCTGTTCTGTCTCTCATTATCATTTTATGGCAGCTTCTTGTGGTTTTGTGTTGTCCATTTTAAGTTTTATAATGATTTGTAACAATGAAAAAATCTATTGTGAAACATGCACACAACTTTCTCTGGTGCCGATTTTGAATGGCACGTCGTAACTTGTGTTTTGCAGTAATATTCTGCATTTACAGTCGTTCTGTGTGGCGTAAAGTCAATCAACATAATGCCAAATTGATCCCAAAAGACTATGGCCATCAATTTCTTTCCAAACGGCAGTAGCTTGATCTTTGTCGGTTTCGTTGTTGACTGAGGATGACGCCATTCACTTGACTGTCGTTTTCTTTCTGGCGTGTAATTTGAAATCCACGTTTTATCGCTGGTAACTATTGAATTAAGGAATTCGTCATCATTTTTCTGTAGCGCATCACAAATTCCAACGCAGATCCCATTTGGATTTGTTCGTGATGTTTTGATAACACGAACGACACCCAACATGCACAAACCTTTCTGAAGGTCACGCAGAATGCGACCAACAGCTCTTGAAATATCAGAGAAACTAAGGGCCAGTTCAGATATTGTCACGCGACGATTGTTTCTTAATTGACATTTGATTGATTTCTTGATTTCTTCATTGAAATTTTCCAACAAGTCCTTGTTGATTGGAGGCCTCCCTGAACGTTCTTCATCGTGCACATTAACTCTTTTATTTCTAAACCTTTCTCACCATTTTCGAACGT
Organism: Catonia carolina; assembly: GCA_035578175.1. Taxonomy (NCBI): domain Eukaryota; kingdom Metazoa; phylum Arthropoda; class Insecta; order Hemiptera; family Achilidae; genus Catonia; species Catonia carolina. The sequence goes on along the minus strand of JAQMRL010000009.1, from coordinate 33,414,517 downwards.
TTCATTCATTACATTATCACCGTACACAGTAACCAACTGCCTATGAATTTCAACGGTTTAAGGTTTTGATGGTTTAAATTATCTGGTTCATTTAAAAACGCAATAAGACCAAACATAAATAAAGATTCAACAATGTGACTACTGACAAACAACAATGCAGTTTGTATATTAAGAGACTGGCCTTCCACTACACAGGTTAGCCAACCTCAAGACGAGAAATTTCCCAACGGTCTTTACTTAAAAAATGACTCGTATTTTAAAACTTTTAAAATTTTTTACTGTTTTACTAATTCCATATAATTATTATTTTCTTATTTGTTTATTTCAGGTGCAGTTGAGTTAGAAAATCTACCACTTCGAAAAGATGCACTTAGACGTGTTGGTTTACCAATCCAAGTTCGTGCCGGATTTATTGGTAAAGTTAAGTTACAAATACCAGTAAGTCAAATTAGGAGTGCTCCTTGGGAAATTTCGATTGAACAATTATATCTTGTGGCTGGACCTGTTAAATTATCGGAGGTAAATATTATTGTGCTAATTAAATATAAAATAATTAACAGTAGCTTTTGTGGTGCACTGGTAGAATGCTAGACTACAAAGTAGGTCTAAAGTTGATTAAAAAAATTTTTGGTGAAAATCTTCTTCTTCAGATGCCTTTCCGGTCTGAACATTGGGGACCATCATAATAATTCTCGTTTTGTTCGTTACACTGTGAAATAGCTCTTCTGAGCTTTTTCCAAACCAAGTTCTTTTTTAATGTCTGATGTAGCTGCTAAAAAGGCCAGAAAACTGGTAGGAGGTCAGGATGTGCAATGAGCAACAGCGCATCTCTTACTATAAACTCTGCTACTACCAACATCAGCTTCTCATTTTGAGCTCAGCTGTAGGCATATTAAAGGGAGTAGTAATCCCCAGCGTTTTTGTCGTTGCTTATATTTTTTAACTTCATGTACCTTTTTCTCAAAAACTATTTAAGATAGAACCTTGCGGTTTTTTAAAAATTAAAATTCAGAATTTTTACAGCTTGTGTGTGTGTGTGTGTGTGTGTGTGTGTGGTTTTTTAGTATCTTGTTACTGAAATTTTCTAAAATTGTTCAAATAAAACCTTTATTTTATTCAATAAATTTTATCTTAAAATATTTTTTCCCTTCCAATTTTTTGAATATTGAAAATCTACACACACACGCACGCACACACACACACACACACACACACACACACACAAAAGATCTGATTGTGCTGAACATGCTGTAAAAATTTCACCCCAGTATCTTCAATAGTTTTTGAGAAAAATGTACATGAAGTTAAAAAATAATAACCAACGAGAAAAACGCATTTGAAAACTGACACACAACAAAACTTTATGTCCATCTTTATGACTTTATGTCCATGACAAAACAACAGGTTAGGTTATAATGAATGTATAAAAAATCAAATGAGCCACTGCCACTGCCACTGCCATCTTGTTAGAGAAAAGAATGTTTTTTACTACAAAAATTAAAATGATAGAAAATAACGGCTCTAGAATCATAAAAAAATCATGGTAAAGACAGAAATATGACAATTTTTATAAAAATAGGCTAACTCCAGCCGGACATGAAGTTTTAAAAAAAATTAATAAAAATATTTCTAGTTGTCATAGAAACATAATTTAGGTACCATTGGAAAGAGGAAATTTTAAACTATAAATTTAGATGATAACCTGAAAATTGATTTTTTAATGATTTTTACTTTCTCTTGACTATATGAATATATAGGAAGGAAAGTATTGTTCTCGTGTTGATTTTTCGAAATCGAGTTTTCACCGGATCTACACGTTTTCAGACCCCCTGAATCCAAAAGACATGTTTTTAGCGATTGGTCTGTGTGTCCCCCCGTGTGTCTGTGTGGGTGTGTGTACGCGTGCGTGCATGCGTGGGTGTGTACAGAATATCTAAAGAACGGAACATTGTACAAACTTGAAATTTGAAACTTTAGCTTCATACCACTACCGGACCCGACACAAACATTTCCATCAAAATCGGTCAACTGGAAGTAGCAGTTTATTCGTATCATTTTTCACTTATTGCGATTTTCTCAAAAACTGGTCCTACAATTTTTTTAAAAAATCGCTTCAATTACAACATTTTTTATGCTCTACAGGATAGGATAGGTGCCATGTTTGATGAAATTCTTGGTAAGGCTGTTTTCACCTAAAAAAATTGTTTTTTAAGATTGCGGATTAAATATGCATTTTAGCGCAAACATTTATATAATAAAAATGTGGAAAAGTTTAAAATTCTACTTTTATTTCAAACGTTTTTTTGTATAACGCTTAGTTTAGTGGTAATTCGCGATTTACTGGTTTTTTCTTTTGAAAATGTGTGAAAAATTGATTTTTTTAAGATTTCGGCCTTAGTATGCATTAAACGACAAAAGTGAATATAATCAAATATATAGGAAATTAAAAGATCTACAACTTTTATTTAAAGCATTTTTTTCTACAGAGCCTAGTTAAGCGCGAAAGAGTGATTTTCCGTATATTTTAGTCAAACAGGTTGATTTTCATTTTGCGTCTTTACTCAAGATTAAAATTAGGTTATGTGTAAAGAGGATAGTTTTTTTTTGTTTATTTCTAATGTTTTATTACTAATCTTACATTATATTACTAATTATATGCATTGGCAAGAGACAGTTGTGTGTGTTTCACACCAGATTTTTTCGATTACTACTCCCCTTAACATGGCTGGTACAATTGATGCGTATGCCAGATGTAGTTGTGTGAAGTTTTTTTCTATCTTCATGCTAAAAAGAAATGGATGGAGTAAAAATTCGATCACGAATGAGCCGGGTATTTATGTATAAGTGTAATATGAGACACCTACACAGACACACAACAGACAGTACACACATTAACAATACTTAAACGTAAACATAAACATAACTTTACAGCATCAACATCAACCAGATGACCTCGCCTACAGATGTGAGAATAACAAAAAAAAAAGAAAAAAGAAAATTTTATTAAGCTAATAAAAAATGGATTGTTGGGTCATTCGTTTTTAAAACTTTTAAAGAAAAAGGTCACTGTATACACTTTTTATAATAACACAAAAACAATTTGAAGAATTTATCGATTTAAAAGTTTATACTGAATTTAAAAAATAAATTTTAGAAGATTTAGATAATAAGATTCAACGATTTTAAGAAGTTTTAAAGAATTTTAGATTTTTAATTGTTTTTAAATATTTTAAATACCTAATAACGATTTTTAAATAAAGAAGTTGAATTTTAATAATATAAAACCTTTTTTGGATTTTTTTTTATTACGAACCTCTGGGTTAACATAAGTAAAGGAAAACTGTACGAAATCGTAATTAGCTAAACATTCATTACAGATTAATTCCTAATATGAAATGTTTGAAAACAAAAATAGTCATTACTTAAACATTTTACGACTTAAAATTTATGACAATCAGTATATGTGAACTTCACCTGTAAGTTAAGTAAACTTTGTAATAAAAGTTTATCTTTATTATGATGTAATAATGTTATTTTTAAACCCATTCATTACGTTATTTCAATGTAAAATCATAAGTATTACGAATGCTTATCAATTTATCTCATTAAAAAGTTTTATTTGATAACAAAATATTAATTGCAATATCAAACTTTTAATTTTATTAGTATTTCTAATATAACATTCTACAGGTTAAACTGTAAACACCTCTATATTCAAAATGGTATTTTAGATTGCATGTACTTAAATTTTTATAGTCTATCTATCTTTCTCTATTTGGTCAGCCCATTTGCGTAGTGGTTAGCGCAACTGGCTTCTATGCTGGGGTCTATTTGGTCAGCCCATTTGCGTAGTGGTTAGCGCAACTGGCTTCTATGTTGGGGTCTATTTGGTCAGCCCATTTGCGTAGTGGTTAGCGCAACTGGCTTCTATGCTGGGGTCCCAGGTTCAATTCCCGGTTAGATCTGCCGTTTTCTATCACTCATCCTCATTTATCATCCTTCTCACCACCATCTGCATTGCCGGCCGCTTTGGCGAAGTTGGTAACGTGCTCACCTCTCATCATGCGGTCTTGGGTTCTAATCCCATTCAGGCACGGCATTTTTTCATACGTTACAAAAAATCATTTCATCATTCACCGTCTGCATTAGCAGTAATTGCAGAACAGTTGGACGTTAAACAAAAAAAAAAACCATCTGCATTATAGTTATTTGAGTCATGAGTTTTCCCTTGTTTGCAACGAGGGATAAAGGGGGAAAGAATTAGTGCGCATGCACGACTGCTTTAATTTCAGTACAACAAACATAACAATTTATGCAATACCCAGAGCATATACAGTATATCACGGAACCTTTTGTAGGTTAACTGTACGAAATAACTGTTCGTTACCGTAAACAGAAATGTTAGTTTCTCAAAAATGTGGGCAACCATTCACAGTGCTGAACGAAATCTAATATGCAGTGTAATAAAATGCTGTGAAGTTAAAGCTAAATAAAAATACCTTTCCCCGGCCTCTTAACAAAAGCCATGAGCGAGTGGCTAACTACTGTGATGTTTCTCTTTCCACAATTTGAAAAATAAAGAAGAAAATTAAAGATGTGAAGAAGCTATTCTTGAAGTTTTGTTGACACCTGGTTAAAAAAGAAAACAGTTAGGTAGATAGTGAGACTGATAGTGAAGACACCGGTGACAGCGATAGTAAAGGAGGCGATTCATTCATAATTACAGTAAATCAAACATTTGTACTCATGTAATTAAGCTATAGGAAATATTACAGGTCACATTTATTTCTTATAAGGTTTATGAAGAAAACATTTTCTTTGAATAAACCACAGCTTACAAAATGTATGTGTAGAAACTGCATGGTAGTGAAATGTACGAGTAGTGTTTCACTGTTGAGATTGGCAGCACTGTCAAAGTTTCACTTCCCTTCCTCACAGCCCATCTATACGCAAAAGGCAATCTTGTGACTTCAGTATCTACATCAGTAATTGCAATTGCATTGAATTTGGAAAAGTATTTGGAATCAGTTGTTATTTTATGAATACATTCATGTTTTTCTTGGAGCGTAAAATGATTTTTTTTATTGAAATTCATCTTGTGATTATTTATGAAATTGAAAAATCATTTTGTCCTTATAAATATTCCTTGAAAATATTTTTGAACTTGGAAATAGTATAAATCCATAAATAACAAGATGGCTTCAAGAAGTTTTTGAGCTGAATGTATTGTAATATTAACTGTACGTAACATTATTTCTGCTTTTTGAATAATTATTAATGATTAATGATCACAAATTTGAGGAAAAATGCTTAACTGTAACATCATTCATTATAATAACATTTGTTATTAACATAAGTCTGATTGTGTAATTTTTATCTTTATCTTTTAGTGGGATGAAGATGCTGAAGAACAAGCAGCGCAGGATTACAAACTTAGTCTTCTGGATGCATTGGAGGCACAGTGGCGAGCTGAGACGGAAGCTGGCGAGGCTAGTTATTACGCATCGAGTTATTCCTCATGGTTAAGTTACGGGACAACACTTGTTACAAATATTGTGGAAAACTTACAGGTAGGTTGTAATAATTTTTTGTAGCCTTTTTTTCTTATAAAATACATAAAAAGTTTTTGATAAAACAAAATCAAATGAGTTTTTCTTGTCACAATTCTTGTTAATTACTGAAATTTGGAGCTGATCTTTCGGTGTAAGTAGGCGTGTTATTCTCTGCCATTCCTGCTCCTATCTTTTGAGCTAGTACTGTATATACACTTGACAGTAGTTAGAGTGTTATGTCCTTGAATGTGTGCGTGAATGACTCCAACTAGATATATGTTGGATTTGTTCATTTCCATGTCCATAGTACAGTTCAGCCGTTCTTAGTTTGCTCCTACTGTCAACAAACCAAAGCCAGCTACTACTGGGTGCACGCTAGAGTCCGTGACTTTATGGATGTCATATCCTTATTAAGTTAACTATATTTTAAATTATAAGTATGTAAACTACTTCAAACATCAGTCATGATATATGAGGTAGGCCTAAGAATTTCATTTATAAAAATACTTTTAAAAGTATTTTGTATTTAAATACTTTTGAAAGTATTTTGTTGTTACTTTTTAATCAGCGTGTACTCATTTTTATGTAATGCGCATGCTCAGTGATGTCATTTATTTGTTTACATTAGGAGCAAACTAAGAAAGGCTGGACTGTAGTTTAAGTGTTTACCTTTCAATGAAATTACAAAACAGTTTATTTTTATTATTTATTCACTAATTTAAACTCTAAAATACTTAATTTGGTTTTTATTTGATTTATATTAAATAAATTAATTGGGGTAGAGCAGTTTATTTTGTTATTTATTATATAATTTATTAAACGTATGTATATAATAAATATTTTTTCTATGTAAATTTTTTTCTATTTACGTTCAAACGGAGGTTACTTTCTGAACTGCCCTCATGACATGTCAATTTTTGTATTATTTTTATAGGGATATCATCATGCTTTTTATCCTTCTTCCAAGTTTCCTTGGATCGGGTCCAACACAACTCTTCTCAACCTCTATTGCTGAACCATCTCCTCCATTACTTTTTTTGTATCGCATCTATTTCCCAGTTCACCCATCACTAAACCCATCTACTTCACCATTGGTCTTTTCCTTTCCACCTCCAACTGCAGCATCTTATTAGACAACCTATCCTCCAGCATCTTACTGACTTGTCCAAACCAATGTAGCCTTGTCTGTTCAATTATTTTTGTCAGGCTGTCTGTCCCCGATTATTTCCTAAATACATAATTTCTTACTCTATCTCTATTTGTCTTTCCTAATGTGCGTTTTAAAGAAGTACAAAGGGCATTTAAAAGTTTTTGGATTGTTGGTTCAGCATGCTAATGTTGTGACCTATGGTAAAGCTTACCTAATCACCTTTAAAGAAGGACTCTTGCGCACACACACATAATTGCTACATCGATCCTGTCTGTGTTGGAACCAACGGTAGAAGGCTTTTTTTGGAATTTGTTGGAGCTGAGTCATCGCATGTGATTTGATGTCATCAAAGATTGCAGAACATTTCCGTTTTAGGCTCATTTTCAGAGTACGGAACCCAAGACTGATCACCAGTGACAATCTGTTGAAGGAATGTAGAGTCCTTCAAACTTGTCTCAAACAGCTCGCCAGTAATTATCAAGCGACTTTCCATCTGATCCATGTTCAGCAGCCTTGGGACAAACTTCGCACTGACATGTCTCATCTTCAAATCATTTCGTAAAATGGCATGAATTAATCCCTGTTAGATACCAACTTCGTTCGCCAATTCCGCGATAGTCATTCTTCGATCATCTAGAATTAGTTGTTTCACTTTTATAATCATTTCGGAATGTCGATGGTCTTCTGCTGCACGCATCGTTGTTTAACGTCTCCTACCCTTTCTTAAACCAGTCGTAAACAGCGGATTTTTTTTTGTGCATTAGCATTGCAAACTTGCTACAGGGCCTACAGCGTCGGAAGTTGTCATCGCGCGACTTAGAATTGGACACACCAGATTAACGCATGGGTATCTCATGACGCCTGGTGATGCTCCAATGTGTGGCAGATGCAATTGTCCTTTGACAATCAAACATGTTTTGGTAGATTGCGTCTGCTACGCAGCTCTGCATTGGCGATTTAGGATACCCTTCGAATTAAGGAATATACTCGGTGAGGAAAGGCCTATTTTGGACGTGGCTTTACGATTTCTACGATCCATCGGTGTATATAACGGTGTCTGACTGCTTGGGTGTCCAGAATGTTTATTTATTTTAATTAGTTTCAATTTAAAATTTATATGCGTATGTTTTTTTATTTTATTTTACATATGTTGTGGCTCCTATACAGCCTTTTGTGATCCTTTATGTCTGTGATATTATTTGTTTTAAATGTAAATTTTTATCCAAACTTGTGATACTAGTTTTAAGATTTTAATTGTATAAGTTTTAATGTAGTGTTACTTATGCTAAATGTGATATTAGGTTTAAGTTTATGTTTGTGGCCCCTTTACAGCCTTTTTTTATCCTTTGTGATATTACTTTTTATGCCCTTTTTATGTTTTTTTGCCTACGATACTAGTCAGTAAGATTTTATATGTTATATAAAAAATGTATTCTGCACTGGGGCTTTCTACACCCTAAAGGGAATAACAGGCGATGATAACCATCATGGTTTTTCGCCTAAAAAAATAGCCTACAGCTTCTTTGAAACTGACTTTCCCAATGTGCACATGAACTTGATGTTCACATGTTATTCAAACTGCGACATTGTGTTGATTGACAATGACTTACTTCCCCGTCGCATGGAGCACTGTCCAAACGTGTTCAAACTAGAGTGTGCACACAATTATATTGCTTGTTTAGTGATGACAAGGCAATTTTGTGAACTTTTTGGACGCCCTTTGTACTGCTTGAGTCCCAGCTCCGTGTAGTTGGGAGGAATGCAGTGCGTTGTTATAGTAGAGGGAGAATGAATGAGTGTATGAATGAATTAGTAGTGTTTCACAGCTGGTGCATTTGTAGTAGTAGCGTGTACTAACTAGACTAAAAACATATTCTTATCATCCGGCGCATTAATTTAACAAATACCTATCGGGTTATTAACTTAGTCGGATTCATAATATTTAACTTACCATTTTATATCAGAACATGTAAATAAATAATTGTAATAAATACAAAAAAATATGTTAAATATAGAAAGTTTGAAAACGAATGTTTTGTATCAGAGTAATACAACAATCATTTTCCCAGCATGCGTCACTCATTCAATCTACCTCACCTGTACCCTTCACCCCGCAACTACACAGAGCTGGTTCTCAAGCAGTATAATATAACTTAATTAGGATTTTTGTGATTATTTAAATTTTTTTCTTACAGTTGAAGATAAAAGATGTTCATTTACGTTACGAAGATGATGTAACTATCGCTGGATCAGCTTTTGCTGCTGGTGTTAGAATAGAATCTCTAACGGCGCAAAGCTGTGATGAAACATGGACACCTAAGTACATGTGTTGGGATAGTGGAGGCTATTCATTCAAAGTAGTACAGTTATCTAGTCTCGCTGTGTATTGGGATAATAATATCAGTAAAGATTCAAATTGGAGTGATTTAGCTCTCGGTGAATTAGCTGTAAGTATTTTTTAAATTATTACTAGTTGAACACATGTAAATAAATTTGCATTATAAATTTTGTGAGTGGCATCTTTATTCCTGAAACAGATTTTTTCTGTTATGAACTTATAATTTGCTTGTATAATTTTTTTACTTTCTCTTGCCTATTTTAATTTATAGGAAGGAAAATATTGTTTTCATGTTGATTTATCAAAATCGAGTTTTCACTGAATCTACGTATTTTCAGACCTCTGAACCCAAAAAACATGTTTTTAGCGATTGGTCACATCATTAGAACTTGAAACTTGAAACTTAAGTTAGATACTAGAGGACCCGACACAAACATTTTCATCAAAATCAGTCAACCGGAAGAAGTAGTTTATTCATATTGTAATTTTTCACTTTTATGTGATTTTCTCAAAAATGGCTCCTACGATAGTTTTTAAAATCACCTCATTTTCTACATTTTTTATGCTCTGTAAGATAGAGTAGGCGGCGTGTCTGCTGAAACTCTTGGGGAGGCTGTGCTCTTGTAGAAATTTTTTTTTTTAAGATTGTGGCTTTAATATGCATTTTAGCGCAAAAAAGTATGTAATAAAAGTTGTAGAGAATTTAAAATCCTACAACTTTTATTTAAACAATTTTTTTTATATAACGCTTAATTTAGTGTTAATTAGCGATTTTCTTTTTTTTCACAAAAATGTGTAAAAAAATCGGTTTTTAAAAGATTTTAGCCTTGGTATGCATTTTATGATGAAAGTGTATATAATCAAATTTATAGGAAATTAAAAGATCTACAACTTTTATTTAGCGCATATTTCTCTACAGAGCCTAGTTTAGGGTGAAAGAGTGATTTTCCGTATTTTGAAGCCAAACTGAAGTAGATTTTCATTTTGCGTCTTTCACTCATGATTAAAATGAGGTTATGTTTATTGAGGTTAGTTTGTTTGTTTATTTATAATGTTTCATTAATAATGTTAGAGTATATTGTTAGTTATTTTCATTGGCAAGAGAAAGTTGTCTGAGTGTTTCATACTCACATTTTTAATGGTGTTTTTACTGTGCTTGAGAAAATTCTTTACATAAACATTTGAAAAAGTTATAAGTTTTTTTTATATTTTCTGATGTGTAATTTTAATTTTGTAATGCAGGTTGCTATGAGCGGTCGTTACGGGGAAACAAATCAGTATAAACATGATTATTTATTGTCACCTGTGAGCGCCAGTTGTCATATTAAACGTAATCGTTCAGAACATGCATTACGTTCACGTAATCAACCTCGTATCGTCTGTGATCTATCCCTAGAAGAAGTTCCGCTTACATTATCTGATGTAAGTATTTTTTTTTACATTGCTCATACCAGGCAAGCGGAGTTTTAAATTATTTGCTCTCAATCTGCTAGTTCCAGGGCTACAAAAAATAGTTGTTTCTTGTCATATGGTCAGCCAATTATATAACTGAAGCATTTAAGAAGAAACAGAAGAGATAGAGGTGTAGAAGACACTAGTCAAAGTTTCCTCTTCTGAAAGTAATGAATTTCATTGTTCTTGATGTTAATTAAGGTTAACCCGAGAACTGGTTAAGTAAAAGCTATGAACTGGCAAGCGCTTTTTGCATGCTTTGCAGTAACTTTTTCAAAAAAATCATGATTAATTTAAAATATACAACTATGTATAATTTTATGTAATTTTGTTCAGCATAAAATAATCTATTGAATGGTAAAAATATAAAAGTTACTCACCTTTTTCTTTCTTGGTTAACGTCCGACTGTTCTGCACTTACTGCTAATGCAGACTGTGAAGGATGAAATGATTTTTTTTTGTAATACAGTAGAGCGTCAATAATTCGGACGTCAAAAATCCGGAACGTCGAAAATCCGGATTCAATTCTGGTGAAAAATGGGGTTTAATTTATCGTTTAAAGCATTGTCTATTGCACAAATTAAATTAATTGTCTTAAATCAAAATAATAAGAGTCCTTTGAGAACAATATGGCGCCAAAGCTTATTATGTATCACTCTTTTATATGTACAGTTACAAATTTCGTTAAATAAAAATTAGTTTTTTATACATAACATATTTCGTAGTGTTACTTACCCGCTTCACATTTCTGTTAACAAGTCATGTAAAATATAGTCTAATTTAGCTACTGTACTTTTCTTACTTTGAAGACGTCTACTGGCAATTTTATCGGGTGTTTCGATAATACGGATGGCGTCCGGTCCCAATTAATCCGGATTATTGACACTCCACTGTATATGAAAATACGCCGTGCCTGAATGGGATACTCACCTAGTTTTTATTTTTGTTCGAGTGTGAGAAATGTTGTAATTTAGTTTTTCAAAATTAATTTTTTAATTTCAACACAATTTAATAAATACAAATTTAAATTAATTCAAAAACTATTGTATAAAAAATGTTTCAAATTTAATATAGCGTTAATTCCACCGAATGTCACTTGAACCAAGTTCACGGGCCATTTTCTAGATTACAACAAAGACAAACTGAATCGCACAACGTCATACCAACGTGCTAACGTGTCTTGACGTTTGGTTTGCTTTCAAATAGCCAGCTACCTAAAAATAAAACCAACAGCCGAAGAGCATAAAATTGAATGTAAAAATATCGATGAATCGAATGGCACAAACCTCATTGCTGTATATTCAACAGTTGGGGAGAAATCGAACAGCTATTGAATGCGTCACATATTGCAACTCTGCCAGTTCACGGAGCACTATATTAGTCGTAATTTGCGACGGTGATCAGTTCTAGGATTAATTAAGTTTTCTCAGTTTGTTCCGGTTTTCTCAATATCATATCTGGCTTCTACTTTTACGGTAAAAATTTTGAACAAATATTAAATTAAATTTTAATAAATATATAAAATTTATTAATTTGTATAAACGAATTGAGTTTCCACTGGGGATGTATGTTTTAAAATATTCTTTGTGAAAGTTTTCAGTTTATGGAAAGTGTGCTCAGACCCCGATTTGCTGGGGTAATGGTAGATTTTGGGTGGTGGTGGAAGCGGTTAAATAGAAATCCACTAATTCTTACATATATTTAATAAATTGAAAATTTCTGTTTCAGAAACAATACAGTCAAATGGTCAGTTGTATTAACGGATTAGAATATATACAAAAAGGACAACGATATAGAAAACATAGGCCTTTATGTTCGGTTAAAGAGAATCCTAGGTTATGGTGGCAATATGCTATTACATGTATATTAATACCAAAACAAACATGGCAAGGAATGTTACAGCGCGGTAAAGATAACGTCGCATATGTCGATATATGTACCAGATTACTTTCAACCAATACTGCTTCCGCTCCATTGTCTCCTGAAAACAAAGAACTTAAAGATTCTGTCGAATGGGAAAGAGGTTTTGAAGAGTTACGATCTTTGAGAGAGGTAAGATCTTAGAGATTTAATACAGTTATAAAAATACTTCAGTTGTGTTGACCATTCATAACTGGCTTCAATTCTGAGAAGATAAGGGTTGCGCTGTGGAACCCAGAGAGAGTGGAGGCAGCGATGCTGCAGGATGAGGAGAGCTGGAAGTTGGTCGCTCAGTTTGTGGAGAGGGTGATGGGAAGACTGCGGAGGGAGGAGACATCTGGAGATCAGTGGGATCGCCCTCTACCACCGTAAATCAATCCTGTCCCAATCTCATAAAGTAGGCACTCTTATTTCCTGAGCTGGTGATGAAAAAGATGAATGAAAGTGAGAGAGTGATTGTTGGTCAGTGACAGCGAGAGGGGAATTAGGCCACGGTTTCCTTCCAAGCCCCACTGACAGTTTGTAAATTTTTTAACTTGACATTTCCCTTGTAGTATTATATTAACAGTTCCGAGGGAAATGGAAGGTTCTTTGCTGATGTCAGATCAACTAGCCAAGCTGCAGGTTTTTGGTTGGTAGGCAGTTGCGGCCTCCTTGGGGCTGGACAAGGACGCCTCAACTGAGTCCAACACTACTTCCCCCCATCATGAGGGAGTGAACATGAGTTTTTCTCATCGCTTTGGATAAAAAATAAATAAAAGAAACTGACTTCAGTTCTGGGTCCATGGGTTCATTATGAAAAACAGTCGGACATTAACACATTAAGGCCGAAGGCTGTAATCACGGATGTGCTGCTATGCCGACGCGCCAGTGCAGTGAGGGAATACCACGATGCCTCAAGGCATCAGTTGGCCACGTGAACAATCTTACGTATTTTTTTAATCGATTCATCAGCTAAATATATTACGGTATTACACTGGTTTTTTCCGTTTGTTGTATGATTTTAAAAGTACATAAATTTTTTATTGTTTAATGTACAGTACGTAAGAAATTTGTTGCATAGAGGTAATGAGTTCTTGAATTAACAGAAATTAATTTTGAGTAATAATTTAAATATTTTTATGTAAAAATGTATTATTCGTACTTTTTATTGGTAAAAAGAAGTCACTAGGAAATCACTATGAAGTCACCAGATAAATTCGTGGAATAAATGATATAACTGCGCCACACTGGGAGTTCTGAGTTGACCGAACACTATAAAATGAGTTGAACAGAATACTATAGAATATTTATGTACTGAGACAAAAATTACAGCATTCTCTGTTGCATGGAAAAGTTTATAAACTGAACGGTGAGCGATCCAAGAATCCATACAATCAAAAGTAATGTATGGGACTGGAAGTATAGATAATTTTCACTCAACACAGAGAACTCGTGTTCAAAAATCGGATGGGAGTTTGTAGGTAAAGACCTAAAGATAAATCAGAGTGTTTATACTGTTTGCTATACTTTTTATTACAAGAAGTATTTTATTCTTACAACTTCTAGTTATGTTTTTTCTTTTAAATTCTTAATGTTTGTATGTCAATTTATTCAATTTAAGAGCAATAAGCAACTCCATGATCCAATGAGATGAGGGTGATATGTATGACGTGTAAATGAGGTGATGTTTTACAGACTCAGGTCGACCATTCCTGAGAGGTATGGTTAATTGAACTCCAACCATCAAAGTATACCGGTAACCTCTGTCTAGTATTCAGATCCATATAAAAGTAAAGGTAGTTCTTTACAAGGATTTGAACTAGAAACCTTCACCTCCAAAAATCAGCTGTTTAATAGCTGACTCCAGCAACGACTTTACCTCTAGATTGATTCGGTGGGTTTAGTTTTTCATTTGGAGGATTTTTTACTTTGTATGACTTATTTTGTTAGTTATTTAAAAAACAATTATTAAATGACAATTTTATTTTTATTGTATTATTTTTAGATTGCGATGAGACGAGTACGTCCAGCACCAGTACAAAATACAAATGGCGATGGTTCACGTACTCAAGGTTATAATATCTTAGTAAGTTGGTTTCCTCAATGGTGGGGTTGGCATTCTTCAACATCACCAATAAATACAACCGGTGACAATACAGGTGATAGTTCTGCAGTTAACAACAGCTGTATAAATGGCACTCCAATCACAGAAACTGCGATATCAACATCGTTAACTAATCAAGGCAAAAGTGAATTAGAAGATGAAATATTAGATGCGTTAGCAGATACTGTTGAAAATAATACCATATTACGACGTGATACCGTGTTTGGTCAATTTAATTTTACTTTAAAAAAAGGATCTTTTAATTTACGAGATTGTAATGTACCTGACAAGTAAGTATGTAAAATTTTTCTAATTTTTCTCTCTTGTGCTCTGTTTGAAATGTTGTTGGTTAGATCATCAGCTAGAAAGGCTGGTTTGGATCTCTAGAGCAGAGATTTCGTACGAGTGTGTCGCAAAATTTCACGTAATCTTGTTTATGTCTAAAAGTTTATCTCGCCATTTGTGTTTAGCATGCGTAACAGTTAAAATATGTATTTGTGTTTGTATTAAAATGTAGTTTTTCATTATTTTTCCTTAGTGAACACATAGAGTTTCTAATTATTTACTAGTCGTGTCCTGATGTGTAGAGACAGTATTATAAAAAAAAACATATAATTATGATTAATTATGAAAATAAGTGTATCAAGTGTGCCACGAGGTAAAGATGGTTGGGAATTACTGCTCTAGAGGTTTTACTAAGTAAAACTAGGAGTAAGTAGGACTAAATAAATACTAGTAAAGTTTACTAAGTAAGTAGGACTAAAACTAGGACTAAGTAAAATTAGGAATAAGTGTATCAAGTGTGCCACGAGGTAAAGATGGTTGGGAATTGCTGCTCTAGAGGTTTTACTAAGTAAAACTAGGAGTTTGGTGGTTTACCAATGCCTTCCTCTGAGTGGAAAAGTATGCTTATCAGCATGCCAGTCTTCTGAAAAGCAACTACTTTCCTCCTGGAAATGACACCTTCACTCATTCTCCACAGATTCTGGCTGTATAATGAAATTCATTACTCTCAGAGGAAATAATTCTGACTAGTTTCCTTTACACCTCTACCTCTTCTTTTCTTGAATAATTCAGTCATTTAATTGGCTGACTATGTGAAACAAAGTTTTTTTTAAGGGCTTAGTATTCATTTTACGACAAAAGTGTATATAACTCAAGTTATCAAAAATTTAAGAAACGTACAACTTTTTTTTTACAGAACTTAATTTAACGGTAATTAGTGATTTTTAAATTACGTATTTTTAAATCTAACAGAGGTTGATTTTCATTTAACATCATCCACTTGTGATTAGAAGTAGGTTATGTTTTTTAAATTACATTGTTTAATCATGATTAAACATACATTATATTTCCCATCTACATTATTGGCGAGTGAAATTCGTGTAAGTGTTTCACATCAGCGTTTTAAGTTTTTTCATTGCATAACTGATAAGTAGGATATAACTGAAATCAAAGCTATGTGAACTTTGCTACAATTGCAAAGCTGTCAGATTTGTTACTTGATCCGTTTTATTAGGTTAGTCAAGAGCATTTGAAAAAATGGATTTGCTATAATTTAGCCTGATTCCCCCATCTCACTAATTGTCAATCATAAGTCATTCCATCCAAGGAGAACCATGATCTTATCTAGTTCCCACCCATTGTACAAGGTTTGTTAGAAAAGTATCTGACTTTCGGCTGGAAGAAAATAAACTGGCATACCTGGAGCGTTGGAAACCTAATCAAAGTAGTCTTCTTGGGACTCCACACACTTCTCCCAGCAGTCCCACCATTGTTGAAAGCATTCGGAGAAGGCCTCTTTTGGAATGGAGTTTAGCTCGCATGTCATTGCTGCCATAGTGTCCTCTCTTGTCTGAAATTATGTTCCTTTCAATTGCCTCTTGAGTTTGGGGAACAGCCAGAAGTTGCAGGGGACCATATCTGGAGAGTAAGGAGCCTGTTGAACCACAGGAGTCTGCTTTTTTGCCAAAAGAGTCTGAACTAAGTGCGAGGAATGTGATGTAGGTGCCAATTTCCTGCTGACTGCAACTCCGGTCTCTTGCGCTGCACAGAATCACGTAAATGACAGAGGACATCCCTGTAGTACTCTTTGGGGATTGTTTTACGCTGTAATGCATAATCGTGGTGTACCACACCGCGGTAGCCAAAGAAAGTAGTCAGCAACTTTTTGACATTGCTGCGCACTTGGCAGGCATTCTTTGGTCTTGGTGACATGGAATCCCTCCACTGTGACGACTGGGATTTGGTTTCTGGGTCGTACCTGTACACCCAAGACTCATCACCAGCGATTATGGTGTTTATGAAGTCAGGGTCTCTGTTTGTGGATGCAGTAACGCTGTTCCAGTCGTTCCATCATTTTCCTTGCCACAAAACCGATGAGAGTACTACACATTACCTCGCTCAACCACTGCTTGCCAGCGACTGATGCTATCAACAGGTGGGGAAAAATTCATGCATGCGCACAAAGGTTCAAGTTAGGCTCATGCAAACGCGCTTGATTCACATCCATCAGGTTTTTGCAAAAAAATAAATAAATAAGGTCAAATACTTTTCTAACAGACCTTGTATATTCTACTTCCATACCTTTGCAAATTCTCACAAACTTGTCAACTGTTACACAGTAGGAAAGCTCTTTGTTTTAATTCTTACACACCCCCAAAATTATTCTGCTGGAGCAGAAAAATTAATATTTTACTTACAACTTAAGACACTTTATTAATGCTCGTGATATCTCTTGTTTTAAAACTTAAGAAATTTATACAGTGAAGTGGGATAATGTATAATAATGTTTATTTTATTTGTTTATTTTCAGGCAATATGTAATGAATCTGCAATTTGAAAACGTACAATTAGGTGTAGAATCAAGACCACGTACTGGTTCTCATTGTTTTCATGTTACCTTAGGATCTGTTTCTTTACATGACCACCTTACGGTCAATTCTGCATTTCCTGTACTTATTTCACCACAAAGTAAGTCCATTTTGTTCATAAAGTTTTTGTATTTTCTTATATACAAACTCTCTAATCCGAACTATTAAAATCCGCGACTGTCTGGGCTACCGAAAAATTCGGATTAGCAAATTTTTGTCTAAAAGGCAATATTCATGTTTAAAATGAGTAAAATACAATTGTTCCTGTTGGAATAAACTAATTTAATAATAATATACGTACAATAAACTGACATTACTTGTTTCCATGAAAAAGTCACAATAAAAAAAACAAATTAACAATAAAAAAATTTTGAAGTACAGTACATACAGTTAGTCAATTAAAATATGTACAGTTGTTTATATTGCAATAACCTCATTCAATAATAAAATATGTACTTTTCACTAACTTATTTTTTCACAAAAAAAGTCACTATTTTCTTCTGTTTTTGGAAGTGAAACTTTGTTCAAATTGTTCATCTCAAAGCTGCATAAGTGTAATATTTTATGAAACGACTTATGGGTTTCCTTAGCCCACTTTATTCACTTATTAAAACTTGCAACTGCCACCTCATGGTTTATTTTATTTTCCGGTAGTTTTCAGTCATCGTTATCATCATCATTCTGCTGAGTAATGTTTATGATTTTTGCGTCTGATTTCCGTATTAAGATATTAAAAAAATAATTGTACCGTAGGAAATCATCATCGCTACATAAAAACAAACTTTTTTTTGGGTATAAGTTAGTTGGGATTACTGTAGGATTCGGATTAAAGAGGTCCGGATTTGTGAGGTTGTACTAATAAAATTTAGTCTTGTGCATTTATAATGAAAGAAGGATGATGTTTATGTGTTTATAATTGAACCTGATCAAGTTGTGTCATTAGGGATCAGAGCTGATCTGAGATAATAAAAATCCAAGTGTCGACAACTTTCCTAATTAAACACTGTACTGCTGAGCCCTGATTGTTTTATCACATTGAAACTAAAGCAGCAGATCTTTGGCAAGAGGTACAGAGCAGTTATGCATGCAGCAACAATGTATGATATAACCATTGATCAATTAGTGAAGACATTTCCTTTGATAAGAGAGCAAGTTGGTTACAGCTCTTGGACTCTGACAAAGACTCATCGATGACTTTTCGAGAAGAGAAAATGATATTTTGCTTGATGTGGAGTCCATGAACCCTAACACACAGTTAGGGTTCACTCCACCAGAACAGAAGATGATTTCTTCTTGGTATGATACATTGTAGCTACCTCTACTTCAACTGTCAACGCAACTTGCATTGCCGCACTTGCTCGCTATCCTAACAACCAGTTTGTTTGCTTTCATAGAACACGTTAATGACTATATTCAGCGCCAAATAAAAAGGTTTTTGAACACCACATGTTTGGACGAACAAAGTTTCGAATTGTGAAATGTTTCTTTGTATTACAATGTTATAAATTATTTTCTTGTTTTCTTTGTTTTGAATGTTAATGTATAAATTTTGTAAAATAATTATTATTTTAGGTAGTGAAAGTGCTCCTTCTGGAAGACCAGGGCGTAACCTTCCACCTGGATTAGCTAAATTATTACAACAGGATACTCCTGGTTCGATGCAACAACCTCTATTCTATCTTTTGTATGAATATAAACCGTTCAACTCTACGTATGATTATAGGTATTGTTTTTATTGTAATATTAATTAGTTATTAAAAATATTGTGTATGTGCAGTTCTAAACTCCGTGGAGATGCGGGGTGAGGTATAACTATAACCAACTACAGTGGCATGCGGGCCGCACATGCGCAGTAAGTAGCTCCCGCACCAGAGCTTCGTAGCCTGATACAGGCTGCCTCTAAAGTAGTACTCACTACTCGTTGTGTTCTGTTTGTGCGGTTATCGTTTTGACATTTGTGTCGCTTTCGAAAGCTTCATGCCGTCGAAATTAGTTGCTCGCGCACAAAATACAGGGAAAATGTCTGTGATTCAATTTGGGGTATTAGACAATAAGTTTTTTTTCTATATGATGTACCTACCATACGTTTTGACAGGCCTGAAAGAGAGGGATGCCATACCCTCTTTCTGTTATATTTACTATGCCGTTCTTTTTGTTAAATTTTCATACAACTGATATTGTGCGTGCGTAGTTGATTTCTAAAAATTGATGTAGGTATGTTTGGTATAAAGTTCACAGCTATAAAAAATGATTCAGCTTCTTGGAATACTAACAGGAAGGAGACACCAGACACGATGATCTATCTTTGACTTCCCTTCAAAAAGTGATTTTTTCAAGCTCGTGTATTATTTCTGTTTCTTCCCAACAAATATCAAATAACAGATAAAATTTTGTAATTTATAACAAAATAGTAATAAAACGCATATTATGTCATCCTGCAAAAGAAGTTATATTAGCCTACGTGATACGCAAAAAATGCAATGAGATTTAAACGTCTAACTTTGCACGAGCGTATCTTATCTAAATATCAGAGATAATAAAAAAATTATAGTGTAATAAAATAAGATTCATTAGGAAGCAAAAGTAATTTTTTCATGAAAAATGAGCTTGTTAGAGTGTAGTGAACGAAACTGGCCAGCAGAGTGCCCTACCGTATCACGTATTGTCACTATTGCGCTTGAACACCATGCACTGATTGAAATGAATTGAGGGGGGCGGCGGATGCAACACATTCTCCCTCTGTCTCTACCCTCCCTACATGCCACCGTAATTGGCGAACAGTATATAATGAATGAGTGGACGCATGCTGGGCGAACGATTGTTGTATTACTCTGATACAAAACATTCGTTTTCAAACTTTCCGTATTTAACATATTTGTTTGTATTTATTACATTTTTTTATTTACATATTTTGATGTAAATTGGTAAGTTAAATATTATGACCAAGTTAATAACCCGATTGGTATTTGTTAAATTAATGCTCCGGATGATACGAATATTTTTTTAGTCTAGTTAGTATACGCTACCACTACTAATGCATCAGCTGTAAAACAATACTAACTCATTCATTCTCCCACTACTATAACAATGTACTTTATTCCTTCCAACTATATGGAGCTGGGACTCAAGCAATACTTGATTTCCTATGGTAGACTGATGTAGTTTTCACTTTTTTACTTTCTCTTGCCTATAAGAGTCACATCTGGCTGCCGTATTTAATTCCAACAACATTTAATAAAAATATGTTATTAAATATATTGTTTTTAATTAATTTATTTTTTACATATTTGTCCATTTTAGGTTGCAAATCAAATCTGAGAGTTTGGATATCGTTTATAATCCTGGTGCTACAAAATGGCTGATAGATTTCTTTACAGTACCTCATCAGACGGCTGATCCTAATTTCAAAACAGCTGCTCGACAAAGTTACCATGCAATGAAACAACGTACTAAACAAGAATTATTAAGAAATTGGGAGAATATATTACAAGGACATTTGGTATGTTTATCCTGATTGCTACTTATTGAATTATTTATTTATTTTTATATGACTAGTCATGTTACTCTATTATTTCAGTCTCTAATATTACTTTTTGTCTGAAATAACTCCTTATTTCTTTCAAAATTATGTTCTATGGAGAATTTCCCAAAAACTAAAAAAAAAATATGTATGATTGGGTGTGATGAAATCTCTTGAGTAGTATACAGAAAATACATTACCAGTATTAAGAGTAAATATTTTCAAAGAAAAATGTAGACTGAGATAGATAATGAAGTCACGAGATTGCCTTTTGTGTATGTTTGGGCTGTGAGGAAGGGAAGTGTAGATATGACAGTGCTGCCAACCTCAACAGTGAGACTCTACTCGTAAATTTCACTACCGTGCAGTTTCTACATACATTTTGTAAGCTGTGGTTTAATCCAAAAAAATTTTCTTCATAAATCTTATAAGAAATAAATCTGACCTGTAATACTGCCTGTAGCTTAATTACATGACTAAAAATGATTAATTTACTGTAATTACCAGCTACCTTTTTCCATTGGAATAAATTTTCTATGAATGAATCGCCTTGGTTACTATCGCTGTCACCGGCGTCTTCACTATCGGTCTCACTAGTATTTACCTAACCGTTTCCTTTTTTTACTAGGTGTCAACAAAACTGTTGAAGAATAGCTTCTTCATGTCTTTAATTTCCTTCTTTATTTTTCGAATTGTGGGAAGAGAAACATCACAGTAGTTAGCCACTTGCTCATGGCTTTTGTTAAGAGGCAGTGAAAGGCATTTTTGTTTAGTTTCAACTTCAAAGCATTTTATTACACTGCGTATTAGACTTAATTCAGCACTGTGAATAGTCTGTAATTCACAGTGGGAGGGAGGGGGAAAGAGATAGAGAGAGGGGGGGGGAGGGAGAGAGAGAGCAAGGTGTCATCTCATGAAAGGGATTTTTTTATCTTACCGTTTTTTACCAAAATTTGTAATGTCTATTGTTTTGTTTTTATTTTATCAGAATGCTCGTAAGACATGGGATGTTGATTTAGATATTTCTGCGCCACAGATATTCTTAGTCGAACATTTCACAGATAAAAATGCTGTACTCTGTATGGTGGATTTTGGTAAATTACATTTCACTAATCAAAACCAGGATATTGTTGAGAATAATTTAACGACTGAAAATAATATGAATGAAGAAGAAGACGATGATGGTAAGTTTTATTTCAAAACACATTCGAGTGAATGTATTTCAAGTCACCAGAAAACATTTACTTGTGGTTACTTGACAATTTTTAAAATTTTTATATCACCCCTACCTACTACTGGAAGTTAAAAATTTTACACTCATTTATTTTTGGTTTGTATTTGTAGTTTTTGTTTTTTCTTAAAAAAGAACACCTTAAAAATTATGATAATTAGAAAATTTTTCCTAAATTTTCATCCCTTAACCCGGTTACTACCACGATTTAACGATCACCTGAACACCATTCTAAAAACTTTTTTCATGCAATTTCATTCCTAAATATTTCAAAAAGTTAGCATTTATTTATAACAAATTTGAGTAAATAGAACCACATTCGAGTTAAATTTTTCTGTTATCATTTACAACCAGAAACAAAAATTTAAATTAAGAAAATTTTTTTTAGAAATATTGATAAAGGGTACTTTATGGAAAAAGTTCTACTAAAGCTGTAAAAAATATGTTATTAGGCTATATGTATAAAAATCAAGTTATTGTGAATATTTATGTTTAGATATTGAAATTTGATCTACTTGTTCTAAAGATATCACACTTTCCAAGTGCTCAGTCACACTTGGTCCCTTTCAATTCTAATTTATTCGTTTACTATGAAATATTTTGTCTTTCTCTCGAAGCTGCTCTCTTTGTTATTTAATTGTGAAAAGGATAGCATATATAAAAATTTGTTATAGTTTATTTTGACATCAGTTATAAGATTTCAACTTAGGGTAGGTGGATTTAGTAAAGATAACTTTATTTGTTTGGTTTTGTAGCAACACTACGGTTGTACAATTTAAAAATAAAATAAATAGACACAAATTTGATTTAAGACTTTTAATTAAATAAAAAAATAAAATAAATAATTATTAATACAACAAAATAATGACTCTAAATAAAAATAATCTCAGGGTTTAACCTATAATTGTTTATTGTTTATTTTAATAACTTACAAAGGACAACAATTAAAAAAAAATTAAATAAAACAAAAGAATATCGGTACTTATTTAAATGTAAAGGTAATACTGATTTTATATTTAGAAATTTTGATTATTAATTAATTTTGACTTTTTTATAAATTGATAAATAGAATTTTATATTGATATCAGTTAATGAAAATAAATATTTAGTTGATTTTTACCGGTTCCCGTTATAATTTCTTGAAAATGTAATGAAGCGTTAGTTGATAGCATCGGTCTACAAAACTGGAATCTTGCTATATCAAACTTGAAGTAATTCAATCTATTTTCCGAACTCCCATTTTAAAATTTTACTATTAAATATAGCTCACAACTCTGTCCACTCATTGATACATTATTTAACATAGATTAGTAATTTTAAATATTACAAGTTTAAATTTTTACTGGAGCGTTAGTACAATGCGTTCGGTACGAATGGTGATGGCGTACCGCTCCACGATTTCATGATTCAAGCGACTATATCATCTTTGAATTTTGATTGAATATTTTAAAACTGTTCAGAAAAATTGGATCACTGTTTAAAAATATACACTGTATATCACTTTAGTTATAAATGTTTTTAGTTAAATATTTTATCTTAATTTCGATTTTTAATTTACTTTTTACTAAATATGATTTAGTTGTTCATTTTGATAAAGTAGTACTCACTTCTAATCTCGTTGTTCGAATGTTATAAATTATAAAAAATGATTGAAAATTAACTGATATTCTATTAATTAAAAAACTGTTATTATTATTTACCAGTATCTATACATTATAAAGCTATTAATATTATTTAAAAGTTTTAACAAATTTATATACCAGGTATTACTGGATTTGATCTTTTCTACTTAAAAATTAAGTAGTGGTCAGCCTGTCTGCTTGACCTTGTCCACTAAACAAAATGTAGTTCAAGTTCATCCTACAGTTTGAGGGCCATAAATAAGTCACTGAGCAATGTGACATAAAAAAATCAAGAGAATCAAAATTTTATTAAACCATCGTAAAGAATTACGTTTGTCACTGAGCAATGTGACATAAAAAAATCAAGAGAATCAAAATTTTATTAAACCATCGTAAAGAATTACGTTTGCGATTTAATTAGATTTATTTCAATTTTTATCATAATAAATTTTAATTTTTAATCCTGACAAATGAAAATGGTTTCATCGCTTGAGAGCACAACAGTGTTTCTTAGAACATTTTCCGGGATAGCCTGACAAGATGCGATACGGTCAGCCCAATTATTTTCACTAAGTTCCTGTACAATCATGATTTTGTACGGATGAAAGTGTAGGTTTTGGTGTAAAATTCTTTTCACATTACGATCTGATATTTCGAAGGTAGCTGCGTGTCTACGGGCTGGTCGTCTTGGAGATTGAGTAACTGCTTGCTGGAGTAATTGAATGTTCTGTGGAATGTGAGCACTGTGCGATATACATGTATATACATGTAAATATACATGTATTTTATTAATCTAATCTCAAATAAAGTAAACACAAAATTTTAACTTGTACACTTTAAATATTACAATCCGTAGACTAAAACCAAATAAATCGATCCAAGTAAAAATTATTGCCGAACTATATAACAGTACTAGTGTTACTCGGCGTGCGTTGCTATGCCGCCGGCATATATTAAACCAGCAATATTAAAAAAAAAACATGTAATTTATGACAACTGTGAAATTTATTTGTTTTATTTAAACTAATGCTAATGGATAAACAATATTTTTTGTACTTTTATTTGGAGTATAAATATATAATTTTTTTAATTTTCACCAATTACAAAGAAAATTAAAAGAAATTAAAGAAACACGGAACTTTACTTTTATAAAATACTCAACAATACAATATCGTATCTACATAATAAAATACAATAAACACGGAACTTTACTTTTATAAAATACTCAACAATACAATATCGTATCTACATAATAAAATACAATAAAATTATTATGTGATGTAGATACAAGCTGGTCCTTAGCACCACGTCACTATTTGCTAATTCATGTGATTTTGAATCACATCAGCTGGTTTAAAAGCTTAAAAACAAAGTGATCTGGAAGACAAAACAGTACGATGTACACAACCGAACAATTTACCGAACAAAAACGATTACCAACAAAATATGAAAGGCAAACAATTATTAAAAAATAGAAATTGCTATATTATTTACAAATATCAAACAAAATTTACAAAATAACAAATGAAAGTACAAAAAAATCAGGACAAAGTACACGTACATCAACAAAAACATAACCTCGAACGTGGGTTAATATTTTTCTACATAGTTCACAAAATATTCAGTAGATTTCGCTGCAAGCATAGAAACAATGTTTCTCTTCATAGTTCACAAAATATTCGGTAGATTCCGCTGCAAGAATTTTTTATCTTACCTCATAAAAGCCTTAATGTAGGATGTAAACATTATTTTCAACCCTTTTGGGGTAACTTTTTAAGGGTTTAAATAGCCTAAAATCTGCACCGGCATTATAGTTACAACATTTAAAAAACTGCATGAAAATCGGTTCAGTAATTTAGGAGATAAAGGGGAACATTCACACTTACATACACACATACATTGAATTTTATATATATATATATATATATATATATATATAAAATTCACTTAATAATCGAGAATTTACATGTGGTTAATGTTTTCCGGGAACTCCATTGTTATGTATTATGTTATTAGATAGTGAAGGTTTGACAATACCTGTTGAACATCTGTTGTTATGGGTTATAAAGTAAGAAATTTCGGGTTTCCCTATTAAGGAGTTGAATACAAATAACCTTTCATTCCTTTGTGTGAATACGTGACAGTTCAGGTTCATTTACTATATAGAAAGAGCGCAAGGTGCACCTAAAGAAGTTGTTACTTCAAAATGTAAATGATCTAGGAGTGAGCCACAACTATATTTGTTTCAGGAAAAATTAAATATCTTCATTTTTACTTTCTCTTGCCTGTATGAATATATAGGAAGGAAAGTATTGTTTTCATGTCGATTTTTCGAAATCGAGTTTTCACCGGATCTATATGTTTTCAGACCCCCTGAACCCAAAAAACATGTTTTTAGCGATTGGTCTGTGTGTGTGTGTGTGTGAACAGAATATCTCAAGAATGGAACATCGTACGAACTTGAAACTTGAAACTTAAGTTACATACCACTACCGGACCCGACACGAACATTTTCATCAAAATCGGTCAACCGGAAGTAGTAGTTTATTCGTGTAATTTTTCACTTTTTTTGCGATTTTCTCAAAAACTGGTCCTACGATTTTTTTATTCTCTACAAGATAGGGTAGGCGTCATGTTTGCTGAAATTCTGGGTGACGTAAAAACATAGTTTTTTAAGATTACGGCTTTAATATGCAATTTAGCCCAAAAATTTATATAATAAAAAATGTAGAGAATTTAAAATTCTACAACTTTTATTTCAAACATTTTTTTGTATAATGCTTAGTTTAGCAGTAATTAGCGATTTTCTGATTTTTTCTCACGAAAACGTGTAAAAAATCGATTTTTTTAAGATTTCGGCCTTAGAATGCATTTTACGACAAAAGTGTATGTAATAAAATTTATAAAAAATAAAAAGATCTACAACTTTTATTTAAAGCATTTTTCACTACAGAGCCTAGTTTAGCGTGAATGAGTGATTTTCCGTATTTTTAAGCCCAACTGAGGTTGATTTTCATTTTGCGTCTTTCACTGATGATTAAAATTAGGTTATGTTTATTGAGGTGAGTTTTTTGTTTATTTCAAATGTTTTATTACTAATGTTAGGTTATATTGTTAATATTATTTGCATTGGCAAGAGAAAGTTGTGTGAGTGTTTCACACCAGATTTTTTGTTGTATTTTTACAGAAGCATTCCAAACACCGTGTTCAACGCCTCCTGGTAGTGAAGCTAGCTTATCAGTTGGTTCTCCATTGAGTCCAGTTAATGATATAAATGGAAGTTTCAGTGAATTAGCTTTGCATCATAGACTATATGACAGGTAAATTGTTATACTTTACATTTATGCGATCAGGTGGGTCTGTTCATCTCACTTCGCCACCACTGGTTACTTAAATATTTTTTGCATCATAGCAGCAGAATCCATATTGAGTTTTTTTAAAATCACATTATAGTGTGTTGTTTAGGTCATCAGCCGAAAGAGTGGATTGAACCTGTAGAGGTTTCACTAAGTAAAACGAGGAGTGAGGTGGTTTACTATGCCTTCCTAACAGAGTGGAAAAGTATGCTTATCAGCATGCCAGGTCCTCTGAAAAGCATATACTTTCCACCCTGCAAATTTCACCTTCACTACATTCACCACTGGGTCTACCTCTATAATATTATATCAATAAAATAATAAAGTTAATCTTTGTTTTATTATCTTATTTGTTTTTGTACTGTAATAATTCTTTCAGTACCAATGTCCGGAAAAAAGGATGTCGATATCTTTTACGTTGTGACAACATCCGGTTTACCGTATGCCCATAAGTTATGCATAAAGTGCCAACGTCCGGATAATCGAACCTTTAAAAAAAAAACATTTAAACAAAAATTAATGGAATAATGTATTTTGAAACCGCCTCTATGGTGTAGTGACTAGCGCGCTAGCCTGCAAAGCGAAAGGTCCCGGGTTTGATTTCCAGCTAGGGTCTGGAAATTTTAACACGTTAAAACCACCGTTAAGGTATCAAAACCCACAGTAGTCGCTAATGACCAAGCTGTTGATGGGATTTAAAATGAACTAAAAAATATTTTGAATATTTTTAGTGTTCGTACAATTTTCTTTTTCTATGAACAAAATAAAAATTATTTTTTAACAGGAAATTTTATTTTTCTTCAACTTTGAAATTTGGTCGGCAATGGCAGGCTTGCGCCTGCAAGTTATCGAAATTTGGCTGGCATTTTTTGTACACCCTTATTCAAATTAAATGGCACTTTACATCAAACTTTTAAATATTGTTTCGGCACTGTAACAAACAATAGAAAATTCCCATGGAGCGTTGTAGGGATAGAGAAGGAGTGTATATTGAAGGTGACAATAAGTGATTATGTATAAAATAAAATAAATTTTTTTACGTCAGTCTCATTATTTAATAGCCACACCTCGTATAAATAAGTATACCATATTAATTATTTCTATATTGTACTATATTGTTATTATTAATTAATTTATTATATATTTATATTCATATATCTTGATTTTCTATTTGTTTTATGTGTAATATTGTCTGCCATAATTGGTCGAAAGACTGTTGTAGACAAATAAATATAAATAAATGAATTGATGGCAGTACATCTTTGAGATTTTTCAGAATAAATAATGTACTTATCTTTTCTTTTTTTGTAGGTATTTGGTTGAACTGAACGATCTTCAGATATTAGTCGGCCATGTCAAAGATAACTGGAAATTTGCACATGTTAAAGGAACTTCAACTTTACATGTATTAGATCGTTTTAATATTATTCTTCAGGTATGTTATTCAAAGTTGTCCTTTTCAATAATTTCATTTAGTTGTATTTATTGTTGTTGTTTAGGTCATCAGCCGAAAGGCTGGTTTGAATCTGTAGAGGTTTTACTAAGTAAAATGAGGAGTGAGGTGGTTTACCATTGCCTTTCTCACTGAGTGGAAAAGTACGCTTATCAGTATGCCGGGCTCTCTGAAAAGCACATATTTTCCACTCTGCAAATGACACCTTCACTTCATTCACCCCAGGGTCTGATTGTATAATGAAATTCATTACTTTCAGAGGAGATAACTCTGATTAGTGTCTTTTACACCTCTACCTCTTCTGTTCTTAAATGAATCAGTCATTTAATTGGCTGACCATGTGATAAGAAACAGAACTATTTATTTTAGCCCTGCAACGAACAGATTGAGTGTAAATAATTTGACACTCCACCTGTCTGTTAGGGGCAGTTGTATTAATTTTGCTATTTTAATTATTTGTAATTTGTGTACAATTAGAAGGGAGTGTTCAATTAACCAAAGGGTCTGAAAGATAACATGTTGATGAATTATTTGTTATTTTATTAATAGAATAATGTTTAACACTTTTATTTTATTTATTTATTATTATTTATGCATTTAGTATATTTATTATTCGTGAATTTATGAATGAATATGTTCATATTGATGAATTTTATTATTGTTGATGAATTTTTCCTGTTTAACTAAGCAGTTTGATTGTAAGGTGTGGGAATTTTCTTCATTTTACTGGAACTTGATAGTAGGAATCAAAATAAAAGCAAACGTTACTACTAGTTTCAATTTCTGAGAATTTAAATTCAAAACATTTCATTCATTGGTCATCCACTTGTTACAATACACTTAATTTTTTACAACAATCAGTTTATTCACGGTAACTTTTTGTAGGATTTCACTGTTATGTTACAATACGAGGTGTGGCAATTAAGTTCTGGAAATTTGTCACAAGCAAATTAAGGTACCAGCAAAATTTTATTATCAAACTTCACAGTAGTCTCCCTCTAATTCTACATAATGATTCCCACGTTGCATGATTTGAAGCACCTTGGTAATCCACAGAAGTTACTCCTTGTAGCACCGCGGTTACACTTTCCTTGACCTCCTGTATGCCGCCATGATGAGTTCCCGTGAAGTGGGACTTCATCTTGGGGAATGAGAAGAAGTCACCGGGAGCAATAATGGGGCTATAGGGTGGGTGCGGCAACGTTGGAATGCCTTTTTTCACCAAAAACTCTTGCACAATGATCGATGAATAGGCCAGCACGTTGTTATGGAGAACCGGCTGTCCTCAGCGAGTTTGGGCAGCACACCTAAAATTTGTGCTCGGAGATGCTCCAGGATACCAATATAGAACTGTTCAGTCACTGTCTTGTCTGGCCAGCAGGAATATATTCATGATGAATGATGTCTCGATATCGAAAAAAATGATGAACATTGGCTTTAGTCACGACTTGGACATCCTCGCTTTCGTGGGCCATTCCCCACCCGTTTTCCACCCACTAGTGACTTTGTTTATGGGTCTCGGGGCCATACTCAAATATCCAGGTCTCATCTCCAGTGACTACCCAACTCATCCAATCTCTGCTGTCGCTCTGAATGTGGGACAACAAATCCTCACTAACCTCACTTTTACTTTGAGTCACTCATTTTTACACCACTAAAAAGGTTGCTTTCGAAAAACATGCATAAAACACAAACCAAATGTGCTATAGATTTCAAACTTCGACTGCAGCATAAGGAAGTTCCCCTATTTCTGGTCATATGTTTATGAATGACGCAGTGTTACCAATTCCCTAGTTATAACTAAATTCCTGGAACTTAATTGCCACACCTTGCATGTACATACTATTATTAGTCTTTCTGTTCACCAGTGCTGTTTGCAAATCCAATTTACTATTAACAATTGTGCTTTAGTAAATAACATTCTTCAGGTTGTATGTCTATTATGGGTTTTCATTTATATTTCTTTTGTTTCAGGTTGAAAGGCGAATTGTTTACACAACTGATCCTCAATTTCCTAGTCTAACAATATCTGGTAATCTACCAAAGTTAATTGTACATATTAATGAGCAAAAGATCCAAGCGTTACGGACATTGTTTTCTGTCTTAACTGGCAAAGGACTTGTTTCTCCTTTCAAGTAAGTCTAATATCTTTAAAAAATTTTTATAAACATTTAAATGAAAAATGTAATTCTGTAGGGTGTTCCTATTTATATATTTACAAAGTTGGATATTTTGTTGATGTATGTTAAGCCGTTTTTTTTTTAAGTGACTTCAAAAAATTTTGTCTTGCAAACAAGACAAGTTGTGTGTGCGTGTGTGTGAGCAGAATATCTCAAGAACGGAACATTGTACGAACTTGAAACTTGAAACTTAAGTTAGATACTACCACCGGACCCGACACAAACATTTTTATCAAAATCTGTCAAGTAGTAGTTTATTCGTGTCATTTTTCAATTTTTTGCAATTTTTTTACAAAACGGCTGCTACAATTTTTTATTTTAAAATCACCTCATTTACTAAATTTTTTATGCTTCACAAGATAGGGTAGGCGCCATGTCTGCTGAAATTCTTGGAGAGGCTGTTTTTTCTCGTAAAAAAATTGTTTTTTTTTAAGATTGCAGCTTTAATATGCATTTTAGCGTAAAAATGTATACAATAAAAGTTGTAGAGAATTTAAAATCCTACAACTTTTATTTCTAACATTTTTTCGTATAACGCTTAGTTTTGCGGTAATTAGCAATTTTCTGTTTTTTTCTAACGAAAAAGTATACAAAATCGATTTTTTAAGATTTCAGCCTTAGGATGCATTTAACGACAAAAGTGTATGTAATCAAATTTATAGGAAATTAAAATATCTACAACTTTTATTTCGAGCGTTTTTCTCTACAGAGCCTAGTGTAGCGTGAAAGAGTGATTTTCCGTACTTTTGAGCCAAACTGAGGTTGATTTTCATTTTGCGTCTTTCACTCATGATTAAAATGAGGTTATGTTTATTGAGATTAGTTTTTTTTTTATTTCTAATGTTTTATTACTAATGTTAGGTTATATTGTTCAATATTTGCATTGGCAAGAGAAAGTTGTGTTAGTGTTTCACACCAGATTTTTACAATAGGATCAATTATTATTTTTGCTAATTTATTTAATTTTCAGATCTTATGAACAAAATGGGTTAGAGGAGAAATTCGATCAGTTTATTGGAGATCAGTATGAAGCTGATATTATATCTGAACACACAGATGTTGTCTCTGCTAAATTATTAATGCTGCAGTTTTCTGTCGATCAGTTGGCTTTGGAGGTTTGTTTACTATTTCATAAAGTTTTCAACTTAAATTTATATTCTTTTTCTATTTTCTCATTAATTGAAGATTATGTTAATATTAAGAAATTTTATCTTCACCGGTTTATAAATACAACGTAACAATGAACTGAATTTTAGGTCAAATTGTTAATTAATACTTTTCTCAACAAATTAAATTTTTGCCATCTTGAATATTACCTGATGCTGAATATTTGGACAAAGAGGGTTTGAATTATCATAGTTTAAATGAAGGACATTTTTTGTATCTTCAATAGACCATAAATAAAAGACAAGTGAATATAGAAAAAAAATTTTTTTATTAAAAGTTATGTACACTTATGGGTACTTTTCGACATAATCACCTTGACGATTGAGACATTTTTCATACCTGTGGGACAAGCTTTTAATTATCTTTGACATAAAATCTTACTGCCAAGAATGTAATTGAGTCATGATGTTGTCTTGAATTCGTAGGTTCATCGTAAATGCTTTGTCTATGGAATTTCCGGTAGTTTCAAGATCTTCTCTGTACTCTTATTGTTAGAGTGGACGCCAAATAAGCTTGCTGGTTTTCTGAAGTGTGCAGAAGGTATATTTTGGTAATGGCGAGTTCAGTTGTCTCAGCAAGTTTTAGGGTTTCAAGCTGGGTTCATTTACTTTCGAAAAGGGACTTTTTATTTTGAAAAGTTACAAGAGCAGATGCTAAATAAGCTTGTCGGTTTTCTTCATTGTGCAGAAGATTTATTTTGGTAATGGCACGCTCGGTTGCCTCAGCAAGTGTTGGGCGTTCATGCTGTACTAGCTGTGATCAGAATCATGTCGTTCTTGCAACGTTATATATCAGCTGACCTGAAAACATTAGTCTGTAAAGTGTTGTATGTGGTAGGCATTAATAGTTGTATACAATGTTTACAATTGAATGTTTTTTACATCACCAATAGATGATAATTTTCATCGATTAGAACATGTGATTTAATAGCCAGTTCGGTACTAAGACACAAAATCTACTGACTGAATCCGAACTGTTCGCGCTGCTACATCGGCAAGCGTATTTGGTGTCCGCTCTACTGAACATTTAAGAGCCTGCCACACTGAATGCGATATATTTTTTTTTGCGTCCAGGAGGAGTATATGACATGTCAGTTATAACACCTGAAATACATATAAGAATCACACAATGTATTGTATCACTGCTATCAAGAAAGAATTCTTGTACGCTATAAAAAGTTTCATCGATCAAGTAATATTTCTAATTTCTTTTAAAGGAATGCAAATTATCACAACATTTTAAAAATTGGGGTAATTTATTCATGAATTTTCTCCCTGCGTAAGTACGTTTTTGTTCAAACAATTTTATGGAGTGATTAGCCACATAATAATTTCTGTTTCTCGTGTTATTATTGTGAACATTGAAATTTTGCATAAAATTATTTTGCCTAACATACATAATCACGTCAAAAATGTAAAGAGAGGGAACTGTAAGCAATTTAAGCTCCTTAAATAGTGGCCTGCATGAGGTTAGCTGGTTAGCTCCCACCATACACCTAATAGCTTTCTTTTGAAGTTTAAAAACCCTATTCACATTACCCATGCTAGAATTACCCCATACTAAGATATACGTCCTGTGTTCCGGGCAGGTGATCGTAGCATGGAAAATATTTTTTGTACGCTGTGGTTAGTTATGAAGCGTGGCACACAGAGTCTATTCTGATCGTGCAGGCAGGAACTAAACACTTCTACAGGACAATTTGAAACTGAACACATTGCAATTCACACATGTTCATTAAATAATTTGTACCGTTTGTGACAAAGTTGTGATATGTCGCTCAAAACAGAAACGTTCGTTGCTGTCGTTATTTATATGATGTAGGACTTAAGTTTTGTAAAGATCGCGACTGAACGCATTCTGTGAGACAGGGAAGATTCCACTTGAGATCGGAGTGCGTTTGCCTAGAACGTTTGCAGATCACATTCTGTGTGGTAATCCCTTTAGGGTAAAAAAATTTTGAGCTTACTGGGCCCAAAGGTATTGACTGAGAACCACAAAACTCGCTGAATGGCTTTAGCTTTGAAGTTCCTTGACCGTTAAGTCACTAAAGGAGGAGATTTTTTGAAATCAGTCATGACCGGAGATAAATCCTTCCTTTTAAACATTCAAGTTTTGTAAGTAAAAATTATGGTGAATTAGCTATACTTGAATTGTATTTGTTATTATATTTACTATCTTGTTTGTTATTTCTATTATAATTACTCTTTATGTAATTCTGTCCTTAGGTGCAATCAAGAGGTCGTAGTGTTGCAGAATTGCAAGTGGCTGGTGTAAAAGTATCTTTCATGAAACGACCTTACGATACTAATCTAACATTGACTGTACATAGTTTGTTATTAGTTGATGCCCTGCAAACATTTGGACCTGATTTTGAACTTCTTGTTGCTAGTCATAAACATGTTAGGTTAGTTTATTTTTTGTTCTTGATTTTTTAATAAATTCTTATGTAGCATTATCTCAATTATATGGGGTATTGAAGATGAGCAAGACTATGGAAAATTGAAAATCATGGTTAAGCCACTATTGTGGGTTTTTAAGTACAAGACACCAGATCGTGAACATTTTTAGCTATTTTCTAATGACCGTAGTAAATTAACTAATAGATTTATCTATTTAATATTGACATTGATTTAAAGCTCTAAATTTCCTCTTTCATTAAATTTAAGTATTAACAGTAAAATTTTTCAGAAAATAATATATTTATTTGTAAATGACACCACCCACTTCTTGAGTAAAAACGATGTTTTGTTTGATAGAATAAAAAGATGATAATAATAAAAAGAACGTGAGTATCCTGTGTTCTTTTTATTTTATTTTTATTATTGTTCCGAAATCCTATCATCAAGGACTATTTTCAAGCCGGGTCTTTACCAGCGAAAGCCATTATCTATCATATAACTAATTTTCAAAAATTTTTGATAAAAGTATTAGATGATGTCATACTGAGATAAAATAACAGATTTCTCCAAATGATTCTTACAACAAACAAATCAAATAAAAGGTGACTTCATTTTACCAATCACAAAGTTTTTTCAAAATTTAGAAAAATTGTCTCTCAACTTCAGGGGAGTGTTATAATTGCATTTAAGGTTATGTTCTTTTTTATGTTATAGTATGGACAGCGTTAGTGGTAGTTTACGTGATAGTGAACCAACTTCACCATCCTCACCTGGATCACCAGATCCTTTAGGAGCAAGAGCTATGCAGTGGGGGAATATTTCTTCTACATCACCAGTTGCATTAACCAATGCTTTGTCAACTTTATCACTTGACCGAGGTAAAGGTTTTATTAAAAATACAACATTATACATATGTTACCCACCGGGTTGGTCTAGAGGTAAAGTCGTCGCCAAAATCAGCTGTTTAACAGCTGATTTTCGGAGACGAAGGTTCCTGGTTCAAATCCTAGTAAAGGTTGTTACTTTTATACAGATTTGAATACTAGACAGTGGTTACCGGTGTATATTGATGGTTGGGGTTTAATTAACCATACTCCCTCAGGAATGGTCGGCCTGGGTCTGTACAAGACTACACCTCATTTACATGTCACACACATCATCCTCATCTCATTGGGTCAAGGGGTTGCTTATTGTTCTAAATTGAACAGATTGCAACGTACACAAATTAGGAATAAAAAAAAAATTATGCATTTATATATTTAATGCAACTATAATATTTATATATTTGTTTTTATTTATTTTTTTTAATATTAATATTTATATATTTTAATGTGATAAAGGGAGAATCTTGCAAAAACCAAAATTGGAAGAGGAGGAAGCAAGTAAACTGCTTAGGATTTGCGGATGATTTGGCCCTGCTGGTTCTGAATATGACTGAAGTGCGCGCGCAAATTGCTAGCCTTGAAAATATATCCCAAAAAATTAAGTTAAAAATTTCCTAAGAAAAGACTGAAATCATGGCTATCAACCCACTATGTATAAATAAATTGAGAATTAATGGTAAAGAAATTAGATTGTCTCAACAGTTCAAATATCTAGGAGAAATCATTGACTGCCATGTAGAAGAAAAATCCACTTGGCAAAACAGAACTTCCAAAATTAAAAAAGAACAAAGAATAACCTGGAAATTGTACAAAAAAATGCCTTTCAATGCATGCCAAAATCCGCCACTACAAAACAGTTGTTCTCCCAGAGGAAGCTTTACACTGGTGAAACTATTTTGTAAATTAAGATTGAAGCTGAAACTGACCAACTTCTTTAAACTGCATGCAGAATTATCAGAACCTGCCTTAACAAGAATTATCAAAAAAATGGGCTATAGCGAATTCCTTCTAATGAAACTTTTTATAAGGAAATTGATCCGATTATTAGCGTGATGAAGAAAAGGAGGATTTCCTACTTTTCCGTATTTTGAGAATGCCGAATGATAGAATATTGAAACACCTGATCCTCAGGAACTTGAACAGGAAGATTATGGGAAGATACATCAAAGAGATTAAAAGGGATCTCAATGAAATTGGACCGGAAATTGAAGACGCATTAGACAAAGAAAAAATTAAACAGTACTCTCAAAACACACAGATTTTATGGGGAAAAGCAGAAAGACGCACAGTGGAGGTTACAGATAGGTTACGCTACAAGATAGGGTAGGCGCCATATCTGCTGAAATTCTTGGAAAGGCGTTTTCTCATGAAAATATTATGTTTTTTAAGATTGCGGCTTTAATATACATTTTACAGCAAAAAAGTCTGAAAAATAAATAAAACTTTTATTTCTAATATTTCTTTATATAACGCTTAGTTAAGTGATTTTCTGTTTTTTTTTCATATAAAAAAATTAAATTTTCTAAAATTTCAGCCTTAGTATGCATTTTACAACAAAAGTGTATACAATCAAATTTATAGGTAATTAAAAGATCTACAACTTTTATTTAGAGCATTTTTCTCTACATAGCCTAGTTTAGTGTGAAAGAGTGATTTTCCATATTTTTAAGCCAAACTGGTTATTTTCATTTTGCATTATTCACTCATGATTAAAATAAGGTTATGTTTATTGAGGTTAGTTTTTGTTCTAATGTTTTATTACTAATGTTAGGTTATATTGTTCATTATTTACATTGGCAAGAGAAAGTTGTGTGAGTGTTTCACATCAGATTTTTATTTTTCAGCTAAATCCCCTGTTGGATTCCCGTCACCATCAGTACAGACTAGAAAAACATCAGCTTCATTCAAACTAGATTTAGATTCAGAAGCGTTAATAACTGTTGAATTGGTAATTGTTAACGCAAATTGTCCTGGAAATGACAATTCTAAAGAAGACCTTCAAATAGCTAATATTCAATTTAATAATCTTGATATTATTGGTAAGTAAATCAATATTTCTATGATTATTTCTATTAGGATTTTTCTAGGAGTTACCTAGCACAAATTCCTAGAATCCTGAACATTTTAATGAAATTTTGAATTATGTACTACTTCATTTATTCTTTGTGCAAATAAATAAGTGATAAGTAATTTTGAAGAGAATAAATTACAGTTTTATCTTGAATAAAAAGCGAGCTTCTATTTTACTTAAAAAAAAGTTATGCTGATTAAAAAATCGGTCAAAATATAATAAAAAAATTGTTGTTGTTTAGGTCATCAGCCGAAAGGCGGGTTTGACCCTGTAGAGGTTTTACGAAGTAAAACGAGGAGTGAGGTGGTTTACCGTTGCCTTCCTCACTGAGAAAGTATGCTTATCAGCATGCCGAGCCCACTGAAAAGCACATATTTTCCACTCTGCTAATGACACCTTCACTTCATTCACCACAGGGTCTGGCTGTGTAATGAAATTCATTACTTTCAGAGGAGATAACTGTCTGATTAGTGCCTTTTACACCTTTGCCTCTTCTGTTCTTAAATGATTCAGTCATTTAATTGGCTGTCCATGTGATAAGAAAGATAACTATTTATTTTAGCCCTGCAACTAACAGATTGAGTGCAAATAATTTGACACTCCACCTGTCTGATATGGGCAGAAAAAAATTGTTAAGAAGTGCTAAATGTTTTTGGACTTATTTCAGGAAAAATAACTTTATCTACTGGCCCTGACGGTCAAACGACCATAAGTGATATTGCCTGCGAGGTTAATATTTATGGTTTTGATATTTTAATTTAGAAGTTTGGATTTTATTTTAAGTTTGTTTATTTTTTTATGTAAGATTACTGTATTTCGTTCAATAAAGGCAAGGTATTATTATTATTAACTAAAGAACTAAAGAGAAGGATAGAGATGGTTCGTTCTGCATTTTGTTAAAATGAAAAACCTTTGGAAAGGTAAATCCTTGAGCCTTGACCTGAGTTTAAGGATGGTGCGATGTTACATCTTCTCAACAGTGTTATATGGCATGAAAGCTTGGACGTTAAAGAAGATGAATATCAGGAGAATAGATGCACTTGAGCTTTGGTTCTTCAGACGCTTGCTAAAAATACCCTGGACAGATAAAGTACCCAACGAGACAGTCTTGTGGAGAATGGGAAGAGAAAAGGAGCTTGTTTACACCATCCAAAAAAATAAAATGGAATATCTGGGTCATATTATGCGTGGGCCAAGATATGAAATGCTTCGCTTGATAATGCAAGGCAAGATTCAGGTGAAGAGAGATGTGGGAAGAAGAAGAATTTCTTGGTTGAAGAATCTTCGCGACTGGTTTCGTTGTACCTCAGCGGAGCTGTTCAGAGCTGTGGTGTCCTAAGTCCAAATAGCCATCATGATTGCCAACCTCTGGTCGGAGAAGGCACGTTAAGAAGAAGATTATTTTTATTACTAAATTTATCTACTGTAAATATTAATAAAATCAGAAGTAACGACTAAAAAATAAAAGTATATGTTGATTTATTTATGAAATATCAACAAAAAAATTTGGGAGATCAGCTTAAGAAACTACCAAAAATTAGCTATAACCTCAATGTTGTTTAGATCATCAACTGAAAGTCTGGTTTGAACCTCTGGAGGCTTTACTAAGTAAAACGAGGAAGGAGGTGGTTTACCTGTGCTCCTTATTGAGTGGAAAAGTATGTTTATCAGCATGGCAGGCCCTTTGAAAGGCATCTAATTTCCAACCTGCAAATGACACCTTCACTCATTCACCACAGGGTCTGGCTGTATAATATAATTCATTACTTTCAGAGGAGACTCTGACTAGTGTCTTTTGTATCTTTACCTCTTCTGTTCTTAAATAATTCAGTCATTTAATTGGCTGACCATGTGATAAAAAATCGGAAGTATTTTTTGTAACCTTGGAACTAACAGATTGTGTGCAAATAATTTAATACTATCTGTCCTGTTTTAAGGGGATAAAATGTAATTAGCAGATGAAACATAATTAAAATAAATGTAATTAGGAGAAGACAAATAAAAATTGTCAATTCAATTTGTAGTATTTTTTCTCACAAACTGTATAATATCTACTCAGAATGTCAGGAATTTTGGAATTATATTAGTATAATTCAATCAAATTCTATTTTCTTTTCATTGTGGACTTAATTTTTTTTTTAAATAAATTTTCAGCTAATCAAGAAACTATTGTTGAACTGATTGGATTTGTTAAAAGAGTTTTTCCTCAGCAACATAAGTCAAGCACCAGAACAGTTCCATCACCATTACCTACAGACGGTAAGTCGTACAAGGTTTGGCAATTAAGTTCCAGGAATTTGTCAATAAAACACAAGTATATTAAGTTATGAGCAAAATTTTATTGTCAACCTTTACAATAGTCTCCCTCTGAGTCTACACAACGATTCCAACATTGCTTCCACAATTGGAAGCATCCTTGGTTATTCTCTGAGACCCGGAAACAAAGTCAGCAGTGGATGGAAAAGGATGAGAAGCAGGCAACAAAATTGAGGATGTTCAAGTCGTGATTGAAGGCAATGTTGATTGTTTTTTCGATATCCGCGGCATCATTCATTGTGAATATGTTTCTGCTGGCCAGATAGTGGCTGGACAGCTCTATGTTGACGTCCTGGATTGGCTGCGAGCACACATTTTACGTGTGTGGATTTAACCTTAAGCTATATTAGCATATTGTTAATGCCAGTCTCAATGGAAACTGCAATGTTGATTGTGGAAAATGGCATTTCTGGACAAGTAGAAACTTTTATTTTTGGCATAAAAACTATGTTATCTTTTTTTTAACTCAAATGTAAAAGTCGACTGGGGTTTCATGATAAGAAACATTGTATGTCAAACTTGCATATCGATACATGCAAATAAGTGGAGGGGTGGAATGGTCAATGTAATGGCACACTCCTGTAGTCTTTACCATAATTTATTACAGTAACTTTTTTCAATTTAGGGCCAATTTTAGACCATGTGAGGTGACTTTAGATGTTTCTGGAAGGTCTTTTTGCAGCCCACATTCTCAGTATTCATTCACCATAGGTTTTTCACTTTTCTTCTGTCCACCTGACGCTCTGTTTTATGGTCTTCATGGAAGCCTTAAAATTCATAATTAGTTGTCTGAATTTGGTTCGGTTCATTAAGTTTTCTCAATATCCTTTCTGACTTCTTTGAACCATATATTCAACCCCTCGGGGTTAAAAATTTGTTTTGTCAACCGTTTGTCATCCTTTCTATACAAGTGTTTGTAAAATTTTAGTCTTCCTTTTCTAATCGTTCATTTCCCTTGTATTGTTCTTCTCGACTTTGTAACCTATATTGTCCGTCTAGTATCTTCGCACCCATTATCTTGCGGAAGATCTTTCTCTCAAATTTCTCTGTTTCTCTTAGACCAGCCTTCTTGATCTTTCTAAGGCACTTACTCCCATACAGACTTTATTGTTTTTATTTTATTTTAAGCCCTAATTGGAGCACTATAGTCAACTTTCAGTCGTTAACAAATCATTTGATTTGTTTACTTCTATCTGACATCTTTATATTCTCAGATCT
Source organism: Catonia carolina (assembly GCA_035578175.1). Lineage (NCBI taxonomy): Eukaryota > Metazoa > Arthropoda > Insecta > Hemiptera > Achilidae > Catonia > Catonia carolina. The sequence continues at coordinate 33,373,729 of JAQMRL010000009.1, read as the reverse complement.
GGCCCTCCTCTGCTCGTCAGTTATGTTACATTGTAAAACTTTTCTGGTTATTAGTAGCAATTGAATTTTTGGATCCTTAATTATTGGTCCATCTTCTTGTCTTAGAATCATGATGTATGTTATCCTCAGGGTGTTAAGACCATTGTTTATCTCCTATAGCTCGTCATTCTGTGATTTGTATTGCATGAGCTGATCGAGAAGTTTCTTGACGAGCCTTGTTTCTGACATCCTGATTAAGTGGCTGAAGAATGACAATCGTCTTTTTCTCATTGGGTCTGTTATCTGTGTTCGTTTTCGTGGTAAAGTGTATTGTTGGACTCGAGCCACCATTTCTGTATTGTTTTGTTTTTTTACTTTTACGGCCACATGGGATCATTTAAAATCAATCTTTGGAATTCTTTTTCGGAGCTGTTCTTCTCTTTGCCCAATATTTTTTCATATTTTCAGATCTTGGTTTTCTCTCCTCATCTGAACAAACCCTCTTTCCTCTTGTTTCCTCTTTAAATATAAATCTTGTATTTTTATATTTAAGCATTTTGATTTTCCCTGTTTTTTTCTGAGATCTTTGTCTGTTATTTCTAATTCGTGCATACCTTCTTTAATTTCTTTTATCAACTTAGTAGGGTTTCTAGTGAGCTTTGCTTTTCAATTATTTGTCTTAAAATTTGTGTTTTCGGTGTTCTTAGTAAATGACCATAGTATTTTTTGTCTTAATTGTTTTATTTGAATTTTTTTTTGCAGATATAGATGGAAGTAGAAGAGACAGTCAGTGTCACAGTCCTTCTCCTCCTGTTCTACCAAATAAACATACGAAACTTATGTTTGATTTTCATCGTCTAAATATATTATTGTTGCGTGCTGTTATTAAGGATAATACTGTTGTCGGTAGAAAAATTGCAACTGCAACTATGACTGATGCTAAAATTAATGCGGATTTTGGTAAGTGTGACAATAGTTTCACTTTTATGTTATATATTTTGGATGAATAAAAGGATAACCGTCAATTTTCTTTCCAATAGTTATTTAAATATCTCTGAAGTAAAAAATGGCATGATTTTTGGAAACAAACAAATTAAACTTTTGGGAATTTGTTATTGTAAAAAATCATTTAAAAAATTTATATTTTGTAATTTTTCTTTTAATCCCAGTAATGGATTTAGATATGTTCTCTACACTCATAACAAGCAGGCGGAGTGTTAAATTATTTACACTTGATCTGCTAGTTCAGGGCTACAAAAATAGTTCTGTTTCTTATCACATGATCATCCAATTATATGATTGAAGCATTTAAGAACAGAAGAAATAGTGGTGTAAAAGACACTAGTCAGAGTTATCTCATCTGAGAGTAATTAATTTCATTATACAGCCAGACCTTGTGGTAAATAAAGTGAAGATGTCATTTGCAGGTTGGAAAGTAGATGCTTTTAGAAAGCCCGACACTTTTGTACTCGGTGGAGAAGGTATGGTAAACCACCTCACTCCACTAGAGGTTCAAACCAGCCTTACTAGTGATGTGATTGAATATATTTAAAAAATCGAAACAGATTTTTTTAAAATTGGTTTGAAATACACGACTTTTCTCTTGCAAAAATATTAACCTAATTTTAATCTTGAAGGGAATGTGCTAAATAAAAATTAACCTATCTTGGACTTTGATATTTCGATGAGAAAAATACAAAAATTTAAAAGAAGCTAAACTAAGTGCTGTTGGAAAAATGTTTTAAGATAAAGGTGCTGGTTTTTAATTTATAGAGACTTTTGTTGTAAAATGCACTCTAAGGTCTCAATCTTAAAAATCATATTATTTTACTGAATGTTTTGAGCAAAATACAGAAAATCTTAAGTGGTGCTAAACTAAGCGTTGTAAAAAATAGAACTTAAAATAAAGTTGTAGAATTTTAAAATTTTTGACAACTTTTATTGTTATATATTCTTTTCCACTAAAATGTTATTCTGTAAATCAATCTTCAAATGAAATATTTTTCACTAAGAGAGCACAGCCTCTCCAAAGATTTCAGCAGACATGGTGCTTACTCTGTCTTGTAAAACACAAAAAATTTAAATAAGAAATTATTTTTTAATCGTTTGGAACCTTTTTTGAGAAATTTACAAAAACGTGTAGAAATAAATTCAAAAATTGTAAAAAAAATTTTTTTTTTCCAGGAAATGAACTGATGGTTGAGGGTTCTTTAGGTGGACTACAGATGTTAGATTTGACACCAGAAGGAGGTCTCCATCATAGAATACTATCGTTAGGGCAGGATCCATTGACTGACACACCGCCTGATTTAGTAGCTTGTTTATCTGCTGATTTATATCGGCAAACTACCAAAACGTCATTTGTTGAAAAACAAGCGTTTAGTTTTACTATTAAAAGAAGTTTAACTAATTCTTGTAAGTGTATTTTCTTTTATACTTCTGTGAATTTTTAATTAATGTAAATTTTTTAATCTGGTATAAAATTCATTTTTATATGAAGTGTTAATATAAATTGGAGATTTTTTTGCCTCGTCAGCCTATCCCGAGCAAGATGATGGAACCGTCACGTTAAAGTTTGGTGAATTGTGAGTGCGTGTATTTAATCGGCAAATTATACATTTTTGTTCTGTCACTAGTAGTGACGTTGCGTTGGGTGCCGGGGCACCAGGGAGTGCCTGGAAATGAGAGAGCGGATGCCTTAGCAAAGGAAGGTGCTGCCTCTCACTTCATAGGCCCAGAGCCATTCTGTGGAATTGGTGAGGGCTATTATAGAGGTATAATTAGGGTCTGGGAAAAGGAGGCTAAAACCTCCTATTGGAAGAAGGTGCCAGGCTGTGAACAGGCAAAGAAATTCATTGCCTATTCCAGTAAGAAGGCTGGAATATATAATGGACTAGGAAGACAGGACTTGAGGAGGGTAGTGGGCCTGATGACTGGTCATTGTAATCTTGGGTATCATTTATCTAAGATAGGAGTTGCTGGAGACAGCCTGTGTAGATTCTGTCATGAGGCAGAAGAGAAGGCTGAGCATATTTTATGCAGCTGCACAGTGGTGGGCTGCAAAAGAAGAGCGCTGATGGGTGAGGATGTGTTGACACCCTCTCAGGTAAGTGCACTTGATCCTAGGCAGATCCTGCGCTTTATTGAAAGTGTGGGTCTGGCATAAATAGGAATAGGGGCAATCACAAAAGATATTTTAGGTCGCGGTGAGGAGGGGCTGAAAAAGCCTGAACGCCCTGGTATTAAAGTAAAGTAAAGTTTGTCACTAGTACAGGTATGATTAAGCAAGAGGTTTGCTGATTATGCATTGTGCAGTATATCATTGTCAAGCTCTTAACCATACTATTTTTCAGTGTTGATGAGCTCTGAACGCACGCATTGCTCTCTACCCAGTTCATAACTAGCCTTTGAGTTGCTAGCAATGTTGCCAATACTTGCTCTTGTTCTGTTGTATATTTTGTCAGCCATTTTTTTGGTCTTTCAATAACAATTATAACATATTAACTTACAACCAACTGATTGTATTATAAAGTATTGCATGTTAACGCGCTCTATAATCGATGTGTTCAGTACGAGATGCAAGACATGAGAAACTACTGTGGCTTTTATACGTATGCGCGCATAATGTTTGTCAGACTGATACATTCATACAATCTGACAACACTGGCAAACATTATGATTGGTCTAAACGCGTGGAACAGCAGAGTTCATCAACTGTGAAAAGCATTATAATGAAGTTGTTAAACCAACAGAAATTTTGATTCAGCTAAAAGGACAGTTTGGTGATGATACCCTTTCTCAGACCCAAGTCTTTGATTGGGTTAACAAGTTTAAAGGTTGAAATCAAGTTAGAAAAACAAGGTCATGATCAACACCCTATAACAAGTTACACAGATGCCAAAACCCATCTGTCTGTTGGAATAGTGCTCATGACAGTTTTTGGGGCTGTGGAGGGTAGTTTTACTCATTTTATGGATGCGCAGTAAAGACTGCTCTACAAAATCCCATGATCTTATTTACAAAGAGACGGGTGAAATTTCCCAAATCACTAGTTTTTGTGTAATTAGTGTTGAAAATTCATCTTATTAATTATTGAACGACCCGTGCATGATTTGTTTTATACAGAAAAAAGCTATTCAGTTTCTAATTTATATATATTATGTTACTACATGAAATTATTGTCTCAACATTTTCATTATTGCTAATTATTTTTTTTTTAAATTGTAAGTATATGAAATATCTGAATTTGTTGGTGATTGAAGAATAAAGTTATAATCTTAGTCTTTTTTAAATGCTTGTACCCTCTTGATACAAGGATGCTGATGTGTCCGCTAAAAAATATTTATTTTAATAATTTTTTATCATATAGAACCAATTGTAGACCATATGAGGTGACTAGAATTTTCTGAAGCTCTTTTTGCAGCCTGCTCATTTACTTGCTGTAAACTTTTCTCCTTTCTTCTGTCCACCCGGTGTTCTGTTTTTCTTCTTCATGGAAGCCCTTAAAAGTTTGTAATTAGTTGTCTGAATTTGGTTCAGTTTATTCCAGTTTTCGCAATATCCTTTCTAACTTCATTAAACCATTTATCCAACATCTAAGTTCTATTGTTAAGTGTCTTAAAAATTTGTTTTGTCAACCATTTGTCTTCCATTCTATACCGGTGTTAGTAAAATTTTAGTCTTGTTTTTCTAATCGTTTGTATTAATCTTCAGTTTTCCTTGTACAGTTTTTCTCTACCTCGTAACCATCTTCAGACCCATTATATTGTGCAGGATCTTTCTCTCAATTTGTTTTAATTTTTATGAAATAAAGTAATTTTCTTTTGTTTTAGGTTGTGCTGAAGCAGAGATTAGTCTAGAAATGGCATCAGTTTGGTACACACATTCTCCACAATTGTTATCTGAATTACAGTCATGTGCTGCTGATTTTAAACAATATTTAGCACATCTTGCACGGTCAATTGGATCTGCAGCTACTGAAATGGCTATTGGATTAGTCCATGCTAGGTAATCCGATTGGAAATGCATTTTTAGTTACTGTCGATTTGAATGGTTTAGTAAAGTCAGATTGTCAGTTTATATAACTAGTAGCTTTCTGTCCCAGCTTCACCCGGGTATAATTTTGTTTTATTTCAATAATTTTTAAATTAAGATTATAAATAAATTAAAAATAAGATTTTCTGATCTTGAAAAATTTGATATACTGGGTGTCCCACAAAGAGGTTGCTATTTTTGAATTAATATGCTGGACGTATCGCCCACTCTACGGACTGGATACTTTACAGTTATAATAAATAGATATGTAAAAAATCTGGTGTGAAACACTCACATAACTTTCTCTTGCCAATGCAAATAATTAACAATAAACCTAACATTATTAATAAAATATTAGAAATAAACAAAAAACTAACCTCAAAAACATAACCTTATTTTAATCATGAGTGAATGATGCAAAATGAAAATCAACCTCAGTTTGGCTTAGAAATACGGAAAATCGCTCTTTCTCTCTAAACTAGGCTCTGTAGAGAAAAATGCTTTAAATAAAAGTTGTAGATCTTTTAATTTTCTATAAATTAAATTATATACACTTTTGTCGTAAAATGCATACTAAGGCCAAAATCTTAAAAAAATCAATTTTTCACACATTTTCATGAGAAAAAAAACAGAAAATCGCAAATTACCGCTAAACTAAGCGTTATACAAAAAATTGTTTGAAATAAAAGTTGTAGAATTTTACATTCTCTACAACTTTTATTATATAAAGTTTTGCGCTAAAATGCATATTAAAGCTGTAATCTTAAAAAAACAACGTTTTTACGTGAAAACAGCCTCACCCAGAATTTCAGCAAACATGACGCCTACCCTATCTTGTAGAGAATAAAAAATTGAGTAAACCAGGCGATTTAAAAAAAAATCGTAGGACCAGTTTTTGAGAAAATCGCAAAAAAGTGAAAAATTACACGAATAAACTACCACTTCCGGTTGACCGATTTTGATGAAAATGTTCATGTCGAGTCCGGTAGTGGTACGTAACTTAAGTTTCAAGTTTCAAGTTCGTACGATGTTCCGTTCTCGAGATATTCTGTTCACACACAGACACACACACAGACCAATTGCTAAAAACATGTTTTTTGGGTTCAGGGGGTCTGAAAACGTATAGATCCGGTGAAAACTCGATTTCGAAAAATCGACATGAAAACAATACTTTCCTTCCTATATATTCATATAGGCAAGAGAAAGTAAAAAAGTACCCTCGAGTTTCATTTGGGTATGATTAACGAAAACAAAATGGTGGAAAGTAATTTTATTCGCATTACCATTTCAAATTGGTGATTTGTTACAATGTTACTTAAGTAATAAAATGAAAGAAATATGAAAGTGATAAATTAATTATGAACTTAATTTGTTTCATTAACCTTTATTCGAATTGATGTTCATCAATAGCTATGTTGATCGATTTGGAATGGTAAAAACAGCTGTTTTTTTTTCTATCTGAATCCTATTGTAAATATAAGTGTGATTTTATCCACAAGATTATTGTTCATTTTTGATATTATTTTCTTATTCCGCCATTTTCGTTTGATTAATCATAAGCTAATAAAACTCAAGGGTACTTTTTTACATATCTATTTATTATAACTGTAAAGTTTCCAGTCTGTAGAGTGTGCGCGATACAACTGGCATATTAATTCAAAAATAGCAACCTCTTCGTGGGAGACCTGGTATATAAATTATTTAGACACCTCCAATGAGTTTCAGCCATGTACCTCGTCTGGAACTTAATAACGGAAAAATATTGGTATAAGCGTTTTCAACCCCTTGTGTGAACATTTTTGTAATATTGTTAAAGGGTAATTTTTATTAGTTGCACTATAGGTAACATGTCCACCGAGTTTCACCCATCTAGCTCATCCAGAAAACTTCTGGTTTAAGGGTTGGACACCCTTTTTAAACTATTAGGGGTACATTTTTAAATTAATTTTTAAAAATTAGTTTAAATTTTAATAATTTATAATGACTCTGATGGTGGATCCGTCTAAACATGTAAGTTAAAAAAGATATAATATAGCAACTGTAAAAAGTTAGTGAATGCTTTATAAAGATTTATCTAATTAGTTTTAATTTTCTGTATACAGAGCGGAGACATTGGTTCATAGTTTGTCAATGGGAGGTCGTCTCTATGGTTCATCAGGTGACATAACCTCAACACCTAGAAAATGTAGACATAGCTTTTCTTATTCCACTGAACAATTAGATAACAGCGCTGCACCTAGCAGAGGAACGATGACACCTTTTAGTCCAGTTATTGATTATGAAACTAGAACTCGTATCAAGTAAGTGATTTTTGTTTGTAATAATATTGTGACACTTATCGCTAAGGTCTGTTTCGGGATCTAGGTAATTAAATAATTAATACACTAAAGTTTACAATTACAAGTATTTATTACAATTAAAAGATTTACAAAATAAATAATAAACTAATTATAATGAAGTCATATAATAAATAACTTAATACTACTTACAAACAATTATATAGAATGCATGTACACAATAAAACTGAATACACAATGCACATATACAATAAGACTTAATAACAATGCCTCAAAACCGTGACCTGTTCTACGCACCGATAGCACACTCAATAAACACTCGTCAAAGATCAAATGAATACTAACTCCCGGACCGCACTTGGGGGTCTCTTTATATAGGTAGATCAAAGAGATAATTCTAGAAAAGCAGATCTATTCCATACAAAAATCATTTTTATTGGTTCTCAAAAGATCACAACTAATGTAAACAAGTCACAATAGAATAAAAGGTGTTACAGGTAACCAACCGACACTCTCATAAATAGTTGTACAACAAAGACCCTACCTTAAAATATTGTTTTATAACTAACCCTATTGTTACTTTGTCCCTCTATTATCTACTATTCAAAACTTTATGAATCTCTTGATCCAGAACCCTCTCGAACGAACATTCCCTTACGATATCGTCACAATGTAATTCTTCTTCTTCAGGTGCCTTCTCCATTACAAAGGTTGGCTATCATCATGGTCAGTCGTACCTTGGTCACTGCTGCTCTGAAAAGGTCATGCGACGAGTAGTTAAACTCTTCTCTCAGGTTTCTTAACCAGGATATTCGTCTGCATCCCACCGAGCGTTTACCAACAAGTTTCCCTTGAATTATGAGATACAGAATCTCGTATTTAGGCCCCCTCATGATGTGTCCAAGTACAATATAATTACAATGTTATAATGTATTATATACAAAATTTATGTACAGATGTATAATAACATGTTGAGCCCGGAGGCTGGAATCATGGTTGTGCCGCTATGCCGACAAGTCATTACAATGAGGGAAAGGCACCAGTCGGCTGCGTGAACAAACTTTCTTATTTGTTCTTCTATTCATTAACTAAATATAGTATTGCAAATATAAATATAGAATTGTACGCATTTATTTTGTTTGTTGCATGATTATAAAAATACAGTACGTAAGAAATTCAGTGCATAGAGGTGTCTCAAGTTCTCGAAGTAACAGAAATTACTTTTGAGTAATAATTAAACTATTTTATTCTTACCTTTTCTTGATAAAAAGAAGTCACTAAGAATGGAGAAATTTGTGGTATAAAAGATGTAATTAATTTATTGTAATGATATAATTGCAGTGCACTGGGAGGTCCAAATTGGCTACACTTTTAAAATCCGTTAAAAAATTCCTGGCAGTAGGTAACAAAAGACAACCTTCACTGTAGCGCTTCTAGGATCGGTTTGAATGCCTGAACAACATTGGTTGTTACCACTATTCGATATACAATTACTGTTACCACTATTCGATATACAATTACTGTACTGGTGGTTAAACAAAAGCTATAGAAATATAGTAGGGTGTATGATGCCTTAAGGCAGCAGTTGACCTCCATGAGTTATGCTCGACATAGTCCTTGCCTTAAGTCAAGTGCTTGTCATATCATGACATTAGTTTTTCTATTCCCTCTGCGAAGAACTGGTTATCCACTCAGTGACTTCACCTATCAGCTCATCATTGTTTTCTAAGTATTGAGTAGCCAATGAACACTTTAATTTTATGATAAAATGAAAATCAGACTATGCCAAATCAGTTCTATTAGGGAGTTCGGTCAAAAATCTGCCTCTTAGACTTGTTTGTTAAAATTTTAGTTGAGTCAGCTCATGCATTGTCATGAAAAACAGAAGAGTATTCTTCATTTGCATCACTTCTGTTTATTTTGTAATGCGTACCTAAAATTCCAAATACAGACTTGAAATTTGAAGAAAATTTTTTATTGTGTTTTGCAATATTGCGAATCCCATATCTGATGAGATTCAAAAGCTGAATAAACTACTGATCCGCAACACATTAGATCCACCATGGCAATTAGTCGGATTGGAAATATTTAGCGGACAGTGTTGTCCATTGTATCTGAAGTCCATTAAAACCAGTGTCCATTATTATGAGGTTTTACTGTTTTGCGATAATATAGACCAAAACAATAAAAAATCACTAATTATTTGATTTTGATTTACAGATGGAAAGTTCGTTTGGAAACGCCAGTTGTTGTATTACCTCGTAGTGCAAATAATACTGAAGTTTTAGTTGCACATCTGGGACATATTTCTTTATCAAATACTTTTGCGAATACATCGTCACCTGTTTGGGGAGATGATAGTGATTTAGCCGAGATGTATGATATTGAAATTAAAGATATGAACTTGTTTACACTTAATATACAACATCGAATAGCACAGTGAGTATTTGAAGTTGGGTTGTTTTTTTCTTTTTCGTTTTTATTTTTATGTAAAGTAATTGAAGGAAAAAATATTTCTTTTTGTTTAGGAAAACAAGAGAATAGAACTCCAAATTAATGTTTGTCCATAGATTCGTAAAAACAACTTGATAATTTTATTAATTTTGTTTCAATTTTATGTATTATTCATATTTTACAGACTAGTTAAATGAGTGCAGGAAAACCCTTGCACCCAAAATTAATGAGTTTTGGTGATTATGATATTGAAAGTTGCCCGTAACAGGCAGGTGGAGTGTTAAAAGAATTTACACTCAATCTCCCAGTAATTATCTACAATCCGTTGTGTAAAGAAAAAAAACTAGTGTGAAACATTCATTTGACTTTCTCTTGCCAATGTAAATAATGAACAATGTAGTTGACTTGTAGGTCATCAGCCAAAAGGCTGGTTTGAACCTCTAGAGCAGTGATTCTCAACCTGGGGGTCGTGGTGATATTATAAGGGGGTCGCGAAACAATAATGAAATCATTAAGTCATTTTATGAGAAAAACGCTTTGGATTCGAGACTCAACTGAAGTTTTGCGATCACCAGCGCTTTTTAATTATAGTAACAGCACAACTTGTTCAAACAGAACCATATGCATGTTCAAACATTTTCTCACAGTTAGAAGGAAATAGGTAGTATAAAAGGAAATTAAATTACAAAGAGCACATACATATCAAGTTGGAACTTGATGTTCCAACCTTGATGTTGCACAATGAATGTCCGACTAGTGTCTTTTATGCCTATAACAGGCAGGTGGAGTGTTTAATTGTTTGCACTCGATCTGCTTGTTCCAGGGCTATAAAAAATAGTTCTGTTTCTTATCACATGGTCAGCCAATTATATGACTGAAACATTTAAGAATAGAAGAGGACTGTGGACAATTGTATTTTATCGTTAAGAAGACCACTCACCAGTTTTTTTCACCAGGAGCCATGCTGCACAAGCATAAGTGGCTGGCTGTGGAAATTTATTATCGGAACTTTTGGGATAAACCCTTATGTTTACTTTTTTTGTTTAGGTTACAGTCAGAAAATCCATTAATGCGAGTTGAAAAATTATACAGCTGTAAAGAAGATGCTAAACCAATATTGCATAATACAACTATACATCTTAATGTAGAAAGAGATGCTGGACAAGTTCGAATGAAAGAGACTGAAGATATCTTATTAGAATCAAATTATTCTGATTTTTTGCAAGCTGAGAAACAGGATGTTTTACAGGTAAATTTACCACAATGTTTTTCTTAAAACTAAAAATTAAAAATTTTATTACTGTTCTGTTATATCACGACTAATGGTTGGCCAATTTAATCATGGTTAATTTCATGGTTAAATGGCAGTTTTAATCATGGTTACTGGACTTTAAACGTCAACTTAAACAAACTATTAGGTGAGGCTACTTTGTCCAGAGCAGAAAGAAATAAGTACGCTTACACAATTGTCAAATTCACAGGGGATATTCATAAATGGTACATACTGTGGTTTTATTCCAAGTTCTTTCCGGATCTGTTTTTTTTATCCCTAATGTGTGTATCTGTTCAATTTAAGAACAGTAAGCAATCCTATGACTCAATGAGATGAGGATGATATGTATGTTGTGTTAATGAGATGAATGGTCTTGTGAAGACTCAGGCCAACCATTTCTGAGAAGGTATTGTTAATTTTTGCATATTAAAATGCCAACTGACTGCAAAATTGCATAGTGAAGATGTTTATATGATAACAAGAACCGAAATTCTTGGGGAGGCTGTGCTCTCGTAGAAAAAAATGGTTTTTCAAAGATTGCGGCTATAATATGCATTTTTGCGCAAAAATTTATACAATAAAAATTATAGAAAATTTAAAAACCAACAACTTTCAAACATTTATTGTATAACGCTTAGTTTAGCGGTAATTAGTAATTTTCTGTTTTTTTTTTTCATGAAAATCTGTAAAAAAAGTTTTTTTTTTTTAATTTTAGCCTTATGCATTTCACGGCAAAAGTATATATAATCAAATTTATAGGGAATTAAAAGATCTACAACTTTTATTCATAGTATTTTTCTCTACAGAGCCTAGTTTAGCGTGAAAAAGTGATTTTCCGTATTATTAAGCCAAACTGAGGTTGATTTTCATTTAGCATCATTTTTCATAAGTAAAATAAGGTTATGTTTTTTGAGGTCAGTTTTTTATTTATTTTTAATGTTTTATTTCTAATTTTAGGTTATATTGTTCTTTTTTGCATTGGCATGAGAAAGTTGTGCGTGTTTCACACCAGATTTTTTTGAATCTTTTTACCGATCTGATTTATGTTAATGTGTCAATTAATTTTTTTATTTTCAGATAAGTGGAAGTATTATTACTCCTTTAAAAGTATCTTTATCAAAAGAACAATACGATCAAGTAATCGAAACATTTTTAGCTGCTAATACAGTCCCTACTGGTTTACCAACTGGACCACAACAGCGTACTCTTATGGATATTGAAGAAGAAGCTGAATTACATACTGGAGTATCAATGCTTAATTTAGATCCAACATTACGAGCGAGAATGTTAATACATTCCACTGAGAGTCAAAATAATGTCAACGAACATAATATTGCTTTGAAAGGTATGTCTTGTACAAGGAAGGTTCAGAAAGTAACCTCTGTTTGACTGTAAATAAAAAAAGTTATATAGAAAAAATATTTTTATATACATCTTAAAACTAAAGCTTTTTACTTTTTTTCAGCGGTCACCATTAAAATTTAGGCATTTGACATTGCGTTTCATTACTTTACAAATTCGTTCTTCATAAAATTCAGCCTTTTGGACATGTAGCCAATCTTTCACGACATTTTGAAGTTTTTCATCGTCATCAAAGTGCTGCAACGCAAGCCATTTCTTCATTTGATTGAAGAGATGAAAATCACTTGGCGCCAAGTCGTGGCAGTAACGTCCCATTTGAATTGCTTCAAAAGTCTTTGAGTTTTGGGCACTGTGAGGACGAGCGTAGTCATGCAAAAACACAACACTGGTTGTCAGCATACCAGGAGGTTTATTTGGAATGGCTCACTTAAGATTCTTTAAAGTTTCACAGTAGACATCTGAAGTAATCGTCGTACCATGTTCCATAAATTCAACCAGCAAAAATACCATGGCATCCTAGCCATAACCTTTTTTTGATGACAAAGTTTGGTGGACTTTCTTCGACTCCCAAGAGAATTGGTATGATCCCAAACCATCGACTGTTCTGTTTCAGCATTCATGTAAGCCACCCAAGTTTTGTGAAAGCAAGAAGTGGCTTGCGTCGCAGCACTTCAATGACGACAATGAACTTCAAAATTGTCTTGAAAGATTGGCTATATGACCAGTCGAGTAAATTTTATGATGAAGGAATTTGTAAATTAGTGAAACGCTTAAATTTTAGTGGTGACTATATTAAGAAATAGTAAAAAGCTTTAATTTTAAAATGTATATAATAAAATATTTTTCTATGCAAGTTTTTTTATTTACAGCCGAAGGGAGGTTACTTTCCTTACTGCCCTCGTATTAATGAAATGATGATTTTGCCTTGTGATAATTTTTCAGATCTTTTTGAGCTTAGAATGGCGAAGATATATAGAAGTTTCGGATTGTCAGTGGAAATAAAGTCCTCTTTTGTCAGGGCAGTTACAATTTTCATCTCTGTATCTCCAAGGTTACTTGTATCTAGAGTTTAATTTCATTATGAAAATTATTCCCGAATTGTTGTAGAAGGATTATTGTTATGTCATCAATTTTTCTTAAGATTTTTCTGAATACTTAGTTCAGAATGCTCTTTAAGCTGGTTTTCATTACAACATAGTGCATGTATAATAGACATCAGATACGCTTAGCAGCATGAAGTCTGTCACCTTCATTATGTACCTCTCAAGAAGTGAAAAGGTGAAATTTTCCTCGAATTTCAAAGGTCCACTTTGTCTGGATTTGTTAGAAGAGCGATAATTAGTAAATAAATAGTTAAAGATGGCAATGGTTTTTTTATGACGATACATGATTTCATACCAATGCTATCACTTTGGCTGTACTGAACAAGTTGGAAGTGACATTCCCTGTATAGCCCTGTCTGGTACCATCTGATCTTTATCTTTATAAATTGAAGTATTGGTTGTCCACTTAAAACGTGCAAAGCAATGTTCAACTTGTAGGTGGTAGTTATTGAGTATGCAGGTAGCTTGGCGGCGTGTTCTATGCAGAGGAAACAGACAAGCCGGTGTTATGATACAAGTACTGGAACTTGGGCAGGGACTTTGGTATTTTACTACTTTCCTATAGTACCGTGACATTTGTTTATCAATAAAAAACTTGTCTCTTTTTGTATAAAAATTACTTTACATTGTTTTCACTTTGTCATTTAATACTGTCTGTTTTTTCATTCTGTATTGATATTTTAATTTCAGTGTCATTTGAACTGCCTTTACTTATACTTGAATTGAAAGCTGATTTTGGGAATGGTGAACAAGGTTTTGTTGATTTATCTTTTAAAGAACTTGTTGTCCAGTATGATCAATCACAAGTATCTGAAATCAACATTCAGGTAAGAATTTATATATTAATCAAAAACATTTTCTTTCTAGAATTAAGTTAATTCATGTTTTATTGTAACATCTAACCCTAGGTTCATTCAGGATCTGGGTTTAATAAATAATACACAAACTTATTTAACATAGCCTACTAACAAATACAATTAGATAACATAAAATAAATCAATTACAAAACGTAAGCTTAAATCAAATTTGACAATGAGTTTTGTCAGTGACAAAGAAGTACAAAAAACTGTTAATACATTTCTATGCCATTTGAAAAGGCATTAGACAAACTTGTGTAGTGCTGGAACGAAAATGTTTATCACATTCTGGAAATCATATGGAAAACCAAAAACAGTATTTAAATATCATTTATTTTATTCATATTTACTTTCTCTTGCCCTGAATGTATATACTGTACAGAGTGGAAAAGTTTTATTCGTGTAAATTTTTCACCAGAAATACACCTTTTCAGGCCCCCTGAAGCCAAAAAAATGTGTTTTTTCTGATTAGTTGTTGTGAACAAAATATATCAAGAAAATTAAAAGTTCATACTAAGTTTAAATTTTGTTACTCAGCATGCTTGTTGTAAAATATTATAAAAAAAATGTGATATAATTTTGAAATTTCAGATGTCGTTGCGGACATTACTTCTGGAAGATCTACTCCAGCCGCCGGATTCAAAACATCGATGTATAATGACATCATTATCAAACACTGATCCAAATGGCGGATTAAGCGCACCAGTTCCAAATTTTGTATCCAAATCTTGTCCTAATTTATCAAATAATTTGTTAAACCATACTTTTTATTATGATGTACATAATTCATTACCAGATCATTTAGAAGCGGAAACTGTCTTGGGCGCACCCGTTTATAATAAACCAAAACATCTTCCTTGTAAGTAAATAAATTTTCTTTTTTTTTCTATAGTTAATCATTCAGCATTTGACATTGTTGTTTATATCATCAACCTAGAGGCTTTACTAAGTAAATCAAGGAAAAGTGGTTTACCATTGCCTTCTCACTGAGTGGAAAAGTATGCTTATCAGCATGCCAGGCCCTCTGAAAAGTATCTACTTCCCACCCTACAAATGACACCTTCACTTCATTCACCACAGGGTCTGGCTGTATAATGAAATTCATTACTCTCAGAGGAGATAACTCTGATTAATATCTTTTACACCTCTACCTCTTCTGTTCTTAAATCCTTCAGTCATGTTGTTGTTTAGGTCATCAGCCAAAAGGCTGGTTTGAACCTCTAGAGGTTTTACTAAGTAAAACGAGGAGTGAGGTGGTTTACCATTGCCTTCCTTGGAAAAGTACGCTTATCAGCATGCCGAGCCCTCTGAAAAGCACATATTTTCCACTCTGCAAATGACACCTTCACTTCATTCACCACAGGGGCTGGCTGTATAATGAAATTCATTACTTTCAGATAAGATAACTCTGATTAGTGTCTTTTACACCTCTACCTCTTCTGTTCTTAAATGATTCAGTCATTTAATTGGCTGACCATGTGATAAGAAACAGAACTATTTATTTTAGCCCTGCAACTGACAGACCGAGTGTAAATAATTTTATACTCCACCTGTCTGTTATGGGCACCCTTCAGTCATATATAATACCATGACCATGTGATAAGATACAGAACTATTTTTGTAGCCCTAGAACTAGCAGATTGAGTGTAAATAATTTAACACTTCACCTTCCTATTATGAGAAAATTCAGAATTAGCAGTCGTAAACACATAATTCCATTATTGATATTGCATAGTTAGCAGTAATTAGAGCAGTTGCACAGTTATTGGAGGAGGGGTTAATACCGCTATAGAAAAACTGTTAGTTTTAAAAAACTATTTGCAGTAAATTTGAAATAATAAATTTATAGATTAGTTAAAATTTTTAATTTCCTTTGAACTGGTGACTCGTTCATTACCAAGGTTTCATAATTCACTGTAAATTATCCAGGCCGCGTATTGTTTTATTAAGATGTAAAGAAAAAGTTGTCATTAGAAATTTGTGTATTTCTTGCTATTTTTTGCAATTTTAAACACTGGACACTTAAGTAATTATTTAAAAAACAATTTTTTAAAGTTTTTAATTTTAAATTGTAAAATTAAGGACAAATGTATCAGATGCATAATGTTTCCAAAGTATTTGTGTATGCTACAGGTTCTGATGCATTCCACTATTTTGAATCACAATAAACATTATTTTCATTGAATACGCCTAAATCATTACAATCTGCTATTTTAGATTCTAAATCTATAAAATAACTCAATATCATTATCCATAACTGTATTACGGCACTCAACTTGACGATGCTATTCATGTTGATAAAAATGTAATCTGTATTGGTTGGACACATTGTTACATCCTACTGCATGATTTCATCAAAAATAACTATTTCATTAACATCTTCATGGTAAAAGAATACATTTATAACCCTAACGGAAATTTAAAAGGTTTCCGAGAATTACAAAAATACTCATGTTTGACCTAGCATTTAGAAAATTTGAACCAAGTAAACTTGTGTTTGGCAGTGAAAGGGTTAAGTAAAAATTGTTAAATCATGATCCTTTAAAAAAATTAGTTAACTTTGAAAGATTTTTTTTACATTTATTACTAACGTGAAAGTTTGATTTGATCTGTTGTAGTAGTGATTTAAGTTTTTTTTGTAAAAAAAAAACTTTTCTCCCAGGTGAGATGGAGCATTGTTGATCAGGAAAATAGGTTTTTCTGGTAACAATTTTCTTTCAGGAACTGTACATGTAATCAAAATAAAAAGCGAATGTTTGGCATATTTATAGTTAACGTTTTTGCTACCATAGTTAAAAAATTATTGTCTACGTGAACATTAAATAAAAAAAAGTCTACAAATTGATCCAGATCAATGAGGGTTGTATAATATTTTACTGTAGATATTAGTAAATTAATAGTAACTACTATTGATTGTTTTTCTTTTTGTATTGCAGTGTATAATAAAGGTGGGATGAGTTTAAAGAAGCCATTAAAGCGCACAGATGAATATCCATGTACACCACCACCTTCTCCTAGGGCTCATGCATCTCCAAGATTATACCATGAGGACAATCTAGTCCATATAAATGTTATATTACGCAAACCAAGACATCATTCTTTAAATGTATGTTCAGTCCAGCCATTCTTAGTTTGCTCCTACTGTCAACAAACAAAAGCCACCAACTACAGGGTGCACGATAGAGTCTGCGACTTTACGGATGTCGTATTCCTATTAAGTTAACTATATTTTAAACTATAAGTACTTAAAGTACTTAAAACATCAGTCATGATATGATGTAGGCCTAACAATTTCATTTAGAAAAATACTTTTAAAAGTATTTTGTATTTAAATACTTTTAAAAGTATTTGGTTGTTACTTTTTTGTCAGCGTGTACACATTTTGATATAATGCGCATGCTCAATGACGTCATTATTTGTTTACATTAGGAGCAAACCAAGAGAGGCTTGACGATGGTTATTAATTTACTATAGTAAAATCTCATTAGTTTGATTTATGTGTTCAGAACTATTCAAATTTGAGAAATGGGCCTGTTTTGTGACTTTATACAGTTACTAATTTGCCCCACGCGACTTTGCACGCGAAACATGTGTAATCAATTTTGTTTCACACCAGATTTTTTTCTTTTACTGTTCACATTATTTTGTTTTCTTTATAAAGTTTTTGAAGTACACTGATGTTTGATATGTATCTTAACGCAGATGTGTGTTGTTTAGGTCATCAGCCGAAAGGTTGGTTTGAATCTCTAGAGGCTATACTAAGTAAAAAAAGGAGTGAGGTGGTTTACCCATGCCTTCCTCACTGAGTAAAAAAGTATGCTTATCAGCATGCCGGGCCCTCCGAAAATCATTTACTCACTACCCTGCAAATGACACCTTCACTTTATTCACAACAGGGTCTGGCTGTATAATGATAAAATTGATTATTCTCAGGCCGCTCTCACACCGGTGAAACTCGACTGCGACTCAACGTCCGATACAAGTCCTACCCTTACATTCATATATTTGCCCTCCTACCAGTTCAACCTCGATGCAACCTTGATCGAACCGATCGCATGTGACTCAGCTTGTCTAACATCTGCTCGACCAGTCGCGTATAATCATGGCGGATGAAGCAGCCAACTTAGCCTTTGCTTGAAATTGCAAAATATCCGTGTCTGTACAATTTTAATTTGACAGAGTAGTCTAGGCGAGACATTACCTTTCTTTTAGCATTCGATAAAAAGACTTAAATTTGTTTTCATCACAGGAGAGTTCCTGGGCATACCCATACGCTCTTCTATTACAATTAATACTTATATATGGTGATATCCAACAGCTGCGGTTTTTTCTGTTTTTTTCTTAAATAGTAAGCAACGATTATGTCTTCTTCATCACTTGACATTTTGCAAACTACGGGTGGATTCGAAGAAAAGGTTGAACAGTTGCGTTGAGGTCGAGTCTCCTCGATGTGTGAACATGCACGACGCGACTCGTTTTTCTGTCGAGTCATTTTAATCGTGTCGAGGTCGAGTTTCACTGGTGTGAGAGCGGCCTCAGAGGGGAGATAACTGTGACTATTGTCTTTTACACCGCTTCCTGTTCTGTTTTTAAATGTTTCAGTCATATAATTGACTGATAATATGATAAGAAACAGAACTATTTTTTGTAGCCCTGGAACTAGCAGATCGAGTGTAAATAATTTAACATTCCACCTCCCTGTTACGGGCAAATAAACTCAGATATATTATTCAGTTACCCATCAGTTCGAGCTCCTTTTTATGGTTATTTATTTCTGGTGTGTACTTGTTGGTTTTCAGATGACGCGGACAGTGATGATTGATTTCAACAGTCTTGATATGGTCTTTAATATTGAGTCGTGGGTTGTTGTATTAGATTTTTTCGGGATAAGTTCTTCAGATCATGGAACTGTATCATCAGCAAATGCTTCTACCAGTACCTCAACAGATCTGAAGTCAACTAGTAATGACAATAAAGAAACTACAGTATATAAAGAATCAAGTAAGTATTTTTAATGTTTTGAATTGAAATATATATTTCTAACCACCAGAATACGGCTGTTTATAATCCTACATAGGGTGTTTGATAAAATAATAATAAAATAAAAATAAATAAAATAATTTTAATGTTTTATCTACACGTAAACTTACCTGTTTGAAAATGTAGAGGATGTTATCTGATGGACCAAATATTCGATTTTAAAATATCTATTAGAAAATATATTTTGGTAAACCATATAAATATAAATATAAATATAAACCATATAAACCATATAAATATATTTTTTAAAACCAAAATAGTGGTTTTCATAATTATGACTTTTAATATTCACATTTTTCAGTGCTTTCCTCTTCTTTTTTCTTCAATTTCTTACGAGCACTTTCGTGGTGTGTACCATTTCATCATGTAATATCATAAAACTTTTAGAAATATTGTGAAAAATGCATCTTCCTTTGTCAAAATTTGAATTATAAAATAGAAAACTCTACTATTATTGTTATCTGAGTTGGTAATTGGAACTTTTTTTTTAACAGTATAGTATTTCTTTTGCAATCAGTTAATAAATACAATAACTTTAAGCAAATATGAGAAAATCTGAGTAATGTCCTTAGAATTAAAACACAAATGACACTCAGTAGTGTGTTTAAAAAAGACCAAACTGTGAAGAAACAAAAAATATATCTATACAAAATCAAAACTTGATGAACCGTGCATCAACATCCCGAAACACAAAGTGTTGAAGTTGGAGATGACAATGACGATGGTAGAGATGAAAACGACGCCAATTATGAGATGCTGATGATTAGGAGTTGAAGTAGAAAAGTTAAAAAATTTAAATGACTAACAAAATCATAGAGGTAAGTCCAATGGTTTAAAGCGTTTCAGTCTGTGAGTATCTTCGCTGTTGTCAAGGAGACAAATCGCTAACGGATTCTGATGGTCTTCTAGTTTTTGTAATTGGAACTAATATTTTATTATATATAATTTATGATAGATTATTGTTATTGCCAAACTGTATTTGTTCATTTATTAAATTATTATTATTAATGTTTTTTATTTTATTTTTTTATCAATTATCGTTTGCAGGTATTATCAACAGCCTTATTATTTAAAATTGAAATATATATTTCTAACCACCAGAATATGGTAACAATAAACACGCACCAATGTTTATAGCGCTTTTGTGTATCATGTATTCATCTTCAGTAATGTATTTAAAAAATTTTTACAATTAGAATTTCAAGCTTCCTACTTCTATCATGGCAGGACTATTGGAATCAATTATTCCTTACCTGCCATGGTAGGAGTAGGAAGTTTTCAATTTTGATTGTAAAAAAATTTAAAATACATTACTGAAGATGTGTACAAGATATACAAAAGCGCTATAAACATTGGTGCTTGTTTATTGTTACCATATTCTAGTGGTTAGAAATATATATTTCAATTTCAATTAATGTTTTTTAATGTTCATATTTTTTCCAATGTTTGAATAGTCATTTATTTCCAGAACTGTAATGTCTTCTAATTTAGAAAATTTGTGATTCTTTATTTGAAAATGTTCTGCATAAATTATATTTATATTTACCATATTTATAGGCTTGTAAATGTTCTTCAAATCGTTTTCAAGAACCATGTTTTTCATTTTACACATCATTTACTTATGATAAAACATAGTTTATATGGTTCATTATCTACATTGGCAAGAGTAAATCGTGTGAGTGTTTTTATACCAGATTTTTGTTTTTTTTATTGCAGGTGATCAAACATCAGCTATGAATTCCGAATTTGAGATCAGTGTGAAATCTCTAACAGTTATATTAAATCAATCAAAATATGAGTTTGCTCGTGCTAACATGTCGCATTTAAATGCCACAGTTAGTTCCGTTGCGGGTAGCGGTGTTACTGATGTTAAAGCTAATGTTGGATCGCTAAGTCTACTAGATTTAACACCTGTACATAGTCAGTTATATCGTGAGCGATTTATAACATCAGGACTTTCTATGTTGTTAACTAAGTAAGTACAGTAACAGTTATTTTTTCATTCTTATTCTAAAGACTTTGTCTTGTCACTGCTATCATGAGTTCCCTTTAGTAACCTTCCTTTTAATGTCTACACATTTATTGAATTTCATATCTTTTAACTCCTTAGCCATTACAAAGCCAAAAAGCTAAATGATTCAATCATTTAATTGGCTGACCATGTGATAAGAAACAGAACTATTTATTTTAGCCCTGCAATGAACAGATTGAGTGTAAATAATTTGACACTCCACCGGTCTATTATGAGCAGGAAAATAGTACATGAATTTGAAACCCCTTGCAACACCAAAAAGCTAAATGATTCAGTCATTAAATTGGCTGACCATGTGATAAGAAACAGAACTATTTATTTTAGCCCTGCAACGAACAGATTGAGTGTAAATAATTTGACACTCCCTCTATCTGTTATGAGCAGAAAAATAGCATATGAAGTTGAAACCCCTTACAACACCAAAAAGCTTAATGATTCAGTCATTTAATTGGCTGACCATGTGATAAGAAACAGAACTATTTATTTTAGCCCTGCAACGAACAGATTGAGTGTAAATAATTTGAAACTCCTTCTGTCTGTTATTAACAGAAAAATAGCATGTGAAGTTGAAACCCCTTACAACACCAAAAAGCTAAATGATTCAGTCATTTAATTGGCTGACCATGTGATAAGAAACAGAACTATTTATTTTAGCCCTGCAACGAACAGATTGAGTGTAAATAATTTGACACTCCCTCTATCTGTTATGAGCAGAAAAATAGCATATGAAGTTAAAACCCCTTACAACACCAAAAAGCTAAATGATTCAGTCATTTAATTGGCTGACAATGTGATAAGAAACAGAACTATTTATTTTAGCCCTGCAATGAACAGATTAAGAGTAAATAATTTGACACTCCCCCTGTCTGTTGTGAGCAGAAAAATAGCATTTGAAGTTGAAACCCCTTTCAACACCAAAAAGCTAAATGATTCAGTCATTTAATTGGCTGACCATGTGATAAGAAACAGAACTATTTATTTTAGCCCTGCAACGAACAGATTAAGAGTAATTAATTTGACACCCCCCCTGTCTGTTATGAGCAGAAAAATAGCATATGAAGTTGAAACCCCTTTCAACACCAAAAAGCTACATCATTCAGTCATTTCATTGGCTGACCATGTAATAAGAAACAGAACTATTTATTTTAGCCCTGCAACAAACAGATTGAGTGTAAATAATTTTACACCCCTCTGTCTGATGTGAGCAGAAAAATAGCATATGAAGTAGAAACCCCGTACAACACCAAAAAGCTAAATGATACAGTCATTTAATTGGCTGACCATGTGATAAGAAACAGAACTATTTATTTTAGCCCTGCAACGAACAGATTGAGTGTAAATAATTTGACACTCCCTCTATCTGTTATGAGCAGAAAAATAGCATATGAAGTTGAAACCCCTTACAACACCAAAAAGCTTAATGATTGAGTCATTTAATTGGCTGACCATGTGATAAGAAACAGAACTATTTATTTTAGCCCTGCAATGAACATATTGAGTGTAAATAATTTGAAACTCCTTCTGTCTGTTATTAACAGAAAAATAGCATGTGAAGTTGAAACCCCTTACAACACCAAAAAGCTAAATGATTCAGTTATTTAATTGGCTGACCATGTGATAAGAAACAGAACTATTTATTTTAGCCCTGCAACGAACAGATTGAGTGTAAATAATTTGACACTCCCTCTATCTGTTATGAGCAGAAAAATAGCATATGAAGTTGAACCCCCTTACAACACCAAAAAGCTTAATGATTGAGTCATTTAATTGGCTGACCATGTGATAAGAAACAGAACTATTTATTTTAGCCCTGCAATGAACATATTGAGTGTAAATAATTTGAAACTCCTTCTGTCTGTTATTAACAGAAAAATAGCATGTGAAGTTGAAACCCCTTACAACACCAAAAAGCTAAATGATTCAGTCATTTAATTGGCTGACCATGTGATAAGAAACAGAACTATTTATTTTAGCCCTGCAACGAACAGATTGAGTGTAAATAATTTGACACTCCCTCTATCTGTTATGAGCAGAAAAATAGCATATGAAGTTGAAACCCCTTACAACACCAAAAAGCTTAATGATTGAGTCATTTAATTGGCTGACCATGTGATAAGAAACAGAACTATTTATTTTAGCCCTGCAATGAACATATTGAGTGTAAATAATTTGACACTCCCCCTGTCTGTTATGAGCAGAAAAATAGCATTTGAAGTTGAAACCCCTTACAACACCAAAAAGCTAAATGATTCAGTCATTTAATTGGCTGACCATGTGATAAGAAACGGAATATATTTATTTTAGCCCTGGAACAAACAGATTGAGTGTAAATAATTTGACACTCCCCCTGTCTATTATGAGCAGAAAAATAGCATATGAAGTTGAAACTTTGAAATTAATTTTGGCACCACTAGGGGACCTGATATGAACATTTAGACAATAGATCCAAAAGAAAAAGTTGTTTATTTGTGCGATTTTTTTAAAAAGGCTCCTGCAGTTTTTTTTAAAAAACTACTATATGTTCTACGAAATTAAGTTAGTCCCATGTCTGCTGAAATTTGTAGGAGTTGTGCTTTCGTGGTAATTTTTTTTTTGTAAGATTGTAGCCTTAATATTTATTTTAGGACAAAAGTGTATATATAATCAAAATTATAGAAAATTACAAAACCTACAATTTCGATTTCAAACACTTTTCACAGAGACTAGTTTAGCGCGAATTAGTGATTTTCGTATTTTTAATTTTTACAGGGGTTGATTTTTATTTAATGTCATTAACTCATGATTAAACAATGATTATATTTTTCATTATTTATTTTGGCTAGAGAAAATCGTGTGTTTCACACTAGATATTTTATAGACTTTAAAAAGCGTATAAATTTCTGTATTTCAGATACCAACAATCAGATAAATTATCAAGGGAATCCAGAGAATTTGATGTAAAATTAGATTTAGATATGTCTTCAGTATTGTATGTTCATACGCAACGATTTATAGCTGAATTACAAGCATTCTTCACACATTTCTCACAGCTTCAGCAATTGTTACAAAATATTCGCTCCTCAACTAATGTAAGTATTATTTTTTTTTATGAAACGTATATCTGTTATTGTTTAGGTTTCAGCTGAAAGGCTGGTATGAACCTGCAGAGGCTATACTAAGTAAAACAAGGAATGAGGTGGTTTACAATTGCCTTCCTTATTGAGTGGAAAAGTATGCTTATCAGCATGCCAGGCCCTCCAAAAAGCACCTACTGTCCACCCTGGAAATGACACCTTCACTTCATTCACCACAGGGTCTGGCTGTATAATGAAATACATTACTCTCAGAGGAGATAACACTGACTAGTCTCTTTTACACCTCTACTTCTTCTGTTCTTAAATGCTTCAGTTACATAATTGGCTGACCATGTGATAAGAAACAGAGCTATTTTTTGTAGCTTTGGAACTAGCAGATCAAGTGCAAAAAATTTAACTCTCCACCTGCCCGTTTTGGGTGAACCAATATCTGATATTGATATTGATCTGATATTGATAATTAATAGTTTCAGTTTTTAGCTAACTTTCCTTCTGTTTCTAGTACTTTTTTAACCTTGTGTAAAGGTCAATAAATTGTTTTTTTGTTGATAGGCCTGAAAAGAGTATGCAAATATCATATCATCTGGTTTTCTCTTTTTCTAGAAGTTCTTTATTCTTACATACTATTTAGTTCTTCTCTTGTCACTCCAATCTCCTTTGTATATATTTTTTATTTTCACTGACAGAAACCTTTAATTGAAAATTTTTATTTCTGTACTGTTTTTGATCCAAAGTTTTTTTTGGTATTATTGAACTCTTGTATTTTTTTGTGAGTTGTTTATAGCTTCAAGTTTGCTGTTTCTCACACCTCAGATTCCACTTTCCTCTATCATTCCAATCCTCCTTCGCTAGCTTTGTCCTATTCATAGACTCTATGACATCATCAATCCACCTTGTCACTGGACACCCTTTTCTTTGTCTCTCCCATGGAACCCAACTGAAGACTAACAGGTTATCTTCCTTCCTCAATTCTTCACAGGTTGCCATACCATTGTAATGTTTTCTCTCAATATCCTCGGTGGTAGTGTCAGTTTCATCCTTCCTCTTCAGAATCTCATCATTTTTATTACTTTTTTTTATTGAATTGAAAAATACATTATAGCTAATTGACTATTGATTTGGACATTTACAATTTATATTCATCAATTGATTTTACAAATTTTTTATTTTGTTTATCTATTAGATGCCAGAAGACACTGGTCCTTCAATGAGAGTGAAGTTAGATTTGCATGCGGCATCTCCTGTGATATTTTTACCGCAATGTTCGAGATCAACTAAAGTGCTTGTGGCTGATTTAGGGAAATTGACCGTCAATAATCAGTTCAAAATGGCTGGGGCAGATGGTACAATTAGTGTTTCTTCTGATCCCAGTCAAGGTAAGTTGATTGGTTTGGGTTTTATGATTGACAGCTCGTTATTGTATTTACTTTTTTTTTGAGTGATGATTCCTAGATAAGCCTTAGCTTGTGCGTAGGTAATTATATGAGAATGATATATAGATGAAAAAATGCCAAACCTGATCGGGAATCGAACCTGGGACCCTGGTGTAGAAGCCAGTTGCGCTGACCACTATTTCATCATTATGGTTTTTTGTCATTATTCTAATTTTGACCGAAATAATTCTGAATATTTTCCTTAATCATGGTCTTATTATGTGAGTTGAGTTTTATTTTTAGAAGAGAGGAAAATCATCCTCCTGACTTTATGCCACGCGGAATGACTGTAAATGCAAAAAATTACTGCAAAACTCTATGCAAGTTATGACGTACCATTCGAAATCTGCGCTGTGGATGGCTTACCGAAGGTATTTTACTCTTGCATGATAATGCACGTCCACATGTGGCAGCTAAGATGCACGATTTACTGAGAAGATTTGGATGGGAAATTTTCAGTCACCCACTGTGCAGTCCAGATTTAGCGCCTTCAGATTACCATTTGTTTGGCAAATTGAAAGAATTTTTTGCCAATCTAGGCAAACAGCTTCACTTAATGCATTCCAGATGACCACTCTTCTTGATTCTGTACTCACTGATCTTCTTCTCCAGGCTAATTATTTGCAATTAATTGTCCCGCAAATGTGTGGGACAATTATAAATAACCCTCGTACCTCTGAAATTAAAATGAGTTTGATTATAATTTTATTTTTTTCTTTATTTATTTCAGATGTATTATTGGATGTAATGCAAATACAGCTGGAAAATATGGATCTATTTACCGGTGAATGGCATTTTGAAAACGGTTCATTTTGTTTAGGCAGTTATTTTATTAAAACGAATGATTTATCTATGTTAACTGAAAAATGCCAGTTACAATTACAAGTAGAAAGGAATCTGATGTCACAAATACACAGCGGTAAGTCATGCTACATTATAATTTATTATATATATGGGTACAGGTGATTCAAAAAGAATTTTTGTATTTCAAGTGATCTTATTTATGCACTAGTGCCCACCACGAAAAAAGTCTGTTGTGTTTGAAGAGGTCTATTTCAAAAACGATTGATTGAAAATTTTTTAAAGCTACAGTTAATTAAAGCCTGTTGTTTTCTGTGTTTATTTGTTTAACTTAAATTTTTTTATTTAAAAATTTGTCTGAGATATAGCAATTCATGCATAAAAAGTACCCAGTTCTTAGCCGGTTTTCTGTTTGTGTGGTTTTTAAACATCTGTTACTTTACCCAGGTTTTACCTAAATATTCAGCATTTAAGTATGTTAAAGATCACAGTTTTTTCTGCAATGTGAATACTTAAAAAATAAAATCTCATTTTCCATTTTAATATGGCAGCCAATTAAGTAAAGTGCTATTTTGGCTATTTTAGTTTTTTTTCTTTGGCAATGACAAAAAAACAGAGAAAACGAAAACAAATAAAGGTGTACGATAAGGCTGTCCAATGTCTCCAATGCTATTTAATATTTATGTTTATAAGATTTTAATAATTTGGAATCAAGTAGTTGACTCAGGCATTCAGCTTTGAAATAATGTATTCCTAAATTCATTGCTGTACACAGATGACACTGTTATTATTTTTGACACAGAAGACAGGCTCCAATATGCCATTTATAAGTTGCACAACATTAGCGCAGAGTTTGGCTTGAGAATGTTGTTAAGGTCAACAGCCGAAAGGCTGGTTTGAACC
Organism: Catonia carolina; assembly: GCA_035578175.1. Taxonomy (NCBI): domain Eukaryota; kingdom Metazoa; phylum Arthropoda; class Insecta; order Hemiptera; family Achilidae; genus Catonia; species Catonia carolina. The sequence goes on along the minus strand of JAQMRL010000009.1, from coordinate 33,346,087 downwards.
AATAGAGGTTTACTGAGTAAAACAAGGAGTGAGGTGGTTTACCATTGCCTTCCTCACTGAGTACAAAAGTAGCGTATGCTTAACACCATGCCAGGCCCTCTGAAAAGCATTACTTTGGACTCTGCAAATGACACCTTCACTTCATTCACCACAGGGTCTGGCTGTATAATGAAATTCATTACTCTCAGAGGAGATAACTCTGACTAGTGCCTTTTACATCTCTACCTCTTCTGTTCTTAAATAGTTCAGTCATATAATTGACTGACCGCATGATAAGAAACAGAACTATTTTTTGTAGCCCTGGAATTAACAGATAGAGTGCAAATAACACTCCACCTACCTGTTATGGGCATTGAATATCGGCGCAAAAATCAAAGGTTATGGCATTCAAGGGAAGATGGCCAGTCCGCTCAAAAATTATACTTGGCAACCGAACTTTAGAACAAGTTCGAGATTTTAAATATTTAGGATGCAAGATTTTTTATGACAAAGATGATGACGTGAGTGAAAAACTGGCAAAATTCACCAGTGTATGCAGTTTTATTTGTAGGACAATGTCAGTGGAATGGAAGAGGATAGACTTCCAAAAAGGTCACTGTAATTTGTAGTTGGAGGGAAAATAACCAAGACGTAAAATCATAAGTGAAGTAATAATAATAATAATAATAATAGTAATAATAATAGCACCTTTATTTACAAATAAGGAAAAAGTACATGTCTTTATAATCCTTTTATTGCACAGAAAATTTTATTAAACACAGAAAATTTTATACAATGATATGTATTATCAACTAAAAAAATATTACGCTTGGCATGACCATTCTGGTCGTCTGCCGGGAGTAAAGTAATAAGTTCATTCTTTACTTTTAATGTTCCTTTATCTTGCGTTCGTTTTATGTATTGGTGGTTTTTGTGTTTATTTAGTTCCAGATATGAGTATTAAGGGTACACTTTCTACGTTAGCTGCAACTCTTAATGTTGAGCAATATAAATTATGTAAAGGAGTTCTTTCTTTTAATATTGGTGAATGTATTGATGATATCCATGGATCAAATTTCAAAAGAGAAAATAGTAAAGATGAAGATGAACCTTTACAGGTATGTTACAGATCTAATTTTTAATTACCAATAAAAAAACTTATTAACTTTGTTCCAGCCGAAAGGCTGGTTTGAACTTCTAGAGGTTTTACTAAGTAAAATGAGGAGTGAGGTGGTTATCTTTACCTTCCTCACTGAGTGGAAAAGTATGGATATCAGCATGCCAAGCCCTCTGAAAAGCATGTATTTACCACCCTGCAAATGACACTTTCATTCACCACGAATCTCGCTGTATAATGAAATTCATTTCTCTCAAAGGAGATAACTCTGACTAGTGTCTTTCACACCTCTACTTCTCCTGTTCTCAAATGCTTCAGTCATATAATTGGCTGAATACATGATAAGAAACAGGACTATTTTTTGTAGCCATGGAACTAGCAGATCGAGTGCAAATAATTTAACACTTCACCTGTCTGTTATGATCAAAACTAGATGTTACCGGAATCAAAACCAGATTTCTGGCATAGAAGTCAATTTTGTGCTGACCACTTCACCAAGTGGTCTGTATTTGTCGTAAAGCTACGATATTTATCATGATAGATGGGCAAATAATCAGATATCTGCACAAAAATTTTGGTCGCTTGACTATTTTCATATTTACTTCTAATTCTTCTCTGGTTGTCAATCCTGAGTCTTGATTGGTAGCAGATTACCACATCACTTTTATTTTTGTTTTCTTTTTGTAATTAAATGATGATGCTTACAAAAGTCTTGGCTTGTGTGTAGGTAATGATATGATTTACTGATGAAAAATTGCCAGACCTGATTTGGAATCAAACTCGAGACCCCTGGCGTTGAAGCCAGTTGTGCTGATCACTTCACCAAGAGCTGGAGTTTATTAGCTTTCACTAGTTTTATTCTTCTATAAACTAACTAATTGCCAATTTTTCATAACTTGCTGCAAATATTGTAACTTACCTTTTCCTCTGGCTTTAATACCTTTCATATAACCTAATATAGTTTTTAGTGATGGTCTCTAATCTTGAAATATGACGTATCAAAATTTAGTTGTTCTTGTCTTTATCAATTTCCATAATGTTCTCCTTAGTAATTCCTCATTACTATTTGATTTTAAGAATTTTTCTTAACACCACTTTTTCAAGGAATCTAGTTTTTTCTCAGTATTAACTGCTACCAAGTTTATACAATTCCTTTTAGGAACATTTTCATAACTAATGAAAAAAAATGGGGCCACCTACATGGCGTAGTGACTACCACACTAGCCTACAAACAGAAGGTCCTGAGTTCAATTCCCAGATAGTGTTTGGAAATTGTACACAATAAAACCTACTGTTACAATACCGAAACCCACAGTAGTTGCTAATGACCATGGTTTTGATCAGTCTTTAAATTGTCGCCGACTGGGGCCGATGGCATGTGGCCAAGCTTCGCCTTGCAGGATGGGTGGCCTTGAAAAGGGTCGTTTACTCCATTAACGGTGTTGCTGTCTGTGGTGGCCGGATGAGTCGAGCTGGCATGTGCAGCGCGGTGTCCGAAGGGTGACTGCTCAGTTACCAGGTTCAGGCGTAGCCTTCCTTCAGCAGCACATTGGGTCCCCACTGCAGCGTGGCAGTGGTGGCCCCCAGAGCCCCGCAGTGTTGGGTCAGTGAAGGCCGTCGGCCAATAGTACGGTCGAGGCGGTTCTCTCCGGGCCTGCACTGGACTCACTCTTCACCATGGTGTCAGCGGACACGCACAGGCTTTCTTTGGCCGACCAGTACGGGAATGTTACGTCCACCACAGTAGCGTCGTCCAGGGTTGGCTGTGTCCAGTCTCGCCTTGGCTGGGCGGTTCTTCTTCTTCTTCTTCTGGTGTTGTTTCCTGGTCGGGGGCTGGCGAGTGAGTGGCTCTCGAGATTCAATTGACCTGTTATTATACCACTTCAAGTCGGAGGGGGGGGGGGGCACTGCTTGCTGCGCGTTGGAAGCGCTCCCTCTGGCAGGCTCCAGGACCATCTGTAGGCAACGATATTACAAAATAAACTAAATAAAGAAAAATGAAATAATAAACTAAATAAAATGGACAAAATAAACTAAAAAAAAGAATGATTTTGAATCATGATTTTTTGTTTGCATATTTTATTTTTATGATTGTATAATATTGTTAACACTTAGAATTAAATTTGATTTGTGTGATTTTTCAGAGTATCTGGCCATGTACATCATTGTATCTTGAACTGGTTAATGTCAGTGTACAATTGCAACCAACACCGGATATGGTTTTAACATGCATTAATTTTATTAAATCATATCTTAATGTGGAAACGTACTCTGATCGAACTCAAGATATTGATTTGGTTTCAAAAGAAATACTTATTACTGATACTAGATTCCAAGGTATTACTTTTGTATTATTTTTCTTTCATAATGGTTTTGTTATCCTCTTGTATTATTCACACCTGTTTGCATTTATGGATAAAGAAGGAGATTCAAGATGAAATTTCAATTCATTGTTTAATTTGCTGATATGGATAGCTGTTGAAATTCAGGAAGATTTCAGGAAAGTTATTGATAATCCATAAAAATGAATGGTAAACAAAATTAACTTGCTTCCTTGCTAATCTTCAAGCTGCATTTTATTTATTCATTTCACAGCAATAAAGTATTAGTTTTAGATTTTGTATAAAGTTATTTGGCTACTTAAACGAGGTGTGATCAAAAAATATGATGAATACTTTTATTACGAACAAACTACCGAAACAAAGAAAGAACTAGAGGATGCCTTAAATGGAATGGATGAGATCTTGAGAAAGGATTACTTCATGAAAATTAATAAGAACAAAACGAAAGTGTTGTGCAGCAGCAAGAGTGGTTTAGAAGAGATGGGAAATTTAAAAGTAGGCAACGAAAACATACAGGAAGTTGGGGAATTCTGCTATCTAGGGAGTAAAATAACAAAGGATGGTAGAAGCACAAGTGATATCAAGAGTAGAATTGCTCAAGCCAGAAAAGCCTTTGAAATGAAAAACAGCTTACTGACTACAAACATTGATTTACGGATTAGGAAAAATTTCTTCAAACATTATGTTCGGAGTGTAGCATTATACGGAAGTGAAACGTGGGTGATAGGGGCTGCAGAAAAGAAGAGGATAGAAGCTTTTGAAATGTGAAGTTATAGGAAAATGTTAAAGATTAGGTGGGTGGACAAAATAAGTAATTTAGAGGTTCTTAGGCGAGTGGATGAAAAAAGAAGTATATGGAAGCATCTTACCAAAAGAAGGGATAGGCTAGTGGGGCATATCCTAAGACATCCAGGTATTGGGCTATCAATAATGGAGGGTAATATTGAGGGAGTAAATTGTAGAGGGAGGCAAAGATTAGAATATATAAAGCAAATTACAAAAGATTTAGGGTGTTACAGGTATGTAGATATGAAACGACTAGCGCAAGATAGAACAGCTTGGAGAACTGCATCAAACCAGTCGAGAGACTGATGACAAAAAAAAATGAACAAACTGCTGACACTAGATCCATTTTAAGTTATAAATACAAAAACCTGATTCTTTGAGAGAGTCAAGTTTGAACTAGTTGCAATGTGTCAGTCAGTTTTCAGAGCTGGAGGAGTGAGGTCATGTTCACCGTGTCTGTCATGCATCATGGATTTCAGACAACACATTAACTTTAAGTTTTGTTTTAATTTGTAAAAAACTAATAAAAAAGAAGCTCATGAAGAGTAAAAGTTATAGTATAGCGATAATGTGAACTCTGAAGACCATTTACAAGGTGGTATAAGCGATTTAAAAGTGGTAATTATTCGATTGAAGATGAGCAATGATCGGGACATTCTTTGACTACAAACAAAGATGAAAACGTACAAAAACTGGTAAGTTCAAACAGGAGATTAACTATTTGAGAGCATGCTGAAGAAATTAACATCTCATACAGGTCCGTGCAAAGCATTTTTACTGATAATTTTCAAATGAGATGAAAGAGTGCGACATTAGTTCCCAGACTTTTGACGCCTGATGTGTGAGTTTTTGGCTGAAAAAGTATTCCTGTCTGTTCTTATCTACCTTACTCTCCGGATTTAGCTCTGTGCGACTTTTCGCTCTTCCCAAAAATAAATATGGTGTGCTGTAAGGAAAATATTTTGACACCACTCATGTCATTGAGAAGGCCACGGCAAAGCACCTGAAGGCTCTTCCGAAAGAAGCTTTCCAGAAATTTTTCCAAAGTTGGGAAAAATGCATTTACTAGACTACTAGGAAAGTACTCTGAGGGAGATTAATTCAAATTTGATGTTTGTAATAAAATTATTCACCATATTTTTTTGATCATATCTTGTACATTATCTCCTCAAAAGTATAAAATGAGGGAACTGTAAGCAGTATAACATGAAAAGAATGTTTGCTAAGAGGATTTTATATTCGCAGCAACAAGATGTATACTTTAGCATTTGAATGAATGAATATTTTATTGATTTAATGTATTAATTTTTGTTTTGTTTCTTACAGATAAACCTGTTAATAAACGATCAAATGTTTTCACAAATTTATTACAACCAATGCAAAATGTATCGACTAATCAATATGTCCAAGCACAAATACATCATAGGTAAGTTGGTTCACTTTTAATGACCAAAAACACTTAATTTAATTACATCAATTGCTCTGAAATTTATTACGATATTTTTTTTAATATATTCTATTATCTAATAGCTCGTAGTTTGATTTTGATTTTGAGTTATGAGATTGTAAAATAGTGTCAAAAGTATTAAAGCGCTAAATTAACTGGCTCGTTTTTTTTTATTTTGATTTTTAATATTGTTTCTTCATTAACCTGTAGAATAATAATTTAAGTATGACAATAAAGGTAAGTTTCATGTTATCTTTGAACAAAATAATTTTTTATTATATTTTTTAATAATCGATTTGACTAAAGTAACAAATTTTAGAACTTACATGACATAAATTAACAATTCATTTAATTTTTTTATAAATTATTTTTCCAGTAATTCAAATGGTATTGTACCATTCCAGATTATATTGCTAAAGTAAGTATTTGCGCTATTATTTAAACAAAATTGGGTTGATTTGAAGTTTCTTATTATATCAGTTAAAAGTGGTTTTTTGGTAATATTTTTTTGAAATCTTTTTGGTAAAATTTATGGGTGTTTTATAAGAATGTTTAAGGAGTGGTTTTTTATTTATATGGGTAATATTGTGGTTTTAGTGAAGTTTGTAAGCAAATATAAATTAGTTACTGATTTTCTCCAAAACAGCTTTACTTTTAAATATTTTTAGAACATGAGTTTAATTTTTACTTTCTCTTGTCTATATGAATATATAGGAACAAAAGTATTGTTTTCATGTCGATTGTTCAAAATCGAGCTTTCACCGGATCTACTTGTTTTCAGACCCCCTGAACCCAAAAAACATGCTTTTAGCGATTGGTCTGTGTGCGTGTGTGTGTGTGTGCGCGCGCGTGTGTGTGTGTGTGTGGTTGGGTGGGTGTGTTTGCGAACAGAATATCTCAAGAACATCGTACGAACTTGAAACTTGAAACTTAAGTTAGATATTACTACCGGACCCAACACGAACATTTTAATCAAAATCAGTCAAACGGAAGTAGTAGTGTCATTTATCACTTTTTTTGCGATTTTCTCAAAAATGGCTCCTACAATTTTTTTAAAAATCATGGCATTTACTAAATTTTTTTATGCTCTACAAGATAGGGTAGGCACCATGTCTGCTGAAATTCTTGGGGAGGTTGTTTTCTCATAAAAAAATATTTTTTTTAATCTTGCGACTATATTATGTATTATAGCGCAAAAATGTATATAATAAAAGTTGTAGAGAATTTAAAATCCTACAATTTTTATTTGAAACATTTTTTTTTGAATAACTCTTAGTTTAGCAGTAATTAGCGATTTTTCTTGTTTTTCTCTCACAAAAACGTTTAAAAAAATTGATTTTTTAAAGATTTCAGCCTCAGTATACATTTTACGACAAAAGTGTATATAATCAAATTTATAAAAAATTAAAAGATCTACTTCTTTTATGTAATTCGTTTTTCTCTACAGAGCCTAGTTTGCCATGAAAGAGTGATTTTCCGTATTTTTAAGCCAAACTGAGGTGAATTTTCATTCTGCGTCTTTCACTCATGATTAAAATTAGGTTATGTTTTTTGAGGTTAGTTTTTTGTTTATTTCTAATGTTTTATTTTTAGTATTAAGTTATATTGTTCATTATTTGCATTGGCAAGAGAAAGTTGTGTGAGTGTTTCACACCAGATTTTTTAATGTTGTTTATCTATTTCATTCACCTTCTTTTGTATTGTATTGTGTGATCTTATTTATTTTATTGTGTTCCTATTCTGGTTTTGCCAGTTCTTTAAAATATAAATAACATATTATCATTTTTGTGTAGTCAAGCTCAGTACGTGATTCCATTGTATGAATGTTCATGTTTACCCAATACCTACTATTTAACAGATTATAGTTCATTCCTTTTAACTTAGAAACTTTTGTCAACAAATCATGTGAGTGTAATGCTGGAAGAATGTGACTGTGCCAGAACCGATTCATGTTGATTACAGTCAACATACTGTGTTTATAACTGCTTCTAATACAGTAATACTTCAATTTTTTTTTTTGTTTGGCTGTTCTGCAATTACTGTTAATGCAGATGGTGAAGGGTGAAATGATTTTTTGTAACGTATGAAAATATGCCGTGCCTGAATGGGATTCGAACCCAAGACCGCATGATGAGAGGTGAGCATATTACCAACTACGCCAATGCGGCCGGCAGTACTTCAAAAATGCGAGTAACAGTAATACTTCAAAAATGCGAGTAGTTCAGTGCTTTATTTTTCCTCGGACAATATTCTGTTTTGCAGTTAAATACAATTTCAATTAGATGTGAATGGGTTCTCAAATGTGCGATGTCTAACACTAAGCATTTTCTGTAACCTTAATTACACATATAGACATTAACGGAGCTTTTTTTTCATCAGTTCGAAAGGTAAATGGAACGACATGTAATTCCAATGTTACTTCTATAATCCTGCCTATCCCGTCTCTTGAATATTGATTTTACCACCATCTGCTTTCATTCTATTTGAGTTTCTCTTCCAACCTAACATTCATTTTAAAAGTTCTTGAACCTGTTCAGGAAAACCAGACCAGAATACTTCAGCACCTCACAATTTATTCTATCCATTTTTGGCACTTTTCTGTTTTTTAAATCATAGTTGTGTTTGATCAAGGAATTTTAATAAAATTACTAATGAAGTATTAATTCTGTTGTATTTTGTGTTAATTTTGTTATAGGAGACGACTGGATCTGTCAAAATTCACAATACTTCTCAATAACATGAGATTAATGGCTATACTTGACTGGTGGGAATTATTTTATGATTTCATCATGGAAAACCCAGAAAATCCTCCTAATGGTTAGTTTTCTTATTGTTCATTAATTATTTATTGTTGAATGCAAATTAGATTGGATTTTATTAAAAATTGAAGTCCTCAAAAAAAGTCTAAATATACAGTAATCCCTCAGTATCCGTGGGTTATGTTCCGGAGGGTTTCCGCAGTTCATAAAATCACGGATAATGATACCTTACATGAACGAAAAGATGGGTGTTAGGTTCTAAAGGAAATCTCCTGTAGCCATTTTAAGTGTTTCATAGTTTTAGGAACATTTTACCATTATTATAATCCATGAATATTTAATAAATACAGTACTGTACGCATAAAAAATTATATTTGCTTTAAAATAGTTAGTTATGGTTGTTTGCTTCTTCTTTTCAAACTCCTTGTGGACTTCTTTGTTTGGTATCATCAGCTCCTGGAGTCCTCTTTTGAATTGAAGTGCCCTTTCCATGACAGGATCCGTCTCCAACATGTTTGTGATCAGCGAGCTGTGTTGCCATGACCATGGATCTCGTTGATGGTTTGTGAAGAAATGCTTGGTTTCGTTTCAAAGAACTTTACATACGTACAAAGAAGTTAGACTGACACATGGAGGAAAACGTACGGTGAAATTACAGTATGGCGTCTGGGCGTACATATGGTGGTTGGGGGTGGGGGTTGTACTGGCAGGACACGGTACCCGGTGAAGATTGGCTCATGGCAGCCGTCACCATGCTATTGTATGACTCAATATGATACGAATACTAAAACATTTATTCAAACATGTAGGGTGACACATGTTTTCGGAATTGTATGACATCCCCACCTCCCACCAAGTACGGTGTACACAAGGTAAGATTACGTATGTATTTTAAGGTTTTAAGCTCACAGACAAAGTCCACGGATACCAAGGCATTACTGTAATTTAAAAAAAATTATAGTTTATATACAGGGTGATTCAAAACTATACGGCAATCTCTTGGGATCTCATTCTATAGCTAAAAATAAGAAAAAAATGTTCAAAACATATGCCTGAAAACGCTTAGTTAGTGAGTTACGGCTAGCGAAAAACTAGAACTCTGTACCCTCACCTAGAACTCTGTACCCTCGGTGAAGTAAGGCAGTATAAAAATGTTAAAGGTAGTTACAAAGATACAAACACTATTGTTTCTTATGTTTTTTAATCTGAAAATTGAATAAAATTGGTTCCAGAGTGAGAGAATTGGTTCTTGTGTTTTATGTAAGATATCTCTGAAAGTATTGCATTTACAGCTCTGGAACCAATTTTATTCAATTTTTCAGATTAAAAAACATTTATTCAATCTATCTCATTCTATAGCTAAAAATAAGAAAAAATGTTCAAAACATATGCCTGAAAACGCTTAGTTAGTGAGTTACGGCTAGCGAAAAACTAGAACTCTGTACCCTCACCTAGAACTCTGTACCCTCGGTGAAGTAAGGCAGTATAAACATGTTAAAGGTAGTTACAAAGATACAAACACTATTGTTTCTTATGTTTTTTAATCTGAAAATTGAATAAAATTGGTTCCAGAGTGAGAGAATTGGTTCTTGTGTTTTATGTAAGATACTCTGAAAGTATTGCATTTACAGCTCTGGAACCAATTTTATTCAATTTTTCAGATTAAAAAACATAAGAAGTTTGTATCTTTGTAACCACCTTTAACATTTTTATACGGCCTTACTTCACCAAGGGTACAGAGTTCTAGGTGAAATTTTTCGCTAGCCGTAACTCGCTAACTAAGTGCTTTCAGGCATATGTTTATATGAGTTTTTGTTCTTATTTTTAGCTATAGAATGAGATCCCAAGAGATTGCCGTGTAGTTTTGAATCACCCTGTATAAAATTAAATATATCAGAACCATCTTTTCTTATAATTATTTAAAAAAAAATTGATTAAAATTTAGTTATAAGAAAATATACTGGTAATGTATAAATAAAATTAAAAGTAAAAACTCAAATTTTCTTGTTTGTGTACTTTGGTAGACGAAAACAGTACAAATATTAGATTTCAATTCATAAATACTGAAGTTGTTTTCATAAAATATAATTTCATAACTTGACCAAGATTCAAATCTGGATTTCTCAATACATGTAGGAGAAGTTATCAACTATGCACTGAGCATCATCCAGATGAAAGCAAATTTAAATATGAGGGATGTTTTTTCGACCTTCGATTGGTCATAAATAAAGGCAAGTGATTATAGAAAAATTGTTTTATGACTAAAAGTTACATACACTTCGCTACTTCGATGTAATCACCTTGACGATTAAGGCATTTGTTGTACTTTTGAACAAACTTTCCAATACCATCTTCATAAAATGTTGCCGCCAATGAATTTAAATGAATCTTGAAAATTCTCATTGTGTTTCTTGTGGAGTTCATGCAGCCGGAAACCACGATTAATGCAGATGTTTATTGTGAAACTTAACAAAATTTGTGGATAGTCATTCAAAACAAAAAAAAGAGGCATGCTGCTTTTGGTATTGTTCTGATCCATGAAAATACTCATTCTTGCAGTGCTTGTGCCACCCAATGGCTCCTTGAGTAATTTCAAGGAGACATTTTCAATCACCCGCTATACAGTCCTGACCTAGCATTGATTAAATTCCATCTTATCTCTGAATTGAAGAAGTGTCTTTAAGACAACAACATGATTGATTTTAATTCATTGAAGGCAACATTTTATGAATAGATAATTGGAAAGCGTGTCCACAGTTTCGACAAATGCCTCAAACATCAAGGTGATTGTATCGAAAAGTAGTCGTAACTTTTAGTAATGGAACATTTGAATGGCTCAACAGAAAAACGTTGCAAGTAACAAAATTTACAAAAGTGAGGTTTCAGTAGAATACGTTCTATAAATCCTCTATTAGATCATAATAGTGAATTCTAATGAGTAGAATTGTAACTAAAATCTCGGAAATTCTTGAAACAAAATTGTCATACAGTGAAAAATTGTTATACAGCTAAGAATCGGATGGTATCTTTCACTTTCTGTAAAACTTTTTTTTGTTGCAATGTTTTTTCGTTGACCCATTCATTTTTTCTATATTCACTTGTCGTTTATGTATGGCCTATCGAACATTGAAAAGAAAATAAGCCCCATATTTCTTTCCATGAACTAAAGCAGCAGTTCCCAAAGTTTTATCAATAGTCGACCCCCTTGCAAATGAATTAAATTTTCAGGGACCCTTGATTATGTCTTTAAATTAAAATTATACCTTTGTCTTTTACTTTACTATCACCAGTGTTTGTAATTTAATTTTGATTAAAAAAAATACCAAATAAATATAAAGAAAACAAGAGAAGAGTATTGGAGTAAAATAATTGTAACGTTTTTCTAAATACTCCAACAGAAAAAGATAAAATCATGATAATTTTTGTTGTGTTTTCAGTTTATTTAAACGTATTTTCACCAGCCATTCACGGACTCTTGGGGGTCCATTGACGACCCTTTGGCAACCACTGTACTATGGGAACCACTGGGAACCATGATTAATGCAGATGTTTATTGTGAAACTTAAAAAATTTGCGGAGAGCCATTCAAAACAAAAAAAGAGGCATACTGCTTCTGCAATTGTTCTGATCCATGATAATACTCATTCTTATAGTGCTTGTGCCACCCACTTTGGCAACCACTGTACTATGGGACTGAAATGTATCTTGAAAATCTTGTAGTCTTGGGTTCGAATCCCATTCAGGCGCGCCATATTTTCATACATTACAAAAAATTATTTCATCCTTCACCGTCTGCATCAGCAGTAATTGCAGAACAGACGTTAAACCAAAAAAAAAAGAAGAAAAGTATCTTGAAAATCAGTATTCAATGCATGGCGACAGGTAATTTTCAGAGTTAACCTTCTTGTGTTTACTGTTCGGGAAAATTGATTACGGAATTTGTTAATCAGTTTATGTGGAACCATCGTGTTGTCATTTTAATTTGATTGATCAAGAAATTTGATGCTGTAGTTACAAGTAAAGTAGTTATAATTTAATAATATTACCAATAGAGTTTTTCAACCGAGCTGGGAGTTAAGAGTTAAGTGTATTAACAGATTATATAATTATTTTACAGTGTCTAGCCCTGTCATGGTTGCTAATGAACCTGCACAAACTGTTGAAATTCCATTTGAAATAAAATTGAATGTAACAGATTCAGAAGTAGTAGTTGTTGAAGATACATCACAGTGGGATGCTAATGCTGTCATACTTAAGGTAATTCTTTTATTTAAACTTGTACGTTTGGTGTATCATTTAGGTGTAATGATGGAATAATATCGGTACGAACTGGAAAATAAATAAATGTCAAAAAATAGCAGAAGGTAATTAGATTGTGCAATAAATTCTCAGGACAATTAATAAAAAATGATTTTTTAAGATGATAATTTCATTATATAAAATAGAAATAATTTCAAACTGCAGGATGCATTATAAAGATTTATTTTTAAGATGAGATGGAAATAATCCTCATGAAATTTTTATGGAAAGGAAGAATGATTACAGGGCAGTATTACAGTGAAGTATTGGATCAATTCAATAAAAAATTGAAGGAGACACTCCCACATTTGGCTAAGAAAAAAATGCTGTTTCACCAAGATGTAATGCACTAGCACATTCATTCGAAATTGTCACAGCCAAATTACTTGAACTGAGCTATGAATTGCTACTGCACCTACCATACTCTCCTAAATTGGCTCCCTGCGACTTCTTTCTATTCGCCAACATGAAAGCATGGCGTGGGGGGAAATTCAGCTCAATTGAGAAAGTGAATGCCTAGACAGAAGCGTATTTTGAAGAGTTTAACTAATTTTTTTTTGAGGGGTTTATAAAATGGCAGAAATGTTGGAAAAAGTTTATCGCCTAAAAGGAGATTATGTTCAAAAATTTTTAAAAATTGTGAAACACTTGCGTCTTTATTCTTTAAGTATTGATCAACCCTTGTATTTACTTTGAACATTATGAAAATATGGTTACAGTTACTGTATAATAATATTTCTTAATTGTTTTACATATTCTGTCATTTATTTTTACTTTTTTGTAATTTCAGAGTACAACTGTTATAACATATCATCCATTAGAAGTACAAAAACCTGTGTCCTGTAGTTTAAATCATTGCGAAATGTTCTCTTGTATATTGGGAATGGAAGATGAAACTGCATTATCTATTATAGATCCAGTAACTGTCAATATTGAAATCGTTAATAAACACTCTTCAGAAGAAGGAGATTTCAAAGTTCTTAAAGTAAGTACGATTTTAACATTTTAAATCTGGATGTTGGAAACATGTTCTGTTCAGGGATCCTGACACTTTGTAAAGTGTTATAAAAAATCTGTTGTATATTCATAGGTGTATGTTGCATACGCTGTATAAAAAAATAATAAAATTTAAATTATTTTTAAATATGTTATTTTTGTTTAGATTATCAGCCGAAAGGCTGGTTTGAACCTCTAGAGGCTTTATTAAGTGAAACAAGGAATGAGATGGTACCATCCCTTCCTACTGAGTGGAAAAGTATGCTTATCAGCATGTCAGGCCCTCTGAAAAGCATTACTTTCCACCCCCAAATGACACCTTAACGTCATTCACCACAGGTCTATAATGAAATTTACTACTCTCAGAGGTGATAACTCTGACTAGTGTCTTTTACACCTCTACCTCTTCTGTTATAAAAGACACTTGTCAGAGTGCCGCATTGGCGTAGGTGGTAACGTGCTCGCCTCTCATCGTCCGGTCTTGGGTTTGAATCCCACTCAGGCACGCGGCATATTTTCATACATTACAAAAAAATCATTTCATCCTTCATCGTCTGCATTAGCAGTAATTGCAGAACAGTCGAACGTTAAACCAAAAAAAAAAAAAAAAAAAATACCAAAGACCACCCTCAAATGACACCTTCACTTCATTCACCACTGGTCTGGCTGTATAATGAAATTTACTACTCTCAGAGGAGATAACTCTGACTAGTGCCTTTTACACCTCTACCTCTTCTGTTCTTAAATGTTTCAGTCTTATAATTGTCTGACTAAGTGATAAGAAACAGAACTATTATTTGTAGCTCTGGAACTAACAGATTGAGTGCAAATAATTTAACTCTCCACCTGCCTGTTATGGGCAGTATATAGAGATATGATTTAAAAAATTATTTTTCCAGTATTTTATCTTACCCACTGTCAGCTGTTTTAACATCTGATTCTCAGCGAGAAGGTTCCTGGTTCAAATCCTTGTAAAGGTTAATTTTATACTGATTTGAATACTAGACAGTTATTACCAGTATACTTTTATGGTTGGCGTTCAATTAACCATTCATACTCTCTGAGGGATGGTCGGCCTGAGTCTGTACAAAACTACATCTCATTTCAAATCATACTCATCATCTGCATCTCATTGAGTCATGGGGTTGCTTATTGTTCTTTAATTGAACAGATTGCAATGTACACACATTAGGAATTGAAAAAAAAAATATATATATATATATATTTTATCTGTTGAATTTTTTATGTAAATTTAAAACACGTTTTGTTACAGGTTCAAATGGTACACCTGAGTTTAAGATTGTCTTATCATGACGTTCGCATGTTTTCACAAATGTTACAATCATTACCTCTTCAAACAAGATGGGCGAGAAAAAATACTAATAATATCGCTAATAAACCAGCTAATTTTTTGAGTAAGTATGAAATTATTTTTCAATAATTGAATGGCTCCGCCGAACAACGTTGCAAGTGACAATAAAGTAATTTTTTAAAATTCGAAAAAACCTGTTTTTTTAATGTAGACGTGGTTTAAATTGGCGGTTTCATTTTAAAACTATGCATTGTTATCGAATAATATTAACTAGAAGTGGAAATATTATGTTGATGCCATTTTAACCTGAGAAAATGAGATCATTAATGCATTTCGTTTATGTACAACGTTGCAAGCGCCGTCCCTTGCAACATTTTTTTTCGACAGGTGTATTTAACACTGATTGGAATCGGGGTAGAATATCAACATACAACAGTTTTAAATACGAGTTTTATTGAAAAAAATAAATATAAATATAAATTATTAATATTTTTATTTATTTAGGATTAATATGAGTATAAGTATTAATAGTGTATGCAAATACACATCAGTTGCAACGTTGTTCCACTTACCTCTTCAGGTGGAAGTTTTCCAGGCACAGGCCAATTTATTTTTGAAATATATGGATTTCCAGCATCTCTTGATCGTTTACGGTACTTTTCTTTCCACTCAGCCACATTCACGTTCCTCTTTTTACCGTTGTTTAGACGTTTTTGGTCACCAGGTGAGAGAACAACTCAAGATGTAGACGCCATCCTGTCGGTTGCAACCTTGTTCTGAGCGAGTCGGCCTGTTTCCCGCTCATTCAACCAGCTGTTTAAGGCTGTTAAACTTAAAAATACTAGAAACGAAATATCCCACGTAGTGGGGAAAGCAGCTTGCAACGTTGTTCTGTTAAAAACTTAGTTTCACAAAAAAAAAATGTCGCTTGCAACGTTGTTCGGCGGAGCCATTCAATTATTAAGTTGTCTTATTATTTTGATTTTTCAACAATATCAAAAATATTAAATATTTTCAGTTTAACCAAAATGACCACATTATGTTTTTTTTTTGCAGTAAAAGAAAACTGTATTTGTTTATTTTATCAGTTGTATATTACCTATTGATTATTCTGATAGTTTTTGTCCCATTCTAATGGTGGTTATAATTTTAGTTTAGTAGTTGGTGCAAGCCCCTCCTAGGGAGTACAGGACCTTGTAGATGGTGGAGGGGCTTGCGTGCTCCCAAGACCCGGAGAGCTATGCCGGCGGTAGTGTAACTACCAGCAGGGCCTCCCAAGCCGGACAGGTCAAAGGGTAGGAGCCAGACGAAGAAGTACTCCAAAAACGACGTCGTTGGGCCAATCACCCACACGTTGAAAAAGCGGATTCAAAGTCACATAAATAGCCTCGGACAGGACAGGAATTTTCGGAATGTTGTCCGAGACTACCCCGACGCTGTAAGGCACATGGGGAGAGAGAAAGAAGAAGAAGAAGAAGTTGGTGCAAGTTTATGGGCATGATGTGAGTAGAAAACGAGTGTATGGTTGGTTTGCACGCTGGCAAGGAATCGGTGACCTGGATAGCCAACCTGAACGCACTACGTCCTCCGTTGATGCCATGCCAGCATGAAAGCGTGCAAACCAATCGTACACCTATTTTGTACTTATATCTATAAATATAATAGACCGGTGTGTTATGTATACTGGATATAATAGACCATTCACCAAATTTTGTAGACACACGTGTGTATGAAAGTACAAAGAAAATTAAAAAATACGAGGTCTGTCCAATAAATACTCGAACTTGTGCAAGCTAGTGCCCATGACGCGGGCTATAGTCCTACCCACTAGCGGCGCTAGTTGCCTGATTCCCAATGAGCCGTCAGTGCTTGGCGGATCATCAAACTGTGCCTATAGTGCTAGTTATGTTAGTTTCTGTTGTGCTTGTTTTTACTGTTTGTCAAAAATGGAAACTGACGAAATCACGGAGCAACGAATCAGTATCAAGTTTTTGGTGAAGTGCAGTAAAAGTTATAAAGAAATTACTGAAATGAGCAGTTTACGGTGATATTGCTCTGAAGAAAACATCAGTTTTCACGTGGATTAAGTGTTTTAAAGATGGCCAACAAGACGCCACGGATGATGCAAGGCCGGGACGACCTTCAACCACCTGTGTTGGATGACAACATTGATCATGTGCGGTCCCTTGTCCTTACTGATCGTCGAAAAACTGTCCAAATGATAGCTGATGACTGAATCTTGGAAAATCAACAGTGCACGCTATTTTAACCGAGCATTTGTCAAGGTAATGGATGGATCCTTCACCATGACAATGCACCTGCACATTCAGCATTGATTGTTCGCCAGTTTCTGACAAAAAATTCAATCACCATCCTTGATCATCCTTCTTACTCACCAGATATCACCCCATGCGACTTTTTCCTATTCCCAAAATGCAAAAATGTGATGAGGGGACATCACTGGGAAGATTTGTACACAATAAAGCAAGAAACGACGAGAACACTAAAAAGCCTAACTGCTGAGGACTTCCAAGGGTGCTTTAAACAGTGAAATAGAAAATGGAATAAGTGCATAGCAACAAATGGAGAGTACTTTGAAGGGGACAAAATTGATGTAGACTAAATTTTGCAAAATAAAGTTTTTATGGGCTCAGTTCGCGTATTTATTGGACAGACCTCGTAAGATAAAAATACAATAATAAAAAAAGCAATTATAAAAATTTACATTGTTTTGAAATACACTAGTTAAAATATCCTTGGGATCAAAGTAACTAATACTTAACCCTTGCTAACTGGGAAGCCAGAAATCACGCATGGGTCATCACCTTTCTTTAAACTCAATTTTCTCCACAACTATTCATTATTTTCCAACGGGTTTAGGTTTATTGTTTACAGAATTTTCTCCTCTTTCATTTGATGTATCTTGAATATTTGTACAATGAAAATTGACAACATGGTGTTATGCGAAAGAAAGAGATTTTTTTGACAAGCCAGTACTAAAATTTAAACATTTTCGTCCATAACTTTTCAACAAAAAAAGGTATTTGTTTGGGAATGACATCATCAGTTAGCTTTAAATGTAACAATCAAAATCAATAAATTAGAAGTGCCGGCGACAAATTTTATGACTCTAAAATCAAACAACGCTGTATTACACTGTATAAAATACACTGTATTTTATATATGTGTGATAGACGAGACGGTTGTTAACCAGTCTCGTCTATCCCTCGGTTAAACCTTTCATTTAGCGTCAAAATAAACGATAACATATTTTGATTTATGCTATCCTGTTTTGAAAAGGATAATACACAAAACAACTTGCAGAAAAGAGATAGAAACTTTTATAGAAGAGGCGTAAATAAAAATTGAAAAGAGATGACATTATTTTGAGGCGATTTTTTTTTCATCCAGCACGTTACTTTGTTGAACAAAAAGTGTGATATCTTTTGAACGGGTCTATCATATCTAAACGTTGTTATTTTTACAATGAATTGCTTTATTTATGTATATACCTAAAAATATTTTTTTAGTGATTTAGTGACACTTTTTCGCATGTAAGTTGATATTTCTAAAAGAAAATATTTTTTTTTAATTTTTAATCTGGTCGTAAATGAAAACTGAAAAATTTGGTTCAAACATTGTTCTAATAATAAATTCTTTATAAATAAATGGTAAATTTTTGAAATTTTTAGGAATGAAACTGAATGAAATAAAAGAGTTTTTATTAGGCATAAAATGACAATCCGTGTGATTGTTAAAATCTCCGTTCTCGCCAGGTTAATACCTATGTAGTACAATAAAAACTTGTGTACCTTTGAAACAAATTGCAATTTATCACCTCTACTAGTTTAAATATTGGTTTTGAACTAAATTGATATTGATCGCAATAATTTCCACCTCTGACGTCTGTAAAATTTATATTTATATTTGTTTTTTTTTTAGGTCAAGTTAAGAAATTACAGGCATTAGGTTTTACCATAGACGATTGTTCAGAGGCATTAGAACGTTGTAACGGACAATTGGATGATGCAGCTTTGTGGTTAACCCAACATGCATTGACTTCAGTCAGCCGTACCTCATCACATGTGGGTAGTCCCACACACTCACAATATTCTTCAAGTATTTCTTTCAGTCATGTTGAGGTATGTATGATAACAAAAAATTTGTGTTAAATTCAATAATTTCTGTGCTTCATGGACTTGGTTTAGGTAGCACCATTGTAATTTACAATATTTTCTTAACCCTTTTACTACCGGAAACGCATATTCATGGTCTGGTAGTTTTTGTCTTTAAAGCAACTTAGTTTCTGTAATTATTAACCGGTTTGTGCGTTTGATAGCTTATTAAACTGCGCGCCATAAAATAAGCTTTCATTTGATGTATAATACAAGGCAATTGCAGTGTTTATGACGGAGATACCAACCTACAGAAAGTCTTCACTAATGTTCTGGACTAAGTAACTTTTGAGCTGAATGTCATTTTAAGTTGGCAGTAACACCATTGGAAAGCTTGTTCTGTTTTCTATGGGAATAAGCGAGCTCATCGCTGTGTTGCTGTTTATCGCTGTGGAATGCGTATGTAGAGATAGAAGATGTTTCCTTTTGTCTTTTTCAACCTTGGTCATTGAAGGAAAATTTTATATCTCTACAAACCAATTTTTTCACTGTATTTTTATATATGTGTGATTTTCTAAATATTATTTCAACAAACACGTGTTAGCAAAAGTAGGGTAACGTTAAAGCGTTATAGAATTTCAATCCTCTGTCGGTCCGATGTGCAAGTTCATCTGTGGTGGAAAATTGGACTAATTTTGAAAATTCTGTAACTCCGTCAAAAATCTCGGGAAAATTAATAAAAAATATGGATTTATTCAGTAATCTCTTGTCTACAAAACATGTTTCATACAAATTTTTGCTAAACTAAAATTTAAGCCCATTGTAGTAAAACGTCTAATGTAAACACAACAATTTTCGCGAGCTTAACTTTCACTCACCTAAATGTAAACAATTATTAAGCGATTTTTCTTGTTATTTTATTTAGAAGGCATGTATGTTTTATATGAATCAGCTGTAATTTTTTTCAATATTTTTACTTTATCTCGCCTGTATGAATATATTGGAAGGAAAGTATTGTTTTTATGTTGATTTTTAGAAATCGAGTTTTCACTGGATCTACACGTTTTCAGACCCCTGAACCCAAAAATAAACATATTTTTAGCGATTGGTCTGTGTGTGGGTGTGTGAACAGAATATCTCAAGAATGGAACATTGTAGGAACTTGAAACTTGAGTTAGATACCACTAAAGGATCCGACACAAACATTTTTATCAAAATCGGTCAACTGGAAGTAGTAGTTTATTTGTGACATTTTTCACTTTTTGCGATTTTCTCTGAAACGGCTCATTTAATAAATTTTTTATGCTCTACTAGATAGGGTAATCTAGATAGGGGGATCATGGCTGCTGAAATTCTTTGGGATGTTGTTTTCTCGTAAAAAATTGTTTTTTTAAGATTGCGACTTTAATATGCATTTTGGCGCAAAAAAGTTCATTTTTTGAATGTGGTTAAGTTAGCCTGTTACAGAATTAATGAGTAAACTGAAGTTGGAAAACAGGAATTTGTTCAGGTATCAGGAACTTTTTGTAATTAAAAATCCTCTTCTTCTTCATCTGCTCAACCTGAAGGTTGGTAGACCTACAAGCTTGCTCTCTCTGTACTCAGTCTCTTCACTTCCTTATATCCTCTCCCTCAAAAACTTGACTCCTCAAAAATAGTACAAAATCAAGAATACTATTTCAATTTATGAGGGCAGTTGCGGCAGCTGATTTCTTATTTAGAAACCACTAAAATGAACGATAAATTTCTTCTGTTTCAGGTGAAAACCGATTGTTTATCAGTTTGTATTATAGATGACTGTAAAGATGCAGATGTACCATTACTGGAATTATCTATGATTAATCTGACCTACAAAAATGATATTATTAAAGGCGCTGGTTCTGCACAATGTCAGTTAGCCAGCGATTATTACAATAGAATTTTGTCTGGTTGGGAACCTTTTCTTGAACCTTGGAAGTGAGTAATACAATGAATTATAATATAATCGTATAAAAGTAGTGTAAGTAACATCAAAATGTATTGTATGAGAAACCTGAGTAAGTTCCCAATGAATCTCCCACCAAATTGATATTTTTGTAGAGATGTACTGTGATGAAAAATATAAGAGTTATTCAGAAAGTAGGCCGGCCTGTTGGCGTAATGGTTAGCGCTAGTGGCTTCTATGTCAGCGTCTCAGGTTTGATTCCCGGTCAGGTCTGGTATTTATTTATCACTGATCTTCATCTGTCATCCTTCTCACTATCTTCATTAGCAGTAATTGCAAAGTCAAACGTAAAAAAAAAAAGTAGGAAAGTATGGTCTCATTTCTTATAAAGCATAAACCATCACAGATATTTACAAAAAACCTTTTTACGTAATTCCAGCTTTTGTAAGCCATAGACGTCTGTCACCTCTTCTCTGTAGCGAAGTTCGCTTACCACTGAGAAACTCCTTTAAGTTGTGGAACAAGTGAAAATCACTCGATGCCAAGTCTGGGCTGTTCAGTGGATGGTCTTCATGAATCTTTTTGTCCATTGCATTGAGTAAATCTTCTGTTATCACTGATGGTTGGCCTAATCGCAGTTTATCATGGCTATTTTCCCGTCTGCCCTTGAAAGCTTTCACCCACTTACGTACTTTGCTGTCTCTCATCACATTGGGCCCATACATTCACTTAACTGTTGATGAATTTCCACTATTGAAACATTCCTTGCTGTCAAAACTGAATCACTGACCGTATTTCATTAGATGGTGGGCTGATGATCAATTGTTTTAATTATTTCAAACTGACTCTGTGCACCACCTTCCAATTCAACCGGTGGGGAAATACTTAATACTTGTTGGGCGCCAGCTCTGTCAGCAGATCATGAGAAAAATACATAAAAACTAGATTTCCTTTCGTTAAACTAAATATTTAATGAATTTACTACTAACTGAATTAACTAACTATTAACAAAACAATCCTTAAATTACTTAACCTATTTTTAAATATAGCCAACCTTTTTTGCTGCAACGTTAATATAAAAACAAGAAATTAAAAACCCTTAATAAATATACGAATGAATTTACCTCGAATTAAATGTGTCCCTTTTCTTCTTCTTCTCTTCATTCTCCTGGTCGGCTGGCTGCATTGGTGTAGTTGGTAACGTGGTCGCCTCTCATCATGCAGTCTTGGGTTCGAATCCCATTCAGGCACGGCATATTTTCATACGTTACAAAAATTCATTTCATCCTTCACCGTCTGCATTAGCAGTAATTGCAGAACAGTCGAACATTAAACCCCCAAAAAAAAAACATTCTCCTGGTCACTCCTCATTCTCTAGTATCGTCTTTAAATTCTGCTCCTTCCTAATAACTCCTCTGTTTCACTCTTAAGTCCCAAAGGAACTGAATGTAAATTTCCTGGGTCCGAACTAGGAAACCTCTGTTTGACAAACCTCCCTCTCCCACTGACCGTTCAACCAACCTGCAGGGCCAACAAGAAGGAGAACTAGCCCAATGATTGGCTGAATTTGGTAGGTGGAAGAAAGGCCCAAAAACTCAGAGGGAAAAATATACCCATGTAAACAATATCAGACGATTGACAGTTAGCTATATTTAAAACTTATTGTCTAATTACTATTCTAATGTAATTTATTCTAACATTGGGGTTTTCCCCTAACATTATTTAATGGCTTGTACTGAATAATGGAAGTTATAGTTATTGGAAATTACCATAACTTTCATTGTTTATACAATTGTACATTTTACAATTTTACAACTGCAAACAGTATAGTGCAACAATACCAATGAAAATGGCATCATTTGACGAGCATGGAATGCTGAGAGTCTGTCGCCATGCCCATTTCAATGTTCATGTGAATTCAATGAGCTGGCCGCATTGGCATATTTGGTAACGTGATCGCCTCTCATCATGCGGTCTTGGGTTCGAATCCCATTAAGGCACAGCAGATTTTCATACATTACAAAAATCATTTCATCTTTCACCGTCTGCATTAGCAGTAATTGCAGAACAATCAGATGTTAAACAAACAAAAAAAATCGATAAGCTACAGCGATTTAGAAGTCACTTTCTGAATATCCCTTGTATGTTAACAGGATGAAAGAAAAATTATTTCTTCACTCCTTTTGTATCTTATTGCGTCAGAGTATCCAGCAAGTACCAAAATCTCTCCTGCACAAAATACCGTATTTTTCGGACGATAAGACGCATCGGACGATAAGACGCACCCTTGTTTTTCAAGGCATAAATTATCTAAAAATTATTTTGACTGATTTTAATTAGTTTTTTATAACAGATAAATGTGATGTCTTTTATTGAAAAACAGCAAGTACAGAAGATACAATATATATAATTATTTCATAGTCATAAATTTACAAAAAAAAAAAAATGGATATAGAAACTGTAAGTACGTAAATTACTACTATCGGTTTCATAATCATAGACACCCGAGTTTGAACCCAAAGCATCTACAAAATTATGAGTCGGATTTCTACATACTTTACATCAAAATTTAGCTAATTTTATTCTGCGTTTACCTATAATAGTTCTATATTTTTAATGTTTAAAAATTGCCATATCGAGGTTGGAAGACGAAAAGACCCGGTTTTTTTTTGATATCGCAACAAAGTTCATGCGTTTAGAGGCGTGTAACTTGATAAATATTTGACCGAAAAGTATAAAATTTTAACACAACATAGACAATTATATTCTTACAGCGTGTACGAAATTTCAAATTCATACGTTATTTAAATTTCGATTTATTTACAATATTCTGAACCCTTGCTATCTCGGTAACCGCACGATCGTTCAGCTCGGGCAAACTATCGTTTAATTCAGCGTAAAACTTAGTACAGATATGTTAACATGAGATATCGATTGGCCAATGTTGTGGTAAAATGTTTAGAATTTTGATAAATAGAAGGGTAATGCGGGGGATTGGTGTTACTATCCATGTTGCTAGTTTGTGTACGTGAAATCCTGTTGGACTGTTTACCTGAATTGTCAGACTGCATTGTCAATTCAGGTAGACAATCAGATTCAGGCACCATGGTTAGTCTAATAGTAATTGATAATACAATTTTTCAATTGTGCTTCTAGTTGAGGCCATTTGACAGTAAGAGTTCGAAATTTACTAGTATGTTTCTTATTATCTGCCTTGAGTAATAAATCTTCTTGTTTCCGCCATTCCCGAATCATTTTTTCTGTTGGAGGAGGTAAAAAATGCCTTTCTACTGCCCGAATGCCATTATCCTTTGCATATTGAACCACTTTTAATTTAAAAGCGAAAGAGTGCGAAACATGCTTCACATTTTAAAATGCTATGATATTTACCGTAAGTAATATCGATACAGAAACTACTGTGTATACTTAGAAACTTCAAGACGATAGCCTACAGTTTAAAAACTACGGTACATCCCATATCATTGTATGGTTTGTTTTGAAATCGCTAGTTATTGAACGTGTTTAAGTAGAGTAGGGTAATATTAAATATTATTATAGAAAGCATCTACCCTGAAATATAGCTAGCGTTCGGACCATAAGACGCATGGTAATTTTTAGGTCATTTTCCTACGAAAAAAAGTGCGTCTTATCGTCCGGAAAATACGGTAATTTTTGTCATCTCCTGCAGCCCCTTCCTACTTATTTTTGTTAAATATTTTTGTCTTCTAAATTTGGGCTTTTCAATATTCATCTTTCCTCATATCTTGCCTTCCAAACTCTCTTTGACAATCTTTCATTATGCATTTAACATATCCCTTAAAATTGTGTTAAGTAGATTTTATTGTGTTTTAAACTGTTTTAAATGTTATTTTTAAAAAAAAAATAAACTTTTTGATTTTTAGGTGTGCAGTGCATTGGGAACATAGTTGGAATAGTAATGGTGTTTATTCAGGTACCAGTAGTAGTAATGCTGTTGTCAATTGCACAAAGAGCAATCAAATGCAAGTTTACCTTGTATCACAAGATTTATTAAATATTAATATCACATCTACTGTGGTCGATCTTTTTCAACAAGTCAAAGAAAATTGGACTGATGATTACTACAGTCCAAAGGATAAGTAAGTTATTTTTATTTGTTTAATCTATTGTCGTATCACATGGTCAGCCAATTAGATGACTGAAGCAATTAAGAACTGAAGAAGTAGAGGTGTAAAAGACACTAGCCACAGTTATCTCCTCTGAGAGTAATGAACTTCATTATCATACAGCCAGACCCTGTGGTGAATGAAGTGAAGGTGGTATTTGCAGGGTGGAGAAAGTAGATGCTTTTCAGAGGGTCTGGCATACTGATAAGCATACTTTACCACTCAGTGAGAAGGCAATTGCAAACCTCCTTAGTCCTCGTTTTACTTAGTAGAGCCTCTAGGGATTCAAATGAGCATTTCGGCTGATGACCTGTACAACAACAGATGTTCTTGTAATTTTTATCTAATCTAATTTATAATTTTTCTTTTCAAAGTAAAACTCTTTGTTGTCAATATCGTAGTAAAACCAAGATTTATGAAGTGCTACCAGAAAGTCTCTAGACTAGGTCTTATAATTTTTTTCCATGACTGGAAAGTGTCAGAAAGTCATTTCCAGAAGGCTGTCAAGCACCTCTTGTGATTTTTCTGAATGTCATCTACTGTGTCAAAACCGTAACCGTTTATGTGAATTTTCATGTTTAGGAATAAAGCAAAGTCACAGGGGTCTAAATCTGGTGAATAAAAGGGTGTTGGATTGCGGCCATATTTTTTTGTTCAAAAATGATTTCACCAAGTGTAAGCAGGTGCATTATTGTGCTGCTACAGCCCATTGTGGTCTTTTTACAATTTGGACCAATTTTCTCTCAGCTGCCTCAACACATCACAATAAAAATCTGAGCTCACTATAACAATGACTGGTAGTTATCGAATATGTCAGTTAAGTTGACAAATTTTTTAAACATTTTCATATGTTTTGCTCGTGGAAGGTCACTCTGAGTGATAAATTAAAGTTTTCTTCATTAAAGTTTTGTCATCTTTGAAATGAAATGGACGTACCACTCAAAACATGAGTTCTGTTTAGGGAATAGTTCAGTGAGAACAGTATTGTTACTTTCTCTTGCCTGTATGAATGTATAGGAAGGAAAGTATTGTTTTCATGTTGATTTTTCAAAATCGAGTTTTCACCGCATCTGCACGTTTTCAGACACCTTGAACCCAAAAAAAACATTTTTAGCGATTGTTCTCTGTGTGTGTGTGCGTGCGTGCATGCGAACAGAATACGAACTTAAAACTTAAAAATTAAGCTAGATACTACTAGAGGACCCGACATGAACATTTTCATCAAAATCAGTCAACCAGAAGTAGTTGTTTCTTTGTCATTTTTCACTTTTTTGCGATTTTCTCAAAAACGGTTCTACAATTTTTTTAAAAATTGCATCATTTACTACATTTTTTAATGCTCTACAAGATAGGGTAGGCGCCATGTCTGCTGAAATTCTTTGGGAGGTTGTTTTCTGTCATAAAAAAACTTTTTTTTTAAGATTGTGACTAAATATGCATTATAGCACAAAAATGTATTTATTAAAAAATGTAGAGAATTTAAAATCCTCTACAACTTTTATTTTTAACATTTTTCATATAACGCTTAGTTTAGCATTAATTAGCGATTTTCTGGTTTTTACTCAGGAAAACTTTATTAGCCTAAGATTTCATCCTTAGTATGCATATGACAGAACTTTATATAATCACATTTTTAGGAAATTAAAAGATCTACAACTTTTATTTAGAGAATTTTTCTCTACAGAGCCTAGTTTAGCGTGAAAGAATAATTTTCCGTATTTTTAAGCCAGAGGTCGATTTTCATGTTGCGTCTTTCTCTCATGATTAAAATAAGGTTATGTTTTTGAGGTTAGTTTTTTGTTTATTTTGAATGTTTTATTAGTTATGTTAGGTTTTATTGTTCATTATTTGCATTGGCAAGAGAAAGTCGTGTGAGGGTTTCACACCAAATTTTTTTATGATTTTTAAATGTGTAGATTTATATATCAGTACATTTTTGTTACAGAGGTGATTCGCAAAACGGGAAAAGTGGTAGTAGCCCTCCTGGGTATCGTAGACGTTCACCTTTTGTTCCGTTTGCATTACACAATGATACGGGATCTCGCATCTGGTTCACTACAATTACTACTTATGATGATCAGTAAGTTTTCTTGCTTTTTGGATTTAAAAACTTTAAATTTTTTAATATACGAGGGCACTCCAGAAAGTCTGTCACGTTTTAATATAAAAAAAACTAAGTACAAGAAAAAAATTTTATTATATACATTTGAAAGTGCAACTAAAGTGCTATTTTTCTACATAATCACCAAACAAATTAAGACACTTATCATAACGGTGAACTAATTTTGAACTGCCGGCGTCATAAAAGTCTACCGCCTGTGATTTTAACCAGTTAGTCACACCCTCCTGCAGCTGCGCGTCGTCGTCAAAGCGCTGTGTCGCAAGCCATGTCTTCATTGTCGGGAACAAGTGATAATCGCTGGGCGCAAGGTCTGGACTGTATGGCGGATGTGGGAAAACCTCCCATTTGAAAGCATCCAGGACTTCTCATGTTCGATTTGCCGTTGTGTGGTCGGGTGTTGAATTTCAAAAAGAGAATTTTTCCAGTCAACTTTCCTCTGCGCTTGTTTTGGATCACTCTTCTTAACTTTTCAAGTGTTTCACAATACCTCGCAGAGGTTATTGTTGTGCCACGTTCCAAGAAATCGATAAGAAGAACTCCTTTCCAGTACCGACCGTACTTCACAACTGGCGGAATTTTGAATTGCAGCACACATTTTAAATTGTTGTTGAAAAACAACGAAGAGCGACACAGACCTCTCGCTAGCACGGCTGGATAGCCACTGAACGGAGAAACGCCGCGGCACCAAAATGGCCACAATAGCTCTGCCCCAAGCGGCTACAACGCAAAACGTGACAGACTTTCTGGACTGCCCTCGTATGTTTTTTCTGAGCTCCAATCATTTTGAAGATTAAAAATGTAGTTATTCATGTCTGTTGGATTATATCTGTGTTATAAATAAATGCATTATATTATTTATGTCAAGTTTTGTTACAACCCTGTAATCTTTTGGAACTTGAAAATAATAATTCAATTCAATAGATGAAATTATTCCCTTAGATCCGTTTCATCAGAGTCGAGCCTCATTTAGGCTGATAAGCTCCAGGGCTTTAGAAATGATTTAACCTTTTGAGGACTACGAATGTACGGGTACGTTTACCGCTCTGCGATCGTAAAGGACTATGCATGTACGGGTACGTTCCATGTTTTTCGGTCCAAAATACTACGAACGTACCGGTACATTTGCTTCTGTTTTTATACTTGTGCTGACGTCTATCATTTTCTCCATGTACTACGTGTTATAAACGAATAATTAATTTAGTAGGCTTTGTTTTATGCGATTGAAACAGCACGTGTGTTTTGTCTAACCTCACTTATGAGTTCCGAAAAGTTTTTATAGTTGTGTTAGCTTCTTGCTACCGTTTGTTTACTAATACAGAATACTTATTTATAGTTTACTAATAAAGAATTTTTATTTCTTGTGAATATAAGTGAGTTTTATTATAATGTAAATCGTGTTTCGTGTATATATTTGTTTTATTTTGAATGTTTCATTTCATTGTGTATTTTGTATATTATACGAGTAGAAATGACTAGTTTTAGTGGTAGGCGTCTACGGGATGACGATATATTACAATATATAACTAATCCCGGATTCAGATATTGAAAATTACAATGAGAGTGATAGTGAAAATTCATTTTATGTACGGCACTATAAATGTGCACATGATGTGCGCGCGCATGCGCGTATGGGCGCTTGACTGTGCATGTGAGGGTTATTTACATGTATAAGTATTCAAGGGGGGGAAGTTTGTAAAAAAAAAAATAGCAGAAAGATAATAAATAAGGGAAGCAGAAATAGACGAAAAACCTAAAAAGAACTCAGGCTGTCAGCTGAGTTCTAGGTTGGAAAACATAGTCCTCAAAAGGTTAATTGTTTAATGTAGTTTATTTACCCGGTATTTTTATTTATTTAGTATTTTTTTATGCATTGGTATGGATTTTTTTAATATTTTTGATTTCTTTATGTACCTATGTTTTATGTATGTTTGTCTTTTGGAACCGTTCTTTGTTTGCAAACTGAAGTTTTCATATTGACGCTCTCTCTACCCAATTAAGTTAGGTACTTTTTTCTGTCTGTATAAGCTTATGATTAAGGTACATTAATTTATATTTGTGTAATTGTGATTTAGTTTGTAATAAGTTACTGTTTATTTTATATGTAATACAGTTTCTTTTATTGGGCCACTTTGGCCTGTTGTAAACATCTAATGTAATTAAATAAATAAATAAATATTGTAATTACTTTACCTGATAATACTGCTGTTACTTCTTACTTCTTTCTACGAGGATTTGTCCTTAAGTATTTTAGTTATATTTTGATTAATATACAATAGACAGTAAAATACTAGGTTTTGTTTTCTTGAAATTTTTGTATTTTCGTTTGTATAATATACATGCTATAGTAAACACGGTAAATTTAGGCGGGTAATAGTTTGCTGTGTACTTCACCACTTCCTCACCTAGCCACTCCCACCAGTGGAGCAATTTCTCCTCTCTTACTGCTTCTGTTGACTTGAAAATTGTACCTTATTTTAAAGTTTACTTCATCCTTTTTTTACGCTCAAAAAATGTACTTTGCCTTTAATATCTAATACACATCAAGTGATGAAATTATTATATTTGCGATGTATGTGTTCAAAAAAATTCTCATTAAAAAAAGAAAAATTTCTAACTGTTCTACTTTCATGTTAAAAATTAGTTTATCGTATTTGATTGTACAGGACTACTGCACGTATGTTTTATTACCTGTAAAGTTTATAATTAGTACAAAAATGTAAATTACATCACAATTTATATGTAAATACATTACAATTTTATTTATACTTTATTTATATTAATAATATACTATTCAACTGCAGTAAATAAATTCACTAAATAACAAATTCAGTAAATGAAAAACTACAGTGAATAAACTACTTTTGAGCCGGCTGCATTGGCGTAGTTGGTAACATGCTCACCTCTCATCATGCAGTCTTGGGTTCGAATCCCATTCAGGCACGGCATATTTTCATACCTTACAAATAATCATTTCATCCTTCGCAGTAGTAACCCAATGTCTTCGCTAATGACCACAGTAGTTGATGAAACGTTAAATAAACGAAGTAAAAAATAAATAAAAACTATTATTTAATCTAATAACATGTAAAAACAGTGTACTTCTTGTAACGGTGCAAAGAGCCTAAGGGTAGTACTAAGAGTACATAGGAGGTTGTGGAAAGAACACGAGCGAGAACTCAACCCACATAAATATTACGTTCTTAGTGTAATAAAACAGTCTTAAAAAAACTATAATAATTTTTACTATTTTTAAACCCTAAAAGTATAACTGCGTGTTATCTGAAATTTCATTTATCTGTAATCGGGTTTGCTCCCTAAATTTCAGTTAAGCGGGGTTCTGCTGTATGTAGCAACAGAAAAAAATTTTTACATAAAAAATGATGCTAAGATTACAAATATCATTGCAAGATCTAATAGTTACGAGGATTGTATTGATCAGTTGGAATAAATAATTAAAATTTTCTCGTAAATAGAATAAGAAAGTTTTAGGCCATCTCTGTAGCATAATAGTAACGTTAGCCCACTACGTGGAGGTCCTGGGTTTGATTCCCAGCTAGGGTTGAGAGTTTTCAGAAGTTGAAACCCACTGTTCCAGTCAGATAACCCACCGTAGTCGATTATAACCAAGCTGTTTGTGACTAAAAAAAGTATTACTAAGTTATTTCAATGTTTATATTATATATTTTGGTTTAAGTCATCAAGACACATGAAGATACTTATTATAATGTTTGTATTATTAATATAATCATAATGTTAATTTTGGTTTCCTTGTATTTATTATTACAGAATTCAGTGTAACCAGGAATTAACTATACCTACAAAAACTAGTTCATGGCAGCTTGTTGAACCTGGAGATACTATTCCATTTACTTTTGAAGAACGAGGTAGTTTTCTTTTATTGTTTTTAAATCAGCACTTTTAAATTAATATTCTTCTTGTGTATTTATTTTGATTTTCCATTCATATAACTCGTAGTTCTCTTAAAACAATATTTTATTGTTTCTGCAACTCCTTTTATTTACATATTATAAGAATGTTAAGTAATAAAAGGTAATTGTTTACATAAATATGCAAAAACAGATGTGATGCCAACCTTCAAGCAAGAACTCTAAACTCTTCAATTAAACAATGGAAGCAAAATAAAAATCATCCGAAATTTACATGTCTCATTAAATAATCATTTGGATTCTCAACAAGAAACTTAAACAGGTCCAAAGATACACCTGGTTCACATATAAAAAGAAGTACCTCTCAATAAATTCTAATATACAATATTAAAACTCTGTAATTAAAGCAGGATCCACCTTCGCCTGTAAATCAATTTTCAAAAAATAGGCAGGAATTTTAAGACCAGTCATTAATTTCAAGCACCAAGTTCATGACAAATGGTGGATGATAGTTAAACATAGTGTAAGGGAAACAAGTCTATAATCGAAACAGTGAGAAAAAGGAGTGTCTTCATTTATAGCCATCTCTCCAGACTACTATCTCAAGATTCACTAATCTTATCCTAAACTACCAACTCAAGACCAAAACCCAAAATAAATGTATTCAGGAAATAAAACCTGACATGAAGGACTTAAATGTAACCGAAGAAATGATGAGTTAGTTCAAAAAAAAGAATACAACCCAACATCTGCAAAAGATAAAATGACAGCCTCCAGATGAAAATGTATGAAACAGATATGAGAGAAAAAGAGACAGCATTAAGGTAATTCTACAGCTCAAAGACCTAACAGAGATGGAACGATTGCCTATTTCTCGCGTTCTTTGCCATTTTACTTCACTCATTTTCTATATAATGAGAAAATAGTTTCAAAACTTACAAAATTGATTATGTTACTAAAGAAAATTAATAAAAGTAATAATTTTATAATATTTTCAGGCAAACAAAGGCATAGAAATACCCACAAATTGCAAACACACAAAGTCAGTCTATGCGTAGATGGGTGGAGAGCAATAGTACCAGTTTCAGTCGATAGAGTTGGCGTTTATTTTCGACAAGCATCACCTGATTTCAAATCATCTGTAAGTATAAAAAATCCAGTATTATATTTTTCAAATATGGTCCCGAACAATAACTCTATAAGGAAAACGAGTGTATAATGAACGTTGTGAGAAAAACAAGTGTCTTCATTAACAGCCACCTCCGCAGACTAACTATCATAAGAGTCACTAACCATCTCATGCAACTACCAACTCAAGAACAAGCGTCATATGAAAGGCTTCTAGATTATTGTTTATTATGGTTCTGTTCCTCTCTCATAGTTTACTTAAATATTTAACATTACAATCAAAAGTTGTGTAACTTGAACTTTTTAATATTAAGTGACTAACTGTTTTTTTCACCAGTAATATCAAAATCTGCTGTAATATGTGTGGCCTCAACTAGTTTAGTCCATCTTCAAATGGGCACAAACTAAAATTAATAATAACCCAATGGAAATCTCATACTTTTTTATGTTCTTATAAATTCGTCATTTAAAAGTGTTAACATGCTCCATTTCCTGAAACTTTATAGGAGAGCTGATAAACTAAATGTAACTCATAACCGAAGATTGATCAAAAAATGTGATGAATCATTTTATTACGAAAAAAGTAATAAGCGAACATTAAATTTGAATTAATCTCCTTCAAAATACTCTCTTTGACTAGCGATGACGTATTCCAACGTTGATTTCATGATTAGAAGCATTTCTAGAAGACTTTTTTTGGAACGGCCATCAGCTCCTCTGTTGTGGTCATCTCAATGTCTCAAATGGTGTCAAAATGTATTCCTTTTAGCACAGACTTTCTCAGAAAGATTGGTTAATTGAACCCCAACCATCAAAGTATCAGTAACCACTGTCTAGTATTAAAATTTGTATAAAAGTATGTTTACTTTTAGTACCTTTACTAGGATTTAAACCATGGAACCTGTATCTCCACATATCTGCTGACTAATGGCAACAACTTTACCACAGGTGGTGGGTTACAGAAGTTAAACATTGAAGTTATTTATTGTTGATTAAAGAGAAAGTTAGTTTTGATAATTGATATTCAGCCTTAAACTAATCACACCGCATTGCTGTAGTTTTTCTGCATTTTAAAAATAATTTCCTATCAATTTGTTTCTAAATGAATGAATTATAATATTGCTTATTTTCAGAATGTAGATTTACCACCAGCACGAGTTGTATTAGAAGTAACATTGGAAGGTTCAGCTAGAAAATTAGTTACTGTCAGATCAGCTTTACAGGTTACCAATTGTTTAACAGATTCCTTAGAATTGAAATTGGATAACACAGATTTACAGTCTGGGAGTAAGTATATGCCAAATAAATGTTGGAAATATTTATTTGTCGTTTTTAAAATTTATTGTTTTGTATTATATTTGCTTTTACATCTGCATGAGAAAATTATCAACTTGTTTTTGTCTTGAGTGTTTGGCACAAAATTGTAATAATTGATAATGCAGCCGATGAAGATTGATAGATGAATATAAATTATAAAAGAATGGTGGACCGGACCGGTAAAATAGTTTTTACAATACTGGTCATTTGGGTTTGTTGGTGTAGTGGTCAGTGCCACTGGATTCTATGCTAGAGGTCCCATTTATTCTTGCTCAGATCTGGCATTTTTTTCACCATTCATTTTTATATATCACCCTTTGCTGTCTGCATTAGCCTCAATGTTCAGAACTGTCAGACATGAAACAAATATCTGGGTTTGTGCAAAGAATGCTAAAACAATTTAAAAGGATTTTATACTTTTGTTTATATATTGTCATCGATCGAGGCCGATGACACATGGCAAAACCTCACTTGCAAATTGGTGGCCCTGAAAAGGGCCGTTCAATTGGTTGGGTGTACTGTGTTGGGCCGTTGTAGGTAGTGGTTTGGTGACCCTAAAAAGGGCCGTTGTTTGTGGTTGGAAGCAGCCTAGCCTTCCCTCAGCAACTGTGGTGGCCCTCAGAGCCCCGCTTAGTTGGGTCGGCGTAGGCGTCGACCAATAGTGTGGCTGTGGCGGTTCTTTCCGGCCCTGCGCTGAAGTCACTCTTCATCGTGGTGCCATCCGGAATGCATGGGCTTCCTTCAGCTGACCAGTGCGGGAAGGTAGCATCTGGCACCGGTAGTATAGACTAGGGATGGCTGCATCCGGTCTCGGCTGGGCTGTTCATCTTCTTGTTTGCTCTTCTTCCTTGTTCTTCACAGTTTGGGAGCTGGATGGTGAGTGCGCCTCGCAGGCCGATGCAGCTGCTTAAATCCCCTGTCCAGTGAGTCCACTTCATGGTGGAGGAGATGCACCGTTGGCTGTGCATTAGTAGTGCTCGCCACGGCAGGCAGGTTCTGGGACTGTCTGCAGGCGCTGATAATGGTAGGGCAGTTAGCAACAATATATACACAGTACGTGAAAAAAATGGAACATTTTAAATTAAATAAAATTTATTTATCACCTCAATTACCCTAATCACAGCTGCTTGGATTTTATGCAACATTGTCATAAAATGTTCCTTTCCTGGTCAGTTTGAGTTTTGTAAGTATGAAATAGTCACACGAAGATAAATCAGGTGAATACAGAAGATTTTGAAGCATACAGACTTGTTTTTTCCAAACCCTAGCTAGGAATTGAACCCAGGACTTCTGTTGTGCTGTATAGCGCATTAACCACGGTGCCTTGGAGACTGCATATTACAGTTTTTAACAAGATGTTTTTCCATTTATTTTAGATTTTGAAATATGATTTGAATAGACACAATTAAATTGTGATGTATAATGACTAATTTTTTACTGAACGGCCCATTATTGAATGATTTTTACATGGCTGATTCAGTGTTATTTATTAATGACTTCTGTTAAAAAGCTGATAGGTTCTTTAATGACTTTTTTTGTTTTTTTCCAGCTCCCATGCATCTCATAGTGAATCAAGGACAAACTTTATCAGTACCATTAGCATATGCTATGTCACAAATATTTGTCCGACCATTAGAAAAATCTGCTCAGGCATCACATTATCATGCATTTTGTAATCGGCCTTTATCGTGGAAACATGTTTCTCAACCTGGTGATGTTAGACAAGAAATAAGGCAGTGTCACAGTAATCGTGGTCTTAGTTACAGGTATGTTTCATAAAAAGTTTTGATGGGAATCCTGTAGGCTATACATAGTTACCATGTCAGTCTTATAGCTTTGTGTTGTATTGTCTGACAAAAAGTAGTTGGAGGATAATTCTTGATCCTGAGCGGCTTAAATTTCCAGTTTCCACAGAATTTTAAAAATTCTGCATGTTCAGGAAGGAAAGTAATACAAAGCTTTTGTATACTATGGAGGAAAAATAGGGGTAGTATCTGTAAAATGGTGAAAAAAGCATGTGGTTTCTTGCAGAATGTAAAAACCTAGTGTTAAATCTAAAAATGTTAATCTAAATCTAATGTTAAATCTAAAATGTTAAATCTTGTAAAATTACTTGTACGCTACTTCACGATGTAAAAATGTATTATTCTTACCTTTTCTTGATAAAAAGAAGTCACTATAAACGAAGAAATATGTGGAATTAATGATATAATTGCGCTGGAGATATAATAACTGGGAGATTGACTGGAGTTTTAAAAGCCATTCAAAAATTCTCAGCAGTAGGTAACAAAAGACGTTCACTGTAGGGCTTGTAGGATCGGTCTGAATACGTGAACAACATTTACTACCACTTCCCGTTTGCTGGCGATTAAACAAAAGCTATAGAAAAGTAGTAGGGTATATGACACCTTAAGGCAGTAGTCGGCCCTCGGAATAAACCCGATTTACCACCTTAAGGCCGCTCTCATGCCGGTGAAACACGACCTCAAAACGATTAAAATGACGAGACCTTGACTCAACCGAAAAACGAGTTGCGTCGTGCATGTTTGCACATCGAGGAGACTCGACCTCGACGCAATTGTTCAACCTTTTCTTCAAATCCACGTGCAGTTTGCAAAATGTCGAGTGACGAAGAAGACGTAGTCGTTGTTTATTACTATCTAAGTAGAAAACAGAAAAAAAACGCAGCTGTTGGATATCACCGTATATAAGTAATAATTGTACTAGAGGAGCATATGTGTGTGCCCAGGAACTCTCCTGTGATGAATAAAAATATTATTTTTATCAGATGCCAAAAGAAAGTTTCCAATTTTTACTTGAGCGTGTTGGTCCTAGAATTAAAAAAAGACACAAACTACAGGAGTAGTTTGTCTCCTGAGGAGCAATTTCTAATGATTATACGCGACTGGTCAAGCAGGTGTTGGACAAACTGAGTCAGATGCAATCGAGGTTGCGTCAAGGTCGTACTGGTGGGAGGCCGAACATATAAATGTAAGGGTACGACTCGTATCAGATGTCGAGTCGAGGTCGTGTTTAAGTCGAGTATCATTGGTGGGAGAACACCCTAAGACATCAGTCGGCTGCAACAAGTTAATAAAAAGAAAACTGTCTGAAAAAACCAAATTTCATTCCTATTGTATAAAAGAAAATTTTTTAAAAGTAATTTTAATATACGAATTATGTGTTACACTTTACTGTTATTATTTACTTTTAAATTTTAGGTTTTGTGTGATTATAAGAAGAGAAAATTATCCATATGACAGACCACCTCCAGTTGCTCCACCTTTGCATAATGTATGGGTACAACCAGCACATTCAATTAAACTGATAAGCCCATTAACGATCGTAAATCTGTTACCTCATGAATTACATTATAGAGTTCGTGATATCGTTAGAGATCGTATTGGTCATGGTCAACAAGCTGCTGTTCAACAAATTGATACTGAAGAACCAGTCGAATTGTTATTTCATATTGAAAATTTTCCCGGTGTCGGTGCTTTATTATTACCTGGCAGGGCTACCAACTTTACAACTAGATTACGATTACAAGATCAGTCTGGCCGTCGATTGCATCTTCAAGCCTGTATAACTAACAGCACGACTCATGGACTTAAGGTAAGTTTTACGACTAAATTGTGAAACCTTTTTGTAGTTAGTATTTGTTGTTAAATGTTTTGTTAATGTGGCATTTTACTTTCCAAGTACCACACATTTAATATCAACATTATTATTTTTTATTGACTAAAAATGGCAAAACATTTTTTTTTTTATTGACTTGCCACTTCTGCAATAAATTTATCAAATGTCAAGATATTTTAACTATTATATTATTTTAGCAATATGAATATCTGCAGAGAAAGGAAATTTCTTTTGCGTTTTATTTTTGATAAAAAATTTCATGTAAATATTGCTTTTTAACGTAATTATCAAATGAGACAAAACTTTGAAAAATGACGTTTGGACTTGGTACCACACTCCTTTAAGTACACTCAACGGTGGAGTGATACTAAATAATTTAACAAGGTAGTGAGTAACTACAACAAAAAATATTTATTTATTACATTGTATGCATTGTATCAGTTTTCATAAATTTCAAATTTTCTATAAATTTTGGTTTCGTTAACAAAATTTTTCTAGTATGTTAACCCTTTCAGTGCCGAAACAATATTTAAAAGTTTGATCTAAAGTGCTATTTAATTTGAATAAAGGAGTAAAAATAGTGCCAGCCCTTATTTCGAAAACTTGCAAGGCGTAAGCCTGCCATTGCCGACCAACATTTCAACGTTACAGAAAAATAAAATGTCCTGTTAAAAATTAATTTTTATTGTACTTATAAAAAAAAGAAATCTTTCTAATACTAAAAATATTCAAAATAGTTTTTTTTTAGTTTATATTTAAAGTTGCGTCAACAGCTTGGTCATTAGCAACTACTGCGAGTTTTGGTACCTTAACGGTGGTTTTAACGAGTAAAAATTTCCAGATCCTAGCCAAGAATCAAACCCGTAACCTTTCGCTTTGTAGGCTAGCGCGCTAGTCACTACGCCACGGAGGCAGTTTCAAAATACATTATTTCATTAATTTTTGTTTAAAAGTTTTTTTGGAAATGTTCGGTTATCCGGATGTTGGCACTTTATACATAACTTACGAACGTACGGTCAACCGGATGTTATCATTACGTAAAAAATATATCGACGTCCTGTATTCCGGACGTTGGTACTGAAAGGGTTAAATAGTATGTGGTAAAAAGAAATTTTACTTAAACTGCCCTTGGGAAATATATTAGGACAGAAGTTGAGATGAAAGTGTCAAATGTTTTGTGATTTCTGAAAAATTGAATTAGTTTCACTGATAGTTGCGGCATATAAATTAAATATACTCATATGTTAGCATGTACATTATATTTTAGAACTACATTTTTAATAATGTATTGTGTAAATCTATTTTTTTAGGTAACTATATCAGCTCCGTACTGGTTAGTTAATAAAACTGCTCTTCCATTAGTGTTTCGTCAAGAAGGTGTTGTAACAGAAACGGCTGGACAGTATGAAGAACATGAATTAGCTAGGATGGTTGCACCTTTGTTATTTTCATTTGCTGATCAGGATGCGAGTCCAACAGTTGTTGCACGTATTGGTAGTCGAGTACATCCGGAAGGTGTACCTCAGGTTTGTTTTATGTTTCAATTTTGATTTAATTTTCCAATAAAAATTTCAAGAAATACATTATTTATTTATTATTTAAAATAATGTGTTGTTAGGTCATCAGCTGAGAGACTTGTTTGAACCTCTAGAGGCTTTACTAAGTAAAACGAGGAGTGAGGTGGTTTTTCAGTGCCTTCTTCACTGAGTGGAAAAGTATGCTTATCAGCATGCCAGGCCTTCTGAAAAGTATCTACTTGCCATCCTGTAAATGACACCTTAACTTAATTCACCACGGTCAGACTGTATAACGAAATTCATTATTCTCATAGGAGCTAACTGTAAATAGTGTCTTTTACACCTCTATTTCTTCTGTTCATTAGTGGTTCAATTATATACAAGGTCTGTTCTAAAAATAACCGAACTTTTTGATTATGCGCTAACGGGGATATTTAGCTACGTGCGGTTGGCAGCACACTGTTCTACATCATTTCTTTTGTGAACACATGTTGTTGGATTGTTGATATCTCATTTATTTTTGTATTGTTGTGTTTTTAGTACGACGTGTTTAAGTGCTAGTGATGATTTTAGTAATGTGCGATATTTGGGAGCAAAGATGCTACATGAAATTTTGCGTGAAACTGGGGAAAACTTTTCACAGAAACATTTCAACTTTTGAAACAAGCTTATGGAGATGATTCTCTGAGTCGTACGCAATGTTTTTCTTGATTTGAAAGTGGTCCCCAGTCAATTGAAGATGACCCTCGACCAGGAAGGCCTTCAACTTCAACTGATGACACCCACATTAGGAAAATCCATGATCTGGTGTACGAAAATCGCAGATTGACTATTAGAGAACTTTCAGAAGAGGTTGACATATCAATTGGATTGTGCCATGAAATTTTCACTGAATAATTGAACTTGCATCAAGTTGTAGCACAGTTTGTTCCCCTTTGATGACCACACAGTAAAAAAACATTGTGTGGGCATTTGTCAGCAACTTCTTGAACAAGCCAATGATGATGCAACATTCACGCAAAGGATCATAACGGGAGATGAAAGCTGGGTTTATGGCTACGACATTGAGACAAAAGTGCAATGTTCACAATGGGTTGACAAAAATTTCACATTACAAAAATCGTCACTAGCACTTAAACATGTGGTACTAAAAACACAACACCACGAAAAGTAAATGAGATATTAACAATCCAAGATCATGTGTTTACAAAAGTAAGACGTACAACAGTGTGCTGCCAACCGCACGTTGCTAAATATCCCTGTTTGCGCGTAATTTAAAAAGTTTGGTTATTTTTTGAACAGACCTCGTAAGTGGCTGACCGTGTGATAAAAAACAGAAATTTTTTTAGCCTTGGAACTAGCAGATCAAATGCAAATAATTCCACACTCTACCTGCCTGTTATGGGCATTTATTTTGCTATAAATCTCAAAAAAATAATTTTTAATAATTTGTTAAAAATCAAACAATATTTTATTAAAATAAATTTTGGTTTTTTTTATTTTTCAGTGGTGTCATCATTTTCAGTTACATCCTGGTATACAAGTGAGGAGGTTAAGGATATCATTACGTGACAATCGGCCAGATTTAGTTTATATGATTGGAATCGAAGTACGTCCTGGTCGTGGTCGATACAGGTGTACCAACATTGTGACATTGAGTTCTCATTATCAAATACATAATAAATCTACTTACAGAATACAATTTGCTCAACAGTGTTTTGCATCAACTGTTGTAAGTGTATTTCTTAACTAATTTTAATTTTTTTTGCTCTATATGAATTTATAGGAAAGGAAAGTATTTTTTTTCATGTCGATTTTTTGAAATTGAGTTTTCACTGGGTATACGAGGGGTACCCAAAAGTATCCGGAATAGCTCTGCTGTGGGCGGAGCTTGTGCAGTACAAATTCCCGCCACTAGGCTGCTTGTAGCGCTACTCATTGCCAGTTCAATGCCATTTTGTTCGTTGATCTAGCTTGTTCTGTTCTCGTGCAGTGATTGCTCTCGCTAGTGCTGTTTTGTGCTTGTGTCGTTTTTCATGATGGCAAGTTTTAATGAACAACGTGCGGCTGTGAAATTTTGCTTCTTGCTCGGTAAAAACGCCGCGGAAACAGTTGTAATGTTGAACACAGCTTACAAAGACGACGCTATTGGAAAAACCCAAGTGTACGAGTGGTTTTTGCGCTTTAAAAATGGCGACATGTCGATTGAGAACAAACCTCGTTCTGGACGACCGTCGGCTTCCCGAACAGACGAAAATGTTGTGAAAGTGAAAGAAATTGTACGACAGACCGACGACAGACCATTGACCAAATATCACAGGTTAGTGGGTTATCTTGGAGCTCAGTCCAACGCATTTTAACAGAAGACTTGACAATGAAAAGAGTCGCTGCCAAGTTTGTGCCTCGGGTTCTGACAGACACTCAAAAGGAACGTCGAATTGAAACGTGTAGTGATTTGAAACAACAGCTTGAAACTGATCCAGATTTCATGTCAAAGATCATTACGGGTGACGAGTCTTGGTGCTATGGGTACGACCCAGAAACCAAATAACAATCCAGTCAATGGAAGACTTCATTATCACCCCGACCAAAAAAAAATCGTAAAGTCAGATCGAACATCAAAACAATGCTGATTTGTTTTTTTGATGTGAGGGGAATTGTCCATTCAGAGTTCGTTCCACCAGGCCAGACGGTAAATCAAGCTTTTTATCTTGAAGTGTTAAGAAGACTACGAAACAGCATTCGTCGTAAAAGACCTAATTTGTGGCAGACAGGGGACTGGTTTTTCCACCACGACAACGCGCCTGCACACACGGCAATCTCGGTTACCCAGTTTTTGGCGAAAAACGGCATGGTTTTGCTACCACACGCACCGTACTCACCCGATCTGGCTCCGTGTGATTTTTTCTTGTTCCCACGCATGAAAAGGGGCATGAAAGGTCTCCGATTTAACAACGTTGATGATGTCAAGAAAAAAACGACGGATGAGCTGGCAACCATCACTGAAGAGGAGTACAAAAAATGTTTTGAACAGTGGAAGTACCGGTGGGACAAATGTATTAGTTGTAATGGAGAGTATTTTGAAGGGGATAAGGTTCTTTTGTAAAAAAATTAAAAATAAATAGTTTTAAAAAATAATTCCGGTTTCTTTTGGGTACCCCCTCGTACATGCTTTTAGTAATTATTCTCTGTGTGTGTGCGCACATGCACGTGTGTGCGCGCGCGCGTGTGTGTGTGTGTGTGTGTGAACAAAATATCTCAACAGAATAGCGTACAAAGTTAAACTTAAGTTAGGTATCACTACAGTACCTAACACATAATTTTCCTAGAAACACCATTACTTTAGTCTTTTAAGGAGATATTGTCAATTTGTGATCTTCGCAAATGTTTTTTAGGGTAAATACCCCTTTTTGTAACCTTTCTTCAGATTTTCAATTATAGCAATATCATCGGCATATGTTGTAATTTTAAATAGAACATCACGATTCAGCTCCACTCCAGATTAAAAAATTTGCCACTACTTGTGAATGGCATTTTATAAAAAAGTGTTTAAAAGTGTGGTGGAGATACAACAACCTTGTCTTGCACACTTTTTGGTTCTGACTTTTTTTGCTATCTGTCCATCTGTACCGACAACTAACGTCATGCCCTTATTTAAGTTCTTAATTGGTCATATGCAGTGTGGCACCAACGTCACTTAACACTACATAAAAAATAATAATTACGAATTGCAAAAAATTAACAATTTACTTCCAAAATGATCGCACTCCATGACATTATGCCACTGCAGTCCACGATTTATATGAGGCATTTGACAGAAGCGTGTTTGGTCAACAGGCAGATATTTACATGCCTCCACATTCGCCAGATATTACTCCAATAGAGTTTTTTCGTTAGGGGTATCATCAAGGAATTTTTTTATTCTAGAAAGCCAAATACTACTGATGAACTGAAAGATTACATCTACGATCCAGCCTACAATTTGGATAAAGAACGCAGATCTTTGTCATTGAGTATATAACAATGTTTCCAAAAGACTTAAAAAATGGATTAATGAAGATGGAAAGCAATTTTAACATAAAAAAATAATTGTAGGTAATGTAATAAATAAATAATAATAATAAATAATAAAGTAATAATAAATAAATGTAGGTAATAATAAAAATAGTCCCTGTAATGAATTGAATAAATTCAGTACTTTTTTAAACAAGTGATAAGTGAATTTTACGGCACCTGTATGATGGATGGGAAATTGCTTTCTATGTAAAATACTCCATAATTTCAACCTAATTAAAATTATAATCTATTATCGAGACACGTTTAATGTAAATTTAAAATATATTTTTAATTTTTGTTTTCTAATTTCAGAATGACCCTGGAGCACAATCAACCTATTTACAAGCAATACCGGATTGTTTTCTGGCGTTCCATTGGCCTCGTCTTGACAAGGATCAGTTGTTATGTTTACGTTTAACTGATATACCTCAATGTTGTTGGTCCGGCGGATTTAGAATTGATACCAATGATTCTTTCCATATCACTGTCAGGTTAGTTTTCATACATTAGTTTTCATAGTATGGAGTAATTCATCACAGGGTAACATGGAAAGAGTTTTTAAAATACAGAAAAAAGCTGTCAGGTGTATGATGGGAGTCAACCACCTTACCTCATACAGATCACTATTTAAAGAGCTGCAATTGCTCTCAGTTCCTTCTTTGTACATTTTTGAAGTGATAATGTACGTAAAGAAAAATACCTTTTTACAGAATTTAGATGTTCACAACCACTACACAAGAAACAGAATCAATTATTATGTTGCTAATCACAACACTAAATTGTTTGAACAAAAACTAACTTATGCAGGTAGAAAATACATGAATGAATTGCCTCAAGGTTTAAAAAATTGTGACAATTTAAGTCATTTTAAAAAAAGCTGAAATAATATTTGATTGATGAAACATTTTACAGTGTGCACGAATTCCTTTCTAAATAGTTTTGGTATTTAACTTTAATTAAACAAATATTGTGTACAATTTGATACAAAGGGGTTCATGACAAACCTGCTGAGTTAAGCAGTGGCAGGAGGAAATTATTGGTAAGTGATGAATTTATCATTGTGTTTGATTTTTTTATTTTTCATTGTGTGTGATATTTGATTCAATAGGGTTCATGACAAGCCTACTGAAGTAAGCAGTAGCAAAATCAATTTTTGGTGGTAAGTGATGAATTTATCATTGGTGATAAACTTTCAGTTTATCAGTTTTATCTTGACATGTCCTATACTCCCTTTGGAGTCTCCAGGATGGAAAAAAATACTAAATCCGTACCATCTAAACTTTGATTTCAATATTAGCCATAATTTTGGACATATTTTTTATATCTTTTAATTGTGTTTATTGATTTGTTTTAGGGATCAAAGTGGGCAAATGTTTTTTTTAAGAGTTGAAATAGTTTTACAAAGTGCTACTTATTTTATTGTAATAACTGATGCTGGGAATATGCCTGCGCCCATACGTATCGACAATTATTCACAAGTTCCTTTACAGTTTTATCAGGTAATTGTTTTTTTTTATATTTATTCAACTGTGTTTCTAGGTCATTAATTATATGACTTGTTTGATATAGGTGTCAAGATTTCTTGTCTTGTATAATCTCATATTATCATCTGTCTTTGGTATAGAATAAATAGCCTGAGAATAAACATTGTAAAATAGTAAATTTTATTTGTGGTTTTTTTAGTGGTCATTTAATTTTGTTACCTAACCTTTTGCATGCTCCTTTTATGTTATATACAAGGTTTGAAAAAAAATAACGGGAATTTTTTAATTTCGCGGACTTTGTAAATCCGATTTCCAAAAAATTGTTTTTACCCTGTTGCTACACCTGTCTCTTATATATGTTCATATTTGCATCCATTTTGAGTGTACAGTTTGTTGTTAGTAGTTGAAAAGAATCCACGTGTTTGCATTCGTTTGGTGATTTGTACTTCCAAAAAA
Source organism: Catonia carolina (assembly GCA_035578175.1). Lineage (NCBI taxonomy): Eukaryota > Metazoa > Arthropoda > Insecta > Hemiptera > Achilidae > Catonia > Catonia carolina. The sequence continues at coordinate 33,301,260 of JAQMRL010000009.1, read as the reverse complement.
ATGGATCAGAGTTTGCATTAAATTTTGTGTGTTAAATTTTCCTTTTGGAAGATTAATTAAGGCTCTAACATGACTCTAATGAATTTATTACGGAATAATCCAGTACCTATTTTTTGTAGCCCTGGAACTAGCAGATCAAGTGCGAATAATTTAACACTCCACCTGCCTGTTATGGGCGTTTGTACCTCATACGTCCAGTATAGGGCATAGTGACTGAAGTGATGAAAATGAATGAATTCTCCTGCTGACACTATAATTTCTGCACAGTATTTCCTGTTGGAAGATTAAAATTAAGGGCTAAGCATGACTGCAATTAATTTATTGCAGAATAATACAGTAATCCCCTGTCTTTCAAGATTGTGTTTTCTGACTCAAAATATTTTTAAAATATGAAATTCTGTTTTAATATTTTTTTCTGAGTTTTTGTTCAATTTAATACTCATCGAGGCGTATTTAGTAGATATAACAAGTTGAATTAAATGTAGGCTAAAATACATCTTTTTCTTTTTGTTATCAAGGATTAGGCTCTTACCTGTTCCAAACTAACTTTTATATAATAAACTATTATAAACTTTTATATGTAAACTATTTTCAGCGAATAGCTATTTATTTTGATTAATTCAATTCGTAAAGATTTCACACTTTCCATAATTTAACTTCTGTCATCTTCTTAGTTGTTTTTCACTTGTTCCACTACTTAAAGGAGTTTCTCTGAGGCATGCGCTTTGCCGCTGATGACAAGGTGAAAAAAAAAAAACAGTTAAAAGACTTTATCCTCACAAACGGCTGACGTCTGTGATTTAGACATACCAAAGCTTGTTGAAAGTAATGACAAGTTTAAACAAAAGTGAAAACTATGTAGAAAAATAGAGAAACATGTAAGGAATTAAATAAAAAAAGTTTTTTTGAAAAATCTTTGATGGTTTATGTTTTATAAGAAATTGGACCTTACTTTCTGAATAACTCGTATAACTACGTAGAGTTTTCATTTATTATTTTTTGATGTTATTTACAGGGAAGGATGAATCATGTTAGTAATGTTAGAGCTCATTCTTCTGTTCCTTATGCGTGGGATGAACCGACACAACCACCTTTATTAACGTTAGTCGCACCTGGTGGTGTAACTGCTACATATGATCTGAATACAGTGGGAGAAGGACCTGGATTAACTTATGAGAACTTCATTTATATTGCTTTTACTGGAACATTTAAAGAGTAAATTTTTCTGTTTGTTACTTTTATCTCGAGAATATTCTAAAAAAACTTAACACATTTAGTGCAGAGTATGTATCTGTGGTTGAGATACTGTGTGTGCGACATGCAGAGGACAGTAATTAATTTGCCGTATATACTTTTTGATCACATGGAGTGTGATAAATAATTATATTACATACAAAGTAATAAGCTTACATTAAATTTGAATTTATCTTCTTGTAAAAACTACTCTCCTTGGTTAATGATGCACTTATCTCAATGTTGATTCCATGAATGAAATTTTTTTTGGAACGCCTTTGTTAGAAGGACTTTCAGCTGCTCTGTCATAGGCCTCTTAATGTTGGGTATTGCGTCAAAACATTTTCCTTATAGCATAGTTTTTTTTTAAGAAGAGAAATTTTGCACTCACATGTCTCATTCGCAAATCATCAGTTAAAATGCCTTTACAGACCCGTATGAGATGTTCAATTCTTCAGTAAGTTCTCGATTAGTTAATCACCTGTTTAAATGAACCAGTTTTGTCTCTCCTTGCATGTGTTTGTCTGTTTTTGCATCACAGCACTTCGATGACGATGATCTTCCAAATGTCGTGAAAGATTGGCTACATGCTCAGGCAGCTGAATTTTATGGAGGAATTCGTAAATTAGTGAAACGTTATGACTAATGCTTAAATATTAATTGTGATAATGTTGAAAAATAGTAAAAAGCTATAGTTTTAAGATTTTTAATTGTTTGTAAAATATTTTTTCTATGCTAGTTTTTTCATCTACTGCCAGAAAAAATACATTCCGATTGCCCTTATATATTTTTCTCATGTGCTTAAAGTATTTAAAAAACAAGTTTGTGTTAGTAATAATTTTTTATGTTTTCAGTATGGGCGACGTAGTTGACCCTCTAGATGTGTCTTGCCAGCAGTTGGTATTAGAAGTACCAGAAGGTTCAGAAAGAGTTACACTTAGCAGGAAGCAACAAGGGGCCAGGTCACAATTATGGAGAATGACTGGAGAAGGACAGTTACAACATGAAGGTTCAAGCCCTCCAAATGCTTCGCCTGATAAAATTATGGTAAATTTTATATAAAATTTAATAAATTAAGAAAACCACCAAATGCACAGTAGATGACTTTCATCTGAAAAAACATCAATAGGTAGGTCATTTCGGATATCGTGTATACATCTCACATGAAATATAAATACTATAATGAACATAAATGAATAAATATAATGCACACTCTTGTCAGTTTGTCATGGCAATAAAAAAATTATGTTTATTAGAAATAGATTATTTTGTGATTAGATTTATTAACTTATAGAGTTGATCATTTTTAAATTTTATCTAGTGGTTTATTAATTTATACAGTAAAATCTCTCGGAATTGAAGGTTCCACCGCTATAAAGAGAGTTCTGTTATAGAGAGAGCAAGTAATTAATGGTGGGAGGAAAGTTGGAGTACTAATTTTTTGTACTAAAACCTCATACATATGGGTGCTTGCGTTTTTCACTTCTTGTCATGTTTGCATACGCTAAAACAGTTACTCGTTCCTTTGACATTTTTCCGCCAGTTTTCTCCTTTAAACTTCAGAGTTTTGTCTGGAATAGCTTTAGAAAACAGTCCTGCTTCGTCAGCATTAAATATGTCTTCTGCCTTATAACCATCACTTATTCTAGGCCAAACACTTACAAACCAGCCATTTGTTACACTTACACCAACATCCTTTGATTCACCACTTATTTTACTGAACGAAATAGTGTCGTAGCTTGAATTTTCAAGCCAACCATCAGAGCCTTTAAAATTCTCAAATCCAAATGTTTTAGCTAAAAATTCTGCTTTAGTTTTCAATAAAGGTCCATTTATGGGAAAGTTTTAACTCCGTTTTTGTCGGAACCATTGAATAACAGCTTGATCAATTTGTTCGAATTCTGGTTTTCTAAACTTTTTAAAAGTGCTCTCTTCATTGCAGGCACTTTTAATTTTTTCATTGTTTTTTTAATATTGTGCCTATTGAAGAACTAGCTAAACCGAAGGTTTTGCAAACATCAGCTTATTTCACAGTTTTCTCTAATTCATGAACAACTTTAATCTTCTCCAAAGATAAAATTTTATGTTTTGAAGACATTACAGTAGCCTACAGTACTTTAAAAAATTAAATGATAACACATTAAAACACTATACGTTTGTACAAAACACTACATGATTGAAAACATTTTGCAGTAACAAGAAGAATAAAATAAGGAACGTTGTTTTTGCCCAGTGCGTAAATTTCAACTGATTTTACGGTACACGAGTGCAGTAAGAAACATAGTTCGATTGACAACAGGAAATGAGTCACTTTGTATTGTCGTAGTGGGAGATTAAGAACAGTGTTAAAGGTATTCCCTACCGCCGATGTGATTGTGAGGGATTGGGAGCTTAAGAGTTGACTCATTGTTTAGCCACTATAGAGAGATTCTTTTGCTGCATTAAAGAGAGTTAAATATATACTGTAATATACATTGGGGTCGTCAAATAATGCCACTAAAGAGAGATTTTATTGTATTTAAATTTTTTATGAATATAGAATTTTTCCAACAAAGTCATTTGTGACTAGCAAGCTAGCCTACAAAGCAGAAGCTCCCAGGTTTGATTCCTGGCAAGGGTCTGGAAATTTTACATGTTAAAACCTTCCGTTAGTGTACCATAACCCCCAATAGTCACTAATGAACAAGCTGTCGATGCGACTTTAAATAAGCTAAAAAAAAAATCATTTTTTATTAAATCTTGGTTTTGTTTTATGTTTAAGGTTTTAGATATATCTGGACCTGCACCACAGCCGTCTCAGTATGTTGGTTTAGCACTACATAGACCTGATAAACGACGCACGTCTACACAAACATGGCGTTTCACTGAAGATGGTCGTTTATGTTGCGCTCATAATAATATGTGTGTTCAAGCAAAAGATGGTTTCTTTGGATTAAGAAAAGGTAATTGTAAAAAAATTTTAATTTATAAAAATGTTCTTCATACGCAAATTTGGGCCCTGTGAAAGAGTGAAGGGTGATTAACTAAAATGAAGAATGAATTAACTAATTTATGTGAAAGTAGTAGTTTATTCATGTAATTTTTCACTTTATTTGTAATTTTTTCAGAAATGGCTCTTGCAATTTTTTTTAAAAATTGGCGCAACTACATTTTTTATTCCTTTCATGATAGGGTATCTACTGAAACTCTTGGAGAGACTGCTCTCATGGTAAAAAAAATTGTTTTTTAAGATAATGGCCTTGTATATATTTTAGAGCAAAAGTACATAATTAAGATTGTAGGAAATTGAAAACCTACAACTTTTATTTCAAACACTTTTTTTACAATGCTTAGTTTAGCAGCATTGGCCGGCCCGTGGTATAGTGGTCAGCACAACTGCTACTATGCCGGGGGTCCCGGGTTTGATTCCCATTCAGGTCTGGCACTTTTTTCATCGGTAAATCACCACATATCATTACCTACGCACAAGCCCAAGGCTTATGTAGGCATCATCACTCAATAAAATAAAAAAATGTACAGTACGCCTAGTACGCCTAGCAATTAGTGATTTTCTGTATTTTTTTCATCAAAATCTGTAAAAAAATGGGATTTCGTAACGTTATGGCCTTAATATGCATTTTACTACAAAAGCATGTATAATTAAAGTTACAGGAAATAAGAATAGCTACAATTTATGTTTCAAACATTTTTTCTACAGGGCCTAATTTAGCATCAATTAGTAATTTTCTGTATTTTTAAATCCCAACGGAGATTGATTTTCGTTTTGTGTCATTCTCTCATGATTAAAATTATGTTATATTATTCATTATTTGGATTGGCAAGAGAAAGTTGTGTGAGTGTTTCACACCAGATTTTTTCATTAGGATTAATTATAGACTGTACGATGCATTATAAAAATTATCTTTCATTTCTGTAAAATTTTTATTTATTGGAATGATTGCTTCTTGGTACCTTGTCCAACCAATGAGTGATCTTTTGCTTATCAATTAATATACTAATTAATTTTTTTTCTATTGTTTGTTTTCTAATTTGTCGATTTCTTCATTTTTGTTGAAAAATCAATTTGTTTTTGTCAAATTGCTATGTAATTCTTTTCACAGACTCATATTCAAAGATGCGGCCTTGGCAAATGTGTATGTATTTTGAAAATATTTTCCATGGTTTGGAAAATTTCTTATGAAATTTTTAGCTTTGTTTCATACCTTTTTAACTAACAAAATTTTTATGATTTGTTTTAATTCTAACATAGTTAGTTATAAAATAGTTACAACTTTTAATATATTTGGATTATTTACGCTGAAGTATTTGTAAAATCTATCACACCAAAATTTCTTTTAGTTAAATTTTAGTACCAAGTTTGTTTCATATAAACAGTAAAATTCATTTTAAAATATTTCTTATGGCTCAGTCAGTAGTGTATTGAAATTCGTATTTGAACATCATCATGTTTTTGGGAACAATTTTTTGCAAATATTAAAATTTTTTGACCTTTTGTTGATTGTATTGGGTGAATGAGGCAGTCCTTTCATTCTATTAACCCTTTTAGTACTAATGTCCGGAAAACAGGACGTCGATATATTTTATGTAGTGACAACATCCGGTTTACTGGATGCCTATAAGCTATGTATAAAGTGCCAACGTCCGGATAATCGAACATTTACAAAAAAAATTTTAAACAAAAATTAATGGAATAATATATTTTGAAAGCGCCTCCATGGCATAGTGACTAATGTACTAGCCTGCAAAGCAACCTTTTGCTTTGCAAAACCCAGGACCTTTCCTGGGTTTGATTCCCGGCTAGGACCTGAAAATTTTAACACGTTAAAACCACCGTTAAGGTACCAAAACCCACAGTAGTTGCTAATGACCAAGCTGTCGATATGACTTAAAATGAACTAAAAAAAAATATTTTGAATATGTTTAGTGTTAGTACGAGTTCTTTTTTTTATGAACATAATAAAAATTAATTTTAACAGGAAATTTTATTTTTCTATAACGTTAAAATTTAGGTTGGCAATGGCAGGCTTACGCCTGCAAGTTTTCGAAATAAGGGCTGGCACTTTTTGTACACCCTTATTCAAATTAAATAGCTCAAACTTTTAATATTGCTTTGACACTGAAAGGGTTAACACCGCCAGCTTGTTGGCAATAGTGTTTAGCACAACCAATTTTTATATCAGGGTCCCAGATCCAATTCTCGGTCACATCTGGCATTTCTTCCATCTTTATATCACCTCGTATTATTACCTATGTACAAGCCAAGACTTATATTGGCATCATAAAAAAATAAAGCTAAAAAAAATTTACTACGGCTCTTGAGAGTTTTATATTATCCCATCTCTCCTTATTTAGTCAGCAAACAAACCGCTCCCTTATATATGTATTAGAAGACAGATTACTGTGACACTGTAAAAGATTGCTCTCCAGGTTTATTTGCCTGAAGATTGAATTCTAGTGATGGAGCACTCATGAATAATCATACAAAAGCTTCTCTAACTGAGTGGTATGCTACTAGCTCTTTTATTTTGAATGACCAGCACACTGAAAGTTTCTCTCCTCACTGAACTAAATCTACTTAGAGAATAGGGTATTATATTAATTAGAAAGATGGAAACATGAAAGTAAAATTTTTATGTGTTGGAGGTACTTCATGCTTGCACAAACATAACATGCTGTGTGCAAAGTGGTGAATGAAAGTCACTCATCACTGAGTATCTGCTTATTTAATACAGCTCAGTGCTGTGCTTCTTTATTTAACCCCAATCATTTGATTGAATGGCACACTGTGACATTCACTCATGTGAATAAAGCGGATAGTGCTAGCACATCATTTTTACTTTCTCATCCCATGAGTGGAGCACTCAAAGATAATATGGGAGGCAGGGTTCCTCTATATTATGTTTCACAGATGGTTCCTAAAATGACAGTGCGCTGTTGTTAACATTCTCACGGCCATTTTAATCTGATTCCTTTGCAGATTATGTATTTATGAGCAAGAGTATGGGATGTGATGTCCATTATTCTTTTGCTGTATCGAAGTTTAGCCGTTCAATTCCAAAACCTCTGATGTACTGCACTGATACTTTTAGAGTTGATCCCATGTATCAATGATTTGCTGACTCCCACATATGGTTCCAGTTTAGCTAATTGTCATACAGATCCTAGTTAAGCTATAATATCTACAATTTCATTGTTTGCAATCCGTCCATGGTCTAGTACCCACATAAAAACAATCCAGATGTGTCCAGCCAATCACAGAAGATTCCACAGGTCTTGAAAATCATTCCCGAGTAATTTTTGTCTTCAAGATTAACTGTATCGATGGAGGATGTACCAACTGTACATTTACACTATACTGAATTCACTGAGTCTAGAGACATGCATCAACAAATACATACGTTGTTCATGTGATATTAGTACTGCCGGTTGCCTAACTGACGCTGGCTATTGGATAATGAACCGCGCTTACGTAAAAATAATTTCTTTCTTTCCTTCTAAAAATTTAATTGATTTTCATGATCTATGTCATTAAAAATAACTTGCCCTGTAAATTACGCTAGGGATAATCCAACGAAGACTGGTGTTAAGAGAATGCATAATGATTTATTTGGTTATGCGTTCAATCAACAGCTACACGTGATCCATTTGTTTACTGCGTATCTCCAGACTCGGTGAATAGACTATAGAGTTTCTGTCTAGTTCACACTTCAATCTTTCAGATTGTGCTTAGACCTAACCTTGGAGATTGTACAGAACATCTGATCAGGATGTTTGGTTGCACGATTCAGAATGCAACCTCCATTGGCCCCAGGTTTGTGCCCTGCACCAGCATGTTCAGCTTCTCTGCCACCCTCTCTGTCTACTACTATTACAATGGATATGCCCTGTATTTCCTGATATTCCCTCTTTACTCAGCACCCACACCAAGCTAATCTTACTCTCTCCTGCCAGTGGTATGAGATTCTACAGTATTTGACTACTATTACATTTTTTTTCTAATTTTTTGGGGACATTTTTCTGAAAAGAACTTTGGGAAATATTTATCTGTAAATCGTATGCATGTTACAATTGCATTCTCTAAAGAAATATACCATTAAAAGTTCTTTTATTGAATTGTATGAATTTGAGTTTTATCATTTGCCAGGGTTGTATTCTTTTTGGAGATTGTTTGCTGATATTATTACTTTATTTAATTTAATTTATCTGCATATAGTTTTTGTTAATATTATATTGTAATTCGCTGAATTTAATAATGCTTAGTGTTATAACATTCACGCACTTTTTTAGTACCCTGTGCTACAATATTTAAGCCAATAAGTAATGTATTTTTATAGTTCAGTAGTTTATTGCACTATGTTTGAGAAATTTATTTGGTTCTTTTGTTTATTGAACTGTAAAATGTACGATGGCCTATGACTGTGTGTGGTGTGTGTGAATCTGTTTTGTATGATAGCCATGTTTTTCAAAATGTCTGCGTTTTTTACCAGTATGAAATATCTATCTCAGGAACGGAATATTGTACAATGTTGAAACTTGAACTTAAGTTTGGTATCATATAGGGACTAAACATGAACATTTTCATCAAAATCAGTCAACTGGTATCATATAGGGATTCAACATGAACATTTTCATCAAAATCAATCAACCGGAAATAGTTTATTCGTGTAATTATTCGCTCTTGTGATATTCTCAAAAACGACTACTACAATTTTTTTTAAAATCACCTTATTTTACTTCATTTTTGTGCTGTACAAGTTAAAATGAGCTGCATGTCTGCTGAAATTCAGGGGGCGCTGTGCTCTCAATTTAAATTTTTTTTAAGATTGCAGCATTAATAAGCATTTTAGGGCAAAAGTGTATATAATAAAAATTATAGAAAATTTAAAAATGTACAACTTTTTTATTTCAAACATTTTTTTTTTAGTTTAGTTTAGCATGATTTTCTATATTTTTAAGCCTAAAAGAGGTTGATTTTCATTTAGCATCATTCAGTCAAGGTTAAAAGTAGGTTATTTTTTTCATTATTTACATTGGCAAGAGAAAGTTGTGTGTTTTTTACACCAGATTTTTTAACCTATAATGTAATAACATTGTTTATCATGTACATGGTTTTTACAATGCACGAAAGATATACTGTATTGGGTCAAGAATACAAATTCAATCAGGATTTTATTTTGTGAATTTCATTGCATTAGTTTTTAATCAATTTTTTTTGTGTTCTTAAACAGGGAGCGAAGCAGTATTGGGGCCACCTCAACCAGTTTGTTACCGTACAACAGATCAGGGGATCCCATTCGAACAAGCTGTGTCTAGGCAGAGATTACGACCTGGATCTGGTTATTTATCGGTAAAAATTGACACTGATGGTCCAACTCGAGTTGTTCAAATTCACGATATTAAAGAAAAGGTATTGATTTTTTTTTGAAGTACAATTGGTGAAACAATTTTAAGTTATTATTCATTGATCAATTTCAAATTAAATAACAGCGCCAGTGTTAATGGTGGTATCTGTATATAACATTTCTCTTTACTTATGAAAATTTTGCACCCCTAATGAAAAGAATTATGTTGCAATTTTTATGTTATTATACTCAAAAGGGGTGTACATATTAGCAGGATTCTTTTCAGAATTTTTCATCGGTAATGATGTTAGATAAAACAGTTGTTTTGAGAGCGCATTTTGATTTTCGCAATTTCTTCTGTTTAACGAGAAACAGTCTGTTTCGTAAGGGTTAAAAAGTTTAAAAACTAATTAAGTAAAATTATCTTTAGCCGGCCGCATTGGCGCAGTTGGTAACGTGCTCGCCTCTCATCATGCGGTCCTGGGTTCGAACCCCACTCAGGCATGGCATATTTTCATACGTTACAAAAAATCATTTCATCCTCATTACACACAGTTACACCCCAACGTCGTCGCTAATGACCTTGTAGTTGATGCGACGTTAAATTAAAAAAAAAAAAAAAAAAAAAAAAATTATCTTTAACTGGTTTGCCATTATTTAAAATCTATTTGTTCCAACAATTTACATTGTAAAATAACTTCACTAAATTAATTAAAATATTATTTATTTATTTTTTACATAAATTTTAAATGGTTATATTTTTACAGAGAACTTATGCTATGGTTGAAGATCGTGATTGGGTAAGCATTGTTGCAACCCAAAGATCAACGGATAATGTGTTACCTGAAGAATCTTCATCTGCCAGTACACCTTCATCTGATCTTAAAGAACTACAGGTAAGAAATAATCTTGAATATAAAAACTAACATGAAATTCTAAAAATGATTCCTTTTAGCCAATTAAATTTGTGAGTAAATAATTTTACTTTGATTATGAGATAGTCAATCAGGATACACAAAATTCGTTACTTTTGTATTTAGTACAGAAATATTTTTTGCAATTTTTTTTTTACTCTATCAAAAAACAATGAATTGAAAATGATCCTTTATACCGTGCGTTCGGAAAGTCGCTGTGCACTGGAATTGTGACTATGGATTTATGAAAATATGTATAAAGAAATGACTAAGCATTTTGGAAAAAAAATTATTCAATACCTTAATTACATTGTTAAACCGTGATTACATTGTTTATAGAAGGTGTTCGAAATGACCTCCATTGGCATCAATACAGCATTGCACTCGTTTCATTTTGTTTGCAAACACCTTTCGCAACTGTATAAAACGTTATGCAACGTGTTTGGTGAACGAATAATTTCAAAGAATTTGTGGCCTGCAAGATCTCCTGATCTGACTCCCCCCGATTTCTTTTTATGGGGTGCGGCGAAACAAACTGTGTATCGGAACAGACCACACACGATTGACGAACTTAAAGCCGCAATAACGGCATACATTCAAGGAATCACTGTTCTTCAGTTGCGAAAGGTGTTTGCAAACAAAATGAAACGAGTGCAATGCTGTATTGATGCCAATGGAGGTCATTTCGAACACCTTCTATAAACAATGTAATCACGGTTTAACAATGTAATTAAGGTATTGAATAAATTTTTTTCCAAAATGCTTAGTCATTTCTTTATACATATTTTCATAAATCCGTAGTCACAATTCCAGTGCACAGCGACTTTCCGAACGCACGGTATAATCACTAACTCCCCGTCCTGGCCTCACCCTGGTATAATTTTTTTTATTTGAATAATTTTTAATTTTTGACGCAGAAGAAAAGCTCCAATATGCCATTTATAAGTTGCACAACATTAGCGCAGAGTTTGGCATGAGAGTATCGGCGCAAAAATCAAAGATTATGGCATTCGAAGGAAGATTTGAGGGTTCGCTTAAAAGTTATACTTGGCAACCGAACTATAAAAAAAGTTCGAGATTTTAAATATTTAGGATACAAGATTTCCTGTGACAAAGATGATGACGTGAGTGAAAAACTGGCAAAATTCAGCGCTGTATGCAGTTCTTTTCATAGGACAACAGGAAAGAAAATGAGAAAGGACACCCAAATGAAATTTTATAGAGCAATAGCTGTACTGTTAATAACATATGGCTGTCATTATGGAGGAATTAATCTTGTATCCAGGCTGCTGAAACGAGATTTTAGCGGGGAGTCAAAGGTTGTACACAGTTAGATTGAGTACATAACGAAGCTATCCGCGCCGAGTTAAATGTTCAGTCACTGTTGGAAATTTTAAGAATATATAAGAGAAACTGGTTGAATTATTTATTTTGCATGCCAGCTCACAGACTTCCTCTGCGAGCATGGAAATATAAACCTAGAGGGAAGCGAGGGTTGGGAAGACCTAAAAAGATATGGATGCCGGAACAGGCCACTAAGCCTAATCCTTGACAGATGATGATGATAATTTTTAAATTAGGGTTATAAATAAATAAAAAGTAAGTTTTTCTGATTGGGAAAATTCTGATAAATATTTTTGGACACCTCCACCGAGTTTCAGTGATCTTGTCTGAATTTAATACACAAAAAATATTATTATCGTTAAGGGGTAATTTTTAAAGTAATATCTTCACCGAATTACAGCCATCTAGTTTATAACTGAGTGTACTGAATATTTTTATTTAAAAATTGAACACGCTTTTCAATCTTTTACCAGTAAATTTCTAAAATCATTCAGTTGTGATTGTTTTTCTAAATGTTTTCCTACGAAGAAGGACCCTTGCGCGCGCATACACACTTGCTCCAACAATCCGACCATTATTGGAAGCAGTGGTAGGAGGCTTCTTTCGGAACCTGTTGAAGCTGAGTTGCCGCATTTGATTCGATGTCCTTTGGTGTGGGAGTCAATGTTGTGTGCTACTCCAATGAATGCTGTTTCATCTACGGGTCGTTGTTGAACACCCAAGACAAATCACCAGTGACGATTTGTTGGAGGAACATAGGGTCCTTCGAAATTGTCTGTAACAGCTCGCCAGTGATTCTCATGTGACATTCCATCTGCAGCCTCGGAACAAACTTTGCACTGACATGTCTCATCTTCAAATCATGGCGTAAAATGGCATTAATTGATCTCTGTGAGTTACTAACTTTGTTTGTCAATTCCACAGTTGTCATTCTTTGATCATTTAGAATTATTTGTTTCACTTTTGTAATCATTTCGGGATATCGACAGTCTCTCACTGCGCTCATCGTCCTGCCCTTTCGTCTCCTGCCCTTTCTTAAATCGTGCAAACCATTTATGAACAGCGGAATTTTTTAGTGCCTTATTACCGTAAACTTTCTGTGTAGTCAACAGCATCTCTGAAGCTGACTCCCAATTTGTGCGTGAACTTGATGTTTGCACGCTGTTCGAACTGCGACATTGTGTTGACCAACAACCTTTCACATCCACGTTACATGGAGCACTGTGCAAATATGTTCAAACAAGAGTGTACATGCAATCATACTGCTAGTTTCACTATCTTATCACTTGTTTGGCAACGGCAAGACAATTCTGGTAACTTTTTGAATGGCCCTTTTAAGTAGCGATGAAGAAGTCCAATCAGAGCAAAATTCCATTAAATGATTAATTCACTAATATAATTATGTATTTTGTATCTAATAGTATTACTTTATGAGTACAGAAATCAAAATAAATAATTTTATTTCATATTAGTTTTCACTTCTATCATGTGGTCATAAGCACACCCATAATGATTTATTTTAATATTTTAGAATACTGTTGGGAATAGTTATGCAATAACTTTTTTGTTGCATCAAAAATAACATTACTGAAATTCACCCGTCTAACTCGTCTGGAACTTAATAAAATAATAAATATTGGTTTAAGGATTGAACACCATTTTCATCCTCTTTGGGGTACATTTTGGAAATGATTAACTTTTCGCTCTAAATTTTAGCTTTCTAGTTATTGTGCAAGTAGAAGAATTAGTGATGAATGAATCAGTCAGTGAGTCAGTGAGGGCTTTCCCATTTATATATACAGATACTGTAATGTGTAAAATACTTTAATTATGGTATTTTTAATTTTTTTCCAGCTAAGTGTAAATTTACCTTCTGGTATTGGTGTTAGTTTAATATCACGGCAACCTCCTGAAGAATTAGTGTTTATTCAATTGACAAATATACAATTGAGTTCTATGTGGACAGATACAGCTAATATGTTCGACATGTCTATTAGAGACATTCAGGTAAGTTTTTACTTCTATTTTTAAATTTTTTTTAGTTTATTAAAATCTGCATCAACAGCTGGGTTATTAACAAATTGCTGGAACAGTGGGTATTGACTTGTGAAAATTTACGGATCCTAGCTGGGAATCGCACCTGGGATCTCTGTGTTATAGGCTATTGCACTAACCGCTACAAAATGCAGGTGGCCTTTTAACAACTTTAGTACTTCTTCTTCTGACAATCAAGGATCAGGCTTTCGCCTGTTCCGACTCACAGCAGCGACAAACTATTGAATTATTGCCATCTTTTATGTGGCCTCCCAACATCTTTCCTTCCCACTGGTCAGTATTGCAAGAGACTGAGTGGATCCTTCCCTCAAGACATTTTCTTCATGTGTTGCCTCCATCGATTTAAATTTTCTGCAATCTTCCCATTTAGGTTGTAAACATCCATTTCCGTTCTTATGTCCTCATTTCTTAGTTGGTCTCTACGAATGCAACCCTTCGTTCTTCGTAGGAATTGCACCTCTACCGCCTGTACTCTACTCTCCAGTGATATGGTACTAATCCATGACCCACTTCCGTAGAGTAGGATTGGGGCAGCTATCACCTTCTAAAACTTTATCTGGGTTTCTTTTCTTGTTTTCCTGCTTGGAGTTCTGCTAACATTGCCGCTTACTGCTTGGAATTTGCCAACTTTCTTCTCTATGTCAAAATCTTGATGTTACAATTTTATTACTTAATATAATATTTTTAAAATATTTAATTTTTCACTGACCTGTTGTAGCTGCATTGAAGTTTTAAAGCTTTAATTAAGAGAAACTTGGTGACGCCCTATGATTTTTAACCTGCAATATTTTGCGTGAAACTATCACACGACTTTCTCTTGCTAATGTAAATAGTTAACAATACAACCTAATTTTAATCATGAATGACGCAAAATGAAAATTAACCTCAGTTCAACTTAAAATACGGAAAATCAGTAATTGCCTCTAAGCTAGGTTCAGTAAAGAAAAATGCATTTTTCTGAATATAGCCTAGTTTACAGGAAATTACAGATTTTTTGTATTTTTAAGTTATACAGAGGTTAATTTTCATTTTCCATCATTCACTCATGATTAAAATTAGGTTATGTTTTTTATTTTACATTGTTTACTTATGATTAAACATAGGTTTCATTGTTCATTATATACAGTGGCAAGAGAAAATCATGTGAATGTTTCACACCAGACTTTTGTTATTGTAAGCATAATATGAATCGAGATATAAGTACTCTTTTTTTAAATCTTAACTTTTTTCTATGGAATATTAGCTGTAAGTTATCTGACCATTTAAAAAAATTTTTTTTTATCTGCATTTGTCAATATATTTAAATCTTTTATTTTATTGGGTTTATTTATTAACAATTTTTTTTAATTACAGGTTGACAACCAGTTATTCGAAGCACAATTTCCAGTTTTGTTATATGTTACACCGGTTACCAGAAGTACTGATCCAGAAGAGGTTGCAAGACCTGCCATACAAATCACTGCTGAACGAGTACCTCAATCTAAAAATTCTAACGCCGAAATATTCAAAGTAAGATCATTTTAATTAATTTATAGTAGTCAGCGCACCAGCTCGTGATCTAAGTGAGGAATTTCTATTACTGCACGCAGTGAAAGATTATACTATTTATTTAAAAAACATTTACTATAATGTTTCCGTCATTATAAAGCAACCTTTTCTTTTATTATTTCAATTTATTCTATAATATAGTTACTCTTTGTGTCAAAGTGAGAATCCTCCAAAAACCAAAATTGGAAGAGGAGGAAAGCGTATATTAGTAAACTGCTTAGGATTCGCGGATGATTTGGCCCTGCTTGCTCTGAATATGATTGAAGTGCGTGCGCAAATTGCTAGCCTAGAAAATATAGCCGAAAAAAATTAGGTTAAAAATTTTCTATGAAAAGACTGAAATTATGGCTATCAACCCACTATGCATAAATAAATTGAGAATTAAGGGTAAAAAAATTAGATTGTCTCAACATTTTAAATATCTAGGAGGAATCATTGATTACAATCTAAAAGAAAAATCCATTTGGCAAAACAGAACTTCCAAAATTAAAAAAGCACAAGGAATTACCTGGCAAACGTACAAAAAGAAAATGCCTTTTAATGCATGCAACGCTACAAAACAGTTGTTCAATAATTGTACAGACGACACCAGTCCTATGATGGAGGGGGTGGTACCGACCATTTTTGTAACGCACAGCAAGCGATCCAGTAGTTAAAATACATCGATGGGTAAACATGATGCCTCCACTTCATTCAGTTTTAGGTCTGGCTGTTTAATGAATTCATTTTTTTCAGAGCTGACGGTGCATGTTTTTTACACCTGTAATATATCTGTTCTTTGATAGTAAAGTGATTTAATTGACTTATATGAAAAAATACAGAATTATAATTATATTTTATAACCCTAACGTTAGCAGTTAGCAAGTCAAGTGTTTTTTTCTCTGGGAGTTGACTACATCAGCGTCTAGCAAGAAAAAAATTAGAGACTTTAATGGTATTCTTCTTATAGTAATTGTGTGTATATACACGAGGTGTGTTTTTTAAGTAAGTACCGTTTTGCGATTCCGCCAACGCAGCGCTACGGTCGGCGTTCCGCGCATGCGCGCTGGTTACCTACATCTCTTGTCTACGCACTGACGCCATTACAGTCTGATTCTTCATTGTATACGTTGTTTACCGAGTGTTTAAGATGCCTCCGACAATCGTGAGTCCCGCTGATTGTGAAGTACGGGCTGTTATACGATTTCTTAGTGCTAAAGGCGTAAAACCGATCGATATTCATCGTGAGATCGTTGAAGTTTACAGACAAAACATTATGAGTGATGGAATGGTAAGGAAATGGGTGAGAGCATTTAAAGATGGCCGCACAAATGTGCATGATGAAGAACGGAGTGGGCGTCCTTCGATCGTTAGTAAAGATTTGTTGCAGAAAGTGGACGAAAAGGTGAGAGAAAACAGACACTTTACAATTTCATCATCGCCCGACTGCTTTCCTCAATATTCTCGTAGTGTTTTGTATCGCATTGTGACCGAGAACTTGAATTACCGGAAATTGTGTTCACGTTGGGTTCCAAAAATGTTGACGAATTTGCACAAAACCCAACGTTTAGGCAGTGCATTGACTTTCCTTGAGCGGTACCACAATGAAGGTGAAGATTTTTTAGACCAAATTGTTACTGGTGATGAAACATGGGTGGCCTACGTCGCACCAGAATCGAAACAACAATCCATGGAATGGCGACATTCATCATCACCCAAAAGAGTGAAGTTTAAGCAAACAATTTCTGCCCGGAAAATCATGTGCACAGTTTTTTGGGACAGAAAAGGAGTATTGCTAGTGGAGTTTCTGCCTCGTAATGAGACAATCAATGCAGCGTCTTATTGTGAGACATTGAACAATCTGCGTCGTGCAATCCAGAACAAAAGACGTGGCAAGTTGAGTAAGGGTATCATTTTGCTGCATGACAATGCCCGTCCACATGTGGCTGATCAGACCAAAGATCTCATCAAATCATTTAAATGGGAAACTCTAGATCATCCTCCATACAGCCCTGATTTGGCGCCCAGCGACTACCATTTGTTCCTGCACTTGAAGAAACACCTGGGCGGTCGGCGTCTTCAAGACGATAACGAAGTCAAAACATTTGTGATGCAGTGGTTAACAAATCAGGCGGCAGAATTTTATCAGGAGGGTATTCAAAAACTGGTGCCACGTTATGACAAGTGCCTCAATATTCACGGAAATTATGTAGAAAAGTAGATTAAGGTACAGGCTTTCATGTAAAAATAAAATTATTGCGATATCTTTGCACGTCTTTTTTTAATTCCAAAACGGTACTTACTTAAAAAACACGCCTCGTATTAATTATAGATTTAATCTTGGTAAAAATGTTGCCCTAAAAATAAATTATATAGTTACGGTCATCAGCTGAAAGGCTGGTTTGAACCTCTAGAAGCTTTACTAAATAAAATGACCAGTGAGGTGGTTTACACTTGCTTTTCTCACCGAGTGGAAAAGTATGCTTATCAGCATGCCAGGCCCTCTGAAAAGGATTTACTTTTCACCCTGTAAATGACACCTTCACTTTATTCACCACAGGGTCTGGCTGTGTAATGAAATTCATTACTCTCAGAGGAGTTAACTCTGACTAGTGTCTTTTACACTTCCACCTCTTCTGTTCTTAAATGGTTCAGTCATATAATGGGCTGACCATGTGATAAGAAACAGAACTTTTTTTTGTAGCCCTGGAACTAACAGATTGAGTGCAAATAATTTCGTACTCCACCAGCCTGTTATGAGCAAAAATTACTCTTACCAAAATTTATTGAACAGTTTTCAAAAATTGTTAAAAAATGACTCAACTGTGATTGTATGCACTGCAATGCACAATGCTGAACCCTTGTAACAATGAATGAAAAAATTTTTCTTTTCCAAATAAGCCACAATTTTATAAGTAGTTGCGGATGAATAAACCTAAAAAGTCACTTTATGAAATTTTATTCAATCATTATGTTGCTCGACCAAAAATTAAAATATTTTTATAATTTTTTTGTTTTCTTCGTAATTCATCAGACATGAATTTGTCATAGGAATAAATTCAATGGTTATAAAACAAAAAAAATTGAGAAAAACAAGAAGTTAAAAACTACTACTATTATGGTAAAACCTCAATTATCCGATATTTATTTAACCGTAATCGCATTAACTGAAATGGATCTGATAAACTTTTTTTTTAATTTCGTGATTTCTCACTTTTAATATTGTATTGTCACTTTTAATATTGCACAGTCCGGCACGAAAATACATAGAATTGTTAAAGTACAGAGCAATGTCTAATGAATTTAATTATGAATATAAAATTCCACGTGTAATTAATAACTGTTAATTGTGAATTTAATTTATGTTGTAGCATCTTGTAGTAAGAGTGAAAGGTTTGTCACTAAGTGTTGAAGAAAGACTCGCATTGAAATTATTTGAATTCGCTGGATTCGCGGAGCAAGAAGAAAATGAAGATGTAAATGAAAGTGATTTTGAAATGCAAAGGATTCTAGCAGAAGCAACATCGGCAAATGCTAAACGATATTATTTCAGATGTTTAAAATTAATTTTTAGTCAGGTGAGTTAGTTAAATAATATACAATTTTTATTAAAAAATCTGGTATGAAACACTCACATGACTTTCTCGTGCCAATGCAAATAATTAACAATATAACCTAACATTAATAATAAAACATTTAAAATAAACAAAAAAATAACCTCAAACAACATAACCTTATTTTAGTCATGAGTGAAAGATGCAGAATGAAAATCAACCTCAGTTTGGCTTATAAATACGGAAAATTACTCTTTCACATAAACTAGGCTCTGTAGAGAAAAATGCTATAAATAAACGTTGTAGATATTTTAATTTCCTATAAATTGAATTATATACACTTTTGTCATAAAATGCATACTAAGGCTGAAATTTTAAAATAATTGATTTTTACAGGTTTTCGTGAGAAAAAAACCAGGAAATCGCTAATTACCGCTAAACTAAGCGTTATAAAAAAAATATTTGAAATTAAAGTTGTAGGATTTTAAGTTCTTTACAACTTTTATTATACATTTATGCGCTAAAATGCATACTAAAGTCGTTTTCATTATTAATGATAACATTTTATGTCTGTAGGTGCGGCTGAGTGTCATAACAAATAGTAAATTAGGAGACAATCTTCTTTCAATTAAACGGAAACTTGGTTTGACATTAATCAAATTTGAGGATGCCGCTGTCGATGTTGAAGCATACAGTAAATTACATATATTTGAAACTGGACAGTTTCTTGTTAATTCCATAATCAAACATTTTAAGGATGTAAGTATTTATATTTCTAAGATTTTACATTTTCAAAAATTGATCTGCTCATATAACCGTAGATAGAATTTTATGTTAAATCATTTCATGAAAGTCGGGATTTATGAATCTGATTTCATTTTTGGTGGCAATCTTAATTGGCATCTTATCATTGTCATCATATGTCCGTCCGTCACATTCGGGTGTCAGAAACTACTAGACAACATTTCAGATTCGTAATCTATACAAAAGGTTAGTGAGCCTGGATTGAATTTGAAGTACCAGTTTCACCGGAAGTCAAGAAATCAAAGTTGGAATTTTGAAACAAAAATAGTGTTATTCGGTTCTTCATAAAGAGTAGATACAAAAATCATTGGGTTTGAAGCTCTAGTCTCGACCATAAGTGACCCAAAACTGGAAGTCAAGAAATCTAAGTTGGAAATTTGAAACAAAAATGGTGTCATTCAATTCCTTGTAAAGAGTATTTTTACTGTTTTTTAGAGATAAAATAAAAACAAAATTTACTAGATATTTACAAGGTTATTTCTTTGATTTTCATAAACACTAGGTATTCAGTACAGCTACTTCCCATTTGACTGAATCCTGTAGATCTTAGATTTTTGGTGGCAATTTTTAAAATTGTCATCATTTTATTTTGTCCATCCATCACACCCAGATGTCAGAAACTGCAAGAGATAGCAACAAATAGTTTTCGGGTTTGTAATCTACACAAAATGTTAGTGAGCCTGGATTGGGTTTGAAATTCCGGTTTTGACTAAATGTACCCTAACAGAAGTCAAAAAATCTAAATCTTAAAGAGTAGCTTTCTTACATATCTTTTTTTCTTAGCTTACAGTAAGACTCAACTTATGTGAGGGATGCATTCCACTAAATCATCACGCAACGTGAAATTTGGGTAACTTGGATTGTTCGGTTTAACCTTAAAACATTTACTAATTGTCCGTACCATTAAAACCCACTAATTTTCCGTAATATTGATTCACTAAACCCAGTCATTCCTTTTATTTCTATTTCATATAATGAATTAATATAATAATTTCACTAACCTTCTTTTTAAACTGCGTCACCTTTATTTTATTCCTACTTACACGTGTTTCGGTGGATCCACCATCATCAGAGTAAATGAAAAAATGATAAATTACACCACACTATGGAACTTGAAAATAATAATAAATTAAATTTCATGGACATACAATTAATCAAGGGTAATAGTAAAATAACAACAGGTGTATTTCGTAAAAGTATATTACCAGTAACAAATATAAATAAGTCATCTAACCACCCATACTCACATAAAATGGCAGCTTACCATAGTATGATTCACAGAGCATATAATTATATAAAAGATAAAAAACTACTAGAAAATGAATTAAGAACAATAAAATTCATAGCACAAAAGAATGGGTATCATGACTACATTATATCTAACTATACCAATCATATAAAAGAAGAAAAACATAAATTTGGTAAAATAGATGAACATTTCAATATAATAGAACAATGTAATATAGAGAATAAAAATAAAATTGAAAAATATGAGATGTTCCATATTTATAAATATTTAAAAGAGCAAAAGCAGGACATTTTGAATGAACAGATAAAATTTAAGAATGATGAAGTGATATTGACTGCTGCTGCTATCTACAGTAAATATGAGAAGGGATAAATTAAAATAAATTAATTTTAAATCAGTTTTATACAAGTGACTGAAGATGTATCATCTTCTGTAAATTTTAAATAAATGAAAAAAATTTTTAGTTTCAATTCTTCATTTACTCTGATGATGGTGGATCCACCGAAACACGTGTAAGTAGGAATAAAATAAAGGTGACGCAGTTTAAAAAGAAGGTTAGTGAAATTATTATATTAATTCATTATATGAAATAGAAATATTTCAAACTGCAGGATGCATTATAAAGATTCATTCCTTTTATGCTCTTCGTTTTCTTTTAAAATAATCGCTTTCCGTTTTTATAACCTTTATTAGAACTCATATTGTACGGAAAGTAACAACAAAAATAAGAAAATAAAAGACCTGGAAATTGTAGCTCAATTAAAATCATGGTTAAATCTTCGCAACCATGTACGACTGATATTTTTAACGCACTAAATAGTACTAATGTTTAGAACAGAAGCAAACCAAGATAAAATTCCATTGTAAAAATGGGGAGGGCAATTTCTATAAGACTGCTTACACACACAACTGGCAAGCCGGCCTGGTGTAGTCGACCATTGGTGTCAATGCTGCTTTACATATTGTAGCTGGTTTGCTGCTGGGATTGTCGACTAGACTATCCGATTGTCAGCTGCCGGTTTGAATAGTATGGTCGACTACGGCCCGGCATGCCAGTTGTGTGTGTAAGCAGTCTTAACGGTTTCGAGAGGAGTTACCGAAATAGTGGTCATAAATGTAAACATCCGTAAAATAAGAATAACTATTTACACAATTAATGTATTTTGTTCGACAAAATCGCACTAAAGTGAATTCATGTAATTCGAACTTGCGTAAGACGAGGTCTTACTGTACTTACAAAAACTAAGTGGACTTGATCCCATTATGAGAAAGGATAACCCCGAGTTAAGCGATCACCCAATGTGACTTCTCGGGCCGATTTCTTTTCTTTAGAAAAATTGCCACCAACCATGAGACGTGTTGTGTCATGAAAGAGATTTTATATTCATGTGTTTTTTTTTTTTCAGCAACTGAAATGGCAGGCAGCGAAGATTCTTGGTTCAGTTGATTTTCTTGGTAACCCATTAGGTTTTGTTAATGACCTGTCAGAAGGTATGTCTGGTCTTATATATGATGGCAGTGTTGGAGCATTAGTTCAAAATGTTGCTCATGGTATTTTCAATTCAACTGCTAAAGTTGCAGGTAAAATACTTTTCAATTTTCAGTTTTTTGTTCTAGTTGATAAAAAATTTATGTTTTGTTGCTTTTGGTAGATAGGTAGTTGTTAAGTTTGTATTCTAAATGATGAAATTTAAGCAGATATAATCTGAATACAGTTGACAGCACCAGTTTTTCCAGTTGCTATAAGTTTAACAGAATTTTAACAAGGGATAATGACCATAGCAATCAAATTAGTTTGAAAAACTAAAAAGAAAAAGTTTCAAAAACAATTTTGCTTCCTCACTGGTAAAAAGTATCAGGCCCTTTAAAAAGCATCTACTTTCCACCCAGCAAATGACACCTTCACTTCATTCACCACAGGGTCTGGCTGTATAATGATGAAATTCATTACTCTCAGTGGAGGTACTCTGATTAGTGACTTTTACATCTCTACCTCTTTTGTTCTTTAATGCTTCAGTTGTATAATTGGCTGACCTTGTGATAAGGAACAGAACTATTTTTTGTAGCCCTGGAACTAGAAGATCGAGTGCAAATAATTTAACACTTCACCTATCTGTTATGGGTAATCCATAATCCTACTGAGGCTTATGATGGCTCTTTAATGTAAAACAAAACAGATTTTTACTTACCCCTTAATGATACTTTGATAATAACACCAAAGGAATACTAGTAGTGACATACAGAAAATAAACTTTTCTGTTTAAATTACCCTTGTATAGTGTGCAGCTTCATTTAAAAATGATGATTGTTAAAATATTTTGTAAAAATTTTGGAATTTAATAAAAATTAAATGATTATTGTTTTTCTTCAGTAAAATGTGACAAGCTGATGAACGATTGTTTTGTTTTTGTAGAAACCTTGGGAGATGGTCTGGGTCATGTAACTTTAGATGAACAGCACGAAGAAACACGTCAAAGAATCAGGCGAGTTCATAATGGATCAAGTGGAGATCATGTGGTTGCTGGATTAAAAGGACTTGGTCTTGGTATTCTTGGTGGTGTCACAAGTGTTTTTAAACAAACTTATGAAGGAGCTGCCAATGATGGACTACCGGTACGGAAAAGTGTTTTGTATTTAGTTTTTAATTCAGTCTTATTTTTTACGAGGGGAATCAAATATAAACCAAAATTTTGTTCGTACTGACAGAGGGGTGAACAAGGAGGGGTGTGGCTTTTGAAATTCATGAGTAGGGTTGCTTAGAAGGTATTCCATCGCTAGAGAACTTCTTCACATTACCACCTTTTTAGTAACAATCTCAATATCTGAGCAAGAAGTAACATCCGTTGCACAAAAAATTATAATTAAACTTCTTTAAAAAGGTGTAAAACCATCTGAAATTCTGACTAAGCTTGAGGCACAGTTTAAGGACAATACCCTTAAGAATACATGAGTATATTCATGGCTCAAACAATTTTTAGAAAGGCAAGAAGTCATTAAAAATGATCGCGTGAGAACCAGCGTCAAAGCCAAAACTCGGCTGTTGGCTGAAGGTTTTGGCGACCATATTTTTCAACTTTAAAAAGGTCTTATATATATTACTTTTCTCCATGAACGTCGAACTATAAATGCCAGGTACTACTGCAAAATTTTAGACGAGACAAAACGGGCATATCGTCGGAAAAGACACAGCTTTTCTATAAGAGATGTTATCCTGCTCCAAGACATTGCCCAACCTCATACAGATGCCCTAACTTAGGAAAAAATTGCAGAAACGTCCTGTATTACACTGGAACACTATCCCTACAGTCCAAATTTATCACCCTAGGATTACCACCTGTTTTGACCTTTGAAAAATGCTCTTGGATGTCAACATTTTGATGACGATGTTGCAGTTGAAGCTTTCATGCGCAATTGGCTCATTGTACAACCTACTTCGTTTTATGATGATGGGATAAAAAAATTACCCAACCGTTGGGAAAAATGTGTCAGGAAATTAGGAGATTATATAGAACTGTAATTATATGTCCTTATATTTCTATCATGATGTCCCAATAAATTTTAAATAAATAATAATTCTAGTTTATATTTGATTCACGGTTATATAATCTTGTTTTAAGGTACAAATAATTAACCTGGTAATTTATATTTTTAGATTTACTAAAACTGAATTTAAAATCAGATTGTTTATTTGTAATTTATAGAGAACATGTTTTAACTGTTTTTGTTTTGTTTTTTTAGGGATTCGTATCCGGTTTAGGAAAAGGAATAGTTGGTACTGTAACAAAACCAGTTGTTGGTGTACTTGATTTGGCATCTGAAACCGCAAGTGCTGTCAGAGATTCAAGCCGAAGGTATGTAAAATAACAAAGCAAAAGTTACTCAACTGTTGAAACCTAATGTTTTTCATAAAGTAATGACAACAGATCCTGAACATTTTTAGCTATTTTTAAACGATCATGGTAAATTGACTACAAGATTTATTTCATTAACATCTATTTAAAGCTCTAAATTTCTATATTCAATAAAAAGTAATCAGAAAATAAAATATTTATTTGTAAATAACGTTACTGTTTGAGGTAAAAAAATTTTTTGTAAAGTAAGAATGATAAAAATAACTCTTAAGTAAATCACAATAAAGACTAAATAGAACACTAATAATAATAATACATTATAAACAATATATACACTTTCAAACCAAAACAGAATCATTGAACTAAATTCCAAAAACAATACAACAGACACCAACACAAAAATGAAGCGCAACTCAGTAAATAATAATGCCGTTACAGAACTTGTTCATTTTATAGTCATAGAAACTATTACATTAAATAGTTAGCGCTTCTATCGTTGAATTTATAAAAATATGAACTTAAAGATTATAAAAATAGCTTATAATAACCTATAGATGAAACCAAGGCGTTCTATTCCATTTAAAAGAACGCTATATGTGAGAATGAGCACCAGTTATTGTAAGGATTTTAGAGCCGTTTGTGGCGGACAAGCTGGACTCGTCCATTGCCTTCAATATGTTAAATGTTCTTAAAAGATTTTGTAATTCTTTAGGATTTTACTTTCCCTTTTTAGAAGCATGCCATGCTGAGCTTATCTACATTTCTATTTCATATAATGAATTAATATAATAATTTCACTAACCTTCTTTTTAAACTGCGTCACCTTTATTGTAATTTCTACTTAGGGCCTACACGTGTTTCGGTGGATCCACCATCATCAGAGTAAATGAAAAATTGAAACTAAAAAATTTTTTCACATTTATTTAAAATTTACAGAAGATGGTACATCTTCAGTCACTTGTATAAAACTGATTTAAAATTAATTTATTTTAATTTATCCCTTCTCATATTTACTGTAGATAGCAGCAGCAGTCAATATCACTTCATCATTCCTAAATTTTATTTGTTCATTCAAAATGTCCTGCTTTTGCTCTTTCAAATATTTATAAATATGGAACATCTCATATTTCTCAATTTTATTTTTATTCTCTATATTACATTGTTCTATTATATTGAAATGTTCATCTATTTTACCAAATTTTATGTCTTTCTTCTTTTATATGATTGGTATAGTTAGATATAATGTAGTCACATTTCAGTGCTTTTTTATGTTCATTATACCTCACTTGAAAATTACGAC